>OX465571.1:18436716-19636716 GCA_950022955.1 Xestia ashworthii
TGCACCATGCCGGCGAGCGACGAACATAGTCGTCGGGGCCCGCCGTCACGATGCCCACCGCCTCGACGTCTCGATGTCAGGATCATTTCGGTAGGGGCACGAGTTTCTTCACCGGACGCTTCAGGGTACCGCCGGAAGTGCGTACCTCAGCAGTCCGGACTTCTCCGTCGCCCCCAGGGAAGACGGCTATTATGCGGCCTCGTGGCCACGTGTTTCGTGGCAGCTGACCGTCCGCTATGAGGACGGGGTCGTCGACCTGTAGACTGGGGCCGCGGCTGTGCGGCTCCCGCCGGTACTGAAGCTCCGGCAGGTACTCTCGTACCCAACGACGCCAGAACATGTCGGCGAGTATCTGCGAGCGCCGCCACATCTTTTTGCTGTTGATGTCTTGTTCGGTGAATGTGCCAGGTATTGGCAACCTTGCTGACCCGCCGAGAAGGAAGTGATTCGGCGTGATGGCTTCGTCGTCGTCGCTGTCTACGGAGACGTGCGTGAGTGGCCTACTGTTGACTGTGTACTCCGCCTCACACAGTAGAGTGGACAATACCTCTTCGTGCGGATGTCTCTCGTGGAGGACGGTGTACAGGGCGGACTTCACGCATCGTACGAGGCGCTCCCAGGCGCCCCCCATGAAGGGTGCTGATGGCGTGATGAAGCGCCACACGATGCCTCTACGACTGGCCTCCCTTTGGAAGGCGTCTCGGAGCTCCTTGTCGGCGCCGTGCATGTTGGTGCCGTTGTCGGAGTGTATCTCGGTGGGGCAGCCTCGGCGAGCGGCGAATCGGCGCAACGCTAGTATAGCGGAGTCTGCGCTGAGGCTGGCGGCGATCTCGAGGTGGACGGCTCTGGTGGTGAGACACGTGAATAGTGCTACGTACCTCTTGTGATGCTGTCGACCGACTGTTACTGAGAGCGGGCCGAAGTAATCGAGCCCGGTGTAGGTGAACGGCCGCTGATGATGTGCTAGGCGCGTTCTCGGGTGGTCGCCGGTCGCAGGCACGGAAGGTTGTGCCTTGCGAATACGACACTGCAGACATTGTGCCAGCACTTTCTTCGTAGTTGGCCGCATCCTGATGACCCAATAGTGTTGGCGCACTTCGTTGATGGTAAGTTCGGTACCGCTGTGCTGTAAACTTCGGTGCGTCCAGTCTACATACAGTTGGGTGATGCGATGGTCGCCGTGAAGGATAGGTGGTTGCTTCGTATCGTCAGCTATTTCGCTGATGGCGGCTATACGGCTTTTCAACCGTATGACGTTGTCGATGATATCCACTCGAAGCGGCTTGAGTCGACTATCCTTTCCTATAGTTCTGTGTTGTTGCAGATCTGTTATTTCTTGAGAGAACGACTGTTGCTGTGAGACTTGTACGAGTAATTTCTCTGCTTTCTGAAGAAATTCTGCTTCTATTATTTGTTTCTCGTGTCGAGTGCCTGATGTCTTCGCCATTATCTTGGGAAGAGGTTCGGTCGCCTTCTTCTGTTGTTGTCTCCAGTCAGGATCCTTTTCTGTGTTTTTTCTAGTTCTCTTGTAGAACGTTTTCTCTGTTCTGTTCTGACACAGATGTATGAAGCGAAGGACGCTTGCTGTAGCTCGGAGTAGTCGCTCCCATTTTGAGAATCGGGATGGATCTGGAATAGCTTCTATCAGGGAATAACTGTTGACCTTGTCCTCGGTGACTGTGAGAGTTCTTTCCTCCCCTGTTTCTGTATCCACCGGGGGTTTTTCTGTTGGCCAAAATGACGGATCGTCGAATAAGAAGGTAGGGCCACGGTACCACTCATGATCCTTGTCAAAGTGGTGTGGAACGTCGCGAGTGGCGCTGTCAGCTACGTTCAGTTTTGTGGGTATCCATCGCCAGTCTTCGACCTTGCTGTTTTCTTCTATGGCCGCTATGCGATGCGCAACGAACGGCTTGTACGCTCGAGATCCTCGTCGAATCCAAGTGAGGACGGTTTTGCTGTCTGTCCAGTATGTCACCGCAGCGGGTTTGATGTCGTGTTCTTTAATGACAGCTGCGGCTAGGCGGGTTCCCATTACCGCGGCCTGAAGCTCGAGGCGCGGTATCGATTGGAGTTTGAGTGGTGCCACTTTCGCCTTTGCCATGACGAGAGTGACATGACATTTTCCGTCAGCTGTTGTTGACCGCCAGTATACCGCTGCTGCGTATGCCATCTCGCTTGCGTCGGTGAAGACATGGACTTGTGTTTCGGTAGCTTCGCTGTACCCAGGATAGCACCTTGGTAGGTCGACGTCCTTCAAATGTCGCAGATGTTGTATCCATCTTCTCCACTGGGCGGACAGGTCTGGTTCGAGAGCCTGGTCCCAGTTGGTTCCTCGTCTCCAAGCTTCCTGTAGGATCTGTTTGGCTCGAATAGTTACCGGCGAGGCGAGACCAAGTGGGTCGTACAATGACATGACGATTTTCAGCGCTTCCCTTTTCGTCGGTGTTTCCTTCTCGAGGATGTCGCTTGGAAGCCGTGCGAGTGTCAAATTGAAGCCTAGCGTGTCCTCAGTCGGTTTCCAAATCAGACCGAGTATCTTCTCTGTGGCGTTAGTTTTCCCGATGTTGACTACTTCAGTCCTGTCCTGTGTCGGGTCTATGTTGTCGAGGACTTCTGTGCTGTTTGAAACCCATTTTTTGAGTTCAAACTTCGCCTGTAGGTGTATGTCCTTGACTGCTGTTGCCACACGCGTTGCTTCTTCAACTGTTCTATAACTGTCGAGGTAGTCATCCATGTAATGACTCTCTATGATGGCTTCTACTGCTTCCGGTTGGTTGTCGCTGTACCGCTTTGCGTTCCAGTTTTTTGCGTAGATGGCCGTGCACGGCGAGCTTGCCGCGCCGAATATTATGGATGTCATGCGATATTCTTCAGGAGCTCCCTGTCTTCTGTCGCCCCTCCACAGGTAGCGGAGAGCATCTCGATCTTGTTTACGCACCTTCACCTGCATGAACATCTCCGCTATGTCGCCGGCGACCGCTATAGGGTGTCGACGGAATCTCATCATGACGCCGGGCAGTGACTGTAGTAGGTCTGGACCCGTGAGTAGGAAGTCGTTCAATGACATTCCTCTCGATTTGGCTGCGGCGTCGTGAACTATCCGGAATTTCTCCGGTTTCATGGGGTTGTACACCTCGAAATGGGGTAGGTACCACGTCCTACCAGCTGTGGTTGCTTTGGGCGCTTTTTCAGCGTATCCCTTGCTGATGTACAATTCCATCTGTTCTGTATATCTGTCGCGAAGAGTGGGATTGTTGTCGAGCTTCTTTTCTGTTGAGACGAGCCTCTTGAGCGCTGTCCCGTAGCTGTCGGGCATTTCGATGCTTTCATTTTTCCAAAGCAGGGCCGTTTCTATGTGTCCGTCTTCTGTTTGTTTGGTGTGACGGTCTAATATGTCTTCTGCCTTCTTCTCAGGATCGGAATCAGGACGGCGTGGGTTGATGACCAGAGATTCGAGCGCGAAGAATTCACGCAGCTGTTCGTTGAGATCTTGATCATTTTCTGTGAGCCTGTTGACGTAGTGTACCTGGTGACCCAGAGTTCTTGTGTGCGCACCGTGAAGAGTCCAGCCCATCGCGGTGAGTGAGGCAACGGGTTGGTTCTTGGGGCCTTTGCGGACCTCGGTGGCCAGCAATAGGTGCCAGTTGTCCTGACCTATTAATATCTTCGGCGCGCCGGTGTTGTAGATCAGCTGTGTTCTGAGGTCATCCAGATGTTTACACTGGACTACGTCTTCTTCGCGTATCGATTGCGCTGCGAGATTGAGCTTCGGAATGGTGCGCGCTCTGAATGGCATCTTGTCCTTCGTCTGGCTGGAGAGGGTGACTGACACTCTTCTTGACTTGGGAGTGTCTATCATCGTGTTCCCGATCGCGCCTATCGTCAGGGGTTCGACGCGGCCTTCCGCTCCGACTTGCTGCGCTAGCTCTTCGTCAATCAGCGATACTGTTGACCCATCGTCGAGGAGAGCATACGTGGAAGCTTCTCCCGCCGGTCCTACGACTCGTATTGGTATTATTTTGAGGTAGGCTTGGCTCGCTGTTGTTCTGGAGCTGGCGACTGTTTCTTTGGCCACCTCTTGCTTTGGCGGCTGGTCGACCGCTTCTTCGGACTTCTTTGTGAAGTGCAGCAGTCGATGGTGCGTGGCTTTGCACCCCCTTGTTTCGCATCTCTTTGGTCGACACCTATGACCGCTTCGACGGTATCGCAGGCAACGGAAGCATAGGCTGAACTTCTTCGCGAGTTCCCATCTTCTCTCGTTGGAGGCCTCTCTGAATTTGTTACAGTCAGACTCGTGATGGCTCTCCTTTTCACAGATTCGACATTTCGAAGTCGACTTATCTGTCGCTGTATGCGTTCTTTGCAAACTCCGTTTGCCTGTTGCATTTTCGGATGAGTGTATGTTCTCAGGAGGAGCGAAGGCGCTGCAGAAGCGCGCTTGTTCTGTTATAAATTCGCTGAAGAGCGACAGGTCCGGCAGTGATTGGTACTTTTCTGTATAAGTCCTGTACCACTGTACACGCAGGGAGTTCGGCAGCTTTTCCGTGAGGGATCGCATCAGCTCGGCGTTGATGAGGTAGTGCTCCTTTTTCAATGCTCGTAGAGTCACTACTCCGCTTCTGACACGACTTGCGAACGTGCAGATATCTTTAGGTGCTTCGCTGCAACGCGGCAATCCTCTTAGCCGATCTGTTTCGGCTTGGGCTATCGAATCTGGACGGCCGAACTGTAACTCGAGTTCCCGCATGATGTCATCTGGTCTGGCGTGACCGATGAGTTCTGAGCTCACTGTCTCCAATGCTCTTCCTTGAAGGCTCCTTCTGAGTCTCGCTGTATTCTCGACGTCATTGAAGTACGTCCGAGTTGTTTCGTAAATGGCGCGGAACGAAAGCCATTCCGTATGTGACCCACTGAAATTTGGTAGGGTCATGATGACCTTCGACGCCGAGGGTTGGTTCGCTGTCCCTGTTTCTATTTTCCTGTCGGCGAGCGACGCTATAGCGGATGTCAGTTCCGTTATGAATGGACGTAATGAATCCTCCCCCCTGCATTGTTCGGGCTTCTGTGTTGGTACTGTTTCTCTTGGCACATTTTTCACTGTAGGATGTAACGATGGTGCCCTTTCCCGGTTTCCTATTTCTTTACTGTTGATGTCCGCAGGGGGGGGTGTGTGGTGTCTATCTGTATTCCCCTCGGCGGCGTCATCTTCTGGAAGCGGCGCTTCTTCGGGCGCTTCTTCCAACCAGGAACGCACGTACTCATCGTTTGAGTTTCTGTCATCCATATATTCAGCTTCAGAGTTGTCTTCTTCGGCCCTCTGAAGTTCTATTTGTGCAAGCTCCAACCTAATTTTTAATAAAGCCTCACGTGCTTGTGAAACTTTACTGTTAGATCGCGTCGTCTTGTGCGACGGCGATCTGCTATGTTCGATACGGGCGTCACCCCGGGTAGTCATCGGTACGGCATCAGTAATTTGTTGAGTAATCCTCGTTCTGTCTGAAGGCTTAGCTTCTGACCTGGTTCGTTTAGTAGCAGATGGTGAGTCGGCTGCGTCTTCACCCCCCCGCGTAGCAGAGGGGCGGTTGGCCAGCTGTTCCAACCCCTCGGTAGAGGACGGTGAACGGGGTGGCAGCTGGTGATGGATGGCTGTGTCCTGACGCGTCTCGACCGCCTGTGTTTCCGCGGGAGATCTGCCTTGCGATCTTGTTCGCATCTTGATTTATTTATAAACCGCACTGTATTATTCGAACCGATCTACTGTTTATTTTTCACTGTTAACGTAAGTCTTCAGCGTGTAAACTTCACTGTTACTTCACTATAAGTTTTATCCATGTAAATAAGTAGTTATTTGCTTTAAAACGCGTTTTATTTCTCAGTTATGCACTTGTTATACGCTTCACTATGTATTTTTACTATATACTGTTGTTATATACTTCCCTATTTACTTTCACTTATGTACTTTTGTTATATACTTTCACTTATGTACTGTTGTTATATACTTTCACTTATGTACTGCTGTTATATACTTTCACTTATGTACTGTTGTTATATACTTTCACTTATGTACTGTTGTTATATACTTTCACTTATGTACTGCTGTTATATACTTTCACTTATGTACTGTTGTTATATACTTTCACTTATGTACGGTTGTTATATACTTTCACTTATGTACTGTTGTTATATACTTTCACTTATGTACTGTTGTTATATACTTTCACTTATGTACTGTTGTTATATACTTCCCTATGTACTATTGTTATATACTTTCACTTATGTACTGTTGTTATATACTTTCACTTATGTACTGTTGTTATATACTTCCCTATGTACTATTGTTATATACTTTCACTATTTACTGTCACTTATGTACTGTTTACATAAGTTATCGGTATATAACTTTGAGGTACTGTTCACATAGGTTTAACTCGACGCACTGTTTATTTGAGTTAACGTATATAACTGAGGTATATAACGTTGACGCACTGTTCACATAAGTTACCTGGACGCACTGTTTATTTAACGTATATAACTGAGGTATATAACGTTGACGCACTGTTCACATAAGTTACCTGGACGCACTATTTATTTAAGCTTACGTATATAACTGAGGTATATAACGTTGACGCACTGTTCACATAAGTTACCTGGACCGGTACAACCAGAAACTACACTATCACTGACGAACTGAGGATATCCGGCTCTGAAGGACCAAAAAATGTGCCGGACGGGCGTGATCGCTAGACTCGGGGGTGTATGTGTGCCTGTTTGGTCCTACGATAATATTGGTACTATACACGCATACTCTTCGAACCTAGACGGCGCTGACGTCCTACACCTGTAGGTTGTAGATACCTCAGTCGTTTACTAACAGGGAAAGGGGTTACTGGGAATAAGAACACTGATAAACTTTCATAACTTTTCAGGAAGCGATTGGCATGACTTTCGCGCACTACTTTTTACTGCTTGATTTACTCACTTTATAATATAATATTTGCCGTACTGATGACTACAATTTTGGTACAATCTGATTTTACTAACGTACTACGGAACTTGACTGTAACGAGAGCCGCGAATCGCTTCCTGTTTTTTAGGATATTTTATTATGTAATTTCACTTTGATATTTACATTTTTCCTGTTTTATTACAATTCTGAACTTATATCTAATTATATTTTAATCGTAACATAGTTTGTACATAGTGTTATCTATATACTAACACGAAAAATAGGTAGTTCTTTATTGAAATTAAAGAAATATAGCTAAATGAGTACAAAACTTTTCAAAACTTGGTTGGTTGAAGGATCTTTCAGGATAATTTACACGAAAACCGGTGCTGTTACTGTAAGTATATAGAGTGCCATATACAAGGAGGTTGTATGGCCTATCGAGATCTACTATTTACTTTTATGCGTTTACATTATCCAGCCTGTAATGATCCTTCAACTGTCGGTATGTTAGACCAAATTTACATGCTATGAACACAGATTAGCGCGTTAGACCGTCATATCCTCGACAAGTGGCTTTCCTGAAGGGCTACGTTCATGCTAAAAAACTATATCCAGGCCTAGATCGCAATCTAGGCTACCTGGATCTTATTAAAATACTAAATTAATCAAATACAATGCCACTTTCGAGCCGATATGAGTGTAACGCTTACTGTTCGGTTTATTTACTAAATCTAATCACTGACGCGCTTGTTTATTCGTCACTGTTATTGCCCATGTATCACTGACTCTACACTATTGATTCAAAGACACTATTTACACTTGTTTTGGTGACGTTCGTCGCGAACACACGTTCTTGAATTTTTGTCAGTTTTCAAGGTCGGTATATAGGTCCATCCATTACATATCAAATTTCGCTTTATGTAAATTCAGCTGCATTCGGTTAGACTGGAAGCTGACCTAGAAAATACTAGGCAGATGATTTAAGGTCTTGGTTTTTTTTGGTCTTTAAGTGTAGTGAAAAACCGTGAAAGTCTAAAACAGTGCAGATGATTTTTAGTTGAAGTTTTGCCAATTTATTGGTGAAATTAAAATGATTTAACTGCTAGAATAGACAGAATCTTAGTACTCTCATCTAAAGGTGCTGTGTGAATGTTAATTCGCTTTAAAAGTAGTCAAAGCTAAACAAAAAATACAGAGCCACATAGACAACAAAAATGAATATCGTTTCAATTTCATTTCAGTAAGTCGCGTGAAAATAAAACCAACTTACTTCGACAGCCTCCCTAAAGAAACGTAACTAACATCCACTAAAAAACAAACGACCCCAATAATCTTAAAAAGCGACCTAACATTGCAATGAATTTTTAAAACCCCAACTTACTTTAATATTAATACTGTACTAAAATTAAAGTTGCCTCTTTGGTTTAGTGGCCGCAAGCGAGACTGGGTTTGAATCCCAAGTCAGGCGTAGCGTTATTGGAGTTTTTCATCACGAATTTCTCAGTAGCAGCCACGGAATCATTGCGACCGCTTGATCCCAATAGGCTCGGTCACCATTCATCATCATCATTTCAGCCGAAAGACGTCCACTGCTGGACATAGGCCTCCCCAAGTGTCGCCACATTGACCGGTCCCTTGCGACTCGCATCCAACGGATTCCCGCAACCTTCACCAGGTCATCGGTCCACCTAGTGGGAGGTCTTTCAACGCATCGTCTTCCGGTTCGCGGTCGCCACTCCAGAACTTTTCGGCCCCATCGGCCATCCGTTCTGCGAGCAATGTGACCTGCCCACTGCCACTTAAGTTTGACAATTCTTCGGGCTACGTCGGTGACCTTGGCTCTCTTGCGGATGTCTTCATTTCTGATTCGATCACGCAAGGAAACTCCGAGCGTAGCCCTCTCCATTGCCCTTTGGGTGACTTTAAGCCTTTTGATAAGGCCCATTGTGAGCGACCACGTCTCGGTCCCGTATGTAATCACGTGTCGTATGTTATGTTATGCTATGTAATATTAAACTTGTTGCCCAACCTTCAAGACAGTGTGTCCACGCGGATGAAACTTTTTCCATTTTGCCGCACTAGTGTTTATAAGCAGAACTGTCGTCTTGCCGACTCTATGGCGATTTAATTTTTATTTTATGCTTGCTGGGCTCTTTTTTGTGTCGTTTAAAGATGGTTAAGTTTTCCAGTTCGTTTGAATTGCAGCTGATGCTGTGTTTTATTTAAAGTAAAGGGATTTGGTTTTTGCTTGAAGAAAACCAGATTTTTCTAGACTAACTTTTAGAGGCAACCTTTGCTTGCTAATTGCATAAGACGACTTCACCAGTAAGATGATTCTTTGCTTTATTTTCTAAAATATCGGCTAATAGAGATGGAGGCATGGAAAAGCATATTTTAAGTGAAAGTTTTCCATTGAAGTTTCATCAAAATCGGTTTATTTATTTATTTTTAATTCAGGTAGAACGTTTCGTTAGCATTCCTTAACCTATGTCAGTATAATAGATTAAAACAATTAGGTTTAGTAATTTGTTTTTTTTTTTTGTTCTTTTTTACGCGTTTTTTTCTTCTTGGGCTATTGTGATGACATGGTGATCCCTTAATAGGTATTTATTAGCTACAGTAAAAAAAAAATGCGAGATTTGCTGTGGTATAGTAGGTCAATGCAACAAACAAAGCCACCGACTTCCGAAAGTAAAGCTAGTTTGGACTTTTTTTGTATTTTTGGAAGTCAGATTTTTTGCAGAAAGTTTTTCCGCCTATTTTCCTAAGATACACGGAAAAAGATGGTCAATCCCCTGCCAGAAATCACTGCAAAGTGACCAGAACAACTTCAGTGATTATGAATTTATGACCCTTCCTCCAGTTTCCGCCAGACAAATGTCCAGCGGTCCCTAAACTGGTGATTATCATCGTGATACGTAAACGACCACAAACTACGGTCGACCTTACAAATTGCCCTGACGGATGGCTTGACCCATCTGTATGGACCCTAATGGCTTGTCGTGACCTTCGGTTTATAATATCCCTAGTTTAGGAGATAGTATTGTGATGAACGATTTGTCATAAGCAGATAAATTGAGTTCATGGGAAAAATAAGTGGAATGAAAACTCTGTAATTTTTAGGTATTAAACTTTTCCTTATTCCCTGTTTATGTACGGTTGGCTACATCAATTGGGTGCCTCAGTACCCCAGGTTCGAACGTAGATGCTTTCAAGGGGCACCACATCGTGAAGCTGACTGCACGTTACCAACATTTAAATTATTAGATTCGCGCCCCATGCGTTAAAAACGTTTCTTTGTCTATTACATTCTTTCTTACATATATGTAAGTTCCAATATAAAACCCGGTTAGGGCACGTACACGTACGATACACAAAAGCTGTGAACACAGTTACACTTTGACTATTGGAAAATAAACTATCTCGGGCGCCTGCAACATAACGATACAATACGGTGGCGGCGTTTGGTTAAAATAGACGTGGTGTAAAGTAGGCATGTATTTATTCAGAGCCGAAAAGTTCTGGAAAGTGCGACCGCGAACCGGAAGACGTTGTGTTGGAAGGCCTCTCACTAGGTGGACCGATGATCTGGTGAGAGCTGCGGAAATCCGCTGGATGCGAATCGCACGGGAAAGGTCAATGTGGCGACACTTGGGGGAGGCCTATGTCCAGCCGTGGACGTCTTTCGGCTGAAATGATGATGATGATGATTTATTCAGAGAAATATTTTGAAATCAGTTAAACCAGATTTACTAATGCCGTGATGACATAGCGAGACAGTAATGCATGAACCCAACGGCATGTAACCACCCAGGGTGCGCCGTCCACACACCCACCAACACCCATTTCAAGATTATGTGAACAACAAACTCGAAAGTTAATAAAAAATCGAGAAAAGTCTCAAGTTTCCACCGAACTTTACCAACGATTTTCTTGAAAATCAGCATATTAATATAGATGAATGTTGTACATAATCGTCAAATACATGGCTTGGACAAGGATAGTTGGCTCTCGTCTACATATAAAACGGTTCACTAATAGTCATGTTTAATGCATGTAGGTTGTATATTAGCATATTACTTCTTTACTAGTTTATTATAATTGCTTTGGGTGGTCATAGAGTGTCGAGTTGGAAGAATGGATGGTTGGTATTAAAAGGCAGTGCGATTTTATTACTTGCCTATACCGGTTCGAGTCATGAAAGATAGATTGATGATCAGTAAATGACTAGTCAATTTTCTTTTGCGAAAAGTTTAGAATTTGCGCCGTTACTTCAAGAAATTATAGTCATGAGGTTTAACCTGATATGATTATCGTTTGCCAAAGTCTTTCACAAAAGAAATGAAAAACGTGAAATTTACCATTTCATGTAACAGACACAGACAAATCCATATCCTAGAGCTACTTTCGCAAAGTGTCATGCAAGTGGTCAGATAGTGTTATTGGGGATAGTCTGTATTGTGCCCAGTTGATGCCAATTGGACTGATAGGAACAATACAATTTTAACAACACAACGCATTTTTTAGGTAGATTTCCTTTTTTTGAAAAAAAAAAAATCTACCTATTGGTCTCTCACCTACGGGGATATATATGAATACGTATGTATATGGGTGACAAGCAAAATTTAGCCACACTCTACAGGTCGCAATTATGAACCGATTGCTTTCAAACTTGGCCAAAAAATCGAAACGGTCAAAACTTAGGCTAAGTTCGTGAATGGGCGGAATTCGTCCATGGGGGGTGGCGGGGGGGCGGTTTTTCTAAAATCAGTTTTTTGGCCATAACTTTTTTCCTATGGAAAATTTTTGAACCGTTTCTCATTTTTATCATTCTGAGTACGAATACGGACATCTTTAAATTTAAACTTTTTTGATGCAACCCCAAAATTGGGGAGGGGGTTGAAAATTCCAAATTTTTTGCGAAAAAAAATCATATCTCCGAAACAGTAAACATTTTGACCGTCGCAAATATTTTTTGTTGAAAGCAAATTGTTTACTTTACAATTGTTACCTTCAAAGTTTACCGATAAAACTTATAGTTTTCGAAATAAAAAATTATAACTAAACATTTGAGGGCGTTTCCATGCTAAACTCTTATGAGAGAATTTAAAAAGGGTAAACTTTCCATTACAGGACAACGACTTTGAAATCATACTTTTTTTTGTAGATTGTACACATAAGTACAACTCTTTATACAAATTTTCAATAGTCGGACGCTCCAGCACCTTCTACGAAATCTACCTCCTCCTGCGGCTTGCCGGAGGGATTTTTTACATTGTTTCTCAATTATTTTTAACAAATTTAACTTGTAATCTCCGGAACGAATGCCCCAATTCTATTATTTTTTCACTGATAGTAAGCTACATTTTTTTTTTATACTAGCCGAACTGTCACATTTTTTTCTGACGAAGTGCTAGTTTGTATTATTGCCTAGTATAGATTTCAGTACATTTATTGAAACTAGAATATATACTGAACACAGTATTCAACATGTTGATCTATCTTCATTTTAAATGTTCATATTTACAAACAAAAAATTCCACACTTTTGGCACCCCTCAACACAAGCCAACTCATTATCACTTTCAAGCTCAAATATTCAAAGCTCCTCATTTTTATTTTTATATGCAAATCCAGGGAAACACTATGAATCACCCTAATCCCTGCTTATAATGACGGCAGGCCAGGGGGGATGGGCAGCCGCGCCACAATTATGACTAATGATAACAATGACTTGTGCCAAATAATACTAGCAATTTTATTTGCACGTCATTCGGGAGATATTAAGTATATTTTGGATTCTTAGGAAGAAAGATAATATGGGTGACTGTAACACCCTTATTTTTAAACAAGTCAAAGTGATGCTCTCAAAACGGTGAAGGAAAACTTCGTGAGGAAACCGGCATGTCCTAGAACCAAAAAATCGAAGACATATTGTGACATCTACCAATCCGCACTGGGCCCGCGTGGTGGATTATAGCTCATTTCCTCTCATAGGGAGGCTTGTGTCCTAGCAGTGCGAACATTATTAATAGGCTGATGATGAAGTGATAACTTGAGTCTTATCAGGGAGTATCGTATTGCCTGGTACTAACTGGGTTGTGGAGGTCAGATAGGCTGTCGCTCCATGTTATATACTGGTATTCAGCTGCATCCGGTTAGACTGTAAGCGACAGATGAGCGGCAGATGAGGTTTCCAACTGTTAACTGTGCAACAAATGAACAAAAAATAAACAACTAATAAATTATTAATAAATTGTTAATTTATAACAAATGACAAATATTGAAATATCCGTTAGTCTCAATCGATTTTTTTCATGCCCAACCTTAGCCATGACGCGTCTCCTTCGGATCGTCGAACTGTGAGTGACAAAAGCCGATGAGGGCTCAACAAACTCGCGATCTCAAGAATGTCTCACCAATAAAAAATGTTCAACAATTCAAATTATAAGAATTATACTTTAAAATCAAAATACATCTACATACGACGGCTATAAAGTGTGTCAGTACATTTATGACAGCTTAACCTTACGTATACCAAGTGGAATGAATAGAGTTGTTCAAGTAACACCAGTAGTGCTAACATGTCAGGTTGATAATACGGCTTATGGTATAAGTTGTGTTTATTGGCAGGTTGGTAATACATTCATAATTATAAGTTAAGGCGCAATACTCAATATGTGGCTGATTGTAAAGACGAAAGCTTGCGTCAATAAAATGGAACCATTTTCTTGAAGAGACGTGCAGATTATTGGTCCTTATAATAAATTTGTTAGTTGATTATTATCATTTATATCTTTAACTAGCTGATGCCCGCGGCTTTGTCCGAGAACAAGTTATATACTTGAACCTTCTTCGAGAACCACTCTATCCAATGGTAAAAACAGCATGAAAATCGGTACAGTAGTTTTTGTGTTTTTCGCGAACAGACAGACAGACGCGGCGGAGTACTTTGTTTTATGATACTCGTATGTAGTGAAGTGAACAAAGATGATATAAATCATGAGCCAGTGGAAAATTTACGATAAGTACTGCCTAGATTATTCTTGACTAACTTATGCCCGCGGCAGACTTTGTTGTATTAGTAGATACATCCTCACTTTATTGTATTGGTAGGATTTAGAATAAATAGAAACTGTGAAAGTACTGTAGTTACACCAGACCTATGAGATAACAAAGCCATGCTTTTATAGACTTGGTGCAACAAGCTTGTCTAAAGTGGTTTATTTCATTCAAGAATAATAGAGACGGTATGTTAATGACAAAGGAAAAGAGGTTGATAAAACAATTTAGATATTATCGAAACATTTATAGTAAACTTATGTGACATCTGTAAGCTCAGTCAATTATTCAGATCAAACAGAAATAACTAACCAATCCGATTAGAAATCGACTAAATTTAAAATAAATAAAAATACCAATAAATCTTATTCTTTGTCAATAGCCGCAATTCGTTGTACAACTTTGGGATTGTTTAGAATTTATAATAACTTCACGATAGGTTCGTCTATGGTAAGTAGGCGATTTAAATTCGATATTAAATCGATTCTTTTGAACGATAGTCGAGTGATCTTGCGGTGTTAGTTAATTAAACTACCATTATTATAATTCGATCGGATAGTTCGGTTGATGTATTAAGTTCTTTTTGTTGTTTACCTGTCAACTTTGATTTCAATAACGATTACTTGACCGACAGCATTTTTTGTTGTTGTCTGCTTGTAAAAACTTGGGAATTTTAAGTGTATCATCATTTCGGATGGTCGGTAATATCTATTCATCTGATAGAGTAAAATGGGCCTCGTTGGCTTCAACGAATGGTGCGATACTAACGGAATAATCAGAACATTTGGAATCCGGATTGGTTATCGTCATATTATTGGTATATCTGATAAAATTCCTGAGTAGTCTCGTACGTTTATTGACGGAAAGTGAATGTAAGTGTAACTTTGAGACGTGTTTACCTGTATCTGAAAGTAAATGATCGACTCATTTTATCTTAAACTAGGTTTTGTACGCGGCTTTGCTCACGTTACGGTTTCATTTACCATCTGTTTTACCAAAATATTTTCTATTTCACTTGGAGACAATGTAGTTACATGTTGAATAATAGTGAAATAATTTTCGGAATTAGAAAGAATGAAAAAGCATTTATTAGCCCGTGCAGGACAAAATACATAAAAAAAAATAGTTTATAATTTATATTTTTTTATTTAATTAGGTTAGTAGCTCCGTAGATTACTTCCTACATGAAAATTAACTATCGTTATCTCTTTGTAATATCGTAACTTAAATATGAGAAGGTATTTTCAGTGGCTGTTTGATAGAAAGCTACCTTTTGGATTCACTAGATCTAGTTCAAGCTAGATAATTTCGGCTGTCGAGCTAAACCACTTGAAATGCACGAACACTATATTTAGGTAATTAGAATGTGACCACTGTCTCAAACCCGAACAGATTTTTCGGATTCATGTGCGTATTGTATAATAATCACGTGCTTCGGTGAAGGAAAATCATCGCGAGGAAACCAGCATGACTGAGAGATATTTCTCGACGGCATATAAAGTAGGTAATAAAGCGCCAACAACAAGGAAAAGTAATAAAGCGCCTCTCTCTAGGTATTTACAAAATTTGCTGTGCCCGACAGGGTCCATAATAGTTTTTTTTTCTATTAACCATCTGTACATCTACATCTACACTATCTACACTTCTACGCTAATCCCTACTAATATTATAAATGTGAATGTAAGTTAGTTTGTTACGCTTTCACGCGAAAACTACTGAACGGATTTGGATGAAATTGTGCACACAGATAATTTATAACCTGGATTAAAACATAGGATACTTTTTTATCCCGGTAGTAAGATCCCATGGGACAATAATCAAACTTCACGCGGGCGATGCCGCTGGCAGAAGCTAGTATTATATAAAGAGGAAAAATTTGTATTTTTTTGTGTATGTTTGTAATGAATAAACTCAAAAACTACTGTGTCGATTTCAAAAACTCTTTCACCATTAGAAAGCTACATTCCCCTTAAGTAACATAGGCTACATTTTATCCCCGTACTCCCGAATGGGAACCGACACTACGCGGGTAAAACCGCGTGACGTCCGCTAGTCATGGATATAGTTATAAACAATTTAAGATTTAAAGCCAAACTAGAGGTCCATGATCGGCACAAAACAAAACCAGCAGTGCAAGTACGTAGGATTCGATAAGACACGATTAGATAAATTTGACAGTAATATTCGATAAAATGAGTTCTTAACTCCTACGTACTTGCACTGCAGGTTAGGCACCAGGTTAACCACACGATAAAGAAGATGAAGACTCGTAAAGTAATCTTCGGCCTTTGGGTGGAAAAAGTCCATATTTCCCACAAAATTATGCAAACATTAATTACTTCCAAAATTAGAGTCTCGTTTTAAAGCTGCTTTAACTTTAATAGTTAGAATTAGCTCAGACCACGGCATCCGTTTCATATTCATGGTTCTATCAACAGTTTAAACATGCACCTACTTACTCATGCTCTCTTGTAACTTCACACTTTAGTTCACGAACTAAGTTCTATTTGTATTGTACTAGAACAGTTATTATAAAGTGGAATTTTGTTACAAATTGCACACCTTATGATATTGTTAAAGTTGGTATGCCGTCAGCTACGTACGGTCGAACAAGCTATTTGGTTTACAGTTTAGCCCACAAATTACATTATAAAGTGCAAACCAAATAGCTTGTTCGACCGTACCGTTTGTTTTACGACATTTAGAGACTAAAATTACTTTTATCATTATCATGCCTTTTCCCAACTATATTGGGGTCGGCTTCCAGTCTAACCGGATGCAGCTTAATACCAATATTTTACATGGAGCGACTGCCTATCTGACCTCCATAACCCAGCTTAGTACTGAATAATACGATACCGCTTGGTAAGACCGGTTGTCATCCTATTTGGGCCATTGGCCTGTTACGACTGATGTTACTTTATTTTCAATTAATGCTTCTTTCTTTACGCAGACTACATTGTTATCGTATTGTTATTAAAAGATAAGTTAAGGTATTATACAATATGAATCTATGTATGCCGAAAAGTTCTGAAGTGGCGACCGCGAACCTGAAGACGTTGTGTTGGAAGGCCTCCCACTGGGTGACCGATTACCTGGTGAAGGTTGCGGGAATGCGGACCGGTCGGTTCAGTCAAAACATGTTTATACTTAGAAAAAGGTTATGCTAGTTATAGGAGTAACATCTAAAGTCCATTTCAGTTCAGCTAAGATAGAAAGGCAAATGTTTTGCATACTAGCTCTTTTATAATATCGCTAATTCTGTCGGTAAAATGACGCGACGGTCATATCGCTGACACGTAATCTTTCAGACAAACTTTTTGAGAACTGTACGAACTTCATATTTTATATTTTCCCATTTATTGCGGATGGGATATCATAAAATTTTCTACTGACTAAAAGCCATCCATGTTCCTTTCTTAGCCCTTTGTGTTCAAGAGCCGCGTTATCTCTTAGGAATAGTCCAGTAGCATTTATATTTTCCCTAACAACGTTGTACTCAAAGTATACTGTCCGGTTCCACCTTGACCCTTCATCCGCTGAACTCAGCACGAAACACTCCACAAACCAAGCAACCACTTCCAAACAGTTTGCCAACACTCATTCTCAACTCAACACAATTACATTAATATGCTCATTTTGCCCATATTGTACACACATGTGAGCAGTTCCCGGGCATTGTAGGCCCTTTCTGTTTACAAGACAATTTGGGACAAAGAATATTATTATAATGTCTCGTACAAAATGTTTGCAACTCGTTTTGTGAGGGGCGTAATTATTTTTTTTGGGTGTACGAGGTTTTTCTGTTGAGGAGCGGAATTTTTGTGTTAACAATTTGTATTCCAGTGATTGTATCGTCCATGAGGGTATTAAAAGCAACGTGCTACAAACTTACTGTGTTGACTACCTCTTTGAGCATGAGTTCGTGTGGTTGATTCCTGGGGTCCTGGGTCGGGCACATTGTTATTTAATTTTGCATCAAGAATTTCTCAGTAGCATCCACGGAGTCTTGACTTGTGCCCAGTTGACGGCAATAGGACCGCCCTATTACACAGGACTACTCTACACTACTCAGCGAGGCAACCAATATCAATTCATCAATTTTACTAAAAGCTTTCTAAGTAGTGCTAACAAACAATAATTCAAAGTCTAGCTCATTCTCGTGTCATTGGCTAGTCCTAAAAGCCTCAAGCTCTTCATTAACTACCAAAGTATCAAGAAACTTGCAAGTTCTCGATGAATGCCTTCCAACTCCGCTGAAGGACCGTTCAAAATTTGGAGCTGTTCTTGGTATAGATGCCAGTAAGTTGTTTGTACCATTTGTCTTCATTCTATTATTGATCTTAATGTCTGTTGTTTTTGCCTAGATAAACTTGGTAGCTATTGAGACGGTATAGACTAAAATTGGTTGGCGCAGAAATAGATCAATTTGCTGTGATATATGAGGGTAGTTTGAAAATATACAGGTAGGGAAATCGGGGAGACAGCAGCTTAGAAAATGTTTACCACATATTTAATACATAATTATGTTCCCCCGGCATAGGATTTATTCATCGGGAATTAAGTAAAAACATATCTTCTGTTCCAAACTTTTGACGTGTAGGTCATCATCATTTTCTTGCCCTTATTCATTGAGCGAGTGGGTAAGGAATTACAGAGTAAGGTGATGAAACGAACTGACTGGTTTAGTTAGAATAATGGGCGGTTACCAAAATAATAAACAATTTAGTGCTTAGACTTGCCCGTATTGAGGAGCTCCTTCACAGGGAGCATTCGCCTGCAATGTCATCATTCTCTTGCTCTTATTATTCCTATTAATTTGAGGTCAGCGTAGCATGTCTTCTTATTCCATACTTTCCTATTACTCGTCATCTCATCAGACACTTCTTTTCTTGCCATATCAGTCTTAACACAGTCCAAGGAGTTGGCGGTATGATACCCCCGTGCCTCGTAAAGCAAGTGGTACTGCGCTTGATCTTTCACCGGTCGGATTTCTGTCGGAGTTCTGTTGATCAGGCCAAACGAAGATCGACGGATTGCTTTAGCGGTTTCCGGTTCTGAGACAACAAGGGGACCTTGTTTGGTATTATTTGAGTCCATCATCACTCAAAGAAGAAGAACGTCTAGCAAGAAACCAACTTAGTGTTAACATAAATTGTGTTCTATAAGTAGCCACAGTTAATTCTTGCTTCTTTTACGAATAAAATTATAGGGAGCTCCATTTTTGTACGAAAACATTTCGACTATCCGCCAAGTTTGCTCTATAAATGTTACAAGTAGGTCGGAAGTTTGTCTTCGATTCCAAGCGCAGCATGGAAACCAATTTCTATAATATCTTGAGCCGATTGTAGCTGGCCCTAGTTCTTAATAGCATCACAACTTTGTTCAACCGTTTGAAGACATTCTCACACAAACTCAAATAATATTTCATTTTTCTATTTAATATAAAACTGGTTAACGGTATCGTAAACAAAATATTTTTTATTAAATCTTGGCCAGTCTATTTTGGTCTTGGTGTCTAAATAGTTATTATGTTTGTAGGTGTCAACGTTGGAGTATCGAGTTAAAAATGCAACTTTGAACGAAATCTATTAAGCGAATTCTGTGTAGAAAGTTTAGAAAAATTAATGGTATTAAGGTTATAGGTCGTGATACATTATCCCGTATCTGTGTTTGTATGCAGTAATGTTTGTTTTTCTCTTGAATATTTGATTAAATTGATAAGTTGGGACGCGCCTGTTGAGTCTATGCATAATTATTAAGATATGGTTACAAGAGATTTTGTGATTTTTGTCGGAATTTATTGGTAGTTACGACATGTTTTCGAATACAGAGCTTGGATGCCTACGTCATAAATTTGTAGAAAAATTATAGGAAATTGACGTTTGGTCTTGATACTACTTCTTACTATTCATGGTATGAGGTTGAGTCTCACAAAGTGGTATCGTGTTACCAACTAATTGGGTTCTGGAGCAGCGACCGATACTCGCTGTTAAATACTATTATTCACCTGCACCTGGTAAGACTGGAAGTCGACATCAACATAGCTGGGAAACGTCTAAGCAGATGATGATTATGATGACGGTTGTGTTGGTTCCTAACTTGGTATAAGCAATATTGATGTGAAGACTGACGTCGTTCTCAATCAACATCTAACGTCTCTAAAAAAGAAAAACAAAAGCAGATAAAATGAGAGTGTTTTACCATAAACATTTTTACAAACGTTACTCTTATTATGTCATTTACGGCCATTTTAAATAACTTACTAACAGGTAACGGAAGATTGCTATCTCTGTCTGCTTGACATTTAGCTTACGGACGGTATGAAACAAAACGTCACAGTAAAACTTTATTTGTTTTTAGGGTTCCGTACCTCAAAAGGTAAAAACGGAACCCTTATAGGATCACTTTGTTGTCCGTCTGTCTGTCTGTCTGTCTGTCTGTCTGTCAAGACCTTTTTTCTCAGGAACGCGTGGAGGTATCAAGCTGAAATTCATATCAAATACTCAAGTCTATGGTCTCTTGGAGCTGTGAAAAAATCAAACTTCTAAGTCAACGCGATCAAAAGATACTCCCGTTTATGCCGCAAATTTTCGACACTCGCAAGGGAATCAAAACCTACAGGGTACTTCCCGTGAACTCAGAATCTTGAAATTTGGTACGAAGCAACGTCTTATAACACAGATAAAGGAAAAATTGCGAAAAGCATAAATTTTTAGTTACATCATATAATAAAAATATTTTTAATAATTTTAAACTTATTACCCCTTTACTCATGAACGCGTAGTGGTATTATATTGAAATTCTTAACAAATACTCAAGTCTATAATATCTTTAAGCTGTAACAAAATCAAACTTCTACGTCAACGCAATCAAAAGATACAGCAATTAAAGCCGCATATTTTGAAACTCGCAACTACTCGCAAGGGAATCAAAACCTAAAGGATACTTCCAGACGACCTGGAATCTTGAAATTTGGCATGAAGCAACGTTATAAAGTACACATATAGGAAAAATTCCGAAAATCTTAAATTACCATAACTTTTACTTATATACCTACAGGTTTGTACGGAACCCTCGGTGCGCGAGTCTGACTCGCACTTGGCCGGTTTTTTTTTATGAATCAAGTGACGCGGATAGGATATTTCAAGTTAACTTTGTTTATAGAAACTCTGATAGCTACTGACGTAGCGCCGTAGGCATATGGCATATTCACCAACAGTTATACCTAAGTAAGTTATAAAAAACAGCTGTTACTCGGTCGTCATCAAAATGTCATTAACTTTTTGTTTGAAAAACGACCAAGCAAATGAGTACTGAAAATTCGCATTTCTGAATTCACTGCCAACTATATAATCCTAACTCGTGATCTTCTAAAGCCACTCTCATTTACTTAGTTCTAGTGTAGCAAAAACATCGCTCAATTCATGACGTTCCTAATCTACAGAAAAGCTCTCTAAAGCGCTGCGAGATTTTCGACGTAACTCCATAATTATATGTGATGGGTAGATATGTGAAGCTCGTGACTAAATAATAACAGCCGCTCGGGTCTTTAGGTTAATCGCGCTTGCTTAGGTTAGTCTGTGGATGGTTTACCCACTACGTTACGAGCTTCCTCCGTGCTTCAGAAAACACGTTAAGATTTTGGTCCCGGCCGTCAATTAGATATCTTTGATTGTCGTTATGATACCGCGGCCCCGGAACATAAAGGGCGAGGAAGGAACATGGATGGGTTTTAGTCAGTAAGAGTCTGACACTCCCTCCCGCTCCGCCCAGAGTGGGAGAAGTCATTTGATGATTTCCCATCCTAAAAAAAAAAAAAAAAAAAGGTGGTCAGTAGGGTTCACATCCGGAAGTCTAACAAACAGTCTTACCAAGGGGTATCGTACATATGACCCAGTAGTAACTAGGTTTCAAAGGTCAGACGGGCAGTTGCTCCATGTAAAATACTAGTATTCAGCTGCATACAGTTAGATTGGAAGCCGACCCCAACATAGTTGGGAAAAAGCAGGCAGATATTGAGGCTGTCCGTAGTATTCTAAAATCTTTTCTGCTAGCACCAATTGGTCCATCTAACAGACATAGTCTAGTTATTTACAGGGTGTAAACAACTTCATCACGAAGCCGTCAACCAAGCATTCTGTACATCAAACTAACCTACTACCTTTACGCAAAAAATATTGCTGATTTTTTTTCCGTAACTAACATGTTCCCAGGTGAGCTAAAAAATTATCACAGTGACGGGGACAACAAGTGCCTTACACCCTTTATTATGCCACGAAAAGATCATTTTATTTTGCATTGCTTTGTTAGGTGTATGGTTATTGTAACTACGAAAACCTGATGTTACCCAAAAGACTACTAGGTACAAAGGACATCTCCAAAACACTCCCGAATTCCTATAAAAACGCTACAACCAAGAGAAAGTTTTCAACAACATCATCTACCTAAAATCCCCTACATATGGTAGCACCTTAAAGCGCTTTATTTAACGCGAGCTCTTCCATTAAAGTAATTGGTTGCACACGGCTTGTTGGGACAAATGAAAAAATTTGCTAACTCGCTTACACGTTGTTAGCTCTCTGTCTCTCTTGTGGGGTGAGTGTTAGAACACTTTTTGTGCTACCAAGAAGAGATGACAGTTTTGGACGTAAATTCTTCGGTAAGTGTTGAGTTTCTTTGTGGTTTTGTGTCCTCTCCTTATTTTGTAGTTGTAGCAGATTAGCCCTTGGTTTATCCAAAGAATTTTGTATTTTTAACTGTGCCTTGTCGGAAAGGGAAACATGTATCATCTGCCTAGCCTTTTTTCAAATGGGACATTCTGCGTCAACGGGACTCTTTGGGACTGCGTCAGAATTCAGATCCAATTTTATGTCTCTTTGTCGACGGCGTGTTGACCATTCTCTAGATCAGTGGTTCCCAACCTTTCTTAGATCAGGGACCACTTTGGTATGTTCATTGTTAACAGGGACCATATGGTCCTAGATAAACATAGACACCGACAGGATTATAACTAGGGGAGTGAATCTTTAACTCACACTATACGAAAAATAGATAATGTGATGAGAACCTTTAGAATTAAGATAGTTATGGATACAAAAGCGATCGAATTGAGCTCGAAAAATTTAGAAATCATTTAGTATGAGATTTTGCCTCTATAGGTTTAATTAGGTTGGGTTGAGCTTGCTTCTTCTGTGCAAGTTAAAAAGTACGAATAACATTTTAATCTTTCGCAGACCGTAGTCGAGGCTCCTGCGGACCACCAGTGCTCTAGCTAGATCAATCAGATGCTGATTGATGATATGATTCAGTAGTAGTATCTTACCAGATATACCTTCGGCCGAGGAACAAAGACAAATGTTATAGTAGTCGTCAACGCAAGCAATGTCATCAAGATTACGGCTATGAGCTAAACACATCGGATGACCTACTGCATATGCAAATAAAACAACATCCCACTTACCTTCCAATATTTGATTTGTGATTCAACCATAAAAAATCTTTAGTTTTACGCCCACTGGCCAATCACAGCACAGATTGAGCTATCTCAAGTTATTTATACCACTATAAGTAATAGGACACCAATAAAATATGCATTTTACGATGTCTGTTACAAATCTGTGTTTTGTAAAATTTATAGAAAACTACTGAATCGTTTCTGATGTGGTCTTTATTTATGGATTGCGTCATTGTAATCTTAATTGATAAATGCTTATAAATGGTTGTGGCACATCTGGTTGGAGATTTTTGATTTGTGTGAGATCGAATATCGTATTTTGTTCCGAATTGGGAATATAATTTAATGCATATAGTTTTGCCTTTTAATGTCCCATCTAACACTTTTACTTTATGATTGCCATGACTTTATTCCCATGGTGACTAACTACTTATGTAAACTCGTACTATGGTAATTATGGTTTCATTTAAAATACTTTCGTTGCTGCTTCGACTGTCTAGTGGTCGCAGCGCGACTATTGAGCATGAGATCCTGGGTTCGTATACCAGGTCGAGCAAAGTGTTATTGCGTTGTTCCATCAGAAATTTCTCAGTAGTCAGTTTGGATTTGACCGGTTGATGACAATTAGGCTCACCCCCAATACATAGTACTGAAACATTACCGGTGAAATGTGGGTCCACTATTAGTCACACTTTCAGGCCGTCCTCATCATCTGCCTGCCTTGTCCCAACTGTGTTGGGGTCGGCTTCCAGTCTAACCGCATGCAGTTGAGTATCAGTATTTTACATGAAGCGAATGCCTATCTGACCTCCACAACCCAGTAACTGGGTAATACGATACCTCTTGGTAAGACTGGATGTCAGACTATCGGCTTCTGACTACTTGTAACAACTGTCAATGGTGTATAGATCACAGCCGGGACCAACGGCTTAACGTTCTTTCCAAGGCACGGAGGAAGAGGCCGTCCTGTGCGCTAATAAATGTTTTTTCCTTCTTTCTTTATCTTTTTGACCTTCCTCTTCCTCTCAGATAACATAATACAGAAGTTAAGACTCAATCTTAATAGTTTCATAACTATTAACATACAAACATATTAATCTTCTAAACATGAAATATGATTTGTTTGCATAAATCAAGCAAAACCAGGTGAAATTCTTACCATTCCGTATGTAACGCAACCGGACAGCTGTTTGTATGGTGTCCGCTTTCATCCAATACATCATACACTCATAATATATGGATATATTAATATTTTAATGTTATAATTATTAACCAGTTATCTTGGCTCACTTATTTATGATATTTATGAAGTGGTTTTGATATTATTTCATTTTAATAACGCTATAAGTTTGTGATCACGACTTCGCCTGATTTTTCTTATTGTAACTTTATACTATCAACAAATCAGAGGTTGTTTAAAAATGCTATGCCTTATTTTTCCTCAAGATTAAATCTAAATCCAAGAAAAAATCCGTTTAGGAGTGAAGCCGTGAAAACACAATATATTCCAAAGAGATTTAAAAGTCCGTTTCACTGAGTTCCGTTGGGTACATGAGTAGAGGAAGACCACAGAAACGATGGATGGACTGTGTTAAGAAGGATATGGTAAGAAAAGAAGTGTCTGAAGAGATGACGAAAAATAGAGAATTGTAGAAGAAGAAGAATGCTGTGCCGATCCGAAATTAATTGGGAAAAGGGCAAGAGAATAATAAGGATGATGATACAGGGCGTTCCACGGCTATTGTGGGACGCTAATGTATGTAGACTGAACATTGGGAATACTGTCTTAGAAAATCATCCCGAACTTTTCCATTTTGACACACTAAATGCTACCTGACAAGCGTGTGACAATCGTTCTGACTACTGTCACAAATTGTAAGAACGAATAAAGGATTTTGATTTTTTTCGTCTTGCCCCGTCTACCGCTCATAAATATTTGCATGTTTTTCGAACATACAAACAGAATTTTTCACATTTATCACATTAATTATATGGCATATTAATATGGACAGGTTTGATATAATTCAAAGCATATAATTATATGTGTTAGCTCTACTAGCAGGTGTCGTCAATCGTCAGTAATTATAGTTTAGAAAATGTTATGATTAGGTGCTGACTACCGTTTATAAGTGGGACAGGTTTTTTAGCATAATGTTTTTGCTGTCTTGTTTAGACCACCCTGATTCTGTTCGAAGGTGTCATAATTGGGATCAGTGAAGGACAAGACGAGTTTTTGTGACATTCAGTACAATTACGATCATGCATGTGATACATTGACCGGTCCCATGCAGCTCGAATCCAGCGGATCCCCGCAATCTTCAAAAGGTCATCGATCCACTTAGTGAAAGGTCTACCAACGAAACGTCTTCGCGGCCACCACTGCAGAACTTTTCAGCCCAATCGGCCATACGCAATAATTTCTACATTGTGTTAATTTGAGGCCGAAACCTGGACACTTACGGTACGGCTGCTCCATCAATTCAACGACGCTCAGTAAGCTTATGCTTGAAATCTCGCTGAGGGATCGCATCCGGGGCGAGGTGATCCGACATACAACCAGAGTTGTCGACATAGTATACAGAATAAGACGTGGTAATAGGCCGGCCATAATAGCCGTAAAACGGATGACCGTTGAGGTAGACGTGTTCTTAAGTGGAGGCCGCGAATCAGCAAGTGTAAAGTGGGACGCCCTCAGCCGAGCGTGGAGCGACGATCTTCACAGGGAGGCTGATAACACCTAGATGAGAGTTGCTGAGGATCGAGTTGAGTGGCGTTAAACCGCGCTTGCTACAGTCGGTCTGTGGATGGGTGATCAGAACATAATTAAATACCAAGTGTCTGCCGTGCCTCGGAAAGCACGCTAAGCTGTCCCGGCTGTCATTTGTAGATCTTTCACAGTCGCTACAGATAGTCAGTGGCCCGAAAGTCTGACAACCAGTCTTACCAAGGGCTCTATTACCTACCCAGTATTAACTGGGTTGTGGAGGTCAGATAGGCAGTCGCTCCATGTAAAATACTGATATTCAGATGCATCGGGTAAGACTGGAAGCTGATACCAATGAGTTTGGGGAAAAGGCGATTCATTCCCAATCCTTGAAAAGTTTTTTTTTCAAGAAAATACAAAACCAACTTTTATACCTCTTTGTGAGAAGTGTGAGATCTTTCTATTAAATGCGGGAAATATCACTCGAAAGAATACCACACACGATAAGAAATAACGATTGAAAAAGTTCCCATCGTTTGTAAACCTATGCACATATTAACTTAGCATCAATTGAGTCCCACAAATACATTCAAATTATATATATTTATTCATGTAATCCGCTAAGGCGATTAATAAGCCAAAAATATTGCTTAACACGAACAAAATTAAAAAGGAAACTAGGCCGTAGTGGCTATACGTTAATCGATTAATTTATCGTTACATAAATAACCGATTAGAGCTAAATCGAGAGGTTTTGTGTGTGAGCCCGGTAGGGGGGCGGCGACAGAATTGCGTGCCTGTGGTGATGTACCTTAGGGTCCGATCAGACGGTACTCAGCGGTGATTGACTTACTGTAGGGTGTGTCCAAACTTCAGTGGCAGTAGACAGGGCACACGGCTCGTAGAACGGATTGCCGATTGGGCCGAAAAGTTCTTTAGTGGCGACCGCGAACCAGATGACGTTGCGTTGAAAGGCCTCCTACTAGGTGAACCGATGACCTGGTGGAGGTTACGGGGATGTACTGGATGCAAGTCGCACGGGACCGGTCAATGTGGTGACACTTGGGGGAGGCTATTGTCCCGCAGTGGACGTCTTTCGGCTGAAATAGTGAGAGTGTTGAAACGCTTTTCGATCTTCCTTTGTTATCGTTCAAAAGTGACACCATCATCTAATAGAATGAGGATGATGAAGTCCCTTTTCGTAAACGAAAGCTTAATAGCTATCATATCTTTTGTTGCTTTATTTCCTGGTATGTGGTAATCTCATACAGGTATTGTCTGCGATACTTTGTAGAGCATTCTCCCATTTGGTTGTTAGACTGCCTACACTTCTTTCATTGTCTTCTGGAAACCATTCAGTTAGATCTTTGCCGATATCTATCATCTCCCCGTTTAGTTAAGAACCCTGGCTTCCGGACTCCTCCTTGAGAAACTCGCTGCCCTTCCCCAGTCAAATAAGTTAAGAAGTTTTGCCATTTTTAGAAGCTATTTCTACGAGACGTGGTGATGATAGATGGAGCTAATGCCTAAGAGAACAGTTACCGGGAAATGGTAGTTTGAATATTGGTAGATCAACAACCAGAAGGAGAGAGCACCTAAAAAAGGTCGTGAAATCGTGGATAAAACTAACTTTTACCCCGGAAATGACGAAGTTTTTACAGCACGGTTGACGCAGTGGATAAGCGATTGACTGCAGCGCTGTGTATCAAAGGCTCGATTCCCGTACGGAACACATATGTGTGTGGCTTACAGATAGTTGCTCCAGGTCTGGGTGTTTGTATATGTGAATTTAATGTTTGTAAACGCACCCACGGCTGACGTTTAAAAAAAGAAGGCTCATACTCAACAGTGCCTTGAACAAAGCTACCTAAGGAAGACTGAGAATTTAGTTCTGAAGGGTTACCATGACGTACTAAAGCAGGATTGTTTTAATGTTATCCAGTGTGGGAAAGAAACGGAGCTACAGAGGACGTTTAACACTATCTCTTTCTCACGCTGGAATAAGATTAAAACAATTCTGCTTTAAGACGTCATGGTACCTGCTCTTACTGATAACTTTATGAACCGATTTTACACGTCACCACAGCAATATTACGCTGTAAAATTAGATATTTGCACGTCTACGCAAACCGCGGTACCGCTAACCGCACCCGCAGTATGCAAACGGCGCGCGGCGTCGATCGCGGAAAATTTTGAAATACCTTCATATTAATATTCAGTTGCGTAGGCAATACCAGTAATTATCAATTAAGTGAGGCTATATAATATTCAATTAGAATATTCGCACAATTTGGAATGATCATAACCATAAAATATAATGAGATCATAGGAAATTGTGCCAAAATGAGTAAAAACGGAATGCCAGTTCTACCTAGCATAACTGAGAACAAATTCCTGGCTTTTCTAACCTTTTAAATTATTTTCTTAAGAAAATTCTCGTCCTGTTTGACTGGAGCTGACCTCAACATATTTTAGAAAAGGCTAGGCAATTGATGAATACTGACTGCCATTTCTCACATGGAATCCGGTAGGAATCGAGTTGTATGGAACTTTCGCCACTGATATCCTTGTAAAACATGCGAGATTCTCATTTCCGTAAGATTACAGCTAACACTAAGGCAAGGTCCGGTTAGTGCATGTGTCGCATTCGAAACCTTCACCTTTGAAGTTTAGGGACCATCATAATCTGCCTAGCCTTTTCCCAATTAGTTGGGATCAGCTTCCAATCTAACCGGATGCAGCTGCATACCATTATTTTGCATGGAGCGACTTCCGCTACCCAGTTAGTACTGGGTAATACGGTACCACTTGGTAAGACTGGTTGTCAGACTTTTTTGGCCACTACCTGTAACAAGATCTTCAAATGACAGCCAGGACCAACAGCTTAACGTGCTTTCTAAGGCACGAATGGAACTCGGCATGGTAAGGGTGGTGACCCATCCGCAGACCAACTTAGGCAAGCACGGCTTAACCTAAAGATCGACCCGAGCGGTTGTTATTATTTTACTACGAGCTCTTCGATATGAAGTTTAGTGAGCATACGAATTCAATCCAACCACGACTCGTTTTGGCAAACACCGATGCCATTCTATCTGGCTGGGAAGCGTACCAAGTCACGTGCCATGCTTCGAAGTCACCACTTAAGGACTGGAATGCTTCAACAACCATAAGCCTTTGATAGAAAGAGCTTAATGTGATATCTGTAAGGAGCGAGCTGACAGGAAAGTATCAATTCACACAACGCTACGCGCATGTTTGTTACTCCTTCACACAAAAACTACAAAACGAATTTGGATGAAATTTAGCAAACAGATAGTTTATAACCTGGATTACCACATATGATACTTTTTATCCCAGTTGTATGATCTCGTGGGACAGCCACGGGCATAAGCCAGTATTCCCATAAAATTGGCCCTTGTGCCCTCAGCACACTGAATAACACAAGAACATAACAAGTATATTACGGTAGTGTCGCACGGGTCGTTTGCACCGCGCTGCATCGGTTGCACGGGAGTGGAAGAGACACAGAGCAATTGCTATGTAGCACACAGTTAGCCAAACCCCTCGCCAAATTGTTGACTAACACGTCGAATCTATTTTAAGCTCTATCTGTGTGTTTTTCTATCTAAACAAGGCATTGCTTTGCATCTTAGTCCAATTAGAGGGTGTGCTCCAGACCATCAAAATGAACAACTTTCTCCATGGGACCACCATCGTAATCGCAAAAAAATAATCAACGGCCCATACAAAATTCTTATACCTAGTCGACCAAATGTATGAGACAGCTGATTATTTTTTTACTATTACGATTTCAGTCCCATGCAGAAAGTTGTCCAGTTTGATGGTCTGTAAGCACACCTTGGAATTTGACACCTTGCTTATGTTTATTTTTAGCGTGCATGTTCCGTAACGGTGACTTTTTCTAATTCTTTCTTTCTTTCTACCTTTGTCTGTCATGTTCCTCACTGTTTCATCATAATTATAGCATGGTTTTACCCTTTCCTAGTTGTGCCTATACTTAGCCTGAATTTCTCAGTTTAGAAGACTGATATTGGCACGTGTCTTAAGTCTCCCTGCCGACTGCAGAGTTTCTATCGGCCGAAAGTTTAACTCTTAACCCGTATGAACTATTGTATACCTAAAGTTCAAACTATACTATCGGGCAACTGCTAGATCAGTATGGCGCTCTTATCGCGCGCGCTCAGTTGGCGATTGTTTTATCTGACAACTCTGCGAGTGCTCTCTTCAAAAGCCGCCTACCAACTAGCAATTCTTTTTTGAGTCATCAGCGTTTCAGCCGCGTCAGCGAAAGACGTCCACTGCTGTACATAGGCCTCCCCCAAGTGTCACAAAACTTGTGAAAAAGTTGAAACTTTGACCTCCAATACACTATAGTCGGTTCCCATGTATGGTGTAGAACAAAAAAATAATCGCAATGACGGGGAGAACAAGTGCCTTTCGGCTTTGTTGAGTATTGTCCCCTGTGGACCGATAGAAACTCTGCTGTCTGTGGGGACTCTTAAACCACTCAATGTATCTCACTACAAAGCCATAATTGACAGGCATTTGACAGGCCTGTTGGTCTAGTGGTTAGTGACCCTGACTGCTATGCCGGAGGTCGTGGGTTCGATTCCCACCCAGGACAAATGTTTGTGTGATGAGCACGATCATTTGTTCTGTGTCTGGGTGTAATTTATCTATAATATGTATGTATTTAGAAATATATAAGTATGTTTATCAGTTGTCTAGTACCCATAACACAAGCTCTGCTTAGCTTGGGACTAGATGGCGTTGTGTGATAGTTGTGGAATATTATTATTATTATCTCCTTTATTCAGTATACATCTTACTTTATACATTTTTAAATATTTATTCAAAAAGCTGTAAAAACATTTAAAAATATAAAAAATAGGGATCCGCCGGTGTCGGGAGCAGGGTCCAAGTCACCGGTGGTTAGGGTTGCAGAGACAGGAACCTCCTCACAATGCGAGCCGTATCGAGGAGTACTGCCTTCTGAATCAGGCCCTTGATCCAACCGCCTAAAGAGAGCTTCGACAGATGTTCGTCGAGGCTTTTGGCTATTAGGCCATTGGCCGTCACGACAATCGGCACAATGATAACTGAGTTCATATTCCACATGTCGCGAACCTCGTGTGCCAAGTCGAGATACTTAATTTGTTTCTCTTTCTCAGCTTTCACGAGGTTCTCGTCATGAGGGATAGTAACATCGATTATCATTACGCGGCGCGCTGATCGGTCTATCACCACTATGTCAGGCTTATTGGCGACAATAGTCCTGTCAGTAATGATAGACTGATCCCAGTACAGCGTGACATGGTCTTTCACGAGAACTGGGTCGGGCACATACTTGTAGTACGGTACTTCCGATTCCACAAGATTAAATTTCAAGGCAAGTTGCTGGTGAATAATCCTGGCTACTTGATTGTGTCTGTGCAAGTACTCGCCGTTAGCTAGACGAGAACAACCAGAAATAATATGTCTGATGGACTCACCCGGAAGGTGGCATGCCCGACACACGTCAACCGTCCCGTCCTTCATAATATATTTCCGGTAGTTGTTCGTCAACATAACTTCGTCCATAATCGCACAAACAAAACCTTCAGTTTCCCCAAAGAGGTCGCCAAAACGTAGCCAGGACACGGACGCTAGAAAATCTACATCGGGCCCATGAAGAGCCCGGTAGAAGCGCCCGTGAAGCTCCTTGCCCTGCCATTCTTTCTTGCGGTCATCGGTAGTAAGTACCACAGGTTTGCGCCAGTTCTCTTTAGCCATGGACAACGGGGTGAGTCCCTTGTCCACTGCGACCACATCTCGGTGCATACCCACGTCGGCTTTTAGAAAATATTCTCTGAGGCTGCACACCTCGCGGTTGTGGAGGGTCTTCGCATTTAAAAAGCCTCGACCCCCGCACTTCCGCGGGATGTACAGTCTCATCACTGATGATCGTGGGTGATGCATCCGGTTTTCGGTCAGCAATGTACGAACTCTTCTATCCAAGGCTTCGAGTTCGGTCTGAGTCCATTTGAGTATGCCGAAAGAGTACATTAAAACCGGCATGACCCAACCGTTGAAGGCGCGCACCTTGTTCCCACCTGAAAGAAGGCTATTTAATACCTTCTTTAGGCGACCGAAGAAGCGCTCCCTCAACGATTGTTTCATGTCAGTTACGTTAATGCCTAAAGCTTCCGACATACCCAAATACTTATAGCTCTCGGATGAGGAAAGGGATCTTAGGTGTATGGAATCCGAGAGTTGAAGTCCCTCGGATCCCATAATCTTCCCTCGCTTTACATACATGACTGCACATTTGTCCACACCAAATTCCATCCCGATGGCGCTACTAAAAGTTTCGGTTACTTTCAGTAGCTCCATCAGTTGCAATTTGTTGGGGGCAAAGAGTTTCAGATCATCCATGTAAAGCAGGTGAGATATGACCTGACCATCTTTCCTCAACCGGTAGCCTAGTCCTGAATTCTCCAGCAATGTGCTTAGAGGATTCAGGGCTAAACAGAACCAAAGTGGACTCAGACTGTCACCCTGGAATATTCCCCGTTTAATCCATACAGGTTCATCATTCCCCTGGATCTGCCGACATCCTGGATATCGAAGGACAGTTCTCCATTGCCCCATACATGACTCAAGGAAGGCGCGTAGAGTTGCATCTATCTTGTACAACTCCAGCACCCTCATGAGCCATGAATGTGGCACCGAGTCGTAGGCCTTCTTATAATCTATCCAGCATGTTGACAGATCCTTGCGGGCTCGACGGACCTGTTGGCTAATGGCCATGTCGATGAGGAGTAGCTCCTTAGTACCACGGGACCCATTCCTACATCCATTTTGAGAGGCAGACATAATAGAGTTATTGTCAATGTGTGTATTAATTTTCGTTCTCAAAATGGATGTAAGAAGTTTATAGACCGTCGACAAACACGTGATCGGTCTGTAGTTCTTGGGTTCCGCGGGACTACCTAACTTATGGAGCAGGTGGGTAACACCAGTTGTTAAAAACTGTGGTAAGGACCCAGACTCTAAGGATGACTGGAATTGGGATGCCAGGTAAGTGTGTGAACTACTAAACCACTTGAGCCAGAAGTTATGCAGTCCGTCCGGTCCCGGTGATTTCCAATTCGGTAACGGACGAACTGCTCTGGCTATATCTAGTGGCGTTATTAAAATTGGTTCCATTGTTGGAATAGGTTCACACACTCGCTCAACATCACGCATCCAGTCAGCCTCAGAATGACAGACGGGCACCGACCAGATGCTGCGCCAGAAGGAACTCGTGGTGGCATCATCCGGGCGGCACACATCCGTCATATTTTGCTGAGGTCGCTCCCAAGCTCTGTATACCCACCTCTCATCGCTCTGGAACATGCGATTCTGCGAGTACCGATCAACCCGCCGCTTATACCGCCGTATACGGCTTGCCCATGCATAAACTTTCTGCTTCAGGAAGTCGATGCGCTCTGTGACACGGGACATGTATTCTTGAGGACTGATTTCAGTCCCCGAGAATGCCCGCCTCACAAAGCGCATCACACGAGGTCGTGTATTGCCCTCCCTGAAGCAGTATAGTTTGCCGATGAGTACCCTGGCCCCGTCAATACGGCGCTCGATCCTGCGCTGCCAGGCTGGTACGGCTGGTTTTGGTCGAGTAGCTATGTCACAATTTGGGAACTTGACATTAGCTAAACGACATGCCGCAACAGCCCCACAGAACAGGATCGAGTGTGTATCAACGAGGTCCTCGCTACTCTCGAATATATTCTTGAGTTGCGAGTCCAGGGCACACACCAGCGCCCTATTTTTTTTATGCATGGGTAACCGTGGTAATCGGGGTCTAAGTTCGGCAGAAATTGATCGATACTCACGAAGCGCATCCTCCAGAGCGCTCCTCAATCGGTCGTTGCACTGGCTACTTACCGTAGCAACCCTATCATCTTCCTCTATAACAACGGGGTTGGACCGCGGTGAGGTTGCATGAATAGCTGATGCTTGTACCGCGGTTTGTGCTTGAGTGAAGATGATACGGTTGTTCAGTACCTCTGAGCGTAGCCTATCAAGCACGGCGTCGTCCAACAGGTGATTGCGTTGGATGACCCGCACCTGATCCGACAATCTTTGGGCCGAGGCGTTGACGGTTGGTTCAAGATCCTGAAACATAGACAGCATCCTAACACGGTACGCAGTGAGGTTAGTTCCCCCCTCTGTAGACCCGTAGTATGCGCGCATGACGTTCTCATTCATGGACTGAGTCCATCTCATGCGCTGCACACAACCACCGGTAGCGGGGACCCAGCTCGGGGCCTGTTGGCCCCTAAGTCCCAAGCTCCTCGGTGGCCGGCCTCTCCCCGCACGACGTACAGGTGTTGGCGACGTCGGCGGAGAGAAATATTCGTCACTCGAGCTCGACGCAACTGCCACTGCCGGTGACACTGGAGATCCGGGGTCCGGCGGCGGCGAGGCGGAGCTGAGCGACGAGTCCGGGGTTGGTGGGCGTGCGCGTCGTCGGGAGGCAGCTCTCGTGATCATTTTCTTAAAATCATCTCATTATTCTTGTTTTACAAAATGTTTGTGTTGACGTCTTTGATTTGACAGACGTCATTGGTCGTGTGTAACAGTTTTTTCATATTTTCGATGTTTTGATTTTCTTTCTGGTTTTCTTTCAATTTTATTAATATTTGTGTGATTCCAAAACTGTATTAGAAGAACTATTGTAAAAGTGTTTTGTATCAAAACCAATATTTTTATTAAATACAATGACGACGATTTTTTTTTGACCGATCAGCTCACGGTGTTGCCAGTTATTATTATTATTATAATAACCTCTGCTTCAACAATGCAGCACTCCATATAGTCTAGCCTTTCTACAGCAAATCTTTATACAGTGTATGTCGCAGCGACACTCAATCGTGTGGAAGGTTCCTTAGATTGGGCTCTGTCTAGTGTACAGGGCCGCCCGCGCCCCGCGGAGCGCGCACAAATTATTATTTTTATGTGTTTTCTGACAAATTGGCTATTTTACGATGCCACGTCCGTGTTGCCGTGTTGACATCTGACAGATATCATTAAAGTTGGAATGATTAAAAACTACTGTATGTGAAAAAATGCGGATTATTAAAAGAAATATTAATACGCATAAAATTACGCTTTGGAAGACGAGTTTGGTAATTTTAATTACCAAGATCTGGATTTCTAATCATTCTAGTTTGGCTGATGTATATATTGACCATTTAGATAGTCCCTAATTATTTGCCAAAGATCAACAGATTCTCTTTTTTATAATATTTGTTTATAATATTCTTTATCTTTTTTTTCAGGTAAGTACCCTGACGTACTCGTATAAATATCTTCTTGATCCTGCTAGTGTAAGTTTTATCGTTATTTTAACATTACAGTGATACCTAATATTGTCAGTGAACACTGCGTACTTCAATCGACGCCATCTAGGGTTTATATCTGCATTACATGTTTGTAGCTACACGTTGTGGTATTGTAATTAAGCTAATTAGCACCTAGCGAAACCAAAATTATTTATGTAGGTACACTGTTTTTACACTAACTTACCAAGATACCCATTCACCTAGTCTTAGCTTGAAGTGAATTTCCCCAAATGAAAAATGAAATTGAACGTGATCAGTACAGCTTAACCGCGTTCAAGAGCTATCAATGTCAGTCAATATTCTGACACTAAACAAAACAACCAGGCTCTTAGACTGCATCGAAGAACATATAATTAACGACAGCGACCGTCGCGATAGTTTCCCACCTTCAAGAAAGTATTGAAGTCATATCCTTACCAATATCTCTCTATCTCATAAAATTAACATGTGCAGTAGCTATTCAGCCGTAAGCACCATTTAGAAAGCGATACATATTAAATGTCGAGACACTTGTACCTACACGTAAAGCTGTGTCCACACTCTACACTAGCATTTGCAACTTTCTATCAATTCAACATGCGGGGTCAATCAGTGTGCGTAAAGCTGAAATGTAGACAACAGTATTCATAATTCATGCAGTTACTATTTATATTCACCTGTCAAAAGAGTATGACTATGTCTGTAGGTACTTTAAAAGACACTGAAAAGTTTGAGTTTGTTTCGGTGTTACATTTCAGAGAAGTTAGATAGGAAAGCCGATCCATCATCAGCTGCCTAGCCTTTTTTTAACTATGTTGGTTGGGGTCGGCTTCCAGTCTATCCGGATGCAGCTGAATACGTGTTTGGAAAAACCGGCCTCGGAGGTGCCGTCCGTCCTCGGACACTCATCGTGTTGAGGAGTGTTGTGAAAGACTAAGTTTTGCAATGCATGCGGTGAAAGAAAAATGAAAAAAAAAGATTAAAAACATATTTATTTGGCATAATATATCGCAAGTGCACAGAACAGAACAAAAATGAGAATGAAAAAATACACAATAAAAACTACTGCTAAATCTTTCCTCTCCCAGCTCTGCTGGAAAAAAAATCTTTTGAAATAAGCAGTACCTTTGTGCTCTTACAAGTTATTATTTTGTCCTTTTAAATATTTTGTGTGTACATAAATAAATAAATACCTAAACTTAAAACTAAACAGTTAACAAAATAAATAATATTGTGTGTCTCACCTCACGGCTGTGCCAATTAATAGGCCCAGTTCAGATAAATATCGCTGGACATTACACACACCGCCATCTAGTGCCACACTAAGCAACGAGGCTTGTGTTGTAGACACCAGAAAGTTGATATCCTACATAGTTTTTTTTTTGGTAAATACAAAAAAAAGAAAGAAAGAAAGAAAAAGCATTTATTATCCCGACAGGTCAAAATATACAAAAATTGGTTAAATTATGATTATAACTAATAAAAAGTAAATTTAGTGAGAAAAATAATAAAATCATAAAAAAAAAAACAAAATACAAACAGGATTTGTCCTGTACGAGGCCAAAAGGCTCAGCATGGTCACACAAACATTTGCCCCTACGGGGATTTGCACCCAAAGGCGCAAGATGATGATAAAAGGCGCACATGACAATGTATAGACACATCTTTACACATTGGCGTCTGGAATGTAGTCTTATCGCGTACCGGATTCCAACCGTTTAAAACGAACGACAACCACCTCTCATTACCACTATAAATGATAATTTTATTCGTATAATTAACGGAAATTTTAATACAAATCGTGACAAATTAATTATTGTATGATTTGATTGGCAGCGGATTAAAATAATCATCGCTCTATAATATGAATTCATGGATAATATTTATAATGCAATTTATGCATATTATGAATGTTAATTTCGATGGGAAACTCGGTTTTTGATTTGTAGTTTTGGTTATGTGTCATTGATGTGTATATTCACTCTTGTTATGTTGTAATAATTATGTATGTAGTACCTGGTTATTAATAAAACATTTTTTTTTACTTTTTTATTAAGCTTTTTTAAAATGAAAAGAAGATAATTAGAGTTATCTCGCAACATTGAACGCCAAAGATAAAATAAATCTTACAATAGGAGAAAAATAATAACAAATATAATTAGAAAAATTTGGATAAGTTTGTTCTTTAGTAAATAATTTAATCGTATACAAAGTTTCGTGTCCGTGTTATTAACCGTTGAGGAGTATCCTGGTTGCAGAATCAAGTCTGTCATAAAAATGTATTCTCAGTTGGGCAAGTTAAATAAAAGCTTATACAGGATCTAAACAGACTCATCGCAAAACCGTTAACCATGCATTCTGTACATCAAACTACGCAAAAAGGACTGAAAAATTGCGTTTTTCTGTCTCTCTCAGGACTCAATGTAATGTACTTAAACAATGTGCAACATTCTAATTCTTTACTGCCCAGCACAAATAAAAAAAATATGTATTTACAAATTTCAATAGTATTTATACTCAATACTCAATTCATTATTTATTGCATTCCACAATGTAGCGACAACCGACGGATGGTACACATATATTTGGAGATAATCGTGGACCCTGTCGGGCACAGCAAAAGTTTTTAGTATATATTAAGTTTTATTATTTTTAAGTTTTTATTATATGTTTTTATTATATAGATTAGCTTATGTACAGTCCAGAATTGGGTTTTGTCACAACACAACTACCTAACATATGAAAACGGATATTTATCGCAAATTTACCTTTATATAATGTATTCTGATCGTGAAAGTTTAAAAAAGACAACAACTACATAATTTTGATTGCGAGGTTTTGCATTACTACCGGGAATCAAACATATAATGAATATTAAAACTTTACTACCAACACTGATTTGGTGCTGAAAATTATATAATTTAACAATCCGCTTCAGTAACTAACGTCTACCTAAGTGAGCAAAGGGTTAATGGATGGAATTGTGTTTCATAATTATAAAAACTTTTTTGCAAAAAATAAAACCGACTTCACACAAAAAAGTGAAATATAACTTTAGCTTCAGAAGTCGGTGACCTTTGTTTGAATGATTTAGTTTTTTTGTCACCGACTTCTGAAGCTAAAGTTATTTTTCACTTTTTTGTGTGAAGTCGGTTTTATTTTTTGCAAAAAAGTTTTTATTTTTCACTTTTTAGTGGTTCACACATGTGCTTACCCTTTCACAGCGTATCGGTGTGATTTTTTGTTATGAACTGGTGTAAACAATAGACAGACGTGAGTCTTCAGCGATCCCAGTACATTTGCTATCATTTATTAAGGAGTTCAGTTGCCTATCTTCCGAAGTCACCAGATCTTTATCAAATCGAAATGGGATCACTCCGAGAAAGTACTCTGCCTAAAACTACCCAAACCGCTTCTGGTGTGCCTATAAAGTTAAGGAGTTACCTCTATTTCTCCGGGATCCCATTGAATGGAACTTTACACGTCTAACTGTCGAAATCTGGATGTATTGTATACTTCTGCGTACTCCCTCAGAGCAAACGGGTGTGATGTTACGTCATGATGTTGTATAAACAATAAACAACCAAGCGATTGCAGCAACTACTGCAGCTTTGCCGTGTATTTTTGAAGAGTTCCATTTATATCTCCGAAGATCAGCGTAAGATCTTAACCAAATTGACATGGAACCACACGGAAAGCACCAGCTTTCAAATAAAAGAAGAATCATCAAGATCGGTTCACCCAGTCGAAAGTTCTGAGGTAACAAACATTGTCGAAATCTGGGTATATTGTACACATCTGCGTACCCCCTCAGAGCATACAGGCGTGATGTTACGTCATGATGTAGTATAAACAATGAACCTACAAGCGGATGCAGCAATCACTGCAGATTTGCCGTCTATTTTTGAAGAGTTCCATTGTATATCTCCGAAGATCAGCATCAGATTTTCAACAAATTAAAATGGGACCCAACGGGAAGCACAAACTTTCAAATAAAAAAAAAATCATCAAAATCGGTTCACCCAGTCCAAAGTTCTGAGGTAACAAACACAAAAAAAAAAAAAAAAAAAATACAGACGAATTGAGAACCTCCTCTTTTTAGAAGTCGGTTGAAAATACAAATTGCATTGGACATTTATAAGACATCTCTCTATGCCCCTTACGAAGCCGTCAACCAAGGATTCCGTACACCGAACTAAGTATCCCTACGCAAAAATTAGGGATATATTCTTGGGAAACAATCTTGGGGTGAAAAATCGTCGTCAATCGAACGTTATATAATCAAACAATAAAAACTATCATTTTTTGTTAAACTTGCGAATTACTTGGAACTTTGACCTCCAGATCCGTAACTAAAAGGTTCCCGGTATGGTCCAGAACAAAAAACTAATCGCAATGACGGGGAGAACAAGTCTTTCAGCTTCGTTATTTATTGGGACAAGCCCGCCACTCTATTCCCAAACCACTGTAACTCCTGAAAGCCAGAATCAACAGTGGCGACCACCAGAAAAGCGCCGAGACAATGAAGCTCGACGAAGTCCCAGAGAATGAATTTAACTGTCTTGGATCCCGCAACGAAATTAAGTATAGAAAGAGTATAGCGGAGGAGTAGGAAAAAACCGTAATTTCCACATCCGTATTCATCCATTTCCGTATTTACAGCTTCGTTATGGGTATTTTATACCCTTTAGATTTGATTGATAGTCCTCCGTCACCATTTCTAACCCGCCAAATAACTACCACTTACCTTCAACCCGATTCCTTTACTATTTCGAATTTTACGTCAAATTCAATTGACGCACTACAAAAAGGTTGCGACGTTTAGTAGCGGATGAGGGGGTGAATGGGGATGAAATGGGGATGAAGGGGGTGAAGGGATGTTGTACAATAAATCGTTGTGGACGGGATGATTTGTGGGCGATGTGGACGACATAATAAACAGTTTGAGGACCAATCGATTGGGGGTAAGAATTTTTCGCTGAGTTCAGCGGAATGCGGGCTATGAAGGAAAGTGTTTGGGGATTATAGGATTAATTCATGGTGGCAAGTTTAGATTTGTTGCTGGGTTTCTTGACGTTCGCAAGAATTCCGCAGATAAAGCTCATGGCAGACAGAATTGAGTGTTACAAAACATGGGATGAAATGTTACTGTGAAAATGTGACGAACATGAATGTTAATGGGCGGAGAGGTAGATAAAGACTAATAAAGAATAGAGGGATACATCGTGTGAGGAATGATTTGAAAGGAAATATGATAACAGCATGACGGCTGACACGAGAGAATAAATGAAGAAAACGCGTTACCCCAAGTTACAACGGAGGTCAAACTCAAACTCAGAGCATTTATTTCAATAAGGTCATTATTTTATTTATTTCAATAACAGACACTATTGAATATCAAAGAAAATAAAGAAGTAACGTACGTCAAGTATGTTGCGTTCAGGTCTGCTACTAAGTGGTGCGATGACCTGGTGAAGGCTGCGGGAATTCGCTGAATGGGAGTCGCACGGGACCGGTCAATGTGGTGACACTTGGGGGAGGCCCCTGTCCAGTAGTCCACTTCTTTCGGCTGAAATGATGATGATGTAAAGAAATCAGAAAGATGACCAAAATAATTACGAAACGTTGACCTCAAAATCTCACATAAAACACCTTCAAATAAACTTCACCCGTACACATTCCCATCAAGCCATACCGTCCGTCAGTCTCTAAGACCTTCACACATTAACTTGACACAGAACTGTACTAGCGAGAAACACTTCAAACAGATCACGGCTTGTTGATTAAAATATCAAGTTTCCCCACGTTAGGGGATTAGTATTCGATCAACGAATTACCATAGATCTTCAGATAGGGGGCTTAGGTGTTACTAGTGCGGGGACGTGTGTAATTGTGTTGTGTATCGATAGATTTGGTGATTAATTTTCGGGTGAACCTATTGTGAGTCGATAGTTTAACAAATACATTGTGATAAGGACAGGAGAATGATGATAATGAGTTTAACAATTTATAAAGGTTATCTTTTCTTGAATGAAGATGAGATTCGTAAGGCATTAGCGAGACAATTTTACCGATTCGTTAACCAAGTTGAGTATAGTGATATACATAGTGAGTATAGTCCCATAGTGAGTTATAGTATTATTAGTGTTTTAGTTTTGGCAGAAAAAAAGTCAACAGCAGCTTGGTCTTGTTTTATTCCCGGTTTGTAGTAAAAGCTCGGTCCTTGATCTATGGAAGTCAACTCACTTCTTAACTTGCTATTAATTTTAAATATACAAAAGAAGAAACAGCTCTTCAAATCGGAAAACAGGCATGGTGATGTGATGTTACACATATTCTCGCATCAAATGGAAACGACTAGCCATTTCTGAACTGAGACCTCACAACCGAGACTCAACTATCGATATTTATGTTAGGTAAATATCGATATTTATCCTACTCCCCATCACTAAACTTAAGCGCCATGTCAAAACATATAAATAATACCATCTTGATCTATTCTGTCAAACGGTTACGAAATAGTATTAGTGCCGTAAAACCCTTAATTACGCCGTAAATATCGATTTACTGAATGTATAAGTAATTGAAATGTTTCCATACAAAACCGTGGATTCTATTCCAATGGTGTTAGTTTTATGGTGTTAAGTTCATTGGCTTCAAGTGAAAGTGAAGAGTTGAGTTTAACATTTAAGTTAATTGAAAATTAAATTTATATACGAGTATGAACTAGCTTTTGGTCGACATAGCGTGTAACATCACGCCTGTAATAACCGAAAGGTAAGGCAGATGAGTAGGTACTTAATAGTGCACCCATATTTCACCAGTTGTGTTGTAGCCCCACACTAAGTTTTATTCTAGATTTAGGATAAGGGTTCCGTGCAAAAAAATTGAAACTGTTAACAAAATCTGATTCAAAAGGGAAGATTTTTTTTTGTTTTATAATAACTAGTGCTCGCCAGTCGTCGAAATTCAACCATAAATAATTTAAAAGGTTTACAACGTTTTTTTTCACGTATTAATAAATTGTCAAACGTTAACAAAGTCGTTGCCATGACGACCAAGCCTTTTAATTTACGAAACGTCTGCACGTATGCGTTTGTGTCAAATGCATGGTAGTATGTGTAATGTTTTATTTATTGATTTATTGTATTTTATGCATATTAAAAAAAAATAGCATTCTGTACTCTTACCCTTTAGATAAACTGTTAGTGTGCAACATTTCATACTCCTTCGTCCGCACAATTTTCGTAAAAAGGGGTACAACGTTTTCTCTTTATGTATTAATAATATTTTATTTACAATATTTGCACACGAACGAAGAAGGTCGTACCGTAACCAGTCACTAATAAGGTCAATGTCCTTCTTTGTATTCAAAATTATGTGAAAAGCAAAACAGCTACTAAATCAAATAAGAACTAAATTAAAGAAAACGAAACAAAAAGGAAATCTTTCATTTTCAGGTAAAAGAATCTCTGAAAAGCTTTACTTCATTTAAATTCAAAACTGGAACCTTTTCAGGGAAGTCCCTTTCAATACTTCCTCACAAAGTTTATAACGCAGCTCGTTAATATAAAAAGTAAAAACGTTTTAAACTGTGACGTGGGCCGACGTCGACGTGATTGATGACGTCGGCCGTACACTCACTGTCGCAATTATTATTGGACAGATGAGATTTTGTTTAATTTTAGTCTAGAGGTTAAGACCTTAAGAATTATTGCGACATTAACATTAGAATTAAGAACGGGATATTTACCATGTTTATTGTTTGTTTTGAGTTTCCGATATTTCGGCACTGTTACAAGCGCCATGGTCACGGATGAACTGAAGTTATTGCGGGTGGATGTTTATGAGCAGACGAAACGGTCTAATGTTTGTGTTAGTGACCATGTCAGTCTAAAAACTCATATTGCGACATTGTTTTAGGTTTACATCTGCAGTAACGCGTTATATTTTTATAAGTCGAAAATGACAGGATTTTTAAACATTTTATAACAAGTTTTTTGTGTTTGTATTTTAGGATGGACTGGTTTTAATAAATTACATTTTATTTTTACAAATTATTTTTTTATTAATATTTTTTGTTTTTAGTTTAATAGCTAAGTGATGGTAATGGAGATGGGTAGGTATCGCGAACTCAGAACAAACAATAAACATGGTAAATATCCCATTTTTAGTGTTAATAAAAATGTATGAAAACTTATAAAGTGTGTAAAAAGACCGTTAAGACAGTTTACAAACTTATATAGGTATAGTGTGTAAAAAGACCGTCACGACAATTTAAAACTTATATAAAGTGTGTAAAAAGACCGCTAAAGAAGCCGAAAGGCACTTGTTTCAATCCATCCATCAGCACGATGTTTTGAGTGCGTTACATTGAGTCCTATCGAAAAATGTGAATTTTTTACCCCAAAAAAAATTGTTTCCCAGCAATAATATTTGTGTACAGTAATTACTTAGTTTGATGTACAGAATGCTTGGTTGACGGCTTCGTGCAGTTCGTTCGACTTTACACCCTGTGGGTAACTAAACAATTTTAAACGTAATTGAAATTGAATGTTTTCATTAGAAGTCAACACCAAAACCAATTACAGAAACTTTAATAATTAAATTACTCTAGTAAGTATTATTTAAATTTCATAAATTTTACTTCTACAATAATATTGGCTCACTAAACTATTGATAGCAGACTAGCTTAACTAAATATTAACACGAAACTGTGTTATTACAATTTCGGGAGGCGATTCGGTTTTATGGTTTTACAAGCTCGTGGCTAAATAATATCAGCCGAAATCATCAAATGACTTCTCCCACTCTGGGCGGAGCGGGAGGGAGTGTCAGACTCTTACTGACTAAAACCCATCCATGTTCCTTCCTCGCCCTTTACGTTCCGGGGCCGCGGTATCTCTTTCGAACAGTCCCGCAACCCCGGCAGGCTTCGGCCCTTGCGGGCCCCTCTCTTCTGCTGACATCTCTTTGAGGCGCGCGTGGAACACGAACGCGCCGTCGACACGGCCTGTCGTCGCTAGACGGACGGACGGCTAGCTAGCCCATAGCTAACCGTCCACAGGCCCCCTATCTATGACCCTTGCTTTATACAATGTTTTCTTTCACCGCTTTGAGTGCAGACGTGATGAAATCATCTGCCTAGCCTTTTCCCAACTATGTTGGGGTTGGCTTCCAGTCTAACCGGATGCAGCTAAATACCAGTATTGTACATAGAGTGACTGTCTATCTGACCACCACAACCCAGTTCGTACTTGAAAATACAAATATCCCTTGGTAAGACTGGTTGTCAGACTTTAGGACAGGGCCACCGACTACCTGTAACGACTGTCAAAGATCTACAAATTACCAGCCGGGACCAACTGCTTAGCGTGCTTTCCGAGGCACGGAGGTAACTCGGTAATGTTACGGGTGGTCACCTATCCACAGACCAACCTAAACAAACAACGGCTTAACCTAAAGATTTATCCGAGCGGCTGTTATTATTTAAAGGGACCGCTCGGGTTGAAACTTTCGACCTATTCCGTTGACCTCTCTCTATCAGGTACTTAGAGTTGTCGTGTCCGTGCAATCAAGTTGCCGAGGTGGCAATTATCCCGATAACATCTTAAAACAGATTGCTTAGCTTTAAACAAAAAACTTGAAACGAGCGCTTTCCAAGGTATTGAATAAGCTTTGAACTAACTAACACTGTTTTTGTTGCGATCAAAATCGAAAAGTTGCTAACAAACGAGAACACAAGTCATCAAGGTTTTAATATTCAGTAATTGAATTTTCGTCCTTGAGAATGGGAACACAAGTTCCATTTTAGTTTTGGTCTCGTTCGATACCAACCCAGTTGAGCTAAAAGTTTAATGGCTTGTTCTGGAAATTTCTCCGTAATGTCTCTGGGATGTTGTTGTATAACCGACGTTAGTATTGCTTTGACCACATGGGACAGTCCGGTCACAGTATTAAGAAAACCAGTAAATTAACTTGGACCACTTTGTCCAATTTACTACAACTTTGTGTTACGTAATACTTCATCTCGTCTTATCGGTTACCTAAAGCTTGTTTCGAATCTTGTACAGAGATGCAGAATAAAAATGTAGCGTATCAGCAACAGTCGGGAACTGTCTTGTTGTACATTAAAAAACGATTGATAAAAGCAATTTGGACCTACCAATAAAAATATTAATGCAATGTACAATTTGTGTGTGTTTATTTCATGTAGGTAATATCATGTCCCATGTTTATCTTGCACTACCGTGGAAGCTTGACATGAGTGTGGGAGCTGATTTCGACAATTTGTTCTTAGTTGAAATACTGTGTGTTAACACATCTTTATCTACAGTGACCGAGTGTAAATGTGTCGCAATTTACCAGGACTATATGATCTCTGTTAAGGGAACTCCTTTGGGGAATAGTTCTGTTACGGCGTGAATTATCTTCGTAATTCTTCGGTTTCTGGGCGCCGTTTTATTTGAAAACTAGTGGACGTCACGCGGTTTCACCCCCGTAGTCCCCGTTCCCGTGGGTACGGGCATAAAATATAGCCTATGTTACTCAGAGTGAATGTAGCTTTTTGATGGTGAATTAATTTTTAGGGTTCCGTAGCCAAATGGCAAAAAACGGAACCCTTATAGTTTCGCCATGTCTGTCTGTCTGTCTGTCTGTCTGTCCGCGGATAATCTCAGTGACCGTTAGCACCAGAAAGCTGAAATTTGGTACCAATATGTATATCAATCATGCCGACAAAGTGCAAAAATAAAAATTTAAAAAAACATTTTTATTAGGGTACCTCCCCCAGACGTAAAGTGGGGAGCGATTTTTTTTTTTATTTTGACCCTGACGTGTGATATATTGTTGGATAGGTATTTAAAAATGAATAGGGGTTTTCTAAAATCATTTTTTGATAATATTAATATTTTAGGAAATAATCGCTCCGAAAGTCAAAAACAATGTGTCCCCCCCCCCTCTAACTTTTGAACCATAAGTTTAAAAAATATGAAAAAAATCACAGAAGTAGACCTTTATATGAACTTTCTAGGAAAATTATTTTCAACTTGATGAGTTGAATAGTTTTTGAGTTATATAGCACTTTTTCAAAAAAACGCAAATGATAACTTTGTTTTTCATACAAATACTATGAAAAACAAAGTTATTTTTGCTGACGAAAAATGTTGGTATTTTTAATGGTCTGGGAAGCTACGGAACCCTACAGTGAGCGTGGCCCGACACGCTCTTGGCCGGTTTTTTGTAATTGTCATAGTAGTTTTTGAGTTTATTCATACAAGCATATGATACACACACGCAAAAATACAATTTTTTCATCTTTATAATATTAGTGTGGTTCCCTAGAAAGACTCCAAAGTAAGCTCAAGTCTGTTAATTTCCAATAATTTGTTACAATCATAATTTCAGCCGAAAGACGTCTTACGTTACGTCTACGTACTACTGGTCTGTTCCTAAGGGATGCTTTCTATAGAGGTCTCCATTCGATCGAAACCGTGGACTGAAGCTACTCCTACATGAGTTAAATTATCAACTCTTTTTGTGGCGGTTCAAACTTCGTTACAAATGTTATTAGAATAAAGTTCTAATCAGCTTGCTCTACAAAGTGGTTATTTTGACCCCTGCACATTCACACCGTTTAACATTTTGTCATGTTGACTACCCCAGTCCCTAAATGGTTAAGTACGTCAGTCACTGCGGGCCGAATAGTGCGAAATTAATGGTTTCGATCGATTTACAAAAAATGTATGGATTGGAAAAATAAAACACTATGATTAGCATCATAGTGTTTTATTTTTATATGTTGCTTGCAGAATTATTTTCCAAGAAATCAGAATGAACGCATGTATTTTAGTATAGTTTTTACTCGTTACAAGAATCCTTTAGAGATTATTAAGTTCGTGGTTTTTGTTATCGAGTAAAATTAATTGTATTATGTTTTCAAAACACTATCACACTAGCATATATCCTGAAGAATATCTTACATTTTTCTGGTTTTGTTTATTGCAGTGAATCATATACTTTCAGGCATTATAAAACTCGCGTATAGCCCCTGTAGTCATCGCTTTAACAAACTAAATTCATTTACGGTCGTACCTGCAGTCTACACTCAAACTTGACAAGATCCTAAGATGTCGATAATCTCATAAGTTTGTGGGAAGCTGATACTATCGGCCGGTGAACGGCTGACCCTGTGTAGGAAGATGGATCAGTGCCAGATTGTACTTTGTTTAGTTATACAGAGTTGGTCTTTGTGGATGTTGTGATGTTTAATAAATGAGTTATACGTGCTGTGGTGGGGGATGCGCGTTGGAGGGAGCGCGGGGCGATGCGCCGCGCTCAGTCTGTTACCAGCGTTCCTAGCGACAGCACCCCTAACCCAGTAATATTGGAAACTGTGTTTTATTGTACAACCCCAAACAAAGACACCACCCTGATATACGGTGGCTTTACTCCAGACCCTAACTAGCGTCGGAGTGAACATTACAATGGCGACGAGGATAAAACTATAAATTTGAAAGTGTAAACAGTGTTTGTTTTGTAAGTGTATAAGTGTACGTAAAAGTAAAAATGTAAAGTAACTACACGAGTAAAAGCGCAGTAAGTGCAAGTGTAACTCAAATTATATCTGCTTACGGAAATTGGTCAACAAAAATATTATAATTTTATTGTGAAAAAAAAAACAGAAGACCGTGTAGTCGCAAAAGCGACTGCTAAGAATGGAATCATGGATTCAATTCCCTGGTCGGCCCAAGTGTTGTTGGGTGAATTTCTCAATAGCAGTCACGATGTTTGAAACTTTACCCGGTTGACATTAGATACACCTCTGCCTGACCCATCATGGATAACCGGCGTGGTGATATAATAAAATTAGTTGTTTTCGCTACCTACCTAATAATTCACATTCCTGAATGTTTAATAGAATAACTAGGTTTAATATACTTTATTCTCAAAAAGACAAAGAGCCACTTACATGAGAACTTATGTTAACATAATGTAATATGTAACGGTCACCGATAATCTTAATCCTAAAGTATTCTCAATTTTTCATTAGTCTTAAAATTACATAATTTTTAAATTAAGTAGTTGAGATACACGTTCAACGGTTCGTTAAAAAAAAAAGAAACACCATCATAAACCTACTCATTGATGAATTCAATGACAACATGGTCCGTTTCTTTATTTTGACATGAAATATAATGTTTAATACAAATAATCAAAACACACCATATAGCAACCTGACGAATTGTTGACCAAAACCATTTGCAAATAAAATGTGCCGATTGGAAAATCATTTTCAATCAACAACAAACACCAAGGTCCTCTTCAACAACGTTGAAGCAATGATGACATGCAATCTATTGTTAAAACGAAATAAAAACAAATGACTGCCATGAAATCCAGATCATTTTGGGTTACTATTGGATTTGTTGTGCCATTCGAGATACCGGTTTGGTCTGTGGATGGGTGGTCATTTATGATCTAAATCATTAAAATCTGTTCAGTAGTTTGAAATGTATCAAAAATACTTGAGGTTTAATCACAAAATGATTTAATATTCAAGGTACGCGTACTCCGATTGGACGACATATCAGATCAAGCGCTATACCTATTTGTGCTCTGAGAATGTGCCTTTCTAACGATGTGCTAATTATATATTGGGTCCAGGACCAGAGTCCATTCATTTGTGCCCATAGTCCTTTTAGTTTAATCAAAATTTATTTTTGATCAAAAAATAACGTGCCCAACGAGAACATTTCTCGTAAATTGAAACGAAAGAAAAAAAAAAGAAAGAACATTGTGTTTATTTGGCATTGAAATACCTATAAAATTTTACATAATACATAAACAAACAGCTTAATAATGCCAAAAGGGCCTCAGCTCAGCATAATGTCAGATGGCAACACAAGGTGTGCCACCTGACGCTGATTTTCAGCTGCAGCCCACGAGTGCCATACGCTCGACAACATAAACAAACGCAAGTTCCAGTTATACCAAGTACCGTTTCGATAATTTCGAGCTATGGAGGTAAATTACCTCACCTATTGTTAAAACTGAACAAGAGTCATGACTGGCACGAGGATTAAGGTATGTCGTGCATAAAACATTAAAATAATACAACCAAATGGTTGCGATTTATATTGGCAATTTAACGAATGAGGTTTTGTTAAGTTAATAAAGTGTTTCTCTAAATAAATGACTATAAATAAGTAAACACTGAATGTACTGGTGATAGTTTCGTTTAAAACTCAATCCAAGGTCGAAAATAAATAATGATGTTATTTAAACAGCATTTTAGAGGAGCTCGTGGCTAAATAACATCAGCCGCTCGGGTCGATCTTTAGGGTAAGACATGCTTGCCTAGGTTGGTTTGTGGATGGGTGACCACCCTTACATACTGAATTTCCTCCGTGCCTCGGAAAGCACGTTAAGCCGTTGGTCCCGGCTGTCATTTGTCCATCTTTGACAGTCGTTACAGGTGGTCAGTGGCCCCAAAAGTCTGACACCAGTCTTACCAAGTGGTATCGTATTTCCCAGTATTAACTGGGTTGTGGAGGTCAGATAGGCAGTCGCTCCATGTAAAATACTGGTATTTAGCTGCATCCGGTTAGACTGAAACCAACCCCAACATAGTTGGGGAAAGGCTAGTTAAATCGTCATCATCTGATGATGATTTAAACAGCATTTTAACTATCTTCATGCTCAATGTACAGTGAATTTAGTTTTTTTAAACTTTATTTCGTAGGACCTCATTTGTTGACAGATGCCAACCCAATTAAGCCAATAAATGTTTGGTTAACACAAATTGCCTAAAATTAGGCAAATAAGATCGCGGTAGGTGCGATAATGATAGATTACGTGGTTAATCGGTATCAAAACATTACTTGTGTAAACAAAGTAATTTGAAAAGGTAAACTATTAAATGAATAGTTGGTACCTATAAGTTAGCAATAACTCATACATTCTGTTTAGTCAGACATCTCCTTTGTAAGGCTAATAATTTCAACAACAACAAATGTGAAGTTTAATTAATCTACCCACACTGTCGTAACATTATACAATTGGGTACTTTAAAATCATAAGTAAGGTAAAAAAGTAAAACTTACCATCGAATAATATTTCTTTGGTACGTTCGGTCTACCTTCCAAACAGTATGATTTTATTGGTGATATAAGAAAATTGAATAAAGACAACTATAATTGTTTTACTATAAATATACTATTAATATGAAAAAATAATATATACTTTTCTAATAGTAACTATGATCCAGTTCTGTTTGAAATTGAAAAGTTATTATTTTTAGTTTCTTTCGTTGTCTATTTGTCAAAACAAATGTGTTATTGTTAAAGTGGTAATTCAGTTATGTCTGAAAGGTACCAGATAAATGGAAAAACTTGCTTGTAGGTCGCTCCATAATGTCTCAAATTCCTCCCTCCCTCTCTGGGTCTGCGTTGGGAAAAATGGAAAAGAGGCCACAAAAACAAAAACAAAACAAAATGAAGAAAAATGAAGATCTAGATATGAAACCAAAAGTGCATTTTAAATATTACTGCTGAAAAATTAATAAAATAATAGCATTCATTGAAAACTAACCCTGTATGTGCGTGAAAAAAAAAAAGAAATGCAATTGGGTGTTGATGCATAGTCAGCAGTGAAAATACTATTGGTGAGGAAAATAGTGCTCACAAAGTTTAATTTTCCTTTTGTTTTCTCAATACATTTGAGTGCTATCCTTGCAAAACAACAAGCACAGACAAATAACAGCAGTCAAATTAGAAAAACCCCAAACAAGAAAACACCAAAGCCAAAGAGCCTGCATCTTGGGTAATTTATTTAATTCTCGAGTAAAAGTGGGTGTCGAGTCAATATTTCGAATTGAGTTAAGTCGAGCTACACGAAAAGTGACAAATGCTTGCACTGACTGGACAAGTCCACTCCAATCTATGTGGTTTTTATTCAAAAAATCATCTCAGACACTAATATGCATAGTCCTCATGTGAATTGAGCAATGTCTGTAGTTTAACAGAGACTATGACCTCTGAAGTTGTTTCGGCTGTTTCTTCTCAGAGTAGTCAAGCACGAAACAACGGCCCCATCTAGTTTAAAAAAAAAAAGAAATTACGTGCTTAAGGGTTTTAATAAACCTACTTGCAAAATAAACATCATTAATCAATGAATACTAAAATTCAAAGAAATTAAATTAAAATCACTATTTATTCTTATGGAACAATTCCTCTAGTTGTTTATAAACAAGTTCCATTTCATTGGAAATCAAAGCCAAATAATAAATAAGACGAACTGGTAAAATTAACCTCACCACTCGAGAAGTTCAAAATTTGCGAAAACTCGATTATGAGCAAATAAGTTAAGATTAAATCAGGCATTTATTTTATAAACAAATAAATAAATCAATTTATTGAAACACACAAGTACAAAGTAGCACGAAGTAGCACGAAGTAGCACAAAGTAGCACAAAGGAACACAAAGTAGCACAATGTTGTACAAAGTAGCACAATGTTGCACAAAATTGCATAAAGCTGCACAAAATTGCACAAAAATGCACAAAGTTGCACTAAGTTGCACAAAATTGTACAAACTAGTACAAACTAGTATAAACTAGTACAAACTAGTATAAACGAGTATATACGAGTATAAACGAGTATAAACGAGTACAAACGAGTATAAACGAGTACAAACTATAAGAAGCCGCAAGCTTCAAACTAGGTACAGCATGTATCTTGGTGGCCAAAATAGACAGTAGAGGCAGATTGAATAACTGACTGTTCATTGTGACGCAGCACTACGACACAAGAACCAATTTTATTTGAAATTTATAAATAAACAATTCAATAAAAACAAAGAATATTAACACTTTGAGCGGAGCAACGTTATAATACGTAAAACTTGATAAACGCTATTTGACACAACGTTTAATCACGTCAGTAAAAAAATATGTCTTTCTTCAAAGAACGTGTATAAACGGCTGAGGCTTATACAAATTCTTTCAAGCTACGTCATCGCGCCGTATCACTTTAAACTTTGGGACTGCTAGCGCCACTCCACGTTAGTTTTTTTGTGCACTTTATAAAGCCACTCGCACACATACATTCTAGTTACGCATACATTCGCAACGTCGACGTGTAGTAACGGTTGTGTCACATTTCGTATTATCTTAGTATGAAAAACAAAACGTCATTAATCGTCATTTATTTTGTATGACAAAATAGTGCGCTGCACAACAAACATTTGAATACCCAGATGCTCAGCTGAAAGTGTTAATAACAATATGAATGTCATAAAAAATATAATAGCAATACATTGTTCTTACATAATGCACCATCTCAACATGAATGATGTAACCAAGAGCTTGTAACAACATTATGATTTAAAAGTGTCCATGGAGTTTCTTGCCCGTTCTTCTCCATAGAGATCTACGCTAGGGAATGGGCAACTACAGTACTTTCACAGTTTTTATGTCTTGTGACTGGGATTGTAGCTAGATTTAATTTTCATCTTTGTTTCGACAATTCAAAAGCGCCTGTGACTGGCCTACTTGAAGTAAACGCTTTGATTTTGAATAATCCAAATTTAATTGTCAAGCAAAAAATAAGATTGTAAAAATAAAACACAGGAGAAGATAACATACGTAATTCAAATTAAAATCATCAGTGAGTATGATAGCAATTAAACAAAAGTCATTAATCATTCAGAAATAAAATATCAATGACAATCAATGAAATGAATATTAAAATCAAAAGAACCAAAACCAATCATTCAGAATAAACAGATAAGATAAAATATTGTACTATTGTTTCTTTATTTTTTGTGAAGAAAAAAGAGATGTGATGTTTAATAAATGAGTTATACGTGCTGTGGTGGGGGATGCGCGTTGGAGGGAGCGCGGGGCGATGCGCCGCGCTCAGTCTGTTACCAGCGTTCCTAGCGACAGCACGCCTAACCCAGTAATATTGGAAACTGTGTTTTATTGTACAACCCTGAACAAAGACACCACCCTGATATACGGTGGCTTTACTCCAGACCCTAACTAGCGTCGGAGTGAACATTACAGATGTATTTAGATTATTTAGGATGGTGTCATTGGAAAGATATACCTGATTATGTTTTGTCAAAGAAAATACTTGCTTGTTTATCTTAAACCGGACATGTGACTACCAAAAACCACGTGAGTCCATCTACAAAGTGAAATAATTAAAAAAACACGACTGCATAAAAAAATCAAATAATTTTAAATAAAAACTGAAAAGAAAAAAAATAACAACTTCAGTAATAAATTCTAATACGGAATATTTTGACTGCTACAGTCGGGACCCATATTGGATGTACTTAATGATTATAATCTAGATTATTTAATGTTTTTTTTTATTATTTTTCCCTAGCCTAAGTAACCCGGGGTAATACAACTAAAAATACCCGTACATCAAAATCGGTTTAGGCGTTTAGAAGTCATAGTGTAATATAGAAACTCACAAACATACATACATACATGAACCCTGAAAACATAACACTCCTTTTTTGTGCAGTCGTGTAACAATGTTTACTGAGGGTGGTCCGTCGGTAGATCATTCATTGTCAACTACCAACACTATCGGATGTTTGTAGAAATATAGTTCCAGTTATCCATCACACCTGCTTCTGACAACTCCCATTCTTAGACCTCAAGATTTACCGTACAATAACCATCACAAATACGATCACATCCCCCCAGAAACACCACTTACACGAAAACACGACAAAAGAACACTTCAAACACGAAAAAATACAGTGGCCTAATAATCTTGCTCGGAAGTGTACAAATATGTCCTGTTTCCCTCGGAAAAGAAATATTATATTATAGCCAAAACGCATTAACGCACAAAGGTGGGGAGGTCCGAATTAATGACGTGTCAAAAATGTTACTGGACAAAGTACTTAGTGGAAAAGATATCTAACTAAGTGCTTCACTTATTTGTAAGGACTTTTCTTGCATTGCTGTCCGGACTTTAATTTTGTTGGACGTTTTTCTGATCGTCTTGGAACACTTTTTATTATCCGGTGTCACATTTCCAATAGGTACACTTAACTTGGCAACAGTTTTTTTAAAGGAATTGGGGATAACCGAAATCTTTTTATAGGTAGATTTACTTTAAAAAAAAAAAAAAAACTACCTATTGGTCTCTCACCTACGGGGATATATTATATGTTTACGTATGTATATGGGTGACAAGCCAAATTTAGCCACACTCTACAGGTCACAATTATGAACCGATTGCTTTCAAACTTGGCCAAAAAATCGAAATGGTCAAAACTTAGGCTAAGTTCGTGAATGGGCGGAATTCGTCGATGGGGGGCGGCGGGGGGGGCGGTTTTTCTAAAATCAGTTTTTTGGCCATAACTTTTTTCCTATGGAAAATTTTTGAACCGTTTTTCATTTTTATCATTTTGAGTAAGAATACAAACAACTTTAATTTAAAACTTTTTTGATGCAACCCCTAAATTGGGGAGGGGTTTGAAATTTCCAAAAATTTTGCGATAATAGTACATTATGGTACAAGTGTGTAATGTTGGTGATTACCGCCGAGGCGCCATTGAGAACCGAGCCGTTAGGCGAGGTTCTTAAGAGAGCCGAGACGGTAATCATCAACACACACGTGTATCATACGACGTTTTTCAACACACTTGAGAATAAAATAATACTAAAAATAACTATAATTTCAACAGTGAAAACGAGTTGTGAATTTTTTTTCGCAATGGCGGGAATAATTCATCAGTTTTCCTATGCGCGCGCCACAGAGTATATAATCACTACACAGAGTATATAATCACTACGTTTAGCGCGCGCATCTAACAATGGCGATCGCCCATAGACTAAAAGAATGAGGTTCCTTTTTTTTTTTTTGGCTTTTAGCGGATAGCGTTTTAGCCACGTACGAAATGGGGAATTCGAAGTTTTATTTTAAAAAAAAAAGTAAAAAAAAAAAAGAAAACAAAAGTTGCATTTGAGTGAAAGTTTTATTTATTAAAAACTTATAAGTTGAAATTATCTATGTAGATACGAAGTTGTATGAAATGAGCAAGCAATAGGTACATTAATTTATTTGTATTATTGAACACGATCTTTTTTGTATCGAAACTTTTTTAAGAACAAAGCAATTCAACCAATAAAATAAAAAAAAAAACCCTATAACTCACTTGTGAATAATAGCAATGAAAAAGTCACAGTTTGATTACAGGTGTCATTATGTGCCTAATTGCGGTGAAATTAGAGCCACTTTATGAGCAAGTGTGTTGAAAAAAATCATATCTCCGTAACAGTAAACATTCTCAGCGTCGCAAATATTTTTTTTTTTAAAGAATATTGTTTACTCTACAATTGTTACCTTTGAAGTTTAGCGATAAAACTTATAGTTTTCGAAATAAAAAATAGTAACTAAAAAATTGATGGTGTTTCCATGCTAAACTCTTATGAGAGGATTTAAAAAGGGTAAACTTTCCATTACAGGAAAACGATTTTGAAATCATATTTGTTGTTTGTAGATTGCACACATAAGTACTACTCTTTATACAAATTTTCAATAGTCGGACGCTCCAGCACCTTCTCCGAAATCTACCTCCTCCTGCGGCTTGCCGGAGGGATTTTTTTAATCGGTTTTTAGAAAGGTCAAGACATTAGTAGTATTCGCAACCAGAGCATCATGACTAGACTTGCTTAATGTCTCGTATCGAGTTAATTAAGTCTTCAATAGATATTGTTCACACGCATGGCAAATTAATTGGTGACTAAACCAAGAAAGAGAGAAATTTATATAAGCCCTATCACACTAGCGAGTTGCGAGCGAGTAGAAAGCGGGGCGAGTGCGCAGCGAGTTCGCCGCGAGTTCGCAACGTGTGCGCGGGGAACACGCCGCGAAGAAAAATAAAATGAATGATGAGAACACCCGCAGCGTGTTCGCCGCGCACATGTTGTGAACTCGCGATGAGCTCGCTGCGCACTCGCCCCGCTTTTAACTCGTTCGCAACTCGTTAGTGTGATAAGGCCCTTTTTTTCATCAAATAACTTCTCCCACTCTGGGCGGAGCGGGAGGGAGTGTCAGACTTTTACTGACTAAAACCCATCCATGTTCCTTCCTCGCTCTTTATGTTCCGGGGCCGCGGTATCTCTTCCGAACAGGCCCGCAACCCCGTCAGGCTTCGGCCCTTGCGGGCCCCTCCCTTTATGCTGACATCTCTTTGAGGCGCGCGTGGAACACGCGCGTGGACGGCTAGCTAGCTCATAGCTAACCGTCCACAGGCCCGCGTCTACGGTGGCCGATAGCCACCACGTCGCCCCCGACGCCCGGTGCGTCTCCCGCGGCGGCTGGGGCGAGAGGCTCTCTCCCTCGTGGGATAAGGCCCTTAGGTTTAAAAAACATTTATTCTCAAAAGAGACACAAAGTCACATCAGATAACCTTATGCTACTATTCATAATAAGTTGGTCACTTATTCGCATTAGCATTCAGTTTAGAAACAACAATAATTAAGTACGAGTATTATTAGTCGTACTACTGTACTATCTATCCAAGGGTTGTCGTGGTACCCAAGCACTCGACTGTCAAAATCAGATATGCAGCCGCTCCATGTCAAATACTGGTATTCAGCTGCATCCAGTTGGACTGGAAGTCAGCTCCAACCAAAGAGATGATGATGGGGTATAGTTCCTATTCAAACAAAAACAGACAAAAGCCGAACACCTCTATCATTTCCTCATATTAAAGATGCCATGTTTTCGTTATATACTAGCATGAAATATTATCAGTATACCGGTGAATGTTTATGTCGTGAACCGAAAGTGAACGGTCTGAATATAAATTAGCTATTCACGTATAAGTATACATATATATTGTAGGGCGTGGGTGGATCAGTTAGCAATACCAGCATCGACGGGATTAAGGATACGTATTTAGCTTGTTTAAGAATATTAAATAGTTTCCGATATGAGGAGCTCCATCAATTGCCAAACTTAAGAGGTAGTGGGCAGGGCGCATTGCTCGCAGAACGGATGGCCGATGGGGCTGAAAAGTTCTGAAGTGGCGAACCGGAAGACGATGTGTTGGAAATCCTCTCACTAGGTGGACCGATGACCTGGTGAAGGTTGCGGGAATACGTTGAACGCGAGTCGCACTGGAGCGGTCAATGTGGCGACACTTTGGGGAGGTCCAGCAGTGGACGTCTTTCGGCTGAAATGATGATGATGATGATGAGGAGCTCGTGGCTAAATAGTATCTTACTACATACAGTTCTTGCAGAGGTCTGTCCATGGATGTCGGACCATTTATTTATTTATGTATTTATTTATTTATTTATTTATTTATTTATTTATTTATTTATTTATTTATTTATTTATTTATTTATTTATTTATTTATTTATTTATTTATTTATTTATTTATTTATTTATTTATTTATTTATTTATTTATTTATTTATTTATTTATTTATTTATTTATTTATTACGTTCGGCTGCAGACGAGGATGCAAATGAAACCGATATAATTTACTTATTGAATTTAATTAAAATAAAAATTACATTTAAATCGGTAAAACTAAGTTGTGTGACAATTGCTCGATGTAAGAAACAAGAGTGACGTACTAAAGATAAAATTAACATTCATCACTGGCATTGCACAATCTTCGATCCCACGGTCGAATTGCTGAGACGGCGGATCTCACGGTGCACCGCACAGCGCGGTGTTAGTCATATTCTCAAGAATATGGAGTGTCGCAAGTAGCAACATAACATATTTATTTATTTATTTGTTTATTTATTTATTTATTTATTTATTTATTTATTTATTTATTTATTTACTTATTTATTTATTTAAACTTCATGTACAAGAGTGGTACATAGGCAGACTTATTACATTCTCTACCAGTCAACCTTTGGATCAAATAAAACAGTATGTATTTATTTGTCTCATACCTAGTTGTCTCCGCGCCTCTGGAAGCATGTTAAGCTGATGGTCTCTATGGTTAAGTCGTTACGAGTAGGGTGGTTGTGGTGGTCAGATAAACAGTGACTCCATGTAAAATACCTATAGACTGGTAATCAGCTGTATCTGGTGAGACTGAAACCCCAGCATAAATTGGCAAAGGTAAGACGGATAATTCGGCTGTTTTCTTATTGTTTACGGGGGGCTAACATGTCTGAAGATCGTACAAGATAGAAAGGTATGGAAGGAGAAAGGGGATGTCTTTGTCCAGCAGTGGCACACCATGTCATCCAGCAAGAAATGATCAGTTAGTTGGCTCGCGGTATATAACTTTTGACGTATAAATTCGATAGTTTTGGCAGCAGTATGTCCTCAATATTCGTTGTTTTTCATCGAGGTGGGGCTATATTTTTTTTCTGAACTTCAGTTGATGATACTTCAATACAAAAAATAACACCTACCAAATATCTGAGTATTTTGTATAATCATATTGAGTCTAAAGAGACGATCATTGTCATTAAAATTACAAAGAACCGAACACACGTGTTTTTTCACACCTATTATATTATTACCGTCGTTACCCAGAGGGTAGCAATAATGATCCCCAGTAAATATTTTACCAACGTTACCAAAAAATAACATTTAAAGGTAAAAGTATAAAAACTCAATAATATCTGTTTACCGCCAGATCTAACGATAATATGTTCGGTTACATCTAAATTTCGCGAAATCCCATTAAAAAAACACAAGCTAAACCGACCCTTATTTCACAGGCAATAAATTCTACAATTCTGTAAAGAAGTCGGTCACATGTTACACCGTAGCGGAACATATGTAAAAAGTGTAAGTGATGTTTAGTTAACGTTTGCACATAACGGCTTGGTCGTCCCGCGGAGGCCCCGAGCAATTTTCGTCGGAATTTTCTCTGGGGTATTTTAACGTTGCGCTGCGGTGTGATTGAGGGTAGGTGGCGGGGCGAGAAGCGATTTCCAAATGTTTTTTGGCTTAACGTTGTAAGGAAATTGTAAGGTGGAGGCTTATCGTTTCTCGTGGGTAATAAAAGGGTGATAGCAGTATGTTATGGCTTTAAATATACATAGGTGAATTCGAACGAGGCAATGTAGACTACTAAATGAAAAGTCATGATTGCCACTTTTAAAACCTGCCAGGAAATCAGGTAGGTAGATTTTAGGCTCTCTATTCAACTAATCCCACACAAGCGGGACCCGCGAGTCCACTTGAACTGGTGCATTTTTGAATTGATCAACTGGTCCAAATGCACTTTGCATTCATCATCACTAAAATGATTTAATCTAAGGCATTTATGACTATGACATACCTTTTGTTAATCAAAATGAACATTTAGTTCAAGCAAGGGGCATTTAAAATTAAATATTCTAGACAGTTTGGGTACCCGTAGACGTGTTCTGGAGTAGAACCCGCGAATCGGCAAGCGTAAGGTGGGACGTCTTCAAGCGAGCGTGAAGCGATGAACTTCGCAGGGTTGCTGGTCACCTAGTTTGTGCCGTCAAATGGTTTACCCTTAAGTGAAGCCCTTACAATCATATTTAGGAGCCAGCCCAAATAAATAAATTACCCCATTCACTCGCTACCTCTCATAAAATGCGCCTCAAAAACTTGAATAAGAGGCATCACTCACAACTTTTCCTGAAATCCCTTATCTGTCAGAATCGGTGGAGCTATACCAACTGTGGACCGTCGTGTCGCCATGATTATGACGGAGCGAGGGACAAACCTGTGACGGGGCGGGGGACAAACGCGTGACGAAGCGAGGGACGAATCTGTGACGTCAGCGAGACATGTTCTTATACGGCGGTGTAGAAAGGTGGGCTTTTTGCTTGATGTATATTTTAGTGGGTGAGATTTTTTTCGTTGAAGGAAAATGGAGTTTGTGATTTTGTGGCTGTCGAAATTTTCTTTTGGGGCTTTGCTGGCTGTGCAATTATTTTTGGCTTTGAGATTATTCTATGTGTGTAAGTTGTAGATAGTTATGGGCTGTAAGATCAAGTATTTTAAGAATGTAAATGTAAAACTTGTTACTTTCCCTGTTTAAACTATAATTAACAATTTAAATCACACGTTAATAGGTATGCGCAACAAAATGATAATCTACTAAATACCCGGCAGCAGAAAGTGAATTGGAAAATTTAAAATAAACCCAAAAGGAAAACTTTTCAGGTTCAAATTAAAACCATCAACCTGTCAAACTGTAAACTGGGACAACACTACAAACATTTTCAGTCAGTTCCACAATAAACCATTTCCACGCCGAACCACCCCTATTGGAAAGAACATAAAAACGAACAGCTCGGGAATGTCCACTAATGTATACGAAAACAGAGTCACCCTGTCCCTCGTTGGGTAGCAAATAAATGTAGGGGATAAGTCATTTGCGTTCGGCCCCGGTTATAGCCAGTTACAACCGGTTAGAACCGGTTAGATCCGGTTATGGTCAGTACTTATCGGTTTTTACTGGATTATCCCGCGGCCAGGTAAGGGTTCTAAAGTTTGTGAGTGCAATTTTAGAATAAAAGAAGGTTAGAGGTGAATCCTGGTGTAGTGTTATTGAATACACTACGAAGATTGCTATTCATGTTAAAGTTAATATCGATATTTATCTTAACATCTAAGAAATAATGACTTACAACTTTCTACATATTACGTATTAAGTTGCCATCACATTTCAAAGTTGCATCGTATCTGTAAATTATTCTAAAAGGTCCGAGTCTAAAACATACACTCCGAAAACATAATAATAAATCTAAACGCAGCGTAAACTTCAAAAGAAACCTCAACTCTCCCACACAATGACAAATCAACCGTAAAGATAATAAAACGCCCCCAAAATTCTATAACTCATCGACAACATTAATATTACCAATCCATCATCACCTTAAAACAGACATTTACAAGACAAAACGCTTTTGCCACAAAAAAAAAGAAACGTCACATGAAAAAAAAACAAATTCGTGCGAATCACAGATAATTTTTTATCCGCGCCAAAAAGTTCCCGCCTTTTCTCTGCTTGGAAAATGGCGTCCCCTTTTATATTGGACAAAAGCGATTTGTATAAAAAATGCTATTGTTCATACGGACAATATGTCAAAATGTTGCTTTTAGCTAAATTACTTATTTGTGTAAGCTATGTCGGCCGTATTTTAAATGTCGGATGAGTTATTTACCATTTTGCAGTTTATTTAGGCTGCGTATATGACTTATTTTGTTAAGTTTGTGGGTTTGTAGGATACACGAAAATGTTGTTCATATTAGTGGCAAAACGGCAATGAAACAGAACGGCTGTCCTTTACAACCGACTTCCAGTAGGAGGCGGTTATTGATTCGATTTTTTGTTGTTTGTATGTTCATCTTCGCCAATTGTTAACCGATTTTCATGAGACTTCTTTTGGTTGGAAGAGTATTATTTCGTGGTGATCTCGGTAGGAAAAAACTGAGTCAAATAAACAAAAGTCATACACTTCTGAAGCTTAAGTAATTTTTCACTTTTTGGTGTGTTTTGAAGCCAGTTTTTTTATTTACTTTTTTTTAATAAGTAGTTCTGCATGTTTGGTAAAAGAGTTGGGATGGAAGTGATTTCGAATTTACAGTAAGACGAAAAACTTGTAAGGAATACAAGTTCCCTCCACGCTGTATTCCAGAAACTGACCTCTAAGCTCAACATCTAAATCTGATAACTCCGACTGCTGCTCAAGCAACAGAAATATGCCAAAGTTGCCTAAGAGAAGACTTCGCGCTACAAGCGCTTTTTTCTAGCGTTTTGGCTTTTGGTTTTGGCACCTAGTAACGTAGTCAGTTCAACGCCATCTACCGAGTTTTTGGAAACTAGTTTTTTTAATTCTCAAAAAGTAAAACTCTCATTGGAAGACAGTTTTTTTTGCGTAAAAGTTTTTTAGTGAGGTTAATTCAATAATCTCTAAAGGCTATCCATTCCTATCACAGCAAAGCAAAATCTAGCATGTAATTAACAAAACCTCATTACCCATGCTAATTAATTCAAGAACTACGTAGCGAGCTCACAAAAATGTGCGAGAAACATGTTCATCATAACTGTACCGAGTTGTGATTCAACATTGTTGGTTGTTGATCTATCAGTTTAACGTCAAACTGTATAAATTAGCGGTTCGGATTGTCTCGAGTTTGTTGCTTTAACAATGCCAGTGAACTTGGCAATTTCTGTTATGACTTAATAAGGAAATCTTGGTAACCAGCAAATGATATAATCGAGGAAGATGTTGTGAAGTTATTTATCTATAGGTACTATACTAATATTACTAAGAGGTATTTGTTTGTATGGAGGGATCTTTGGAACTTCGGACCCGATTCCAAAAAACCTTTTACTAACGGGAAAACAAACAACTTTTACTATAGAACCAAACCTGAAATCGCGAAAAATATCAGCTATTCAGTATATTTTGACCAGTTTTGACGTCATGTTCAGCAGTCGGAAGCAACCACTAGACCTGTCTGGAGTCCGGTAAGCAATATGTCCGTAGTGATTTGGCTACGTAAAAACCGTAATTTTGCCAATTTATAGTACTTATATGCCTGTTTAATGTTGCCAGCATTCTTTTATTACTTGACTTAAGTGACAGTAAAAGTTTATTTTTCTCATTGCAATCCAATAGAAACAAAACTGTGGTACAGTGTACGTAGAAGTTATTGCTCCTCATTTAAATGTTTGGAATGAATTTAAATATAACCGTACAAGTGTGAGTCGGACTCGTACACGAATGGTTCCGTACTAGCCTACAATATTGATCACTACTATGTATTTAAAACGGCGAAAAATTTCTGGTATGGTGAGCTCATTTGTATTCTTTATTATATTGTTGTTATGACGGCCATATTTACACGCAAGTTTAAAAAAAACAGCCTTGTGACAGACGGTCGGACAGACAACAGCCTTAGTAATAGGGTTCCTTTGGCACCGGTTTGTTGTCATTCTCCTGGCCTTATACCATATAAAAGTACTCTGTGCCTTATACCAATCTATTTGTAGTGTGGTGTTGTATGTTACAGCACCATGCTGAGATAGGGGTCTTTTGGCCTCGTACAGGACCAATTTGTATTCTTTTTTTTCGCTTTGTTTAATTTTATTAATCGTATTTTATCAATTTCACCATTTTATTTTATGTGTTTTGTCCTGTCATCATCTACCTAGCCTTTTTGGGTTGTCTTATCGCTAACAGCGAGCGATACCCCTTGGTAAGACTGGTTGTCATACTTTTTAGGCCACGTGTAACGACTGTCAAAGATCTGCAAATGACAGCCGAGACCAGCCGTTTTGTCCGGTGCGGGTTAATAAATGCTTTTTCTTTAATTATTTCTTTCTTTATTGGGTACGGATCCCTAAAAACAAGTGGTCGGGAATATTTCCACCCACGCATCGTCTGGGTTAAAATAAAGCCGAGTGCTCACAGATCCGTATCTATGGCACGTCGTTCATGTCCCACGGTTTTATTGGCCGATCATTTAATTAGGTTATTTTCTTTTAAAGATGGCCGGATTGAGTGATTGTGTGTGTACGGCTTAAAATTGTGTGAGGTGTTGCTCCAATTATGTATAGCGTTCTCGGGTTTGGTCGTAAATTAATTATTTAATGGGTGTGTTAGGGCACTTGTTAAGGGTGTAAAAAGACTCTCAACGAAGCTGAAATATACTTGTTTGTTCTCCCCATCTTTGCAATCATTTTATTGTTCTAGACCATACCTGGGAACCTTCTAGTTACGGAGGTCGAAGTTTCTACACTCGGTTCCAAAAATAACGGGTCAGTCACATAAACCCAAATATCTCCCGAACTACGTATTCCTAATGAAACGAAGACTTTTCAATTGAGAATTTAATTTTACAGCAAAAAAATACTACTTTAGTTTTTTTTTTTTAATTTAGAGATTAATTGTGGGTGCAACTAAGTTTTATTTGGTTTTTTATCTGTATATATGGATAAAGTTAGAGGTACTTCCATGTTTTTTTTGCTCATCATTCTTTCTCCTGCCTTTATCTCAGTTTATTTGGGGTCTGCGCAGCATCAGCAGCTTCTCCTTCCATACTTGGCTGGTGAGTTGGCGGTTAGACTGGAATCTGACCCCCACATATTTGGGAACGGGCTAGGCAGATGATGAAACTTTATTGGTTAAGAGCGCGTATTCCAAAAGTTGGCAACGTCGCAAATAGCTGTCAAATATTTACATGTTTTAATTAATTTGGCAATTTTACTGTGTGAAAATAAGAAATATGGCTCTGTAGTGCACAAAAAAATTGAATATGAATTGCTATTAAAACCCTAAATTTGATGTTGTAAACGTTTCAAGTGTAAAAAAGGCATTTGGCAAGTTCCCAAATACTTTTTTTACATCTAAAACTATATATTCGGTATTACGATATTAATTATTGCATTTCCTAATCAATTTTTTAGTCCACTATAGAGCCATATTTCTTATTTTCACACAGTAACATTGCCAAATTAATTAAAACATGTAAATATTTGACAGCTATTTGCGACGTTGCCAACTTTTGGGATACGCGCTCTTAACCGATCTGTATAATCTGGCTTACCCTTTTAGCAGTATACCATAAGCATATCATAATCAACCTATAATGTTCCCACTGCTGGGACACAGGCTTCTTCTTAATGAGAGGGAATGGGGTATAATCCACCACGCGGGCCCAGTGCAGGATGGTAGATGTCACATGTCTTTGAATTTTTGGTTCTAGAACATGCTGGTTTTTTCACGATGTTTCCCTCCACCGTTTTTTGAGTGTAGTTGTGATGAAAAAAATTATACAAAGTAATGCGCCTGCCTGGGCTCGAACCCACGACTTACTGCTCGTAAATCACGGGGCCACCGAGACTCTGGTAGTAAAGACTTCTTCCGTTACCAGGACCTAATACTCAGTAGTCGCGACCGCAAGACCAGAGGCAGTCTTTTATCATTATCACCAATAAACATTGGTCTGTTGTGGACCAAAAAGGCCGTATGGGTATCATCCAATAACTTCGAATATAAATAGATTAGAATTGACTAGGGAATCCGATTACCTGACCTCTATTCTAACTAGTATTAGCAAACCTAGTTCGGCTATGATTTTCATCCCATGGGATGAAACTGGGCCAATTTGTATACTGTGTAATTGTACCGGTCTAGAAATTAATCCAATACTGTATAATTAACAAGTCTACACTACTAGAGTAGCGGTGGCACAGTGACTTACGAACAGTAAGTCGTGGGTTCGGACCCAGGAAGGCGCATTACTTTGTGTAATTTATTTCATCACCACTGCTCTCAATACATCATGGGGAAACCGGCATGTTCTAGAACTAAAAATTCGAAGACATGTGACATCTACCAACCCGCACTGGGTCTGCGTGGTGGATTATAGCACATTCCCTCTCATAGAGAGGAGGCCTGTGTCCCAGCAGTTGGAACTTATAGGATGATGATGACTTACTATGGTCTTCTTGACCCATGATTATAACCATCATCCTTGACCAACAAATTGGTGATAACTACAAAACAGTGCACTTCCACCAAACGGTTAACAAGTGTTTAAACTAAACGCACTATTAAAGTTAAACCCAGTTTAATGAAAACGAAAATCGAATGTGTACTTGGTCTCGTCAGATTAACGGATTTTAAAGGCAAGTTAAACTCAAAGAATGTGTTAAGTCACATTGTTCAGCGCATTTTTGTGGTAACTACTGTGTGTGGCCAGGAATTTAGCGAGTTTTGTTACAGTCTGTCGATATCACAGTAAATTTTTGTTTGCTACCGTTGTTGTGTTATTAATGTCAAAGGTAAAATTATCGTAAAGGAACTGAAGAATCCAACACACAAACAAAGGTTTGTGTGTTTGATTACACACGGAACCAAACATTTTGGACATGTTTATCGATGCCAGAAACTATGCATGTATAGTTGGTAAAAAAATGTTGCAGTTGTATTATTGCTGTCAGCGGTAAAATTATAATGACAGATCTGAGAGAAGCATTGTTTTCGTGAGAATATACGGAACCAAAGATTTCGGACAAATACGCTGATGCCAAAAAAATGTATAGTTACTTGGAAAAGCTTCGATTTCCCACGCAGATTAACTGGTAGAGAATGCCTTGTGGCATTAAGTCCGTCTATTTACATAGGCGGTTTAAATAAATAAATATTCCGGTGCACAGTAAATAGACAATTCCACAATAATTCTCAATTGACTGTCCTATGGCTTGTGTGGTTAGATCAGGCTGTATCGGAGTGTAAGCTGATCTGACGATTTTACAGCAACTCCATTCAGTTCTTAATTTCGTCTTTTTTACAGTAAATCTAAATATGTTTCAGGAATTCAACCCGACCAAAGTTATACATTTAATTAAACTACATTTATAGAATTAGAACATGGTAAATGCTGACTTAATGGCAGAAAATAATCTCAACCGCTCAATACCGATATTTATGGCGACTCGAATGGCGTAGTGGTAGTGAGGCTGCCTTACGTTCTTAGGGTCCTGGGTTCGAATCTCGGTAGGAGCAAATGTTTGATGAGCATGGACATTTGTTTCCGAGTCATGGATGTTTATATGTATAATAAGTATGTATTTACAAACAAAAAAGTATATATTCAATTCAATTCAATTCCATTCAATTTATTTATTTCAGGCTACAACGACCCATAGATATATACCTTATAAACTAACATATATGTAGTATATAAACAAACTGGTGTCCACGACACAAGCCTTACTTAGTGTGGCACTGGATGGCGCTTTGTGTTAATGTGCAGCGATATTTATTTATTATTATTTATGAAAAAAAACACTTGCAAACGTTTAACAGGACTGGACGACATTTAAAAATGAAAATGTCATTATGTCTCTTTCATATCTCATTAAAACGTTCTACAAATAAATGCAGTAACAAACTACTCAGTGTTATAAATAACTTCTTGATAACAGACTCAGATAAAGATAAGAAGCATGTTTCAATGTTTTTCTTTTGTTATAAAATCTCGCAATGTCCGAGCGAGAATATAAAACGGAATGAAGTCGCGTCCCACGCGAGGCTTTAAATAAAACCCGAGTTAAATGTTTATTGACAAGGACTTTTTATTTAAAAACTCATTAAAAGAAGTATCTTTAACACTAGTGCAGTAAATTGCAGTAATTAATGATCGTATTGAGAGAGGTTTTCTTGTTTTATTGAAAGATAAATATGTTGCTACCGTTCTGGTTTCTGCCTTCTCCGGTTCTAAAGAAAATAACCTTTTCTACTGGGATTCAAGGACTTATATCTATGTATATGTGTAATAATAAGTCTTTGAATATATTTTCGGTGCAACTTGTAAATGGACTTGGAACTTGTTATAAGATATGATAAAAAGATAGAAAAGAAAAACACAAATGGTGTATGATTTCCATTATTTTCGAGGCCCAACACAAAGTGATAATTTCAAAGTAATTTGTAACTATGGGTTCGGCTGTTTGTTTAAAGCGATGATATTCCAAAATCCGCCATTTTAACAGAAATACATAGTTCACCAATTTAATGATTTGTGTGTAGAAACTTGAAGAGTCACAATATTGTTTGTTTTGTAATAAAACGCTCGTTAGTGAATCTACCGATTAGTTGAGCGGTTTACGGCTGGTTGCACCATTACGTTTACGTTCATAAGATGAGTGCAGTAATGATGAATACTAGTTATCTTTACTGACTAAATCCATTTAAGAGGCCTCCATTATTAATAGGTGAACCTTTATATTAAAGCTTAAATTTTCTTAAAGCTGCTCATTCTGAAAGTTGGAAATGTCACCAAAAGTATAGATTTACTAAAATATACACAATACTTACTACATAATAATATATCGATTTGTATTAGTTTAAATTATTATTTAGCAAAAAAAACACCAGAAAACGTCAGAAATAACTTTATTTTAGGAAGTCGGTGACTTTGTTTCCTCCATTGTTTAATTTTAAACCACAGAATTCTGAAAGTGATGTCACATTTTTTTAAGCAGTACCCAAGTATGCCTTTTTTTAAAAGTAACTTAAACATTATAAATTGCATTTTTTTTATTCTTTTTTTTATTTATTTATTTATCAAAACAAAGTAAGTATACTTAAAAACTAAGCCCCACAAAACCGTTGTCATGGCTATAATTTTTATAATTTTATAATTGCTAGGTGTTGATTCGCTCATCAAACATTGAAATATTAATCCGCTATTTGCAATGTGGCCAACTTTCCTTTCATAACGCACACTCTCAAACATTACACTGTTACCCAGAAACGGCGTCAAAATGGTTGTAAAGGCAGCTAATAAAATACCCATCTTTCCAACAACACCACTACAATATTCACGTAATTACTTCAATATTCTAGTTTGGCAACACAGCCATCCAGGGAGGCATAACTCATGGGGAATGACGGCTGCCGTCAACTTCGTGCTATACGACTAAAGTTGGCCTCGAGTTTAGCGCCCCTGTTAATTACTGCCTTTTTGACGTTAAGGTGAAAGCGTCAGGGTGGACCGGGAAATTTATTCACGATCAAAGTCGTTCATCGACTCTTATGAACTTGGAGGGTAATAATGATGATTTTGATGATTATAATTCTGTAACTTCATGCGTCATAAAGCCGCGACCGATATTTTCATCAACATACAACTTAGCACTGCCCTGCAAATTGCAAAAAACGTACCGGGCTACCTTGGAGAATCAGCCTTAAGTTATTTTTGAAATGACATCAGAATAGGTTATTGTGTTGAGTGAAGTACTAATTAAGTTAATGTGAATTGCTATTGTATTTTTTTAAAGTTACTCGTGGCTAATTAAAACCAGCTGCTCGGGTCTATCTCTAGGTTAAGCCGTGCTTGTCTCGGTTGGTCTGTGAATCGGTGATCACTCTCACATATCGAGTTTCCTCCATGCCTTGGAAAGCACGTTAATTAGCCGGGACCAACAGCCGGCTGTCATTTGCAGTTCTTTGACAGTCGTTACAGGTAGTCAGCGGCCTACAAGACTGATAGTAGGGTATCGTACTACCCAGTACTAACTGGGTTGTGGAGGTCAGATAGGCAGTCTCCATGGCTCATAGGCTCCATGTAAAATACTGGTATTCAGCTGCATCTAGGTAGACTGGAAGCCGACCCTAACGTAGTTGGGAATAGGCAGGCAGATGATGATATTCAATTTTTTTACATTAAAATATTCTTCATCATTATTTTGACATAACATCACACCTTTAATCCCTGAAGGGTAAAACAGAGGTGTATCTAATAGTACAAACGTTATCTTCAACAACTGGTACTGAGAAGTTCCTGTTCTCATGCTTAGCAGGCTAGCAGCCGACAAAACATAATCTAATGGTCCGAGAAATTCTTAATAATTAGATCTATTAGTATTTTATACCAAGCCATACTAGTCGAGGGCTGGTTTCACCTTTGCTCTTAAACGAAAGGTTACTTCTAATCGCTCGTTTGTAAATCAGCCCAAAATAAACTCAATAAATTGTGGCATCAGCTTCACGTGACGTCACAAATACAGACGTATCGTAATCACATGTATAAACGAGTTAATTTCGTTTACTTGTAAAATATTATGAACCTTCTCTAAACAAGATGAATATTGTGGTGCAAGAGATATCTCATGAAGTCTTGTTCGTTGCAATTTGAACTTTTTGTCATTGTCATAAAAGTTACAGGACTTCGTAGAATACGACCGTACGTGTTTATTAATTAATGAGATCTTGTACCTACGTTTTGACGTTCTGTCTCTTCTTCGAATTAAAAAGTTCACAAATTGTGCTGGTCAAAGACTAATTGAGAAAATCAGCCGTGGAGTCTTTGTCTGATTTATGGCAATAGGCTCGCTTACTATTTTATCGGAATAAAAAAAACTGAGCCAAAAGACTTAAGGCTCCGCTGTATGTCCGTTCGTCTGTCACAAGGCTGTGTCGTTTGTACCATACTTAATAACAAAAAAAAAGAAAAAAAAAGTCAAATATTCACATGCTCGGTTGGATTTGATCGTTTCCTGCAGCTTTTATAAATGATAAATTAATGCTCAGAATCTCGCTTCCGCCTATCCCTTGTACCACACCGTCACCCGATATAATCGCCACAATACATTCCCCGCTCCCTTCAATGATTCCCCATATCAAAAACGTGACACGCGTCTGGTCAGCCTCACTGTCACTTGTTTTCTGTTTACTTTGACGACGAACAGTTTGGATGTAAGAAAGTTCTTTCAGTTTATTAGGTCAGCTTTCATTCCGCCTCTCATCTCAATGAAAGGTAAAGTGAAAAATCTTCTGACTGGCTGGTTAGAATCTTAAACCGATTTCTTCGTACCTCAGCCTAGTCCTGTAACAAGGTTTTAATTAGGTACCTAAAGGGTGTAAAAAGACTCCTAACAAAGCCGAAAAAAACTTGTTTTCCCCGTCACTGCGATCATTATTTTTGTTCTAGACCAAATCAGCTAGCCATACAGCTAGCTCAGATATAAACTATTTAGGGCCTCAAAGTAGTAGAAGATCAGTTGACATAAATACATGTAACTCCTACCTCAGCTTTAAATTACACCTTTCATAAACGTATCCAAAAAATACTTTGAAGGGTGAGAAAGGAAATATTTTTTGCGTCAAAACTTTGTCCACAAATCATTCCTCGTTGTAACAAATTCCAGATATTACCGACTTATATAAGAGCATGTGCTTTTGTGGAAATAAAATTTAATGTAATTTGTGGTTTGCACTCGGCCTCCAAGTATTATGTATTGTACATACCCATTATTCATGTAGCACTCTAGGAAAATGGAAAGGAATCTCTGTGATGTCATATCCCATTTTGAATTTATTGTTGTTTCTTTAGAAATTACAGGTGATTTTGTTTTTATTACTTTACCTAAAAATTTTGAACTCTTTTGTTAAATTGAAATTGATACCATCGTGATTGGCTGCTGGTTTTCTATATTTTTTTTCTATATTATTAAAAAATATAAGATTTAAGTCCGTTTGCACCACTAATCACTATTGTGAGTATTTCATCAAAATGGTTTAGCGATTTTGATGAAATACGTAATACATTGTTTTATATGTTTGAACATTGTGGAGCGCAAATAAAATAAACATTAAATTGAAAAAATCTTTTTTTTCACTAATTCGATTATGACTAATGCATTGAATAGTAAACTGGTCATGGAGATATTTAAAATAAGTTACAACCTTAGAAACTAGTCAAAAAAAAACCCACAAAGTTGGAACTTTGACTTCTTATATCTCCGTACCTAGAAGGAACAATTCTTTGAAGAAACCTATTGAAAACCCATAGAGTTCCTTTTAATAAAAACAAAGCATTTATATCAAGTAGGCCACTTACAGGCACTTTTGGAATTTCGAAACAAATATGAAAATTAAATATAGCTACAGTCCCAGTCACTAGACATAAAAACTGTGAAAGTACTGTAGTTTACCATTCCCTAGCGTAGATCTCAGAACGGGCAAGAAACTCCATGGACACTTTTTTAAATCAAAATCTTGGTAACATCATTCATAAAACCCTTATAAAAGAGGTAATCTTTCTAACCGCATCAATCAATCTCAATCATAATCACTGCAACTAATTTAATAATATCTTTCATTTCGTTCGTTCTTTCATTCGTATAATTCAGTTCTTCAGCTCAAGGAAAAGGCGAGAAAAGCTGTCATCTTTGTGAACAAAGATGGTAAACCATTTATCCGAGACCGCGAATGATGTGCCGCCGGGAGTAAAGACGACTACAAGAGCTAAACGCGATGATTATAATGCCTGAAAGTTATATATGATTCACTGCAATAAACAAAACCAGAAAAATAAATGATATTTTTCAGGATATATGCTAGTATGATGGTGTTTTGAAAACATAATACAATTATTTTTCCTCGATAAAAAAAAATCACGAACTTATCTCTTAAAAAAAGAATCTTACGAGTAAAAACCATACTAAAATACATGCGATCATTCTGATTTTTTGGCAAATAATTCTACAAGCAACATATTAGCATCATAGTGTTTTATTTTTTAAGTCCAATCAAAGCATTTTTTGTAAATCGATCGAAATCACTCATTTTGCACTATTCGGCCCGCAGTGACTGACGTAACCACTTTGTAGTACAAGCTAATTAGAACTTTATTCTTACAGTGTTTCAGACGAAGTTTGAACCACCACAAATAGAGTACTTGCTTATTTAGCTCATGTAGTCGCCATAAGGGGAGGTCACCCTGGATAGTTTTGTACATAGCGAGAAAGTTGGGACTAGTATAATAAAAAAACTTTTTTGCAAAAAATAAAACCGACTTCACACAAAAAAGTGAAAAATAACTTTAGCTTCAGAAGTCGGTGACCTTTATTTGATTGATTTAGTTATTTTGTCACCGACTTCTGAAGCTAAAGTTATTTTTCACTTTTTTGTGTGAAGTCGGTTTTATTTTTTGCAAAAAAGTTTTTATTTTTCACTTTTTAGTGGTTCACATGTGCATACCCTTTCACAGCGTACCAGCGTGATTTTTTGTTATGAACTGGTGTAAACAATAGACAGACATGAGATTTCAGCAATCCCAGTAAGAGACACACATTTGCTACATTTAATGAGGAGTTCCGTTGCCTTTCTCCGAAGTTTTTCATCTATTCTTTACCAAATTTAAACGGGATCACTCCGAGAAAGTAGTCTTTCTAAAACTACCCAAATCGCTTCTGGTGTGCCTATAAAATTTGAAAAGTTCTCTCTATTTCTCCAGGATCCCATTATCAGGATCCTGACTTGATGATTATGGGACCTTCTGGGAAGTATACCCTTTCAAACAATTAAAAAACAAATTCGGTCCAGTCATCTTCGAGTAATCGGGGAACATTGAAATGAGAACCTTCTCCTTTTTGAAGTCGGTTAATAACGACGTTATGGTACGTGACCCAAATATCCGGATAGCCTTTAAAAGATTTGGCCGAGTATCGTTAATTTGCTTCTAAGAATTGAAGAGCTCCGTTCCTTTGTTATGGATCCCATAATCAGAACCTAACCAAATTCTCATCAAACTACCCTTGAAGTACCCTTGCCAATAAAATAAAAAAAAAACAATACATGTCAAGGTAATAGGCTTATCCCCAATAAATGGAACTTAATACACCTAACTGTCGAAATCTGGGAATATTGTACACATCTGCGTACCCCCTCAGAGCATACAGGCGTGATGTTACGTCATGATGTTGTATAAACAATAAACATTCAAGCGATTGCAGCAGTTACTGCAGATTTGCCGTGTATTTTTGAAGAGTTCCATTGTATATCTTCGAAGATCCGGATCAGATCTTCAGCAAATTAAAATATAACCACACGGGAAGCACCAGCTTTCAAATTAAAAAAGAATCATCAAACTCGGTTCACCCAGTCGAAAGTACTGAGGTAACAAACACTGTCGAAATCTGGGTGTACTGTACACATCTGCGTACCCCCTCAGAGTATACAGGCGTGATATTACGTCATGATGTTGTATAAACAATAAACCTACAAGCGATAACAGCAATCACTGCAGATTTGCCGTACATTTTTGAGGAGTTCCATTGTATATCTCCGAAGACCAGCATCAGATCTTCAGCAAATTAAAATGGGACCACATGGGAAGCACCAGCTTTCAAATAAAAAAAGAATCATCAAAATCGGTTCACTCAGTCGAAAGTTATGAGGTAACAAACACAAAAAAAAAAAAAAAAAAAAAAAAAAAAAAAACATACAGACGAATTGATAACCTCCTCTTTTTGGAAGTCGGTTAAAAACCACTAATTTCGCACTATTCGGCCCTCAGTGACTGACGACGTTATAACGAAACAACCATTTTATAGTGCAATCTTGTTGAAGCAAATAAACACATTATCCATTTAAAAGGTTTATAGTACTGGCCACAAGCGGTGGCTAATCTCTCTACCTTGTAATTGTCTATAAGCACAGTATGTTCCTGTCACTGCAATAAACGGTTTCTACATGGAGCATCATATGTGTTTCACAAAGCTTCTTTTAAAAACTTATTCTATTTACGGTTAAGCTGTTTCATTTATACAAATCGGATTGGAACTTTATTTTAACAGCCTTTACACCAACCACAAATAGAGTTGCTAATTTTAGGGTGGAGCTTAGGAGCTTTATCATAGAAGACATGTGACATCTACCAACCCGCACTGTGTCCCAGCAGTGGGAACATTATAAGTTGATTATGCTAATTCTAGGTGCCATATTCCAAAAATATAAATTCATCTTTCTCTTACCCTTATTTAGGGTGCATACTTCTTTATAAAAATAAAATTGCACAAATTATGTATTACCGACCCACAAACTGTCAACTCTGCTTACCCACCCTACATAAACGAATCAGAGTGCCGCATGGCCTTTAAGCTTTCCGTATTAATAGAACAGCGTCCACAGAGTAATGAATAATGAAACCTCATATAGCTTGACGTCACCTACTACAGGGTGCGTATACTGGATTAGCAGTTACTCTGTGTCGTGGGAATAACTTTATGTACAGTCAGTTGTAGGAATTAACTGACCCACCTTCGCATAAATTAATGGTGGAGTTTTTTTAGAATACGAATAAGTAGATAGAATTTTATCATTCTTTCATATTTTATTTTCTTTCCCGTGGAGGTTTGCTCCGCTATGCCGGAGCACCGTCGCCTCCTCGTAGCGGCGATCGGCGGCGGTGACCTCTCGCTTTCGGCCCTGGTTCAATTCATGGTCCGGAGCATGACGGAATGTGAAGCCGTCACCTCCTTCTGCAAAGCAGTCGTGCTAGCGCCGGCGCCGCGGGAGACGCACCGGGCGTCGGAAGCCATGTGGTGGCCCTCGGCCACCATAGGCGCGGGCCTTTGGACGTCCGTCTCTCATATGACGATCGTGTCGACGGCGCGTTCGTGTACCACGCGTGCATCAAAGATATGACAGCACACTGACTGTTCGAAGTCTGACACTTCCTTCGGCTGCGCCCAGAGGGAGTCATTTGATGATTTCCCATGGTCAAATAAAAGTTCGCTGTTCTCATATTGGTGCCTTTATATCTTTTTGGAAAAAAAGGAAATAGGGAATAGGTAAATATCTCTTAAACCTGAAACCTAAGTCTAATCAGACCAGACCTAAATTGTTCTAACTCCGGAGCAAAACCGAAATGTTTCAGTTATACTTACTTATATTCCCACTAGGCAATTCAAAAGAAACAAAAATATCCTACACCGTAGACAAGACTGGGATTAAAATAGAGTAATTAAGTCGTACACATAATCATTTTAAAGTAATCACCTTCTTTTAACAGCTTGATTAATGCAAAACACAGAGAGATACGCCGAGTTAATTGTACGACTACATAATGTAATGAAAAGTGTCTCTCCTTAAATATCGTCTGTTTCTACTCAATCTTCTTAGTGGTGACATGAAACAGAAGTGTTCAAAAGTTCCGCTTCACACAAAGAGTGAATACGCACACAATATAGACACGCTTCACGTACAGCGAGTGCAAGTGCACTCGAGACCGTCATTTGTTTCAGATCGATATGTACTTTGTGAAAGCAGGTGCCTGCATCTGCGTTCCTACCCATATTTAACCCACCTGCCTTCAAAACAAGAGTGAACAGGCATCTTCTGGGCACGCTCGTTCCTTCATAGACCTTATCCATCGCTTTCCATCAGGCGTGCGTGATCGAGGTCAAGAGCAGGCCAATTTTGTCATAAAAAAGGTGGTGGCTTTGTGGCAACGGCAGCGACTTAGCGACTTATGCGTCGCAGGTTGGAACTCAGACTGGCACTTTTCTTTTTAACCCCCGGCGCAAAAACGACGGGGTGTTAAAAATTTGACGTGTCTGTGTGTGTGTCTGTCTGTGGCATCGTAGCTCCCTAATAGATGAACCTATTTTGATTTGTTAATTTTTTTTGAAAGGTGAATTAGTCGGGAGTGGTCTTAGCTATGTTTGATACAAATCAGTCAAAGATGGCCGCCGCCACAAAATGGCGGATTACATTTTTTTCCACAACTCCCTCAATATGGGTATCAAATGAAAGGCCTTGACTAGTACAATAATGTTCACTATATTGAAAGGGAACGAGGAATATCATATTATTATACTACGGGACTCTATGTATCGGTTTTTTTTTAAATTTTTTTATATAAATTAATTTATCATCATCACAGGAAAAACACACCAAGTCTCAAATCGGAACAAAAATCGGCATGTCCTAGAACCAATCATTCTAAGACACGTGGATATCTACCAACCCGCACTGGGCTTGCATGGTGGATTATAGCCCACTCCCTTACCATAGACAGGAGGCCTGATTATGCAACGCCCCTATTTATATGAACGCCTGTTTCCGCTCGTTGTATGGACTTGATCAAAACTGCACTCAATGGACCACTCCACGAAATCCACAGTACGGGGGGAATGGCGACAGATTGTGAAGCTTGCCACCACCCCTGATGTGACGAGCACGATCACTCTGCCAAGAGTCTGACGACGAAGAAGAATGGACCTGCATAATCATTCACAAACTCTCGATTCGATTGTGTTTCGGAAAGTCGTATGTCTGTCTCGCTTGCTATGGTAGTGCTAAAAAAGACAAACGTACGACTTGTCGAATCGGGCGTTTGTGCGAACCTTCTGTATTACTTTTTGCATGTAGATCTGAAGATATGGTCTTGAAGCAAGACTTTCTTTTTTGTCAAAAGAGTGTGTTACGTGATTAGTAAATATTAATTACTTAGCGTTAGCTTTTACAGTGATTTGGGGGTGTTTGACATTGTCTGAGTCGTGTTTTAATGTATTGACAAAGGTGACTTGCGACTGGGAGGTTCACTTCGTAACATTACGCCTGTAACCTCTGAAGGGTTCGGCAGAGGTGTACTTGATAATGATGTAAATAGGGGCGAGCTCATTGCCATGAACCGGGTTTTGTGACCTATTTGCCTTTATCATTTGATAAACATCCACTTATCAAAATAAAATACGACCTATGGGTGATAATTGGCATGCCTATAGACATTAGAATAGGTTAAGCCTTGCTTACCTGGGTTGGTACGTGGATGGGTGACCACCCATTACATAATTGCCGAGTTTCCTCCGTGCCTCGGAAAACTCGTTGAGCAGTTGGTCCCGGCTGTCATTTGTAGATCTATGACAGTCGTTAGAGCTAGTCAGTCGCCCGAAAGTCTGACAACCAGTTTTACCAAGTTGCATCTTATTACCCAGTACTAACTGGGTGGTGGAGGTCAGATAGGCAATCGCTCCATGTAAAATACTGGTATTCAGCTGCATCCGGTTAGATAGGAAGCCGACCTCAACATTGCTGGGAAAAGACTATGCACATGTTGATGTATTTTAGTAGAATTTAATATAGAAGACTGAATAACAGTCTGGTAAATGGTTAAAGCCCCACCATTTTTAACCGACTTCCAAAAAGGAGGAGGTTCTCTATTCGTCTGTATGTATTTTTTTTTTTTTTTATGTATGTTCACCGATTACTCGAAGACGCCTGAACCGATTTGAAAAATTCTTTTTTTGTTTGAAAGGGTATACTTCCAAGTTGGTCCCATAGAAATATTGTCATGATCTGATCACGAACTTCGGAGATATGGAACGGAACTCTTCAATTATAGACAGCAAATCTGTCGTGATTGCTGCAATCGCTTGGATGTTTATTGTTTACACAACATCATAACATAACATCACGCCTGTATGCTCTGAGGGGGTACGCAGATGTGTACAGTATACCCATATTTCGACAGTTAGGTATGTTATAAAGGATAACGTACACCAATTTTGGTATTTTCTACAACAAGTGAAGCATTTGCATTTAATAAGAACCATTCTACCATCAGATCTGATGATGAAGCCAAGAGTCACGGAACTCCATAATGAGACAATGTATCCTAGTCGTGTTTGGGCTTGTTGTAATTGTAACGGTATGCACTTTCCATGTGTACCAAGCACATATGTGAACCACTAAAAAGTGAAAAATAAAAACTTTTTTTCAAAAAATAAAACCGACTTCAAAAAAAAACCAAAAACGTGAAAAATAACTTTAGCTTCTGAAGTCGGTGACAAAAAAATTAAATCAATCAAACAAACGTCACCGACTTCAGAAGCTAAAGTTATTTTTCACGTTTTTGGTTTTTTTTTGAAGTCGGTTTTATTTTTTTAACCTCTCAACTGGTTTCTAAGTGAAAAATCTTTCAACTATATATAATATCAAAACCGAACCACCAGTTGCCTCCTTAAGAGTTCGTTTCAAATCCATCCCGTCACCTGCATCCGACGTAATTACAATCTTCACGCTTACGGCTTTAGTAGGAAAGTAGAAAAATAGCTCAAAGGCTTCATAAGATTGGAAAATTCTTCGAGAGAATTCTCCGGATTTCGCACGACGAACGGAGTCGGCGAGATATTTTCTGATTTGTGTGGGACGCGTTTATGACTGTGGGGTGTGAAGGGGTGCGCAGAAGTCTAATCTTTACTGTTGTCTTATTTGTTTCAAGAAAAGTTCATAATCTATTTCTGTTTCTGAGCTATGGATGTTTATATGTAAAACTAGCTGATGCCCGCGTACAACTCACTACACTACACTCTATCCATTGGTGAAAACAGCATGAAAATCGGTGCAGTGGTTTTTGAGTTTATCGCAAACAGACAGACAGGCAGACGCGGTGGAAGACTTCATTTTATAATAAATGTAGTGATAGGTAAGTATATGTATTTACAAACAAAAAAGTATATATGTAGTATAATAACTATGGTGTCCACGACACAAGCCTCGTTGGTTAGTACGCGTAGTAGTCGCCGTACTAGATGGCAGTGTGTGGAATGTGAGGCGATATTATGGATGTTTGTTACTCTTTCACGCAAAAACTACTGAACGGATTTGAATCAAATTTAGCACACAGATAGTTTATAACCTGGATTAATACATAGGATACTTTTTATCCCGGTGATAAAATCCCATGGGTCAATTTCAAACTTCACGCGGGCAAAGCCGCTGGCAGAAGCTAGTTATCCATAAAGAAGCATTAGTTTGTATGTAGGGGCTAACCTTCGGAACCACTGATCCGATTCACAAAAGTCTTTCACTAACGAGAAGTTAGATTATCCCCAAATGTTATTGGCTACATTTAAAACGTACTCGTGTTTCAATTTCCGTACATATTGCCTAAATGTGTAGTTGCAAGAAGCCTGATACATCATATATTTTTGTCATTATTTTTCACTTGAGTTAACTGTAAAGAAAAGAGGAAGGGTCATCAAACAAAAGAAGAAAGTTTTTTGTTTTGATTCATTAAAGATTCTCATTATCATAATTAGGTACTTATATAAAAAAAAAAAACTAATTCACAACATTAATCTACTTACAATAGCCATCAAAATCCAATCAAACGTGAAAGCTTAACCTTTCAAATAATTTCGATAAACTGGATCGGAAATAAGTATTTAGCATTCACCAATACCCCCCACCAAACTCTCTCATTACTACAACCTCTACACGCTTTAGAACCATTGCCCGTTTTGCTTTACAACTTGAACGTAAATCTCGTAACAAACTCTGCAATGGATGACCAGCATTGTATAATTCTCTCGTTATATTTGATTAACAGTACAGGTGTAATGCGGAAGCCTCGGTGAGCGATAGTTAACTCGATAAGGACTAATTAACTAAGAGTTAATGGTTATTAGCACGTTAACTGATATAATTGGGTGCCGTGTGACCAGTAGGAATTAGGGTAGCCATTTCTTATTTGGGAGAATAACAAATTAGGTGCGAAATTAATGTAAATATTTATTCCTACAGACATTCGTTTTATCGCAATAGAATTCAATGTCATCTGCCTAGCCTAGGGGTGTCCAACATAACTTTATTGAGGGCCAAGTTTAGTATCTTTGTAACCGTAGCGGGCTAAAAGAAATGCAAACCTCTAAATTGAAATATAACAAGCTTCGCCCGACTAGACAGCCATGGTGTGGTCGGTATTAGAGGGTAGGTAAGGTAGGGCGGGTAGGTATTAACATGGCTGACTCCGGGACATTTTTAAACAAAGTTCGCACAATATTTATTGATGTCCTATAAAGTTTATCTAGCTCCCGGGCCATGAAAGACCTATGCGGGCCGGTAGGTGGCCCGGGGGCCGTATGTTGGACAGGCCTGGCCTAGCCTTATCCCAATTATGTTGTGGTCGGCTTCCAGTCTAACCGAATGCAGCAGAATACCAGTATTTTACATGGAGCAACTGCATATCTGACCTCCACAACCCAGCTACTACTGGGTTACAAGATACTCCTCGGTAATAGTAAGATTTAATTTTTGAAAAACAAACATATCACCTAACATCGCTCCTGTTATTCCCGCAGGGTTTGGTAGAGGTGTACCATAAGCACACCGTTTGAAAAACTCTGGACTTTCAGGTCCAGTTGAAAACCAGCGTCGGGCACTAGCTGCTCGGCAATATGCTGAACTGGGCCTTTTTGGCGCAGCCGTGAGACACACAATATTATCTCTTTTGTTTTCTGTACAGTTCTATGTTTCTTTATTTACTTTATAATGTTTAGTTTTAAGTTTTTACTTTATTTAATTCCTATTTTTGTTATGTTGTGTTCAGTTGCGGCATAAGCCGAATAATAGTAGATTGTATCATAAGGGAGCAAAATAATATTTTTACGGCGAGGGCGCTTTTTTGAATCCAGAGCGAAGTGAGGGATTCTAGAGTAGAATCCCGAGCGTAGCGAGGGATTCTTTAGTAGAATCCTGAACGTAGCGAGGGATTCAAAGTACGTCGCCCGAGCCAAAAATATATTTTGCGCCCGAGTGATACACTCTACTTTTCATCACCCACTATGAGAAAATAAAAGGCGCCTCATATTTTATTGTAATATTGATATTTAATGAAACAGAGTAACAACTAAATTGAAATTAAGTAGTATCTAATAATAAAACAACTAAAAACTTATATTTACATTTGAGACATTTTCACAATTTTGAAAATTAATTGTTACAGTTTTATTAGGAATAGAGATTGTTGTAGATTTAATTTTATTCTGCGTGTTTGAAATAATGTCAGAATGTGGCTCATTTTGAGGAAAATGTGACGGTGAATCTCTTTGTTTGGATGTAGATGGGCGCGGCGACAGTGGCATGGATGGATTAACTGAAGGTTGCAATTTAATGTTTTCCACGATGCGTTCATTTTTTCGCCTTGTTCTCAATGGAATCTTCTATATATCCCTCTGCTACAGCACTCGACTTCCATCCTCCATGTCGCTTGAGAACAGTTAAGTCCGCTCCAGAATCTGCCAACAGGGTAGCAGAAGTGCGACGAAAACAATGTCCTGTATATAGCTTGATATCTGGTAACTTCAAATAAGTAGCGATTTCTTGTGGCATGTAAGAAATTTTATTTTTTCCCATAACTTGTTTGAAGCACTTGCCATTTTGATAACGGATGAAAAACCGATTGGTCTTTATATCAGCAGGACGCAGGTCCAGGTATTTCTGTACAATAGTTTTGTATTCTCCTCGGATTACGAAGGATCGGTCAATTTTTGTTTTTGTGTCTGTCAGCTTTACTAACAGTAAACTATCCGAGTGATTTTCGACATCATCAACAGTTATTTTTAAAAGTTCATTGCCACGACAAGCTCCATGTACTCCGAAAATTAAAGCCACCTGTAACAAAACCGAATGTGAATAAGACAAGTACCTATCTATCGAAGTACAGGTTACAATAAAATGCGCATTTTAAAACACTGGTTATACTTTACTAATCCACCATATATACATACATAGTTACTTACTTTTACGGCAAGAAAGATGTTGTCGGGTGCCTCATTAAGGAAAGTCTCCACGTTTTTGACTGAGAACACTTTGGATTTTTTAGGTTTAAATCCATCAGACATCCTCTTCAGATACGCTATTAATTTCGAATATGTGTCCAGTTTTACGTCGTTATTTTCTAATCTGACTGTTGATTTTAGCATTGAGTAGGTACTCCAAAGTGTGGAAGGTTGTTTAGTTTTGGCTAAGTACTGGAAGTAGGCCAAAAACACAGATTCTGAAAAATTCTTGGCGCCTCTTGAATTTCTCCATTCAATAAAATTACCATAAGCTTTCATATATTTCTCCCGGGATTTTGCAGGTAGTAGATTATCCATCACATTTCTTGCGTCAGTTCTAATACTATCAGGAGTTAATTCTATACTTTCACTGTCACTTGAAGAACTCATTTTTCAAAACAAAATCATGAATTTCTATCAATCCGTGAAAATTGACGAAAACGCGGGCTATAGTTCGCGCGTTTTTAATTTTATTTCTTTTTTTTTTTTGTATTCAGCCGGCGCGCGGCGCTACTATGGGCCGTCGCACCAGCCAGTCTTTATTCAAACAATATTTGCGTTCGATTTCTTGGGCGCTGAACACAAGCTGTTCCAAATTCAAAAAGTGCGCGGCAAAGATAATTGCGGCGCACTTATAAAGAGGATTAAAAACTCATTACTGCCCGCTAAAAGTTTCTTATATAATAGAAAACACCACCTTTGGGTGCACTTAAAGGCGAACCAAGTCGTCTTTTTCGAATAGATGGGATGAAAATATATTTTTCATCCCCCCATCTCGGAAAGAGTATTTTTGCTCTTCGATATCTGAGTGCACAAGCCGTTTTTATCGTCTTGAGGGTAAAGTAAATTTGAATTTAGAACATCGTGTGCACTAAGCATGTGAATTCAAAACATCATTAAAACTATTTACTTCTACCTCTATGGTGCCGAATTTAACATACATTTTTTTTTAATTTGTTAAGAACTCAGACTCGGACACCTTCTCGGTGAACTTTTTTTAATATGTTTTGCACGCGCCATTTTCGTTTCACGTCATATTGTTAATACCTTAGGTTAAAAACAAGGAATCCAACTTGAAAACAAGTGAAAAACCTAAAATGACCACTCATTATCTTGTGACGAGGAAGTTTAATTGACGCCAACAGAATTAACTGAATTTGTTAATAATGCGCATTTTTTTTGTTGCGTTTATTCATTTCCCCGATGAGGTGGGATGAAAAGTTACGTGTTGCACTCGAGTGCAAAGATTTTTCACCTCGTGCTCTTTTGATTCCCTCGCTAACGCTCAAGATTCTAAGTTTTGCATCACTCGCTGCGCTCGTGACTCAATTTTAGAATCTTTCGCTTGCTCGGTCATCAAAATTGATCACGCGGTTAAAAAACAACTTTGCACTCTTGTATAACAAATAACTATTCTTTCTTTCTTCTTTCTTTCTTTCACACCCACATTTCGTCAGTTATGTTTAAGTCCCATTTAATAAGGGGCGAGCCTATTGCCATCAACCGGGCAAAAATCCAGACTCAGTGGCTGCTACTGACAAACTCCTAATGGAAAAGTCCAATAACACTGTGCCCGACCCAAGTGGTTTAAGAAATTTGCAACTCAATCAAGTTTAAAATCTAATCAGAATGAGAAATACCGTCTTTTATTCCATAAAATATAGTTGGGAACTTAATTTATTGGAAAATGTATTAATTTAGTAGTCAGTACCGAAATTCCTGGAAACATTGACAGCACCTTTTCTATAACCGTTTTCAAAAGTTTATGTCAGGAAATTAATAAGAGTTCAGTGAAAATCCTCTTTGGTAGTAGTCTTTCCTTTAGTAGCCCGCGATTTCTTTTTAAATTAAGTTTTTTGTGCGGTTGCCGTGCTATTTAACACTTTATGTTAATTAAAATTCATTAAGGTTCTTTCTTTTTCGCGTGGTAAGTGCCTTACCTGGTGTCCGAGTTTTTATGCAGTCCATGGACCTCTGGCTTGATTTTAAATGCCGTCAAGAAATATCTCTCGGGCATGCTGGTTTCCTTACGATGTTTTCCTTCACCGTAACAAGTGTTAATTATACGATAAGTACATGAAACCGTCACAATTAAGGTAAAATAATTAATAATTTGTTATCACTGCAATCAACAATAAGTATTATAGCCCTTGAAATGATGATTATAATACTCGTATCACTCTTTATTTCATACCAACTGTCACTGTCATTCGTAATAACAGTTTCAAGCAACAAATTATTGATAATTTAAGTTTTAAAAAGTTATTGTATTTATTTAATCATAATTACTGGAAAATGAATTTAAAAAATAGCCCAACTCATTTTATTAAAATAATAAGTATAAGTAGTAGTAGTACAAGTAATAGTGTAATAAGTAGTACAGTTTTTTTTTTAAATTATGACTTACTTTGTTAGATAGTATGTATTAGCCCGCCTTTGTACATAAGCTATATTATTGTATATTTGTTGTTTTTTTGTGTGCAATAAAGAATAAGAATAGAATAGAACTGAATTTCAAACCAGTTCCCCCCAAACCAATTGAGCTGAAATTAAATTTTGTTACACACTTTTGGTTCCGGTGACAATACAACTGTATGACAGACATGACTTGATCCTGCAGCCAGAATATAAGACTCCTCAACTGTTAATAGCACTGACACGAAACATAGTATAATTATGCGTGCATTGTCTATACATACTATCTTTACCAATATTATAAAAAGTTTTTGAGGTTGTAGAGGGTAATCTTTGGATCTACTGAACCGTATTTGAAATTTTTTTACCAAAAAAAGCCACGTTGTTTGTGAGTGTCATGGGTTTTTTTGTAAACGTTCTCCTGGGATAATTTTCAAACAAAACGCGAGTAAAGCTGCAGGAAAAAGTTAGTTGGATAAACCAAATTTTCTTCTTTTTATTAAAATGAAATAAAAAAATAAGGTTTAATTTATCTTTTAGATTTTCCTTTATATCTTAAAATAGTCTCAGTTTAATAAAACGTAAGAAACACACAGGCAAACAAACAAACTTTCAAAACCTTATTTAATACTAGTCCAAATCACAGCAGTAAATGGTCGACATTCCGCCGTAATTCATTTCATCAATTGGTTGCTAATCTTAATAATTTGCTTCGGAAATCGTTCTCTAAACGTGCAGCATCCGATACGAGTTATGAAGATTAGCGTCTCGTTTAGTGGGTTAGAGCGGTAGTTAATACTTTACTTGTTTGTGTGGAGAAATGTACGGAGTGCTAATTGGTGCATTTTTGAGTGTTTTAAGGCATTAGGCAACATTAGGCGAAGACGGCATTAGAGAGACTTTTGAATGCTGCTTTCTTTCTTAACTTTCTGAAACCCTGTTTTTTGGGGTTCCGTACCCGAAGTTTAACTAACGGAACGCTATTACTTAGCTTCTTCTGTCCGTCCGTCTGTCTGATTGCGGTCTGTATCTCATGATGAATTTTCACAGAATGTGTATTTGTGTTGCCACTATTACAACAAAACGAAATATGATGGTGATGGTATATACGGGGTTCCGTTCACGTTCGAGTCCAACTCGCCCTTGGCCATTTATTTTCCTTTCACAAGAAATCAACTTCTATGAGCAGCTATAAATAATAACCCTATGCCTACATTTTTAACGACCAATCCTAACTCCGAACTACTGAATGCTCTATCCAGCCTCCCTACGGTGAATATCTTTCAGAACTGACGAGCGGTTCCCCGAATTACGACTGTAAGTAATTTTGATAGCAGCGACGTGCTCCGAGAGCTAAGTGGACAAACCTTCAGGGACTGAACGAGTTCAGTGGAAGGTCAGCACGTTGCTTCTTTAGAGGTTTTAGTTCAAAAGAAAGGAATTTAATGAACCGAGTTTTTTTTCGGAAGACAATGATTTTTATGTGGGTAATTTGATAGAACAATGTTTTTGATTGTCCAGACATCGGCAAGAGAACCGACGTTGTGGCGTTTGCGAAGACAAGGCAAGACAAGGCCATACACTAGGTGGACCGATGATCTGGTGAAGGTTGCGGGAATCCGCTGGATGCGGGTCGCACGGGACCGGTCAATTTGACGACATTGGATGATGATGTTATTTTATGAGTAAACAGTCATGGAAATGATGATGAAAGGTCTCCGGAAACACAAAATAAAATAATGTACTGACTGACTGCTACATCCATGAAAATTATTCGGCAGTGCATCAAGTTCCCACAAATTGTCAATTCTTCTTATTCCATTTTGAACTTAACCATCCACATTTGATGGTTTAAAATCATTTGGAGAAAGTGCCCTTCGCACAGCAGTGAGATGACACAAACTCACAGTAAACGTTTTAACTGTACAACAAAACCGTTGCCAACAAACATGTATACCTTGTTTCCAACATGCCCTTACTCATCATCTGCCCAGCCTTTTCCCAACTAATTTGGGGTCAGGCAGGTCAGTCTTACTGGATGCAGCTAAATACCAGTATTCTACATGGTGCGACTGCCTATCTGACCTCAACAAACCAGTTAGTACTGGGTAATACGTTACCCCTTGGAAAGACTGGTTGTTAGTCTTTTTGGGCCACTGCCTGTCCACCATCTGTCTGCCTGTAACGACTGTCAAAGATCTAAAAATGACAGCCGGGACCAACTGCTTTGCGCGCTTTCTAAGGCACGTAGGAAACTCGGTATGTACTGGGTGGTCACCCATCCACAGACAAACCTGGGCAAGCACGGCTTAACCTAAAGGTCGTTATTAATTAGCCACGAGCTCCTCCGATAAGCCTTTAATAATGATCTATAATCCTTTAAAAGGTACAATAGGCTTGTGTCTTAAAAAAATTCTAATTAGTCCGTCAGTAAGATTATCAAAAAATATTTGACACGTATTTTTTCTTTTGTTACATAAACCAAAATTGAGGAAGATACGAGTCTTTTAAAATTCGCAACACGTCACGCCGTGCTATAGTTTTTAGTGCGTTGTGACGTCATGAGCCCCCACTCCTGAGTTTTGATACGTTTTATCTTTGTCAGTATTCATTGATTTACAAAAACAAAAAGTACGTGTCCATTATTTTCCAATACTGTAACTGACGGACTAATTAGATTGGTAATTTATCTATGATGGAAACTAGCCTATACTGGCCATTAAACCCATATCCACTTTTACGACACCTACCTTAAAATAGGCCTCTAACCTCTTTAGTAGAGAACTATACGACTTGTACTAGTATATACGAGTATAAAGGGTGCTAACAGTGACCTTTGAGCCTTTCTCACGTATCCTGTTCTCAATGTTCAGGCTAAAAATAAGGTTAAAGGCCTGGAGGTATGTTGTTAGGAGAGGTAATAGGGTGTGACCTTATTTATATTATTAGTTACGCTTTTAAACGCTTGTTGTACAGTAGAGTATGTGTGTTTAAAATTGGGAGGTTGTTTTAGATGGAATTATACAATACGCACATGAATCCGGAAATCAGAGGTGCGTTTCCTGGGTTCAATCTCGAGACCAACGTCTTGGCAGTCCGTAGGTTATCACTGCTCGTAAAGGTAGGTATGTACACTAACCTGAAGTCACTAATTATCAAGATCATTACTGCTTTTTAGGGTTCCGTAGTCAACTAGGAACCCTTATAGTTTCGCCATGTCTGTCTGTCCGTCCGTCCTCGCTTAATCGCTGTGACCGTTAGCACTAGAAAGCTGAAATTTGGTACCAATATGTGTAGGTATCAATCACGCCGACAAAGTGGTAAAATAAAATTTGGAAAAAAAAATTATTAGGGTAGCCCCCCCCCCCTATATGTAAAGTGGGAAGTGATTTTTTTTTTTATTTCAACCCTAACGTGTGATATATTGTTGGAAAGGTATTGAAAAATGAATAGGGGTTTACGAAAATCATTTTTTGATAATCAATGATTTCGGAAATAATCGCTCCAAAAGTAAAAACAATGTGTCCCCCCTCTAACTTTTCAACCGACTTCTAAAAAGAGGAGGTTCTCAATTCATCTGTATTTTTTTTTTTTTTTTTTTTTTTGTGTTTGTTACCTCAGAACTTTCGACTGGGTGAACCGATTTTGATGATTCTTTTTTTATTTGAAAGTTGGTGCTTCCCGTTGGGTCCCATTTTAATTTGTTGAAGATCTGATGCCGATCTTCGGAGATATACAATGGAACTCTTCAAAAATATACGGCAAAGCTGCAGTAATTGCTGCAATCGCTTGGTTGTTTATTGTTTATACAACATCATGACGTAACATCACACCTGTATGCTCTGAGGGAGTACGCAGAAGTATACAATACACCCAGATTTCGACAGTTAGACGTGTACAGTTCCATTCAATGGGATCCCGGAGAAATAGAGGTAACTCCTTAACTTTATAGGCACACCAGAAGCGGTTTGGGTAGTTTTAGGCGGAGTGCTTTCTCGGAGTGGTCCCATTACGATTTGATAAAGATCTGGTGACTTCGGAAGATAGGCAACTGAACTCCTTAATAAATGATAGCAAATGTACTGGGATCGCTGAAGACTCACGTCTGTCTATTGTTTACACCAGTTCATAACAAAAAATCACACCGATACGCTGTGAAAGGGTAAGCACATGTGAACCACTAAAAAGTGAAAAATAAAAACTTTTTTGCAAAAAATATAACCGACTTCACACAAAAAAGTGAAAAAAAAACTAAATCAATCAAACGAAGGTCACCGACTTCTGGAGCTAAAGTTATTTTTCACTTTTTTGTGTGAAGTCGGTTATATTTTTTGCAAAAAGTTTTTATGATCCATAAGTTTAAAAATATGAAAAAAATCTGAAAAGTAGAACTCCATAAGGACTTTCTAGGAAAATTATTTTGAACTTGGATGGAAACAAGTTTTTGTGCAAAAAAGACAAAAAGTTGTACAAAATAATCTCTGGACTAAGTTTGTAGTATAATCGTATATGCAAGCATTTTTTTTAACGTATCTTTTTTCAAACAAAAAAAAAATATATTAAAATCGGATTGGATTGAACACTTATTGTGACGGACGGGAAACTACAGAACCCTACACTGAGCGTGGCCCGCCACGCTCTTGGCCGGTTTGTTTGACAGCTTGACGTGTTTCTTCATGGCTTTTTAATAGGTTTTAAGAAATTATTCGGTGTCTTCTATCAATCCAATAAAATGTTTGCACTTCTATAGTTGAGAAAAAGCTAGGCATATGATAATTATCAAGACCGCACATCGGTTTTAAGAAGTTCTTCTCTCTAATTAAAACCCTTTTTTTATGGCACAAGCCACGCCACGCTATTCCCAAACCACTGTAACTCCTGCGTGCGCCAGAATCAACAGTGGCGACCACCAGAAAAGAGCCGAGACAATGAAGCTCGACAAAATCCCGGTAAATGAATTTAACTGTCTCGGATCCCGCGATGAAATTAATCAGAAAAGTGTGGTAGGAGCAGGAAAATTAAAACTCTTTTGATACAATTTAAACTACTTACGGATAGGATGCATTAACATTGTAGTTATAACCTTCTGGTGTTCAGGTTTCCATACGCTCTCCACCAAGTACAGTGAACACTCAACAATCTATAACCAAAGCGATCTTATCCGTTTACCAGCCAACCTCGACAAAGGATCCGAAATACTCGAGTGACACTCAAACTTCACAAGTGGACTCACGAGTACTTGTGAAATACCCCAACAATAGCTTAACAAAGCAGACAGCTTCCTTGGGCGACGGAAACGCTTCTGTTCATATAAAACGCCGTACAAAAACGCCCTATACGTACGCAGCCTTAAGTCCCGTTCACAACCTCAGGCGATACAACGCGGTGTGATACGCGCGTGTGTCATTTGTTTCATTAGGTCGCGGTGACGCGTGAGCCTGGGCATGTTATAAGCAGCTGGTTTCATTCGCTTCCTCGGCAGTCGGTCTTGCAAGTTATGGCTTAGCGCTTATGCGACAAATATAAGGAACTAGCTTATGCCCGCGGCTTCGATTTATTGTCCCCTCGGATCAGAATTACCGCCATAAAAAGTATTTTGTGTGTATGTGTTAATACAGTTAGAAACTGTCTGTGCGCCAAATTTCATTCATCCCCGTGCAGATGATTTTATCATCCATCTATCCACCCAGGAAGGAGGATAGTAGGATGTCGCGCACTACGTGGCCAATACCGCGATTTGTCGTATGAGCGGCCACTATCTCGAACTAAACTGGTGGCACCGCCCGGTCGTGCGACCAAGCATTATTCTTGGTCGAAGCTTTTGCGGCCCGAAGTCGAAGTCGTGCCTGCATAGTGTGCGAGCTTCCTAATAGGAAGCGATCAAGCGTGGAATTCACAGTACACGCACAAAGTTTGGGGTAACGAACTTACGTTGTTCAGACGGGCGGGTTAAACGCGGCGTTTTTTACCTGCTCATAACTAAAAATGTCCTGAAGTGTCTGCAGGAAAATTTTAATCTTGCAATTAAAAACATCAGAATATGAAGCTATATTATATATAGGTATATTGCTGTCGAAAGAGAAATATCTGAGCATAAAATATAACTTAAAAACGTAAATTCTTGCCTCTAATAACACTTAATCAAATCTTACACCACATGCAACTAATCAGCAATCAGCCAACACATTAAGATTGCCTAGAGAAACCCGAAACCGTTTAAAATTAATTTCATCTTATTAACATATCATTATGAGACGTATCGATCAAAGTCATTGGGCAAGCGGCTTCAAAACCATTAATATTAAGCATATGGAACTCTATACATCATGGGTACACTAAAAACGCCATTTAAAATGTAAATACACGCTTATTCCATATAATTTACATGGAAACTAATTTATATTTTGCTCTGATTTGTCACTTCTATTAATGAAGACAATTTATTATTGCTTTAAGTACTGTGAGATGAGGTCAAAACCACCAAATGGAGAGAAAGAAAAGGTTCACTTTACTTACGAATTTTCTTAGTACTTATTGATTGCATGTTTACATACAAAAACAGACCCAAAATGCTCGTTATTGAGTGGCATAAATACTATGTCTTTCTATGTTTTATCTTCATATTAAGCTTGTAACACACACTAGAAAATTTTATATTATAACAGGCTGCATCTACACAATGTTATAACTCTTTTTATTTCTTAGTATTTGCGTTAAGTCGCAGCGACTTAACGCAAATATCATTGTTTTACTCAAAAGTAATAAATATAAGATTTAGAACATACCTGAAATTGATCTTTTACTCACCTCTCTGTTAGTAGACCTGTCAGTCGATTGCCTTAAGCATTTTCAGCTTTTGACCTTCTGATTTGTTTCTGTATTTTGAATTCAAACGCGATGGCCGAATATAAATCGCGTCATTCAAATTATAAGGATGTATTTAACAAACAATTATAGTTGTTCTAATGGCGTTCATAAATTAGGCAGCTTTGTCTTGTTTGTTTGATTGAGGTTACTCAATTCTTGTTTCCTTGAGAAGTTAGTTTAGTTAGTTAACTGCCTTATTTGTCGCAAAAATCAATGTAACATGCCTAAGGCTAGTTCACTAAACACGGTCTGAGAGTTTTCGAATGACAGAATTTATTTAGTTCCGATATTGAAATTGAAATCTTGCAATTTTGAACAGGAGATTCAGTTCACTTTGACTCTATTTTCCAATTGATACACTTAACTCCTCCAATAAAGTTAAAAAATATACATAAAGGGTGTAAACACTTCTTCACGAAGCCGAAAGGCACTTGTTTTCAACGTCATAATGCGATAATTTTTTTGTTCTACACCACACCTGAGAACCTTCTAGTTACGGAGATATTGGGGGTCAAAGTTCCAACTTTTTGTCATTTTTTTTTAAATATAAGGGTTTTACTTTAAACCCCTCCACGACCTCCGTACTATTCAATTCATCCACCATCATCACATTTTAAGGGCGTTACATTGAGCTACTAAAACACACATTTTTCAACCAAAAAAACGTCGTTTAATTTCGCAATAATTTTTGCGTAAAGTTACTTAGGTCCATGTTCACCAAAAAGATGACAGTCTGATTATCTAAAACAGCTGTTTAAAACACATTTTTGTATGATAATATGTCATAGTGACAGCTGTTTTTAGCTAATCAGGCTGTTATCTTTTCGGTGAACATGGACCTTAGTTTGATGTACAGAATGCTTGGTTGACGGCTTCATGATGAGGTGGTTTACACCCTGTATACACTAACAAAAATAGCTATAAACAATTTGAATAAAGAACTTCCATCTGAAGTCAGTTAAAATAAACGAAACGCCACCGTAAAACCGCTCGTCTGCCCAGCCTTGTAAATTAAGTAGCGTCCAAATGTCAACTGTTTGCCGTCGATAGAAAGAAACGCGCGTGTGTACACAACACGGGCCAGGCGATAGATTCACGGACACACACTACTTGTGTGTTGTACAAGTACACAAAACTACACAGTACATGTGTACTGTGTGTCATTAGAGTTTGTTAATGTCTACTGCTGTTTGTACCAGCATAAGACTATGACTACAATGAGGTTCATCATCTACATAGCCTTTTCCTAATTATACTGGAGTCAGCAGTTAGCCTGGAAGTCTAACTAAACATGTATTTGGGAACATAGATATTCTGTAATCCAATTGAAATAAATACAGACTAACTTAAGAATATGTTTGATTTACAAATTATGTTGGTAGGTATTACGTTTGTCTGAACCAATACGCACGCTCTGCCCGCGCCGGCCGCTGTGCCCTCAACCGGGCGCAAATGTAAACTTAGGTCCAGTCACGTCTAATAATATGTAAACACTTAAGAATTTTTTAAATTGTGTTTCTCTGAATGTACTCATTAAAATTTAATGTTAGTACGTAGGTACTTACATAGTATTCTGGAACTCATATTTTTATGAAAAAGATCCAATCTCCTAGTTACAATCATTATTTCTCGCGAAAATAGCTATAACATTAAGGAAAGTGTATTCATATGATGTAACTGTCCATGTTCACCAAAAAGATGACGGTCGATTATCTAAAAACAGCTGTTTAAAACACATTTTTGTATGGGAACATATCACAGTGACAGCCTGTTTTTAGATAATCAGATCGTTATCTTTTTGGTGAACATGGACCTTAGTGTGCTACTGAGAAATTCCTGATGGAAAAACCCAATAACACTTTCCCCGACTCCGGAATCAAACCCAGGAGCTTATGCTCAGCAGTCGTGATTACCACTAGACCAACAAGTCAATCGTCAATGTTGTTTGTATGCAAATAAACAATAATGTTTCTACTTTTCTGATAAGTGCTTATTGGCAATCACAGAGTTATTAAAGAGAAATTAAGTTCCCGTGTTTGATCCGGTGTAACAAGAAATGTTAAACGTATTCCGATTGGGTTTTCACATTTGTACTTAAACAATCAATTGAAGAATGTTTGCTAATATTTACATTCATTCGGATAACGGAGGTTATAAAATGCGTAGCCAAACAAAATTGTTGATTGTGGTTTCCGAAATCGAGAAGTTGATTTTCTGTTATAATCACAGAAGGTCTGTCATCTTCTGCACTAAAATCGTGGTAGCTCGCTATTACTTGACCCAGAACCCCCACCAGGACCCAGGTAGACAGTGAACCGAAAGTCTGACAACCAGTCTTACCAAGTGGTATCGTATTACCTGGTACTAATTGGGTTGTGGAGGTCAGATATGCAGTCGGTGTAATATAATCGGCCATCTTGGACTGCATTTTATCAAACAGCCAAAAACACTCCCGACTAATTCACCTTTCAAACGAAAAAAATCAAAATCAAAATCGGTTCATCCGTTCGGGAGCTACAATGCCACAGACAGACACACACACAGACACGTCAAACTTATAACACCCCGTCTTTGTTGCATAGGGGGTTAAAAAAGGAAGATTCTATAAAGTCAAATCGGTGAGAAGGACAGCGCACTGTTACAGTACACCTCTGCCTAACGCTTCGATAATTACAGGCGTGATGTTATGATATGTTACTTTAAAACACATCTTAACTGACATTAAAAAGAAACAGAAATAGAGGCAAAGATTAATACTCCTACCCAGTAAAATAGTTAAAACACTGCATTATTATATTAGTTCACGGATTAAAAGAATATTAATCTTTCGCGTTCGTTGCCAGCTAAGATAAGAAGTTCATTAACTTAGCGATGTTTTTCTTTCTTTCTCTGCAACAAAATAAAGAAACAATGTAAACTTCTTGCTACGGAGCTCTCGGCGCTATTCTTTAAACTTCTTTTGTGAAATAGCCAAAGAGAAGTATATTAATGAAGTGCTTATGTTCAGGAAGGTATATAGTTGTTCGTCGATCTTTTCGCGCGTGGCGTTGTTATCGTAACCAACATCGCTATTTGTTTTTTACCCCCGACGCAAACACGACAGGGTGTTATAAGTAATTTGGCGTGTCTCTGTGTGTGTGTGTCTCTGTCTGTGGCATCGTAGCTCTCGAACGGATGAACCGATTTTGATTTTGTTTGAAAGGTGAATTAGTCTGGAGTGTTCTTAGCTATAATCATCTGCCTGCCTTTTCCTAACAATGTTAGGGTCGGCTTCCAGTCTAATCGGATGCAGCTGAATACTAGTATTTTACATGGAGCGACTGCCTATCTGACCTCCACAACCCTTTTGGTAATACTGTTTTAATACTGGGAAATACGATACCACTTGGTAAGACTGGTGTCAGACTTTTGGGGCCACTGACTACCTGTAACGACTGTCAAAGATGGACAAATGACAGCCGGGACCAACGGCTTAACGTGTTTTCCGAGGCACGGAGGAAACTCGGTATGTAAGGGTGGTCACCCATCCGCAGACCAACCTAGGCAAGCATGGCTTAACCTAAAGATCGACCTGAGCGGCTGATATTATTTAGCCACGAGCTCCTCCTCAGTGTTCTTAGCTATGTTTGATGAAAATTTGTCCAAGATGGCCGCCGCCACAAAATGGCCGATTACATATTTTTTCACTATTCCCTCAATATCTGAAACAGAAATCTTTTGAAACATTTCGCATTTAAAATCGGGATAAATATCTTTACGGAATAAAATGTTCCCGTTTAAAAACTCCTTTCCTTTAATAAGTACTCCGTAACACTGTCATAAAGATATAACCCTTTTACCCTATCTAGTTTCGTAACTGCAGTTTAAAAATTTCTACTTCCACAAAATTCAACAAAAAATCTCGGGAGCAATTTTCATAGAAATTACGCCAACAATGGATGCACTGCAAGATTGCAACCCAGCCGAATTAAATAGGTCGTTTCAGAGCACGTAATAAACTGACACGGGAGGAGCTACGAGATTACCTCTACATTCGGCCGGGTTATCTATGGCTGCAGTGGAGCCAAAGATTAAAACGATAAAGAATAGATAGGTTACTTCGATAATAATATACGAGAACCGGATTCGGGAAGATATACTGTGATCTGGATTGTTGAGAAATAAGGCAAAGTAGCAAGTTTGCAAGTTGAACGTCTTCCAAGAATTTGTAAGATTTTTATTATAGATTGTTTGACGTAACTGAGACTACTGACTGTAGCAGTTGGTTTTATGCAAGATGAATACAAATAATTAATGTATCATTTGGATAAGTATTTGGAATTCGAGAGTTATAGTATAACCTAGTTAGTTTTGAACCAAACTGCATATAGGGCACTTGAGTACACACAATATTATGAAACATTTTAAAAGAGCTTCTCACTCATTCTTCGTAAGAAATTGCCTTTGTGGATCGAACTATTTTCTTGTTAAGTGTGACATTCAAAATTGCCTTTTACCTAAACATCGAACGTCAATTTCTATAACAACAAATACAGTTATTTACTCATTTTGACACACACAGACATCCCATAATCTGTGCCCCCACAAGTGTCACAGAGCCGTCAGCGTCAAATTAAACAAATCCCGCCGGAGTCGTGACAATATTTGTACGCCGAGTTGCCTCAGTGAGGCTGCCGTGAACTTGCTACGCTCCGAAGTGATTTAGGAAACACGCTGTATAATTCTCAATTAACGTTGGAGAAATATTTTGCGGAGAATTTTAGTGGTAGAGGTGATTCGTGCTTTTGTGTGCACATTTTATGGGATTTTTTTTAACAGGATAAATTGATTTTTCGTTAAACATCTAAACTAATATTTTAAAGAGGAACTATTTGATTTGTTGTTTTTTTTTGTTACTATTTAACTCAAGAACTCCTCAGCCGAATTTAAAATTTCTTTCACCATTAGAAAGCGAAATTTTTACCGAGTAACATCTATACTAATATTATAAAGCTGAAGAGTTTGTTTGTTTGTTTGAACGCGCTAATCTCAGGAACTACCGATTAAAATTGTTTTTTTTTCTGTTGGATAGTCCATTTAGCGAGGAAGGTTACAAGCTATATAACATCACGCTACAACCAATAGAAGCAGAGCATAAATGAAAACTTTCGACTGCGTGAACCGATTTTGATGATTCTTTTTTTATTTGAAAGCTGGTGCTAGTGTGGTCCCATTTCATTTGGTTAAGATTTGATGCTGATCTTCGGAAATATTAATGGAACTCTTCAAAATTAAACGGCAAATCTGGAGTGATTGCTGCCAGCAATCGCTTGGATGTTTATTGTTTATACAACATCATAACAAAATATCACACCTGATGCTCTGAGGGGGTACGCAGATGTGTACAATACACCCCGATTTTGACAGTTAGGTGTGTTAAGTTCCATTTATTGGGGACAAGCCTATTACCGTGGCATGTACTGTTTTTTTTTGTATTTATTGGAAAGGGTGTACTTCAAGGGTAGTTTGGTGAGTGTTTGGTTAGGTTCTGATTATGGGATTCATGACAAAGTAACGGAACTCTTTAATTCTTAGGATCAAATTTACGAAACTCGGCCATAACGTCGGAGGAGGTTCTCAATTCAATGTTCCCCGATTACTCGAAGGTGGCTGGACCGATTTTGTTTTTTTTTTAAATATTGTTTGATAGGGTATATTTCCTAGGTGGTCCCATAATCATCAAGTCAGGATACTGATGATGGGATCCTGTAAAAATACAGGGAACTCTTCAAATTTTATATGCACACAAGAAGCGATTTGGGTAGTTTTAGGAAGAGTACTTTCTCAGAGTGATCCCGTTTCAATTTGGTAAAGATTTAATGAAGAACTTCAGAGATAGGCAACGGAACTCCTCAATAAATGATAGCAATTGTACTGGGATTGCTGAAATCTCATGTATGTTTATTGTTTACACCAGTTCATAACAAAAATCACACCGGTACGCTGTGAAAGGGTAAGCACATATGAACCACTAAAAAGTGAAAATTATAAAACTCTTTTGCAAAAAATAAAACCTTGCATTCAGCAGCATTTTGTACATCGAACTAAGTAACTTTACGCAAAAGTTATTGCTGGGAAATGACTTTTTTGGGGTGAAAATCATGTTTTGTGGTAGAACTCAATGTAACGCACTCAAAACATTGTGCCAATAGACGAATTGAATAGTACGAGAGTCGTGAGGTGTTTAAACATCTTAAATTAAAAACTTGTAATTAAAAATAAACTGCTTTGACCCTCAATATCTCCGTAACTAGAAGGTTCCCAGGCATGGCGTAGAACAAAAAAATATCGCAATGACGGAGAGAATAAGTGCCGTTTGGTAAGTGCCGTTTGGTAAAGGTAGTCACTTAACCTAGCTTAAGTGCGTCCTACTCTAAGTTATGCAGTACTACTTGGCGACAAAACTACGTAAAGTGTTAAACGTTAACAGTTTTTTGGAAGAAGGTCAAATACTAAACGTTCTAATCTGTTTCTTCCACAGTAACCAACACTCGAACCCCTCCAAATCCGGCAGCACTTCTAAAGCAACAGTTTAAAAACCGATCGTCACCAAACCTTAGTATATTAACACGCGTTTGAACTATTTTCAAGCACTCCTGCGCACCTCCGCGTCCCACGCGCCAACTGTTTGCTCAACTGTATTTGGCATTTCTAAAGCATGGGAATTTTTTGGTCTGAAGGTGTGGTAGTATTTGTCAATGCTTGATAGATTGACGACACCAAATCAGGCTATTTTATATGATATAAGATTAGAAAGTTCACCGTAATTGATCGGCAAATAGTTTACCTAAGAACTACTCAATTTTTTCCGCTACTTCCTGGGCCAGACTTTACTTAGATTGCGCCCAACCTGACAAGGGCATACAAGAGGTCTGCCGTCCTCTTGATCAGAACTTAGGTGACCCCTACTTAAGTTAAGGTAGGTCACATCGCTCGCAGAACGAATCACCGTCATCATCATTTCAGCCGAAAGACGTCCTCTGCTGGACATAGGCCTCCCCCAAGTATCGCCACATTGAACGGTCCCGTGCGACTGGCATTCAGCGGATTCTCATAACCTTCACCAGGTCGTCAGCCCACCTAGTGGGAGGCTTTTCAAGGTCTTCCGATTCGAGGTCGCCTCTTTTCAGCCCCATCGGCCATCCATTCTGTGAGCAATGTGCCCTGCCTAATGCCACTTAACTTTGGCAATTCTTCGAACTACGTCGGTGACCTTGGTTCTCTTGGAGATGCGCAGAACTACTAATGGCTGAAAGTTACTGGAGCGGTTACTACGTATTTGAAAGCAGAAAGGCAGAATTTTGATGGACATGGTGACACGGTGGCCACGGGAATCCAACAGCGAGCGATGCTCGATGTGGCGTCACTTGTGGAAGCCTGATTCGTGCCGTGGATTTCTTCGGCCGATATGATATGATTAGCCTGGAACACAGGCATCCATTCTTCTATAGCTCTTCTATACTCTCTTTAGTCTTATGACGACATGCCGTGTTGACGGCGTGTTCTTGTTCCACGCGCGCCTCAAAGAGATGTCAGTAAAGGAAGGGGTCTGCAAAGGGCGATGCCTTCCGGCGCTGCAGGACTGTTCGAAAAAGATACCGCGGCCCTGAAATACAAAGAGCTAAAAAGGAACATGGATGGGTTTTAGTCAGTAAAATTTTGAAACTCCTTGATCCCTCCTACTCTGGGCAAGTGATGATTTCCAATCTGAAAAAAAAGGCCTGTGTTCTTTAAAGAGTAGGGTATAATCCATCAAAGTATGGGTGTACAGATTTCAAAAGTCTTTTAATTTCTTCTAAGACAAACCATGCCAGTTTTCTCACTATATGTGATGATTGATCCTCCAAAACCGAACTGGAAACATGTTCTAGACCTTTTTGAAAGTGCCTGACAAAACTTTAATTAAAACTAAAACAAACGTTCTGCTCCACCACAGTACTTGTATTTTTCTGGAATATTTAACCTACTTTGTTTGGCGTGAGTTAGAACATTGTTCCGTACAGTCTATTATGTTTTCTCTGTTCTTAAATTAAGGCTAATGCCGTTTGTAGCGTTGTAATAATAGTGGAGCATTTCGGGAGGTCGCAGTCGCTTGAACAAATGACATCTGGGACTTTTCACGTTTGTTTTGGACAGAGGAAATTATTACATTACTACACGCTTCATCCCTGAAAGGTTAGGCAGAGTCCCATGTAGGGAGCAAGCCTATTGCCAGGCTGGTGATTTTAGCCTACCCGCCATCGGAAAAGGCGTGATTTTCTGGATGAATGTGAGAGTCGAGGGCAAATTTTAGAACCAAATGTGAAGAATCAATTTTCAGTGCTCTGTTGTAAAACAATTTGATGAGCATGTTCACTATGGGCCATAAAGCGGATGCTAATTTTATTTGTACGTACCTATTTGCCACTATCAAATCAAATTAAGTGCTTCGAAAGCTGAGCATTGTACAGACTAGATCAGCTCGATGTAAACTGACTGTTATACTGAACTATAAAATACCAATGTCTTTGAAGCATGCTTTCGAAAGCGATGCATTTTCATGAGTTAGAAGATAGGATATGGCGAGTTATTTCACTGAGAATTTCTTTTTCCTCATTGCATGTCGATGGACTCAAATAATATCTGACCAGTATATAAATAGCCACCAGCACAGCTATTTCGGTGGCTTCGTTTAAATTCTGGAAGGTGCAGGGGGCTGTGCAGAATGGGCCAGAAAGGAGGTGAGGCTTATCCTGCAGACTGGCTATATTTGGGTTGGGACGATATCATTCATACCATTTGGCCAAATGATTTCTACAGCAGCCAACCTGGACCCGCACGCATTGATTGAAGACCTTGGTCTTAATGCCCTGTGAATGAGAAGACTCAAATGAGCTTGCCAATCGCTGCCAAGCCCAGCAGATTTTTTTGGTTCTCTTCTGACAAACTCTGCATTCAACAGAAACAACATTCTAAAACGCCGAAACAGCTCTTCTTTCAGAAAAACGTAGTTTTTTCAAAGTTTAAATTAATTATTCGGCTCACACAAAGTACTCAGCCATTTAAATAAAATGGTTCCACACACGTTACTACCTTGAGTAACAACAAAGAGAAACTCACTCGAAAAATAGTACATTGTAATTAAAACATTTTCAAAGCTTTGAATACATTAAGCCTTTTACATTCGTACCCCACTGTATCCTTAGGCTATTTATAATTTTGAAAAGTTGTAGACAACCTGAAACGAACCTTAAAGTTTTTGAGCGAAGGATTACTTTCATTTAATTAATTCCACTTCTAGTATTCTGAACATGCTGTATCGGCGTTATCGAAATCAATTTTGTACTCTAACTTTTAAGACACAGGGTTTAATTTCAATTGAATTGTGTCCCTATCCAGTATTTTAAATAATTATGCGTCATGATACAAACTTGTCAAAGCTATTCATAGAATCGTTGCATCTAGGACGCAGGTGCTATATTCGCGTGAAAAAGTGACGTAAATAAGTTTGTTTTCATAGTCAAGGAGTTGTTTATACAAGGTGTGAGTGTGAAAATGCAGTTATGCCTTTATACGTCGCCGGGTGTCATCGCGTAAATTTACTTAGTGCAGATACGTTGATATGCACTGTCAGTGTGGATGATATTTTGTTGGATAGAATAAAAATGTCTTCTCTTTTGCACAAAATGTTCAAGCGAGAGTGTTTTGTTTATCCATATCGACGGAATACCCCAAGAAAAACTTTTTTGCAAAAAATAAAACCGACTTCACACAAAAAAGTGAAAGATAACTTTAGCTTCTGAAGTCGGTGACCTTTGTTTGATTGATTTAATTTTTTTGTCACCGACTTCAGAAGCTAAAGTTATCTTTCACTTTTTTGTGTGAAGTCGGTTTTATTTTTTGCAAAAAAGTTTTTATTTTTCACTTTTTAGTGGTTCACAATATGTGCATACCCTTTCACAGCGAACCAGTGTGATTTTTTGTTATGAACTGGTGTAAACAATAGACAGACATGAGATTTCAGCAATCCCAGTAAGAGACACACATTTGCTACATTTAATGAGGAGTTCCGTTGCCTTTCTCCGAAGTTCTTCATCAGATCTTTACCAAATTTAAATGGGATCACTCCGAGAAAGTACTCTTTCAAAAACTACCCAAATCGCTTCTGGTGTGCCTATTAAATTTGAAGAGTTCTCCCTATTTCTCCAGGATCACATTATCGGGATCCTGACTTGATGATTATGGGACCTTCTGGGAAGTATACCCTTCAAACAATTAAAAAACAAATTCGGTCCAGTCATCTTCGAGTAATCGGGGAACATTGAATTGAGAACCTCCTCCTTTTTGAAGTCGGTTAATAACGACGTTATGGTACGTGACTCAAATATCCGGATAGCCTTTAAAATATTTGGCTGAGTATCGTTAATTTGCTTCTAAGAATTGAAGAGTTCCGTTCCTTTGTCATGGATCCCATAATCAGAACCTAACCAAATTCTCATCAAACTACCCTTGAAGTACCCTTGCCAATAAAAAAAAAAAAAAAACAATACATTTCAAGGTAATAGGCTTATCCCCAATAAATGGAACTTAATACACCTAACTGTCGAAATCTGGGAATATTGTACACATCTGCGTACCCCCTCAGAGCATACAGGCGTGATGTTACGTCATGATGTTGTATAAACAATAAACATTCAAGCGATTGCAGCAGTTACTGCAGATTTGTCGTGTATATTTGAAGAGTTCCATTGTATATCTCCGAAGATCCGGATCAGATTTTCAGCAAATTAAAATATAACCACACAGGAAGCACCAGCTTTCAAATTAAAAAAGAATCATCAAAATCGGTTCACCCAGTCGAAAGTACTGAGGTAACAAACACTGTCGAAATCTGGGTGTATTGTACACATCTGCGTACCCCCTCAGAGCATACAGGCGTGATATTACGTCATGACGTTGTATAAACAATAAACCTACAAGCGATAACAGCAATCACTGCAGATTTGCCGTACATTTTTGAAGAGTTCCATTGTATATCTCCTAAGACCAGCATCAGATCTTCAGAAAATTAAAATGGGACCACATGGGAAGCACCAGCTTCCAATTAAAAAAAGAATCATCAAAATTGGTTCACGCAGTCGAAAGTTATGAGGTAACAAACACAAAAAAAAAAAAAAAAAAAAAAAAAAAAAACATACAGACGAATTGATAACCTCCTCTTTTTGGAAGTCGGTTGAAAATCACGAGTCGACGTTAATGGACTCGACGCAGAGGGAATGAATCTTTAAAACTGTCTATCGATATAATGAATGAACCCTTCTCTATTTGTAATCATGGTTGCGCTCCGCGGAATGATTTAGTTGCGCTTAGATGGTTGCGCTTTGAAATAGGTGCGCTCTGAGGAATACCCCTAAATGGCAGTGTCTTTACTGGATTTGATCTTTTATTTGCAGTGGTGGTTAATTTCTTGTTAGAATGGATTAATCTGACAAATACTATTCTCTATTAATCTAAAGGGTGTAAATAAACCCTTAACGAAGCCAAAAGGCACTTGTTCTCCCCGTCATTGTGATATTTTTTTTGTTCCACACCATACCTGGGAACTTACTATGTAGTTACGGAGATATTGGAGGTCAAAGTTCCAACCTTTTCAAAAAGTTCAGAAAGATCCAAACAATTTTGTTCTACAATTATAATCAACTGAGGTATATCCAATCCAATGCTTGATAAAGGCATTTGAAACCAAGCTTTTGTGTGAAATTTGTTGATAATTATAATTAGACTTCCAACATCCCTGCTAATTGCCTATTGAGTTATTGGGGTCAAATGGCGATCACTCTGGCTAAATTATTAGTTTCAGTTCCACCCAAAATAGTAGGGCAAAGGATAGACGGATACTAAAACTAAGAATGGTGGAGGAAACGTGAATATTATACAACTTATTTATACTATGTATCATCATAATTTTTCCTGATTTTTCAGAGACGCGCCCTGTGACAAAAAATAGCATTTTAAAGTATAATCGACAAAACAGGATATGAGCAGACTTCAGAATCGCACTACATGTATATTAATTTAAATAGCGTAGTCGAGAAGACTAGTATTGCCTCCAGAAGTTGACTTCAAAGACGAAAGTTCAACAGAACAACGACTAGAGCGCAAAATACTTGACACAAAATGCAAAATACACATTATATAGTAAGTTATCTTAGGGAGGCAGTGTGCGTGTCTGTTTGTCTGTCATTTAATGCCGTCACAAAGGAGAGGAGACAAAGAAACAATGAGGAAGCCGACGTCGCGACAAATTATTTAGTTGGCTGTGTATTTATCTTAAAACTTGTGAAGATAATGTGACGAGTACGGTCGGCTTGAAATAGTGTGAGGATTTTGATATGGGTTTCATTTGCTGCAGTGTTCAGAGGGAGGTGAAAAGTTGAAGTGTGATTTTTTTCTGTCGTAATACCGTGGCCGACTTGGAAATCTCTGAATAGACTCCGACCCAGGTCAGCCGTAGCAAAGACAATCTCTTCAGATGGGGGTTCATGGACGGCTCAGATCTCAAGTGTGTATATATGGTCTCCACAGATAATAGCCCATCTTTCATATTGCGCCGCATGCTCTGACACCTGCGCACTTGTCGATCTAATGACTGCATCAGCGAGCGGAGAGCGCGTAGCTAAATTTTGGTCAAAACACAATGTTTAATAAAAATTTGACTTAAACACTTTCAGAAGAAGTGTCGTAATTGGTAGTTAGAAGCTTGAAAACCAGTCTGGACATCCTTTAGTTAGGCGACACAATAAGCTCTGGACACCAATTGCTATCGTGTGACTTGGGCACTAGGCAGATGATGATTTAGCTATAAAAGTTAGAAAGTAGATTCTATTGTGGCTTGCTTCGAAGATTGCATAATAAAGCGGGCACCTCTGTAAGATGGTAACGATGTAACTCCAAACAGTATTTGGCTGAAAAAACCATGAAGACGTGATAAGAAAAAAAAAAAACTGGGGGGCTGCCAATAGAAGTTTCCATTTGCTATTACATTGCATTTGATATTTGGATTTGCTAAGAGTGCTACGGAAAGCGTACGTGACGGTCACACGAGTTCCATGATTTTTGTTTACTCAAAAAGTGCTCAACGCGCCTTAAGAAGTTTTCACTTCAAAAAAATGTTTGAAAAAACCTTTTTGGGTCACATAACCGCTTGGCCCTGAGTTATGCCTGGTTCACATTATGCCAGTAGCATTCCAGTCCAGTGATTTATGATCCAGCGCTAGACTGGAATGGCGATGCTCTAAATTATTCTAGTAATTCCAGTCAACACGCGTATGTATCCGACGACAGTGATACAAAGAAATCAAAAGGAAGAAATTGCTTAGCGTATTTTATTTACGGTCTACTTGCAAAAATAATAAGTTTTTGCTCACGAAATTGAATATTTCCGCCGAGAATTGCTAAAACAGGTACCGTAAAAGGAATCCTGTGGAAGCCTAGACGAAAAGGCGCAGAAATTGAATTCCTGCTTCTAATCATTTACTATCTATTTATAAATCATTTTCATCCCACGACTGGGCTATTTGTGGACTAGGTACGCTGCCTTTCTAGTTGTATTTCTATTCATAGACTATTTCTGGACATACTTCGTTTATAGTGCTTTGTCAGATACGTTTCTTTCGAATTCTCAATCAACCATGTACTTCATTCTTTAGCGATAAAGTTGAAAATCGATTAAAGAAATTTAACAGATTGTAGTAGCTACATGCCCTGGCGACCAAACATAAATATAAAATTACATAATACAACAATAAGGATCTTCATATTCACAATAAATACCGTTTTGGATTCATGCCCGCCTAGTACTTTTCGTAAGAAAGAAAAGAAAGAAAAAAGAAAAAAATATTTATTCGTCGCAAAGTCATGACGTGCATACAATATTAATAAAGTAAACATAGAACGCAGTAATACAAACACAAACATTTAGACTAACACCGAAAATTAACACAACAACATTAACACAACAAATTATAGTGAAAATTGCAAGACAAAACGGACAAAAAATAGAAAATTGCACGCCGTGAGTGCGACAAATAGGTTACCACTCAGCATGATGCTGTGCTATGGGGAACCCACAGAACAGCACTGGTTTTCAGTGGTCACCTCTGAAAACGTACGGAAGCCAATACAGTTATATTTGATTGAATGAGTATGTAACTAAAATAAAACAGATAGGACTTAGATTAAAACATTATCAGCATAAAAAAAAACAAACACATTTCAAATAAAAAATATAAAGGTACAAAAGAATACAGACTGCAGGCTAAACAAAACAAACTTAATAACAAATTACATGACGGGTTTTTTTGTTTCGCTCTTACCCCACCTGCGCGTCGCCGCGCGCCACAAAGCGTTCGCCTGCAACTAGCATAACTGTACTAACACTAGACAGTCAAATGTTGAGATGATTTTTCCACTCAACACTTTTACTACTGATTGTACGTTTTAGTGACGTGGGACGAGTTGCAGAATGGAAATATTATTTATTTTGATTTTCACCAACTCGTCCCAAATGGGCCGAGGGCATGTGGGACGAGTTGGTGAATTACTCACCATTTCTGGAATATACGAAACTTAAATGAAACAAAATGGGCACAGACCTTTACATAGGTTGTCTTTTGTCATCTTACTAGCTGACGTACAAATTATATAATAAACCTTCCTCGAGAACCACTCTATCCATTGGTGAAAACAGCATGAAAATCGGTGCAATAGTTTATCGCGAACAAACAGACAGATGCGGCGGAGGACTGTGTTTTATAATATTGTAATGAATGTGGGTACATACTAACCTAACTTGCTAGTAATACACTAATAGAACATAGTTGTTAGGTACAATAACTGTGGAAGTAATGGGTAAAATAGGTATTTCAGTTCACTAGGTACTTAATTTGTAAAAAAATACCGTAATGGAACCTATATTTGGAAATATTCTCCTGCTCTTATGCCAATTCACTAATGGTTGGGCTGCATGGCTTATTTTTCCATACTTTTCTATTTGGAACTATATTTTTATTAAATTTAACAAGGAGTGTCTGACCTCTTCAACCCAGATCCTGAGAAATACGATACCCCTTGGGTATCTGACTACTCGTAACGACAGTCAATGATCCACAAAAATGAAAGCCGGGACCAACGGCTTAACGTGCTCTCCGAGGCACGGAGGACTCCCAAACGTAATGGACGGTCACCCATCTATGTGTATTAACCCAGAAAAGCCTGTGCGGATGTTATTGTTTAAATACAAGCCCCATAGCAGTCATAGCCTATAGTGGTGTGACATACGGACTGCCAAGGCATCGGTCTCGAGTTCTAACCAAAGACACACATCTCAGATTTTTCGGATTCATGTGCGTATTGTATGAATTATCACTTTCTTCGATGAAGGAAAATATTGTGAGGAACATGCCTGCGAGGTATTTTTTGACGACTTGTAAAGCCAAGTCAGAGGTCCAAGGGCGGGATAAAAACTCCAGGTTTGTAGTCAAAATCAAAGCATTTATTTCAATTCGGCCAGTTACAGCACTTTTGAATTGTCGAAACAAAGATGAAAACTAAATGTAGCGATATACAGTCCCAGTCACAAGACTGTGAAAGTACTAGGTATAGTTGGGTCCCACGGTTGGGAAGACCACAATCCCCTTAAATACATAGAGATTCCTCATAGCATTAAATTCTAAGAAGAACTACCATGTCTATTTCAGGGAAGTATTTTGGTTCTCCATTGAAATGCTAAAAGCATGTACATTTAAGGTGCAATGTTAAATGTCTAAATGCTTTTAAAGCGAGTGCTGTTGCAGAGTCTGCGCTGCATTTGCACGAATAACTTCGAGATTTGCAGAACGGTATGTTATTCAGTGAAATATTATGATTTTAACATGTTATGAAAGGTAGGTAAGAGGAATATTTCGAAAATGTGTGGGGGTTTAATTATTAGTGTTTGTAGGTCGATTTATAAATACTGCTCTCAGAACGGTGAAGGAAAACATAATGAGGAAACCGGCATGTCCTAGAACCAAAAATTCAAAGACATGTGACATCTACCAACCCGCACTGGGCCCGCTTGATTGATTATACCCCATTCCCTCATATAGAGAGGAGGCCATGTGTCCCAGCAGTAGGAACAATGTAGACTGATTATGATACGACATGTATGAAAAAAATGTGATAGATCTAAGAGTGGGAGAAATCTAAAAAAACTATGGATGGATAATTTCTGAAATATCATTTGGCTAGAAAGGGGGTGACCGAGATGACGAGTAATCGAGGTACGGAAGAAGTAATTTGGCAAAATAATGACGAGTGTCCAAGATAAACTTAGCACGTACACAATCTTCTTTGTTCTTCTCTTCATTATTCCTTTTAATCGTATTAACTGGGTTGTGGAGGTCAGATAGGCAGTCGCTCCATGTAAAATACTGGTATTCAGCTGCATCCGGTTAGACTGGAAGCCGACCCCAACATAGTTGGGAAAAGGCTAGGCAGATGATGATGATTGGTACCTACTTTCCGAATTTCTTAAACATCATAACATAACTTTACTCCTTAAATCCCCAAGGGCGATCCCCAGAGGCCCTCACATTTCCACTGCCAGTCCCAATGTAATAGGGGCGTGCCTATTTCCGTCAAAAGGACACTAATCCAGAAGCAGTGGCGTGGCGTTCAACGCAACTGGCGAAATGTTTGTGTATACCTCTGCTTTTTCCTTTGAGACTTACAGGTGTGATGTGTGTATTACTTGCTGTTTATTTGAGCAACAGAATTCAAAGTGATTACTATTTGAAGCCTTCCATTCTCATTGTTCGTGGAAAAATCCGATAGTACGCTTGTATTTCACCTCTTTCATTTGTCCCCTACGTAGAAACCTGATGCTTTGAGCAAAAATAATAAACCTTTCGTTTCTTTGAAGATATTTTTTATAGCAAAAGGTTATTCATATGTGATCGATCAAACGTGAAAACCTTTGTACCGAGAATATAAGAACTTATGCGTTACATTGTGTCAAAGGAAAATGGGTTGTGTGACAATGGAAGAAGGATCGGTGTTGAGTGATTAATTGAGGGGCAAAAAAGCGAAATGTCAATGCTTGTATTTATAGAAGGAGGGCGCTGTGGAGTAAATGTTAGGGTTATAATTATGAGGGGTTGTCGTAAATTATTCAGGGTAGGTAAAGTTGTTGTTTTTAGTCAATACTTATAATATAATCGATGGTAGGAGTTCTTCTAAGCGACCAATATCCCGACTTAAAAATCCCATTAAAAAGCAGATACCTAAACAATAATATCTAGTAATCATTTTGTTAACCGTTTCAAGGGTTTTAATTTCTTTGCACGAAACTCGAACATTTTTCTGAAATAAAAGTAGCGTGAGTTACTTCTTATAACATCAACTATCTGCTAGTAAAAGTCCTGTCAAAATCGGTTCAGTTGTTTTGGAGATTAACCGGTACAAACAGACAAACAAACAAAAAACATACTTTCATAATTATGCATTCACTATAAAGACAAAATGAAATAACAAACCGATACTTCAGTTGTGCTTATTATTTAGCACTTATTGAAGTTATCAACTACTGGCGGTGAAACTGGCAGAATTTAGAGGTTATTCCAACTCATAACTCCCTAACTACACCAAGAATGCTACTAGAAGCTGCAACCAATCCCTCAACGAAATCCCCTAGTAACAATTCTATAGTTATACCCAATAAAATCTGCCGGTACAGCCTATAAAGTCAGAGAAGTTACAACTAAACTAGGCATCGAGAGGAGCCGTAAAACGTAAAATATTATAGTAATGTTACTTTATCCTTATGTAACTGGAACTTGGTTACGTCACAAGGCATTTTCAGGTTTCATAGATGTCATGTGCCTCGGAAAGCACCTTAAGCTTTTGGTCCCAGCTGTCATTTGTAGAATTTTGACAGTCGGAATGTGTAGACCGAGGCCCGATGGAATGTCGTAGTACCCAGTTGGCTCCGTTAGAAGGTCAGATAGGCAATCGGTCCATATGTACCTGTGTCAACCGTTTCGGAGTGAAATAGCTTTGACATACGGACAGACAGACGGACAGGACGAATGAATAAGGGTTTTGTTTTTGCCATTTGGCAAGACAACCCTATATAATTTAATAAATGCTATATATTTTAATTTTGTGTATAGTTTTCTTTATTGTTTCTGTGTGCAATAAGGAATAATAATAAGAATCCTAATTAGTTGATGATGATTGAATTAAAGCTCATGCTTTTTTCCTATATGATGGCAAACGCTATGTCTAGGTTCCTCAATAGTTTCCGGTTTGGGATTAACAATGGCTTTAAACTTATCTTCTATAGGTCCAATTCCTTCTACGGATATTTCGTATCCTAAAAATTCTATTTTTTTTGCCAAAACCACATTTAGATAAATTAATAATTATACCAGTTTAATCGTTCAAAAATTTTTTCTAAACGCTGTTTATGCTGAGTCGTTTGAAACTTCACAAACTACGTATTTCTTTGTATAAACTAATATTTTAAAGAGAAAAGATTTGTTTTTTTATACGATTTAACTCAAGAAGTACTCAACCGATTTTCGAAATTCTTTCACCATTAGAAAGCTACATCTTTACCAAGTACCAGAAGCTATATATTATATTGATATCATTCAAATTACGATACTGGAAATATGAAATAACGTAAGGGACATTTTGTCGAAAATGAGTTATATATATCGTTGGTTTCAGAATTTTTTGCTCTATCGACTGGTATATTTAAAATCTCGATATCTTAAAAAAAATGTCCTTTACATCACATATTTTCCGTAGGCCTAGACCATTTTTTTTCTAGAAACTAGCTGTATATGACATTCGAATTATTTTTTTTTATAAAAAATAATGTAAGTCTCTTTACTCACAGTATTTGGTATTTACATTAAATCAAAATCGAGTACATTTTACAACATGTCACATAAGTTATTCCATAATTTGAGATGTTTTATTATTGTCTTCTAAATTAGTGTTCCCTGAGAAGGTACAAATACCATGTCCCTTACATTAAATTGTGACTAAACTATCATAATTATGCGTCTCTGTCACACACGTAAAACGGTGCAACTTGTCTGAGCTAGATAGCAATACGGATTAGGTGTGTGATTTTGCCTGCGCAGTCGTGACACTTACTGTACTTCGTATTTCGCCGGCAATCGTGCGCCACGTGCGTCGATAAAATTGTTTACGTGCGTCTAAAAGTAACAATCGTCCGCATGGTGTCGGACGTAAAGAATAGCACCATCCCATATCTTCCCGTGGGTGTCGTAAGAGGCGACCAGAGAATGGGCAGCAGCGTTCTCTGTGCTTTTGTAATAACCGTACTGCGATCGCCAACCCGCCTGCCCAGCGTGGCGATTATGGCAAAACCCCCCCAAAAATGAACACCGCATTGAATAAATGGCCCCTAGTGCCCGGCAGCCCAGTAATCGAGGGTAGACCCCTCGATTACGGCAGCGGTCGAGGTTATGGTGTGGCAAGAGGTGCTAAGAATCCCCGGATGGGATCCGGCTGCCTATACCAACGACTGGACCTGGCAACGTATAACACGCGCACACTCCGGACCGACGAGAAGATGGCGGAACTCGAAGAGGAGTTGAGCAGGCTGCGATGGAGTATTGTGGGATTATCTGAAGTCCGAAGAGAGGGGGAGGACACGATAATCCTAAAATCCAGCAACCTGCTTTATTTCCGAGAGGGTGACCGCCAGTCCCAGGGTGGTGTTGGGTTTATCGTCCACAAGTCCCTCGTGAACAACGTGGTGAAGATCGAGAGTGTGTCGACCAGGGTGGCGTACCTTATACTCAGAAGACCTCGGCACACCCCGACGACGAAGTGGAGACCATGTATGAGGATATCTCTAAAGCCATGCCTGGTTTCAAAACTCACTTCACCGTTGTCATGGGGGACATTATCATTTATCAACCAGGGCCACCAACTGGCTAGTTTTATGGAGAAGGAGGGCCTCTATTTCATGAACTCCTTCTTCAAAAAGCGTGAGCACAGGAAGTGGACTGGCAGGGCCCAGATGGTGCAACAAAAAACGAGATTGACTTCATCATGTCAACCAAGAAGCAAATGTTCAATGATGTCTCTGTGATCAATTCGGTGAAAACCGGGAGCGATCACCGCATGGTAAGAGGCACATTGAACATCAATATCAAGCTAGAAAGGTCTCGACTGATGAAGTCTACGCTCCGTCCAGCACAGATCCAAATCCAAAATCCCGAGAGCTTTCAGCTCGAACTCCAGAATCGTTTCGAGTGCCTAGGCAGCTCAGTGGACGAATACAACGATGGGTTCGTGAAAACTGTCCATACGACCGGGTCTAAGTTCTTCAAGACACGTCGTACAAATCAGAAAAAGAGATTCTCCGATCAAACTCTCGAGCTTATGAAGGAGCGGCTTGAGATGATCCTGCAGTCTTCAGATGAGACGTCGAGATACCGGCAGCTCAATAAACGGATCTCTAAATCCTTAAAGAGCGACCTCCGCCGCTTTAATACCGAGCGTATTAAAGACGCGATCGAGCGGAACAAAGGCTCCAAAGTATTTTCAAGAGATCTGGCTATTGGGCAGAGCCAGCTCACGAAACTGAAGACCGACGGTGGTAGTATCTTATCCGCCAAACCGGAGCTACTGAGAGAGATCGAGAGCTTCTATGGACAGTTGTACACGTCAACTAGCAAACCCATTGTCGACCTAGCGAAGGACCCAAGAGCTAGACTAACCCGACACTATACCGAAGACATCCCGGACGTCAGCCTGTACGAGATTAGGATGGCCCTGAAACAGCTCAAAAACAACAAGGCACCGGTTGATGACGGAATTACGGCCGAACTCCTGAAGGCGGGTGGAAAACCGGTACTTAAGGCCGTTCAGAAGCTGTTTAATTCCGTCATAAATAGAACTCTGCAAAGAAATGCAAACTGGAAGAAGGACAGTGACGGGTAAAGGGAAGGGCAAGGGCCTTGCAAAGAATGATCAGTCCGAATTAGAAAGTACCAGAAATCTTGCTGTGCCCAGTAGCATAGACAGTTTACCATTTTATAAAAGAGGATTAGTGAGCACAAATAAAAGTTTTGATCTATTTTATTCGTTTATTTTTTATCCCTATGAGCCAGCAAGTAGTTTTAAACTGTATGGCGTAGGCATAGTAGGTCACGAATGTATAAAATTCTATTTTTTATATTTTTGTTAACAGCATTAACAATATAGAGTGTACTATTATGAGACCTTTACTTTGAAAAACTCTAAATGTTTATTTCCTAAAGTGTCCCATACATCACTGCCGTTTATTTATATCTAAAATTTTGTAAACGTATATCACTCGTATTCATTATTATTTAACGTAAGGGACATGCTATCTTTGAAACTGTAGGCTTTATTGATTTTTTACTATTTTAGCTTCAAAGAATGAAGAAATCTAAGAAACTTTGTCCTAGACACTTTTTACTTATAACATATAGTTAAAAAAATATTGCCAGTTTTGCAAGAAAAATATCTTATTTTTGCTCTCCTGAAAACCTTAGTTTTGTCCCTTACGTTATTTCATATTTCCAGTATCGATTAGCCAAGCTATCACAGTTTACGTGGACGAAGTCGCGGGCAAAGCGCTAAATAAAGTTTCAACTCTTTCCTTGTCTTCAAGCTTAGTACAGATATAATTGCCTCATGGTTCCAGTTGGCGTTGCTAGCTCGTAAGCCTCGGTTCGGTTTCGTTGATCACATGAAATATTCTTGAAATTGTCCATTAGGTACTAACATCTTAGTAGCATCCGGAACACGGCTTTGACCCCGGTCGATGGCAAAAGGCTTGTTCCTATTACAGAGTCATCATCATTTCAGCTAAATAACGTCCACTGCTGGACATAGGCCTCCCTCAAGTGTCGCCACAATGACCGGTCCCGTGCGACTTGCATCCAGTGGATTCACCAGGTCATCGGTCCACCTAGTGGGAGGTCTTCCAACGCATCGTGTTCCAGTTCGCGTTCGCCAATCTAGAATTTTTCGGCCTCATCGGCAATCCCTTCTGTGAGCAATGTGACCTGCCCACTGCCACTTAAGTTTGGCAATTCTTCGGGCTACGTCGGTAACCTTGTTTCTCTTGCGGATGTCTTCTAACAGAGTACTTGAAAATAACATGTGTTTGTCCAGCCGTGGACGTCTTTCGGCTATAATGATGATGTGAGTGTACTTCAGATACACCGCTGTCTACGCCTTCGAGGACAAACAGGCGTGAAGCTGTCGTGTGGTTTTTGACTGTAAACTCATATTGTCACATGATATCTTCCGGGATTTTTGTTTTTTTTGAGCTCCCGATATTTCGACCCTGTTGCAAGCGCCTTGATCGCGGGTTGACTGGAGAATGCGGGTGGATGGAAAAAAGTTGTTAAAAGCAGACAAATCGGTCTACCCTCTTTCTTTGCCTTTTGTTACGCGAACTACTGGAACACAACACTTAAGTCACGAGGAAACCGCGAAAGCTTATAACAGTGTTAGTTTTTGATTGTGTACTACGGCAAGTTTTCACAAAACCCGAATAGGGTGTGCTATATTTACACGAACCATTTCGGGACCTTTTCAGCCTCCCATGAAAGGGTCCATGCTTAATTACGTAAACTGGACTCGAGGACTGAATTTGCATAAACAAAATTGTATCACCCTGTAAATTGTCTTGCTGCCTCTTTTGAAGCTTCGGTGCCCTCAACTTCTATGTACAGCTTGTTATACTACACTAGTTTATTACTGACCTAATTCGGTTTAGGAAAATAAGAGATGCTTTTAAAATACCTAATGATAAATGATGTTTATTTTGAAAATAGGTTTTTATAAACTAATTTACACAGCTCATTTTTTTTAAACTATATTTTAAACTGTATTTCGTACCTGACAACTCTGAGAAGAAACAGCTAAAACAAACTCAGAGGTCATACTTTTAAAGTCCAGACATATAGCTCAACTCACATGAGAACTTTGCCGATTAGTGTTGGTGTTGGTCCTCACATAGATTTGATTGGACCTGTCCAGTCAGTGCAAGCATTTGTCAGTTATCGTGTAGCTCGACTTACAACTCAAGGAGCTCAACGCCATGACGAACAATACCAAAGATGTAATGATTTTTTTTTAAAACCTCAATTGCTTCCTCTATCAGATCTATCAGACTACCTCTGACTAAAACTAAATGATTTTCCTCCTCGTCACTTCTGGCTGAGATGTGGGGACACAATTAAAGTGTATTTTTTTTGGGCAATTAGTGTATCGTATTTTGTTTTTAACCGACTTCTAAAAAGAGGAGGTTATCAATTCGTCTGTTTGTTTTTTTTTTTTTTTTTTTTTGTGTTTGTTACCTCATAACTTTCGACTGAGTGAACCGATTTTGATGATTCTTTTTTTATTTGAAAGCTGGTGCTTCCCATGTGGTCCCATTTTATTTTGCTGTAGATCTGATGCTGGTCTTCGGAGATATACAATGGAACTCTTCAAAAATGTACGGCAAATCTGCAGTGCTTGCTGTTAACGCTTGTAGGTTTATTGTTTATACAACATCATGACGTAATATCACGCCTGTATGCTCTGAGGGGGTACCCAGATATGTACAATACACCCAGATTTCGACAGCGGTTGTTACCTCAGTACTTTCGACTGGGTGAACCGATTTTGATGATTCTTTTTTAATTTGAAAGCTGGTGCTTCCCGTGTGGTTATATTTTAATTTGCTGAAGATCTGATCCGGGTCTTCGGAGATATACAATGGAACTCTTCAAAAATACACGGCAAATCTGCAGTAACTGCTGCAATCGCTTGAATGTTTATTGTTTATAAACATTCAAGCGTAAACATCACGCCTGTATGCTCTGAGGGGGTACGCAGAAAGAAAGAAAGAAAGAAAGAAAAAGAAAGAAAAAGCATTTATTAGCCCGTACAGGACAAAACACATAAAAATAACATTATTTACGAATATTGAAAACTAAACATAGATAAAAAGTAAATAAAAAAATAAAAAGAAATGAAAGGTCCTGAACAAGGCCAAAAGATCCCAGATTCCCAGATTTCGACAGTTAGGTGTATTAAGTTTCATTTATTGGGGATAAGCCTATTACCTTGACATGTATTGTTATTTTATTGGCAAGGGTACCTACTTCAAGGGTAGTTTGATGAGAATTTGGTTAGGTTCTGGTTATGGGATCCATGACAAAGGAACGGGACTCTTCAATTCTTAGAAGCAAATTAACGATACTCGGCCAAATCTTTTAAAGGCTATCCGGATATTTGGTCACGTACTATAACGTCGTTATTAACCGACTTCAAAAAGGAGGAGGTTCTCAATTCAATGTTCCCCGATTACTCGAATATGACTGGACCGAATTTGTTTTTTAATTGTTTGAAAGGGTATACTTCCCAGAAGGTCCCATAATCATCAAGTCAGGATCATGATAGTGGGATCCTGGAGAAATAGAGGGAACTCTTCAAATTTCATAGGCACACCAGAAGCGATTTGGGTAGTTTTAGAAAGAGTACTTTCTCGGAGTGATCCCATTTAAATTTGGTAAAGATTAGATGAAGAACTTCGGAGAAAGGCAAAGGAACTCCTCATTAAATGTAGCAAATGTGTGTCTCTTACTGGGATTGCTGAAATCTCATGTCTGTCTATTGTTTACACCAGTTCATAACAAAAAATCACGCTAGTACGCTGTGAAAGGGTATGCACATGTGAACCACTAAAAAGTGAAAAATAAAAACTTTTTTGCAAAAAATAAAACCGACTTCACACAAAAAAGTGAAAAATAACTTTAGCTTCAGAAGTCGGTGACAAAAAAACTAAATCAATCAAATAAAGGTCACCGACTTCTGAAGCTAAAGTTATTTTTCACTTTTTTGTGTGAAGTCGGTTTTATTTTTTGCAAAAAAGTTTGTTTGTATTTTAAGGACCTAATAAACTATCGGTTTTCTATATTGATATTATAAAAGGTAAAAAATATTTTTTAGGAGAAATTATGTAGGAGTAATCTCCGCAACCAAGGATTCAATTCTAAAAATTCTTTGACTTGCAGAAAGCTACATTATTCGTGGGTGATATAGGTTATAAATTATACTTATATCATGCATTTTTGACGAGCTATCACAATTTTTGCGGACGAAGTCACCGTCGAAGTGATCTAGATCACTTCGACTTCGATCTACTATTAAAAAAGTCCCTGACAATAGTGACAGTGGCCGTGTCTGTCTCTCAGAACTTGCCTGTTTTCAAAAACTCTCCCTGACCCTTTCAATTCGTTAGAAGCATTTACAATGTACGTAAAACTTCCAAAATCTCTCCCTAGCGTTACAATTCAGTAACTAACCAAAACGACCCGTTTCCCGACCTCTACCCGTTCAAAAGTTCTTAAAATAGCTCCGTTTGATCTGAAAATAGACCTTATGCATAAACATTTCCACCTAAATCTAATCGGTAATCGCATATTATCTTATCTGTCACATAGCATTAATTATGTATCAAGAATCAAGATAATCTTCACAATCTTGAGTAGGCGACAAATGTTCCAAGATGTTCGTTAGATAACGAAGATGTTTTCTGATAAGAAAGTACTGAACATTCGTATTGATGTTTATATCGCTCGTTTAGTTTGGTAGTTATGTGGGAGACGTGACATAAAACTTGGATTTATCTTCCGACGATGAAATGTGGACTTATTTGGAGTGGGGTTTTCCCTATTGTGATCGAAAATAGATTGTAATTAATTGGGGAGGTCGTAGCTAAATAGTAGCAGCCGCTTGGATCGAATTTTGGGTTAAGACGCACTTGCCTACATTGGTCAGAGGATGGGACTACCCATTACATACTAAGTTTCCTCTGTGACTCAGAAAACACGTTAAGCCTTGGTCCCAGCTCTCATAATTTATTATGTAGAACTTTGGCAGTCGTTACAGGTAGTCAGTGGCCCGAAAGTCTGACAAATCATTTTACCAGGGGGTATCTAACTGGGTCGTGAAGGTCAGATATGAAGTCGCTCCTTGAAAATAGCGAAATTTATTTGGGAACATAGTTAATCTATAATACGATCGAAATATATTTGTCACCGTAAAATTGTCAAACACGTTATATTGTAATCTCTCTAGCGATATTGTAAACTCTCGAATTATTGTCAAACGAACATACTGCTTACAACAAAACGCATTATTTTTCGTGAAATACATGCGATGGTAGTCAACTCACGCGGTGTGGAGGGAAGGAGGGGTCCCCCTTGCCCAGTGGTAACACTCTCATGAAAAGATACTGTACCTTTTCTGAGAAATATCGATTAATATAACCTAACCTTAAAACACTTTATATTCCCCTAAAAAGCGTAGTCGACGGAGCCCCGCTTCGCGGGGCCCATATTTCCGAGGAACCTAACTAACCTAACGGGGGGTTGCGCCAAGTCCCGATTATGGGGGCAGAGATACTTCCATATGTTCAGTTGACAATAGTTCGAGAGTTTACAATATCGCTAGAGATACTAACGTTATATTGTAATAGAAGGTGTTTGACAATTTTACGGTGACATATACACACTACCTTAAGAATATGTTTGATTTTCATGATTTTGGTATTACGTTTGTATGAAAAACGCAGCGAAGATGGAAGCCGACCCTAACATAGTTAGGAAAAGGTTAGGCAGATGATTTTAAGGCGACGTTGGTCACATTTCTTATATCAATCTTATAACTTACTGAGCTATACCAACTTAATTCTCGTATAATTTATTGAATTCCATCTCGAGAAAAACGATACAAATAATGAAATAAGTAATTGTAAAAGTAAAAACATAAAGATTTTAAACCCGGACCATCGAAAAAAAAACAGCCAAATAATTTCACAATAACAATTTATTTGCAGTTTATTGTGAAAAATATGCCAAACATAAATAAATACTCAAAATAAAATCAAGAATAACACAGAGTTTCCATTTACCGTGAGGTTCCTTTCACCGTCTTTTGGGCCTAATTTGGCAGTTAGGAGCTTGAGTGCACATGGCGATGACTTGAGTGGGGTTTGAGGTTGTTTTGCAGGTGGCTCCAGTCATGGGACCTTCTGCTCTGCTCCGACAGAAGATTGTTATTGTACAGATTGTTCTCGTTCAAGTTATAATTGTCTTGCAGATTATTAGAATGGCCATGACGTAACGAATTATTTTCTAAGTTGTTATTCTCTTGCAAGTTCAGGTTCGCATTAAATTCTTGCAAATTATTCGACAGACTGTTCGATCGCAACAGATTGTTTTCGTGCAAATTATTATTGCTCAAGTGGTTTTCTAACAAATTGTTATGGTGGTTTTGTCTCAAACTGTTTTGAAAAAAAATATTTTCGTGTAAATTATTATTGTTCGAGTTGTTTTCTAACCAATTGTTATGGTTGCTTTGTCGCAAACTGTTTTGATGAAGATTATTTTCGTTCAAATTGAAATTGTTCGAGTTGTTTTCTAACCAATTGTTATGGTTGCTTTGTCGCAAACTGTTTTGATGAAAATTATTTTCGTTCAAATTAAAATTGTTCAAGTTGTTTTCTAACAAATTGTTATGGTTGCTTTGTCGCAAACTGTTTTGATGAAAATTATTTTCGTTCAAATTAAAATTGTTCAAGTTGTTTTCTAACAAATTGTTATGGTTGCTTTGTCGCAAATTATTTTCTTGCAAATTATTGTTCTGATTAAATTCTTGTAAGTTCAGGTTATTTTCTCGCAGGCTTAGATTATTTAGATTCGACCTCAATACGTGGTCTTTTAACGGATTGGCAAGCCCTTGGGCAGCCATGATCACAGCGATACCGACCACAAGTTTAAACATGTTAACACTTTGAATCGAATTAAACAAAAAACTGTCGTCAATCGAATGAACCGTTTGAAATGAAACCGCTTTTATACCTTACATAGTAATCAATATGCTTTGTAGTACATACTGCTTGACATGTTTTCTAAATCGAATAAATTATATTTTGATTATCCACCGTTGTTTATATCAAATTGAGCGTATAAACGACTGTAATTCGTTACAGTTTTTGTGAGAAAATCGAAATTGCATTATGTAAAATTACGTTTTGTATTATTACTGGTACATTATATTAAAAAGCGTTAAATTTATTATAAATAATGAATAGTCAGGCAGTTAATAATGTATATTTGTGTACCTATTCAAATTCTATTATGTTGTATGGTTTACACGAACACAATTTTAAGAAACATTTTGTTACATTAAAATATTATTAGTTATGTGACAAGTATAATAGTTTTTAGTGTTCCGGGCCGTACCGGAAGAATAGACAGTGATTCCTTAACAATAAATAAGGCTCCGCCATCTGTTTGTCCGACTGTGTGTCACAGTAGGGGATCGTATATTGTGTTACTACGGCCGCTATCACCATCGGTTTAGCCAACGAAACGTCCTCGTCTGGAAATAGGCCTCCCCCAAGTGTCGCCACATTGACCGGTCCCTGCGCCTCGCATCGAGCAGATTCCTGCAACCTTCACCAGGTCATCAGCCTACCAACGAAACGTCACCACTCCAGAACTTTTCGGCCCCATCGGCCAATCGTTTTGCGAGCAATGTGCCCTGCTACGTCGGTAACCTTGGTTCTCTTGCTTCCACTATAACATTCATTGTATTTAAAAAAAAAACAGTGTGGCACTCGGGGACTGCCGCGGTAAAGCTATTGCATAGCATTTTTTATCAACTAATGTAATGGGAAGCCGAGCCTGAACATTCAGTCTGCGTTTGGTCCTCGAGCCGGCAACAAGCGGAAAAATAAAATAAATAAATACCTAATTATAATTGCATAAGTTGATAAAAAATTGTTAACAAAGAAGGTCTAACATCAAATGTATACAACCTACAACTCCTAGTTACGGCAATATATTAAAAAGAAAACTAGCTTGTCATTGTCATTATCTGACATGGGGTGACATGGGGTATGTTAGGTTTTTTCGTTAGGTTATTTTCGTTAAGTACCTCCATGCTCAAGGCCCGCGATAGAAGCTATGCAATAGCTTAAAAAGCAAGTGAATTCCCACCCAAGTAAGGTTTTTATCGGTGGTTTTAGAGATATGTAGCGATTAATATTGCACGGAGGTACGGACCCCTGCGTGTGTGAGTCCGTCTCGCACTTGACCGGTTCTTTCCATAGGTGATCGTGTCCAAATTGAATATACCATTTCTATTATAAGGTCCAAAATTACTTACTGTTACCTTTTCTTTAACCAAAACGGCATGAAAATCACTACCGATATTATCTCAACACCATTAATGTATTTTAACCCTCCACCTTCCAATAACACAAACAATTCGAAAGGTGCCGCTTAGCCCTTCCACTACCGAAACACATTATCGTTGCAAGACAAGCAAAAACGTTAGGCGCAGCCGAATCTCGGATGTAACCCCTAATACCGTGGAGGTGCCGAATTATGTGGGGTTAGGGATGCGGTTGGACGAAGGTGTTGTAATTATGTTTGTTTTTCTGTTGTTTAGTACAGGATGTGGAGGGGAAGGTTTTTTGGACCGTGTTCTATACGAACTTGCGAGTGAGTCTATGTAAGTTAAATATTTTTTGAAGTAAAAACATCTTTATGCGCCGTTGAGCACTTTTTGGGTGAACAAAAATCATGGAACTAATCAAAATCAACCTCATGTACAGTTAAGATAAAGTTTATTTTAGATTATATATTTTTTGTATATGAATATCCCGGAGCTTATAGCAATGAATCTTCTGTCTTTATCGTGTGGTTAGTTTCTAACCTGGTGTCAGAGTTGTTATGCCGCGATAGTCGTTGAGAGGATCCGGCAACTGGGTCTCGAGGTGGCATTGCACAAGTCCGAGGCCATGTGCTTTCATGGGCCTCGGAACGCGCCACCGTCGGGATCCACACTGACGGTAGGAGGGGTATCCATCGGCGTCGAGTCGACGTTGAAGTACCTAGGACTCGTCCTCGACAGCCGGTGGAACTTCGTGGAGCATTTCCGACGTTTGGCCCCCAGGCTGGAACGGACCGGGGCTGCCTTCAGGCGGCTCCTGCCCAACCTTGGGGGGCCAAACGCCTCCTGCCGCAGGCTCTACGCGGGGGTCGTGCGGTCCATGGCCCTTTACGGGGCCCCAGTGTGGGCGCGTTCTTTGAGGCGGCGAGCCGCCCACTATCTGAACGCGCCCCAGAAAGTGGTGGCCGTGAGAATGGTCCGTGGATACCGCACGATCGCCCGCGAGGCGGCGGGCCTGCTTGCCGGATTGCCGCCATGGGATCTGGAGGCGATAGTCCTCGCGCGCCTACACGAATGGCGCGCGGAGGCACTACGCCGGGGGGAAACTCCGCTGCCGCGGCAAATTGCCGTTCAGCGGACAGACCTCCGGCGCGATCTCATGGCGACATGGAGAGAGCGACTGTCGCAACCCCGTGCAGGGCACGCCACGATAGTGGCGGTAAGTCCCCTCTTTGAGGAGTGGCTTGAGAGGCGCCACGGCGCCCTCACCTTCCGCCTGACGCAGGTCCTCACCGGACACGGATGTTTCGGGAGGTACCTGCACCGAATCGGGCGGGAGGAAACGCCCGGGTGTTTCCACTGTGAGGATCGACCGGAGGACACGGTGGAGCACACGGTGGAAGTCTGCCCTGCGTGGGCGGAGCACCGCCGTGTCCTCGTAGCGGCGATCGGCGGCGGCGACCTCTCGCGTCCGGCCCTGGTTCAATCCATGGTCCGGAGCGAGACGGAATGGGAAGCCGTCACCTCCTTCTGCGAAGCAGTCATGCTGGCGAAGGAGGTGGCGGAACAAGAGAGGGAGAGAGCCTCTCTTCCCGGCCGCCGCGGGAGACGCACCGGGCGTCGGGGGCCACGTGGTGGCTACCGGCCACCGTAGATGCGGGCCTGTGGACGGTTAGCTATGGGCTAGCTAGCCGTCCGTCCGTCTAGTGACAACAGGCCGTGTCGACGGCGCGTTCGTGTTCCACGCGCGCCTCAAAGAGATGTCAGCAGAAGAGAGGGGCCCGCAAGGGCCGAAGCCTGCCGGGGTTGCGGGACTGTTCGAAAGAGATACCGCGGCCCCGGAACGTAAAGGGCGAGGAAGGAACATGGATGGGTTTTAGTCAGTAAGAGTCTGACACTCCCTCCCGCTCCGCCCAGAGTGGGAGAAGTCATTTGATGATTTCCCATCCTAAAAAAAAAAAAAAAAAAAAAAAAAGAGTTGTTATGCCGCTCATGAGTCTTTCACTGAATCACTGATATGGAGGGAACTGAAAATTACGGTTTTATCCTACTCCTCCGCTTTTGTATTGTATTTTACAACGGGCTGGTGTCCGCAACTCTATAACGTCAAACCGCGTATTTTACGTATGGGCTATAATCCACCACGCGGGTCCAGCGCGCTTTGATAGATGTCACATGTTTTCGAATTTTTGGTTCTAGAACATGCCTCACGATGTTTGCCTTCACCGTTTTGAGAGTAGTGGTGATGAAATAAATTACACAAAGTACTCCTCCGCTATACTTTCTGATTAATTTCGTTGCGGGATCCAAGACAGTTAAATTCATTCTCTGGGACTTCGTCGAGCTTCATTGTCTCGGCGCTTTTCTGGTGGTCGCCTCTGTTGATTCTGGCTTTCAGGAGTAACAGTGTTTTGGGAATAGTGTGGAGGGCTTGTCCCTTGACTGAATTACGGCAGATATCCCGTAAGTGACATTATAGGTTTAGTTTTAAACAGTATGAATTTTGTGTACCCAGGATTTTTCAAGCAAAATTGAGTAGGTAAGGAAAAAACGTGTGATTTCAGAAATTACCGTAAAATCAATACTTTAATACTGCGTAAAAAATAACGAATAACTTTAAATAATAATTTAATTATTTGTTCCGTCGGTTACGGAACCTTAAAACTATTAAGTAATGTCCAATAGCAATCATGTTAAACGAAATGGTTAATGCATTGTTATAGTAAATGTTATATTTAATGAAATTTTAATTAAAATATCATGCCTGTAATCCGAAAAGGCTGGGGTAAAGATGTGCCTTGTAGTACACCACATTGCTAGCTATGTTTACGTCCCATGTAAAAGAGAGCGAGCCTATTACCATCAACTGGACACAAATCCGACTCCCTAAATTCTATTGAGAAATTCCTGATAGAAAAACCAATAACACTTCGCCTAACCCGAGAACTAAACCCAAGACCTCAAGCACTCGACCAACGATACCAATTTTTAGGCAATTATGTTATACTAGCTGAACCACGCAACTTCGTCTGCGTCACTGAGAGAAAAAGCTCGCAAAGGGAATAAATTCTTCCCGTTTTTGCAAGATTTTTCATTTATGCTCCGCTCCTATTGGTAGTAGCGTGATGTTATATAGCCTAAAACCTTCCTCGATAAATGGACTATCCAACACAAATTTATTTTTCTATTCGAACAGCAGTTCCTGAGATTAATGCGTTCAAACAAACAAACAAACAAACTCTTCAGCTTTGTAAATTATTATATAAGTATAGATTTAGGCAAATGAAGGATGAATGAATAAGTCTGTCTAAGTAAAATACTGTTTTCACTTCAGTACATCTAACATTCCCTCGGGTACGACAAGAATGTCTGCTATGTAAAACATCGGCCCATTTTCGTCAGTGTTCTGCCCAATTATAAGTCAATAGTAACGTAAATTGGAGTCAGGAGTGTTAAACAATATGTCATTTACATGACTGTGCTTATTGGGGATCTAACGTTTTGGGCAAGTACAAGAAAATAAGGGTATTTGAAATCGGAATATAAGGAGTGGAAGGCACGTATTCGTAATTAGCTCTCTTTTGTTAAGTCTTGATAACATATCACGACTCTAATCCTTGAACAGTTAGGCAGAGGTCTCGGTCTCCCCGTTATTGCGATCATTTTTTTGTTCTACACCATACCAGGGGCCTAATTCTGCTATTTTAATAAATTCGTCACTCCAACACGATTCCATTCTCATCCCATTGTCATTTTGTTTTAAGTTCGTAATCTGCTAAATTCACAATGGTCGGTCAATGGTCTCGTAATAAAATTGTGTTTTAATGGCATTGTCGTATTGTCATTATTATAAAACCCTTAGTACAAATGGTTTTCGAAATCTACTACTAAATGCGAACATTTATTCATGCCAGATTAATATTCTATTACATTTCTTTCAATGGAGTGTCAGTGGTTGTTCATTGAGAAGTCATAATGGCGCCATTATGATAGTAGAATTAACAAACTTGTCAAAATTTGACAGAACTTGATCATTATGAAATCAATGATCGAATACTCTGGCACTATTGTAATAGCAGAATCGAGGCCCTGGGAACCTTCTAGTTACGGAGTTATTGGGGGTCAAAGTTCCAACTTTTCGACAAGTTTTTTTTTTAAATATTAAACACCTCCACGACTCCCGAACTATTCATTCTATAAATCAGAAGATTTTTTAAAGTGCGTTTCACTGAGTTCTACCACAAAACATGTTTTGTCACCCCATAATTTTTGCGTAAAGTTGCTTAGTTTGATATACAGAATGATTGGTTGATGGCTTCGTGATGAGGTTGTTTACATCCTTTAGTATAACAGAACTAACGAAATGTGGATGTGACGATTTCCACCGGTTTTGTTTTGGCTCGGGTCGATCTTTAGGTTAAGCTGTGCTTGCCTAAGTTGGTCTGTGGATGGGTGACCACCCATTATATACCGGGCTTCCTCCGTGCTTCGGAAAACACGTTAAGCAGTTGGGCCCGGCTGTCATTTGTAGATCTCTGACAGAACTTGATACAGGGAGTCAGTAGCCACTAGCCAAGAAAGCCTGACAACCAGTCTTACCAAGGGGTATCGTATTCCATGTAGAATACTGGTATTCAGCTGCATCCGATTAGACTGGAAGTCGACCCCGACATAGTTGTGACAAGGCTAGGCAGATGATGATGACTGTACATTCTATTTTTGCGATGATTACCTACAATTTATTGGATCTCTTAACATATACAATTTGTAATGTATAGAAACCTCTTATTCCCAGACTCCCTAAAACCCGTGATTTACATTCCCGTGAAGCGATGATAAACGCACCTTGTGATTACAGTGACAGCTACTAACAACATGGTAACTTATGACACCGGGCCATTCTATACGTTTTTAATTTTGACTCTAAACATATCGTAAATTATGGAGTTATAAGGAATAAGTGACGAGAGATAGCGAGTTGGACTGGGTGATGAAATTTATCCTAAATAGTCTAAAGTAGTTAAAGACTTTTGAATCGTATTGCGAGTTTTTCTACAAAAGCATTCAAGGAATCCTACTAATATTATACATGCGAAAGTTGGGTGAGTGTGGATGTATGTTTGTTACTTTTTTACGCAAAAACTACTGAACGGTATTGGATGAAATTTTGCACACAGATAGTTTATAACCTGGATTAAAACATAGAATTCTTTTTATCCCGGCAGTAAGAAACTAGTTAGCCAATAATTTATTTTTTTAAACTTTTTTGTAAATTATCGCTGTATATGAAGCTAATAAATATGCATGTACTTTAGCAAACAATCTCTTTATAGAATAGTGACTCTAAATATGTGATATGGCATCCCATAGTAAATCCCGGGAAAAACCGGTTTTACTATATGATTGAAACCCGGTAATAGTGACCTACACAAACGTGGCTATAATCGGAAATGCAGCTACAATCCACGGTCACGAAATACATGCTCAAGCGACACATGTTTATATAGTGACTGCCAAGCGACTGTACTCGCGCGAGGAAAACAACACACTTGACGCAAGTCGTCTCTTTTGAAACAGTTGTGAATCGTTATCTTTGGTTTTTTGATGACAAGTGAGGAACAGTGGGCTCTGTCCCATCTCGTAACTTTCCCATTTCGACAACTGAACAAAAAACGTGCAAAACAAGTGAAAAAGTGTGCCAACTCTAACTATTTTAATCTTCATACATTGAATCTCATTTCGTCAAACATAAATTTAAACTGTTTTTTGTACAATACAGTCAGCTCCCAAAGTTACAAGGAAACCTTTTGTCGGGCGTAACTCGTCCGAGACTATGCACAAGGTATCAATAAATGCAAATGTTTATCGCTCTTCACAATGGTTAACGAGCTCCTCGCTTATGGGATAGCCGCTGTAGCTTATGTTTTGCGCCATTTAAAAAGCAGCTTAACGAAACAGTAAATAAACATTATATTTCTCAATCTGACTTTTGTTACGACCGACTGTTTATAAGAGCAATCTTTTACCCATAATAGGCACTATAACTATACATAAATACGAAACTATGCCTTATAATTACACGAACAAATATTCAAAAAGAAAATTATATTTCCTTCGTAAATAAACTGTACTTAAAAACAGTTTAGCTTTGAGAAATGTCATTGGTGTAATGTATGGTTTTAATATTTCTTGTTGGTTTTGTAAGAGAATCCTCTTTTGATGAGAAAAGAAGGAATTTCTGGGATGAAGGCTCTTGTCGTGTTTTCGAGAACGTGATATGTATATTTATTATGTAGACATTAAAATATTTCTCTAAAAGATAGCATAATTATGAAGGTACTAGGTGATAGATAATATAAGATATTGGCAGAATGGTAGAAGTCATTGGAGACAAAAAACATGAAATACCATTGGCAGGATGGGTCAACGAGGGTGAGCGGAAGGGAGTGTCAGACTTTTACTGACTAAAACCCATTCATGTTCCTTCTTAGCCCTTTGTGTTCCACGTCCGCGGTACCTATTAGGAACAATCCCGTAAACAGTGAAAATGCCCTTGATAAAAGTTTATTGCCAACATAAGAAAAAAAAGTTAAACAAGAGTATAAAAGGAAACACATTATCGCAACTTTATTTCTTGAAATGTCAACAAGGAATCTTTGGTGTAACTTGGAAACATTGCTTGGAAAACATTTGCCGAACACCGTTCTGCGATTCTAGAAAATATCAAAGTTGTACCGAACTAATAACATAGTCCCGAAAGGTTTCTGTTCTACCTACTCGACACAGTTCTGAGAAAAAACACTGGAATCTACAGCTAACTTCACACTAAGGGTTCTTACAGACGAGCTGCACGTTGACAACGGCAGATAAACTGCAGTCGTCGACGACTGCCATCGACGCGACGGGTCGTTGCAGTTGTGGCATGCCGCGTAAATGTGTGTCGACGACTGCCGTCGACGTTTTGGCGGCTGCCACCGACGCGTCGACGGCAGTCGTCGTTCGTGGTGACGGCTGCAGTTGTGCCATTCGTCTGCAAAAACACTTATGTACTAGATGACGGCACGATTGGCGCAGTGCTTGAGGGATTGGCTGCTGTACTGCCTGTCGTAGGCTTGATTCCCGCATGGAACAAATATTTCTATTGCCTACAAGAGTTGTTCTGGGTCTGGATATTTGTGTATGTGAGTTTAAATGTTTCTAAACGCACGGCACGATACATGAGCCATTTATAGTGTGCTTCTGCCCTATTGGTTGTGAGACTATATCTCTAATCTAACTAATTTACTAATTCTCATATCCTGTTTCAGCTTTACAGTATTCTGTTTAATTCTACAACTCCCTCTTATCTTAAATAACGTTTCAAGTTCCTTCATGACACACATAATAGATATCTGAGGTCATCAGAAAACTTAAGACTAGAGATGCCGATGCATTCCACCAGTTTCTATGATATAAGTCTTTCACAGTTCAAGCAGTACGGTTATGGAATGCCTTGCCTGTGTCTTTATGGCGTGCTCAATCTCTGTCAGGTCAATTTTTAAAAGTATGATAAAAAAACTGTATCTCTCTCCTTAAGCCCTTTTTAGGGTTCCGTAGCCAAATGGCAAAAAACGGAACCCTTATAGTTTCGCCATGTCTGTCTGTCTGTCTGTCCGCGGATAATCTCAGTGACCGTTAGCACCAGAAAGCTGAAATTTGGTACCAATATGTATATCAATCATGCCGACAAAGTGCAAAAATAAAAATTTAAAAAAACATTTTTATTAGGGTACCTCCCCCAGACGTAAAGTGGGGAGCGATTTTTTTTTTAATTTTGACCCTGTCGTGTGATATATTGTTGGATAGGTATTTAAAAATGAATAGGGGTTTTCTAAAATCATTTTTTGATAATATTAATATTTTAGGAAATAATCGCTCCGAAAGTCAAAAACAATGTGTCCCCCCCCCCTCTAACTTTTGAACCATAAGTTTAAAAAATATGAAAAAAATCACAGAAGTAGACCTTTATATGAACTTTCTAGGAAAATTATTTTCAACTTGATGAGTTGAATAGTTTTTGAGTTATATAGCACTTTTTCAAAAAAACGCAAATGATAACTTTGTTTTTCATACAAATACTATGAAAAACAAAGTTATTTTTGCTGACGAAAAATGTTGGTATTTTTAATGGTCTGGGAAGCTACGGAACCCTACAGTGAGCGTGGCCCGACACGCTCTTGGCCGGTTTTTTTTTGTTAGGTATGTTCTTTCGCACTTGTTTTATGGAAAAATGTATATATATTTATATGAGTGTCTTATGTATGTATATGTATGTATTTATTTATTGTATATATGTAAATGGTACACCACAGGCTATCTGCAGTATTGTCTCTACTTCCACTTTAAATCCATCCAAAGGTTGTCTTTAAAAGATCGCTTTTAGCGATAAGACCGCCCATTGTGTCACCCCTTGTAAAATGTTTGAAATTTTTGTATTTATGTTTTTTATGGTGTACATAATAAAGAGTATACTATTCTAAAATTGTTTCTCATCTACTACGTGCCTTTGCCAATTTCTTACAAACAAATATTTGTAAATACGCACAGTAAAAAAAAAACCAAAGCGTGGTAAATTCGCACTAGTGCGAGTTTTACTCAACGAGTTTTTAGTCCGATGTCTAACGTAATTTTGTCCAAATTACGGGCAACTGAGGCATCAATCATTCCCCAATACCAATCCCTCGCTTGGTTAGCAACCAGCCTTATCCCCTTAACATCACTTTGACTATTGAAGCGCGATCTCTCCTCAATTTTACTCGTCGCTGACTTCCATCGTCCTCTACAATATGACTGTCTCTTTACTTGCCCTAGTTAAAATATTGACGGTGCGTTATCAAGCATGTCTACACGAGAAGGAGTGTAAGCCCTCCTCATGTAGATACAAAACAAGTAAATCTGTACTGCGAAAGCCGCAAGACAGTCAAATTCATTGTCTAGTCTCTAGGACTGCGCCGAGCTTCATAGTCTCGGCATTTTTCTGGAGGTCGCCACTGTTGATTCTGGCTTTCAGGAGTTACAGTGGTTTGGGAATAGTGTGGCGGGCTTGTGACAAAAAAAAGGCGAAAACCGCAACAATACGCAATAATCCCACGACCTACTATCACTACATACATTTTATAAAATAAAAAGTCCTCTGCCGCTTCTGTCTGCTGTTCGCGATAAACTCAAAAACTGCTGCACCGATATTTATGCTGTTTTCACCAATAGATAGAGTAGTTTTCGAGGAACGTTTTAAATATATAATTTGTATGCGAGCGAAGCCACGGGCATCAGCTAGCAATATTATAAAATAAGATGTGAGAATGGACGGACATATGGTTGGATGTTTGGTACTCTATCACACAAAAACTCCTTAACCGATTTGTATGAAATTTTGCATACGGATAGTTTATGACTTGGATTAATACAAAATATATTTTTTTCCCGGCAATATGATCCTGTGGGACAAATTAGCGAACTCCACGCGGGCTAACCGGCTTCATAAACTAGTTTAAGTATTTATCTACCTTTTAATAAAAATTGAGAAGAATATTCTCATTTTATAACGATTATATCTTTACTTTATATAAAGTTTCATCATACAATTATTTTCATTTCACCCAAAAAACCTACATAACTACGTAGGGCCATCACATTCTTAACTCCTCTCGGAACAAAAATCCACATTTTATCCGCAAGTACGTACAAATCCCATACAATCTTGGTACAGGACATTTTACGATGGCTCTGCTATCCTTTTATATCCCAACCCTGATTGCCTCGCCCTCAGGGTACCGGCAGCAAATGAAATGGGGATACAAATTTATGACTGTATTTTTTTTACGTAACAACCCTTAGGATTTTCATAAATGGTAACAAATCGGTTTTTGTGTAATACGAATTGGGTGTTCATGTTTGTTTGTTGATCTTAGATTTAAAGCGACGTTTGTCACTTAAAATTGGGGGTTATTGTGATAGCTTTATTGTTGCGGGATTGGGGTGGACTTATCTACGGACGTTATAATTGGAAATTGCTTTTTTCTCGTGTCTGTACAAGCTATGTGTAGTGGCGTACTTGTTTATTATACAGCATTATGTTGTACAGGTATTCAAGGTTGTCAATTTGGCTGTCTGTCAAAGACATAAGCTTGCATTATTGTCTTTCATGGTAACTATAATAGTCTATCGATGCTATGGACAATGGAACCAAATAACTTCTAAAATAGGCTGTTAGAAACGGTGTTGTAGCAATCAATTGTGGTTGTTTAGCTGCTATTCCGAGAAACTGCCTCTTTGCCAAATTAAAAGTTAATTTCTTGTGTGAAATCTTGCCAAAAGGGCAGAAAAATTCGATAAGTACTAACTAACGGACATTTAGAATTACTTACTGTTCGGTTTCGGTAGGTTGCTATCTCTGTCTGTTAGACATTTTGCTTACTGACCGGTTAGAAACTAAACGTCACAGAAAATCTTTCTTTGATTTTTCTATGAATCAAGTGACAGGTATATGACGCCTCGGAGGCCACCACGTGGTCACCGTAAACGCGGGCCTCTGGACGGTGAGCTATGGGTTAGCTAGCCGTCCGTCCGTCTATATAGTGACGACAGGCCGTGTCGACGGCGGCGCCAGAGTGTTCCACGCGCGCCGACAAGAGATGTCAACATAACGAAGCCTGCCGGGGCTGCGAGACCATTCGAAAGAGATACCGTGGCCCGGAACAAAAAGGGCGAGAAAGGAACATGGATGGGTTTTTGTCAGTAAAAGTCTGACACTCCCTCCCGCTCCGCCCGGAACGGGAGGAGTCATTTGATGAATTCTCATCGGAAAAGAAGGTAGGTGATGCGTATAGGATATTCCAAGCTAACTTTGTTTATAGAAACACCGATAGCTACGAAAGTAGGCATATTAACTGACAGTTATACGTAAGTAAGTTATAGGAAACGGCCTTAAATACATCATCACCTGCCAAGCCTTTTCCCAACTACGTTAGGGTCGGCTTCCAGTCTAACCGGATGCAGCTGAATACCAGTATTACCAGCGACTGCCTATCTGACCTCCACAACCCAGTTATACCTACTGGGTAATACGATACCCTTTGGTAAGACTGGTTGTCAGAATATTTGGGCCACTGACTACCTGTAACGACTGCAAAAGAAGGACAAATGACAGCCGAGACCTGTTGGTCTAAGCTGTTGCTTAACGTGCTTTCCGAGGCACGGAGGAAACTCGGTATGTAAGAGTGGTCATCCATCCACAGACCAACCTAGGCAAGCACGGCTTAACCTAAAGCGAGCGGCTGTTATTATTTAGCGACGAGCTCCGGCCTTAAATACAAGTTACATTAAATTAAAAATTTAAAAAACCCCGCCCGGCCTTAAATACAAGTTACATTAAATTAAAAATAAAAAAAATCGCCATTTTGTCGCGGCGGCCATCTTGGACCGATTTTCATCATACATAACTAAGAGCACTCCCGACTAATTGACCTTTCAAACAAAAAAAAAAACAAATCAAAATTGGTTGTTTCGTTTGGGAGGTGAAATTCGAAAGGTTACGATGCCACAGACAACAGACACACACAGACACGTCAAGCTTATAGCACCCCGTCGTTTTTGCGTAGGACGTTAAAAAATAAGGAGCTTACTCCCTCTGCTGACTGTACCTACATCAAGTAATTTTCCTGTTACTTGCATTTAGATGTTCTAGAGAACAAATGAAGTTTGTCTGGTTATCCTGTATGTACTCGTACGTCTCACAGCTTATGTCATCAACTAGCTTATATTGGCGGCGTCGCTCCCGTTATGTACGACCATCAACCCAAATTACATTTCCGAATATTATAACCATTAGGTTCAAGTGAAATTATGTGACGTTCTGTTCCTTGCAATAACATACCGAGATCAACGCTATCTATCCAGCGACTAGGGAAGAATTGAAAAAAAAAACCCTCATAAGAAAGAAAGAAAAACATTTGTTTGCGCTGAAGTATGACACGTAACATAAAAAGATTACAAAAGAATAAGTTGGGCGACATTCAAGCGAATTTGTAAACTAGATCGAAGATTACCAAAGTGCAGATCTTTTCTGGTTTAACTGAACCTATTTACTCTCAGTAAGCACTCGGAGTCAACATATCTAAGTGGTACTGTAGGAAAATGTATCTAATAGCGAAAATGTCGCCAAGTTGTTCCGGCTTATAGCTCTGTTTACCCCCGAACCGAATAATAAGCCTAATACAAGAACTTCGTACTTCACCCAAACGTTTTATATACAGCGTGATACTGAATTCACACGAAATTCATATTACCAGAATTGAACAAGAATTAATATTCTATAGATCGTTTTGTTCTTGGAAGAAACTAGACTTACTATTCTATTTACACTTGTTAAAAGTAGGTTTTGTCAGCGGCTAGGCCCGTATGGATTTCGAGATTTATACCGCAGGAACTTACTTCTAGGATAAAAATTCAGTGGCATTATAAAAAGTACTACAAAAACATTGAACAAAAAGATACGGGAAAAGGCTAGGCAGATGATGATGCAAAACATAGTACAAAAAGTGCTATAGCGCCTTCTAACAACACACAGCCAAATTCCCAATAGCGCTATTAAAGTTATCCGCGACTTTGGGACCTTATGGAAAACTCGACAACAACAAAAAGAGTAGCTCACCAGACACAATGCTTGTCTGGACGGAGGATCCTCTCTTCATCCATTTCAACGTCAAGGTTAAGCTGCGGTTCCTAAGGTCAGTCTATTTCTGGGTGACCATCATTCCATACCTAGTTTCCTCCTTACCTCGGAACACACTCAAAACATTGTGATGATGGATGGATTGAATAGTGTCGAGTCATGGAGGTATTTTAAGTAAAGTTCTTACATAAAAAAAAAAGTATGTTAAAATGATGGAATTTTAACTCTCAATATCTCTGTAACTAGGAGGTTCCCAATTATGGTTTGGAATAAAATAAATATCGCTATGATGGATGGGGAGAACAAGAAGCACACCCTTTATCTTCTTGCCCTTTATGAGAACAATGATTCAACCTATGTTCCGACTGCTGGGACATATTTTCTGTGTAAGAAGGAGTCGTCTGTAATCCACCACGCGGAAACAATGCGGGTATTTCAGTCATTCATCATCATCATTTAGTATTTATGTCCCACTGAACACCAATACTTTTAAACCCCATCATTCTCTACAAATCCAGTTGCAATTAACTATAAACTCCAAAAAAGGCCAATAATTCAAACAAACACCCTGTATAATGTCAAGGTTCATTCAAAACGATTTACATAGAAAAATTATGCATAGCGCTGTTAACTTTTATCACAATTGTTATGGGGTAGCCATGGGCTGTTTATAGGGGGAGCCTAATTGATGGGGTCGCTATCTGCCAGCTCGTATAAGGAAAAATAGAACCGTTGGTTGTCCTCTTAAGTGATTGTTGTGTTTGTGAATCGATTGGGATGTTGTTGTTTTAGTTAAGTGAGTGAAGAAGACGAAAATTGGTCTAGCTAGGATAGATTTAAGTACAGAGATTGATGTCCAGAAGTATCCTGCTATATCCTGGAAGCATCATCATTTGGGCCCTTTTCCCAACTGTCTTAGGGTCGGTTTCCAGTCTCACCGGATTCAGCTGAATACCAGTAAGTATTTTACATGAAGCAACCACCTGCTGACCTGCACAATTCTGTTTGGATTGCGTAATATAATACACCCTGGTTGTCAGACTTTCGCGCCACTGACTAGCTATAACAACTGTCAAAGATTTACTTATGACAGCCGGGAATAACGCTTAATATGCTTTGCGAGGCACGGAGAAAACTCTCCACTTTATTATCTCAAACTTATGACCACTAATTAAATCAAAATATACCGATATGTACCGATTTAAGTATTTTACGAAGTTTAATGTAAGGCTACCTCCGTTGACAACCTTCTAGAAATTAGAATGAAGAACTTTATCCATAAGGGATATAGGTATTTCATAACTGACACGTATAATCCTTTTCCGAAAACAAAATACACCCATACACACCAGTGGAAAACAAAAAAAAAACTTTAAAAAAAAATTGGATGCAGAACAATGGGGGTCGAGAAAAATTTGTAAAAAAAATTGCTATGACGGCAAAACTAGGCAACCTGTAACATATTCGTGAATAGTAGATCCTTTGTCTATCTGTCGACGATTGCGCTGATAAATGAAAACCGTTCCCAGTAAATCACTTCATTGGACCAGGCGTACCGTCACTCTATTAAAAAATAAAAACAAACGCAAAATAATCTCTTTGGTGAAATCGCAAACTCTTTTGTATAAAAAATCCAGCCAAGTGCGAGTCGCAGCCGCGCTCTAAGGTTCCGTGCATTATACAATTTCAATCAACCACAGCCCATCGCAGTCCACAGCTAGATATATGAGTCTCTCAAAGCACTCGCTGCCCACCGGTTTTCATTCAGTCGGTCTCAGTCACCTTTTGAAAGTCATCGGGTCACCTAGCTGCGAAACATTCCACACTATGCTAGCCAATAAGTGATCTCCACTCAAGAACTCATTTGCTTCAGCGACTTCTTATTATTTTATTATATTATTCCGAGACAACGGCCTTTGTTCGTATTCTGTGAATATTTTATGAAACATACCTGTGTCAGACAGGCAGATTTAGGGTCCTTTTGATACTTTTTTAGTCATAATCTGCCTAGCCTCATCCCAACTAGATTGGGTTCGGCTTCTAGTCAAACTGGTGCAGCTGAATACCAGTATTTTGCATGGAGCGACTGCTTTTCACCGCCTCTAATTTTTACGATAATGTCAACCACTGCCGCGCTGTAATGAAGGTTTACAGTTTCATAAAAGACTAGCAGATGCAGTGGTTTAACCCACGTAGTTTCCGTTCTCGTGGGAGTACGTGAGTAAAATGTAACCTATGTTACTCAGGGTGAATGTAGCTTTCCAATGGTGAAAGAATTTTTGAAATCGGCGCAGTGGTTTTTTAGTTTATTCATTACAAACATACACACACACACACAAAAATGCAAATTTTTCATCCTTATAATATTAGTGTAGATTATATTATATAGTGTAGGCAGGCAGGCAGCGCACAGGCTCAGCAATAAGGTTCCACTGGCACCTTTTCTCTGCAGAACCCTAAAAAAATACAATAAATAACTGCGACAACTCTATCCCCGCAAACTCTTTTGTATTTAAAAAAAAAACAAATCGAAAACAACATGTTTTTGTTTCCTACGTCAGAGGTTTTGACGGATGAAAAGCGATCACAAAGAAGAGAGAAATTAATTTGGAAGGCGGCGACCGCTGGTACTGACGTGCAATTCATTACGTTATAGAGAGTAGCGGATAAGGGTCAGGATACAGTGCTTAGTGGGAGCGATTAACTGAGCTTGATGAATTGTGTTTCGGGAAAAGAAATGTTGAGGAATTCACTTGTTTTAGAACTGATATGTTTTCGTAATAGTTTCGCGCTAAAATTGATCATAGATTACCGAATATAATTTACTAGCTCTTCTGCCAGAAGCTTCGCTCGCGTGAAGTTTGATAATTGTCCCATAGGATCTTATTACCGAGATCAAAAGTATCCTAAGTTTTAATTCAGGTTATAAACTATCTGTGTGCAAAATTTCATCCAAATTCGTTTAGTAGTTTTTGTGTGAAAGAGTAACAAACATCCATACATCCAAACATCCATACATCCACAAACTTTGCATTTTTTAACATAGGATTCTTTTTTCTTGTTTTTTCCCCGGCTACGGCTTTTTGATGTCACAGGCACGCTGTTTGCAAGTGGCAACCGCTTTCAAGCGTTTTGTATTTTAACAACGAATTTCAACGCAAACAAAATTAAATTTAAAAAACCCCCGTCACACAATAACGTACTAAAAGTTAAATGAAAAATAATTCGTGAGGTCGTAGGTATCATCAGTCATCACTCCACTTTCCTCAACTCAGTCTCAACAGTTCTCAGTTAGTTAGTATTCCCCATTCCCTTTCATACCTAGTATACCAACATTATTGTACTAGTCAAGCCCTTTCATTAGATACCCATATTGAGGGAGTTGTGTAGGAGCTTTGTGGCTAAGTAATAACAGCCGCTCGGGCCGATCTTTAGGTTAAACCGTGCTTGCCTAGGTTGGTCTGTGGATGGGTGACCACCCTTACATACCAAGTTTCCTCCATCCTCGGAAAGCACGTTAAGCTGTTGGTCCCGGCTGTCATTTGTCCATCTTTGGGAGTCGTTACAGGTAGTCAGTGGCCTAAAAAGTCTGACAACCAGTCTAACCAAGTGGTATCGTATTACCCAGTACTAACTGGGTTGTGGAGGTCAGACAGGCAGTCGCTCCATGTAAAATACTGGTATTCAGCTGCATCCGGTGAAACTGGAAGCCGACCTCAACATAGTTGGGAAAAGGCTAGGCAGATGATGATTGAGGGAGTTGTAAAAAAAAAAAAATTCGCCATTTAGTCGCGGCGGCCATCTTGGACCGATTTTCATCAAACCAAAAGGTGAATTAGTCGGCTAATTCACCTTTCAAACAAAAAAAACGAAATCAAAATCGGTTCGTTCATTTGGGACCTACGATGCCAAACAAAAAAAAAACGAAATCAAAATCGGTTCGTTCGTTTGGAAACTACGATGCCACAGACAGACACTCACTCACTCACAGATACGTCAAACTTGAACACCCTAAAAATGGACGTAATTTCCGTTGTTTTTAATGTTACATTACCTGGATGAATAATTGAAATTTGCTCTCACCATTCCGCTTCTCTATGTTTCACCCCAACAACACTTTCTTGTTACTTCCTTTGACCGAATTTTATTATTTCCCGTTAATTTATTGCGCGATAAAACAATGTTTAATTGGTTTACGTCGATCAAAATATCTTTTGAAGCAATTGGCAGATTTAATCACAAACTGAAGCGTTGCAATAATTATGAAACAAAAGAAAATCGCAAATTGTCAGTTCAAAATTCATCCACATCTACTTTGGTTTAGTTTTCAATTCCTATGTAACTAACAGCATTTTTGTCACTACTATCAGGCTATTAATTAGGTATTGATTATAAGGGGTATAAAATACCCTTAAAGATCGGCAAAGGCACTTGTTTTCGTTATTGTGACTTTTTTTGGTTCTGGTCCATACCGAAGTCCATATACGAAGGTTCCCCTTTCTAGTTGCGGATATATGGGGATCAATGTTCTAACTTTTCACAAGGTTATATTTTAAATTTATACATGTTTTTAATGTACCAACTTAACTTAAAACACCTCAACCTTCCCCCTACTATTCAATTCATACATCAGCACGATGTTTTGAGTGTGTCTGATTGAGTCCTAGTGCAAAACATGATTTTTCACCCCAAAAAAATGTACATCAAACTAAATAGCGTAAAGTTATTTAGTTTGATGTACAGAATGCTTGATTGACGACTTCGTAAAGGATCCGTTTACACCCTGTATACTTCGACCAACATATTTGTGCAGGCGGTAAAACAAAGAACTAAAACTAAAATAGATGTAAGAAACTTGACATAATGTTGAATACAACATTATGCCAATTTTCTTTCTTTCTTTCTTGTCAGTTTTAATGTGTAGGTACTTTTAGGTATTGTATTTCATTCTTATTTTTGTTCTATTGTGTGCACATGTAGAAGTTTTCTTCTTTTTTAGGGTTCCGTAGCCAAATGGCAAAAAACGGAACCCTTATAGTTTCGCCATGTCTGTCTGTCTGTCTGTCTGTCTGTCTGTCCGCGGATAATCTCAGTGACCGTTAGCACCAGAAAGCTGAAATTTGGTACCAATATGTATATCAATCATGCCGACAAAGTGCAAAAATAAAAATTTAAAAAAACATTTTTATTAGGGTACCTCCCCCAGACGTAAAGTGGGGAGCGATTTTTTTTTTAATTTTGACCCTGACGTGTGATATATTGTTGGATAGGTATTTAAAAATGAATAGGGGTTTTCTAAAATCATTTTTTGATAATATTAATATTTTAGGAAATAATCGCTCCGAAAGTCAAAAACAATGTGTCCCCCCCCCCTCTAACTTTTGAACCATAAGTTTAAAAAATATGAAAAAAATCACAGAAGTAGACCTTTATATGAACTTTCTAGGAAAATTATTTTCAACTTGATGAGTTGAATAGTTTTTGAGTTATATAGCACTTTTTCAAAAAAACGCAAATGATAACTTTGTTTTTCATACAAATACTATGAAAAACAAAGTTATTTTTGCTGACGAAAAATGTTGGTATTTTTAATGGTCTGGGAAGCTACGGAACCCTACAGTGAGCGTGGCCCGACACGCTCTTGGCCGGTTTTTTTATTATAATTAATCGGTTTCATCATCATCATCATCATCAGCCTATAATGTTCCCACTGCTGGGACACGGCCTCCTCTCAATGAGAGGGAATGGGCTATAATCTACCACGTGGGCCCAGTGCGGATTGGTAGATGTCACATGTCTTCGAATTTTTTGGTTCTAGGACATGCCGGTTTTCTCACGAGGTTTTCCTTCACCGTTTTGAGAGCAGCGGTGATGAAATAAATTACACAAAGTAATGCGCCTGTCTGGGTTCGAACCCACGACTCGGTTGAATCGGTTTAACTAACTCAATTTTCGTTTAACAATTTAGAAACAACAACATTTATCTGGCGGAGAATATTGTTTTATGATATTTTCCAAAAATCCCCACTAGTCTGATATTATTTAACTAGTGGGGATTTCTGGAAAAAAAAGTAACAATCCCCATTGCTAGGAATTTGTCGGTGGGGATTTCTGGAATAATTCTTGTATTCCTTCTCGACAAGCAGCACTACCTTAACTGCAAACTTGAACTGGTCGTATTTTACCTCGATCCACAGTGTTGTGAATCTATTTGATATATTATCACAGTCCCACACACACAAGTACACTTTAACCAACTTATTTGTGCAGGCGGTAAAACACAGAGTTAAAATAAATGTAGCAAGTTAGACGTAACGATGCTAATTTTCATCTTGAACTGGTCAGTTAAAGACAAGTGACCATACTATATTTGTTGTCAAGTTGCTGTCACTAATGTGACCAACTGTCAGTCAGGCGGTGGAACAGGTGCCTTAGTACGGCTTCGCAGCCAACGGTTAGCTTCTCGCTGTGGAACGCACTGAACTGAACTTGACCTCCTATCCTACGTTGTGTTAACTGCCTCGCTACCGATATTAACCAATACTACACACGGCGTGCGATTCTCGACACTCCACATATCCTGAGGGCGTCTACACTATAGCTCACCGATTTATGTCTACAGAACTAACCATACTAGAGTATTGTCAGCCCGTTGGCACTTCGATCCAGTGATCACGGCCCAGATTGACGTATCCCAGTTTGTGATTTAGAACCGAGAGTTATTTTATTATTTTTGATTTATTTAAAAACCACTCTTCTCAAAACGGTGCAGAAAAAATCGTAAGGAACCGAAAATTCGAAGACGTGTAGCAACCAGCACTGCCTGGTGGTGGGTTATAGCCCACTCCCTGTCACAGAGATGAGGCGTGTGTCCCAGCAGTGGGGACGCTGCAGGCAGATTAAACATAAACACTTCACTGCGCCATGGATTATTATTATATTTTATGATTTTTAATGAGTGATATTTTATGATTTGTAATGTATTGAATGATATTTTTATGATATGTAATGAATTGAATGATATTTTTATGATTATTAATGATTTCTTTGCAACTACTATTTTATCGGTGCAATTGTATTTTTCTGGCATACTAATGGGTATTTTTGCCTGCAATAATAAATTGGTCCGGACTGTCTTTTGTAGTTCTTTGACAGTCGTTACAGGAAGTCAGTGGCCCAAAAGTCTGTCAACTAGTCTTACCAAGGGGTACCGTTTTGCCTAGTAGGTACTAACTAGATTGTGGAGGACAGATAGGCAGTCGCTCCATTAAAATACTAGTATTCAGCTGCATCCGGAAAGACTGGAATCCTTTTCCAATAAAGTAGGGAAAAGACTAAGAAGATGTGATGATGATTACGTAGGGGTCTGTTCACAGTCCTGATGCAGAAGAATACCAGTATTTTACATGGAGAAACTGCCTATCTGGGCTCCATAATTGTCACTGGGTAATATATGGTGTAATACATTTACATGGCTGTATTTGGACTCCGAATGTATCCTTTTGTAGCTAGCTGATTCAATTTACAGACCAGCACTACAGCGAATGTCCACGTCCCGTTATTGCAGCACAGTCGTTTATCTAATGCAATTGCAATGCCTATCAGCGTCTAAATTCATCAAAGGGTATTACGCTTTGATTAACATGTTGGAATACGAGGCTGAAATTAGGGAATCGTTAGGCATTCTCTCATCAATGCAATTCGGTGCTGCAGTGTTTAATATGTTATTAATTGCGAGGACATGGCAAAGTGGTAAATTGATTACGTGCTATTCATTCTGATTTTTCATTGAGCGATGCAAAGAATCCTAATGTGTGACGCAAACTAGCTTCGAAGCATCGTACCTATCTGTGAAAAGTATGATGTCCTGATTTTTTCGGATTCATGTGCTTATCGTACTATTATTACTTACTTCGGTGAAGAAATATTTTTTTTTTTTTTTTTTTTTTTATTATTATATTATATTTGCAATCGGTCGTCAGACCATAAGCGAATTTGTTACAAGCTTCATGGCGTTGTGGTGGAGCAGCCAGTGCTGCGCCTCCCACTTATAGAAGGTGGTTCCTCTTCAGCCTTTTCACCACCGCTGTCGGGTTTAGCAGTTCAGTCACTAGTGGGTTTGGGTGCATGGTTAGGCGAACCTTGTGTTGAGATTTGTACCGCTCGATTTCAGAGTTTACGAGCGGCACCTGCAGGAAGTCGTGAATTTCGCTATTCCGAGCAAACCAAGGTGCATTTACTATGGCTCTTAGTATTCCGTTTTGAACCCTTTGCAGGCAGAGAATGTTAGATTTGCTGGCTACGCCCCACAATTGGATTCCGTACGTCCATATTGGTTTAAGGACCGAGTTGTAGATGAGTAGCTTGTTGTCTACAGAGAGTACAGAGTTTCTTCCCATGAGCCAATAAAGGTTGCGGAATTTATGGTTTATCTCCTCCCTTTTCTGCTTAATGTGATGCTTCCATGTTAGGCGCCTATCTAAATGGAAGCCAAGATATTTAACACAATCTGTGTGTGGTAAGGTATCAGGTCCAAGTCTAACAGGAGGGGTGTTTCCCTGCCTGAGTGTGAAGGTGATATGGTTAGACTTGGATGCACTGGCGCGTATCCGCCACTTACAGAGCCATTTATGTGTCTCGTCTAACTGATTTTGCAGTTTGTTGCTGGCCATTTCTGGGTTGTCGTCAACTGATAAGTAGGCTATGTCGTCAGCATATGTTGCAACTGTTATGTCGTCTAATGTGGGTAAATCTGATGTAAAAATGTTATACAACACAGGGCCAAGAACAGAACCCTGTGGTACTCCAGCTTCCACTTCAAACAATCTTGATCGTGCTTCGCCCTGTTTAACTCGGAAGCAGCGTTCGGATAAGTACGACCGGATGAGCAGGAACATTGAGTGCGGAAGTTTTGTCTTCACTTTTGCCAGTAATCCTTTGTGCCAGACTCGGTCAAAAGCTTGTTGTACATCCAGAAATGCCGCTGAGCAGTACTTTTTGCGTTCAAAGGCCTGTCTTCCTGTTTGGTAAACTCGGTGAACCTGTTCTATTGTTGAATGGGATTTCCGAAAGCCAAACTGATGAGGTGGAACAACATCATTGATGTCCATACATGGTTTTAGTCGGTTATGGAATATCCTCTCCCACAGTTTGGACAGTACAGGAGTTAAGCTTATCGGCCGATACGACGACGCTTCATGTTCTGGTTTGCCCAATTTGTGGATCATGACAACTTCAGAGATTTTCCAAAGATCAGGAAAGTGAGATGTTCGAAAGATTGCGTTGAACAGACTAGCCAAGAAGGCAATGCATTTTCTGGGAAGATTTTTAAGTATTGAAGGTGTGATCAGGTCAAATCCGGGGGCTTTTTTCGAGTTGAGCTGTCCGATTTCCTTCGCAATTTCTTTAGGTGTTGTTGGCTTAATGGGCAGACACATCTGCAGATCTTGTTCTAATATTGCATCAATATGTCGCTCATCTGCAATGCTCTCGTTAGGTTTGAATACAGAATTCAAATGCATTGCAAATACTTCGGCTTTTTCCAAGTCAGTTCTTGCCCAGGAAGCTTGTGACCTAATTGGGGGATAAGACTCTTGAGGTTTATCTAGGTTTTTGGTTGCCTTCCAGAGCGAGTGTGCACCAACTCCCGTAGGTGACATCATCTGTAGGTTTGTTGCCACCGTTGAATTAATAGATTCCTGGACTATAGACTTTAATTCTTTAGCTGCCTTGTTATAGTGGAGTTTATCAAGCGGATGACGGGACTGATGCCAAATTCTTCTAAGTCTACGTTTTTCTAGGATTCTTTGCATGATATCCGGCGGATGAGAGTGGTTGGTCGAACCTCTGGATCGAGAGGGTGTGTTAATCCAGGCAGCTATTTGAATGGCATTTGTGAGATATCGGCAGGCGTTATCTACGTCATTTTTATCCATTAAAGGTAAAGTAGAAGTAAAGTTGTCAATGAGGTAATTCTTGAAACCGTCCCAGTCAGTTCGGCTATTTGTCAGAGACTCTGTCATTTCTCGAGTGAGCTCACTAGTGCTAATAGTGAGGATCGCCGGTGTGTGATCCGATGATCCGTCTAGGTTCGATTCTATTGTAGTGTGTAAACTGTCTATGCCCTTACTTATGAAGAAGTCCAGGAGATCCGGTAGTTTCTTTGGGTCGCTAGGCCAGTAGGTGGCTTCACCGGTAGATATCGGTTTTAGATGATTTTCATCAACACAACGTTTTAGATCGCGTCCACGAGTGCTGTTACAGCGGGATCCCCAAAATGTATGTTTGGCATTCCAGTCACCACCTGCAATGAACCTGTGGCCAAGAGTGTTGAAATAGGTTTTAAACATCTCTGAAGTGATTTTGTGCCTGGGTGGGCAGTAGATTGAGGAGAGTATAATAGTGCCTGCTCGGTCCTCCAATCTAACAGAAGTTGCTTGTAGATGCACTGTAGAATACGGTTCTATCTGTGAATGTCTCAGGTTTCCTCGAATGGCCAGCGCTGAGCCAGCGTGCGCACTACCGTCGGGATGGGGAGTATGGTAAATGTTGAAGCCCTTAATGCGGAACGAGCTTCGAGACGTGCTATGTGATTCTGAAATTAGTACCACGTCTAGTTTGTTTGCTTTTATTAAAGTCTCCAGTTCTTGGATATTGGGAGCCAATCCATTGATGTTCCAGGTTGCAATTCTTAAAGGAGTCATTTATGATGCTAGTTTTGTAATAACAGCCGTTAAAAGACCCATTAGGGTACTTATTTGTTGTAGAAGTAGGTCGATTTTTTCATTTTGTTTGATCAAGAGTTGTTCCATAACGGATACGTTTTGTTGAGGGTTGTCTATGTGACGAGATGTAGTGGCGTTGCCTCGTGGGCGATCGTTGGTACGTCCAGCGACTGTATCAGAGTAGCTTTGTTCTGATTTGCGATGGGTGTTTCGTTGGGGTAGGGTGGAGATTTCTCGGGTTGTGTCGTTGCGAGGTATGTCAGTAGGAAGTTTTCCGGTTGGAAAACTTCTTGGTTTCATTTTTCTAGATAGTATTTCTTTGTAAACTTGACAACCTTTGTAATTAGCAGGGTGGTCGCAGGAGCAGAGGGCACATTTGGCGGGTGTATTTCTATCTTTTTTGGGGCACTCTGAGGTTTTGTGGCCCTCCCCACATTTGACACATCTGTATGGCCTCATGCAGTTGTTTTTACAGTGGCCATATTGTTGGCATCTTTGACATTGTACTATAGTCTTTGTTTTGCGTGGGTCTTCGATTTTGATGCGTTGGTGATGGATATACTGGATATTTTTAACCAGTTTATTGTTTGGGCTGGGTTCCAAATTTACGAAAAATGTAGAGGTAGGAATTTTCTCTGCTCCATAGCGGTGGTTGATGATTTCTCCCCTAACCTTGTTACCCGATTTTTCCAATTCTTCCACGATAGCATCGTGAGGAGTAGTATGATGGAGGTCTTTTATTACTATTCTGTAACATTTCGTGTCTTTACGAGAGAAAGTGTGTCCGATTAGTCCTTTTTGTCGTATCAGATCAATGACATGCTTGTAATCGTCGACTGTGCTAACCATCACGCGTAATAGGTTTTTATTTATTATTTTATACCGAAATTCTTCCGGACGAGTGACGGACTCAATGAGTTTGGTGAGCTCGTTTAGATCCTCAATCCCATACAAAACTATAGGAGGGGGCTTATTTGGTGGTTTAGGCTCAGTTAATGTATCTTCCGTTAGGTCAACCCGTTAGGTGCAAGGTGAAGAAATATTCGTGATGAAACCAGCATGCTTGAGAGATATTTCTCGACGGCATGTAAAGTCAAGTCAGACGCCCTTGGGCGACATAAAAAGTCAGACATCTTTTTTTTTGTTTTTTTTTCGGATGGAAAATCATCAAATGACTTCTCCCACTCTGGGCAGAGCGGGAGGGAGTGTCAGACTTTTACTGACTAAAATCCATCCATGTTCCTTCCTCGCCCTTTACGTTCCGGGGCCACGGTATCTCTTTCGAACAGTCCCGCAACCCCGGCAGGATAAAAAAGAACCTGAGAAAGAGATTGGTAATCAATGGAATCACCAGATACACCTGCTCCGCAAGAAAATAGTCAAAAAAAAAATTCTCGGTCGAATCAAATACACAACATTGACATTTTAATCAACTCCGCCTATCTCGGCCAACTGCGGTACATAGTCTCCTCAAAATTTACGACCTTAGCCAACGACTAGAAAAAAAAACACAACTTTATTAAAATCATAACCTTAAAAAAGGCCCCGAGATTTTATTATTTAATATAGTGAGTAAAGGCTGAGTTAGACGAGTACATACGATTCTCTGTCGTCCTTCGTCAGGCGTGTCGGGGGCAGCTTAACTTTGTTTTGCCAATAAATTTGTATGCAGCCCGGGGCTCTCTCCGGGATTATTAGACCAAGTATATATAACCGAGTTAGGATTATTTTGATACAAACTGGTTCAGAGATAATCGTTGGGATTGGATTTGGGATAGTGAAGAGATTGTGGCGTTTTGTTTCGTGAATTTGATGCAGATGACTCCGACGAATCTGTGAAAGGTAACTTAGGGTTTCATGTTGTAAAAATCATAGTTCATATCGGAGTGAAAAGTAAATCCATACTCTAATAATATAAAAAAAGCGGCCAAGTGCGAGTCGGACTCGCCCATGAAGGGTTCCGTAGCGTATAAAAACGTATAAAACCGGCCAAGAGCGTGTCGGGCCACGCTCACTGTAGGGTTCCGTAGCTTCCCAGACCATTAAAAATACCAACATTTTTCGTCAGCAAAAATAACTTTGTTTTTCATAGTATTTGTATGAAAAACAAAGTTATCATTTGCGTTTTTTTGAAAAAGTGCTATATAACTCAAAAACTATTCAACTCATCAAGTTGAAAATAATTTTCCTAGAAAGTTCATATAAAGGTCTACTTCTGTGATTTTTTTCATATTTTTTAAACTTATGGTTCAAAAGTTAGAGGGGGGGGGACACATTGTTTTTGACTTTCGGAGCGATTATTTCCTAAAATATTAATATTATCAAAAAATGATTTTAGAAAACCCCTATTCATTTTTAAATACCTATCCAACAATATATCACACGTCAGGGTCAAAATTAAAAAAAAAATCGCTCCCCACTTTACGTCTGGGGGAGGTACCCTAATAAAAATGTTTTTTTAAATTTTTATTTTTGCACTTTGTCGGCATGATTGATATACATATTGGTACCAAATTTCAGCTTTCTGGTGCTAACGGTCACTGAGATTATCCGCGGACAGACAGACAGACAGACATGGCGAAACTATAAGGGTTCCGTTTTTTGCCATTTGGCTACGGAACCCTAAAAAAAAACTACTTACTAGATCTCGTTCTAACCAATTTTCGGTGGGAGTTTACATGGTAATACAAATCATATATTTTTTTTGGTTGTATCATTCTCCTATTTTAGAAGTTACAGGGGGGGGGGGGGACACATTTTTCCACTTTGGAAGGATCTGTCGCGCAAACTATTCAGTTTAGAATAAAATGATAATAGAAACCTCAATATAATTTTTAAAGACCTATCCTATACGTATGGGTTTAATGAAAAAATGTTTTTTGAGTTTCAGTTCTAAGTACCTATGGGGACCCCCAAAATTTATTGCTTTTTTCTTTTTTTGTGTAAAAATCATAATGCGGTTCACAGAATGCATAGACTACTTACTTACGAACAGTAAGTCATGGGTTCGAACCCAGACAGGTGCATTACTTTGTGTCATTCATTTCATCACCATTGCTCTCAAAACGGTGAAGGAAAACATCGTGAGGAAACCGGCATGTCCTAGAACCAAAAATTCGAAAACATGTGACATCTACCAATCCGCACTAGGCCCGCGTGGTGGATTATGCGCCCATTCCCTCTCATAGAGAGGAGGCCTGTGTCCCAGCAGTGGGAACATTAAAAGGCTAATTATGATGATCATGATAAGTGTTTTTTGAAGTCTGTTTTAATTATTGCAATAAAGCTTTTGTGTAAGTCGTTTTGTTCTCTTCCTCATTTTGCACATAGCGACTTCCATCTTATATGAGCAACCCTTCGTCTTATATGGGTAGATAAGATCATAATACGTGTGCCTCCGGGACAACACCCGCGGGATGTGTTACTGCAACCTACTTCCTGCTGACACGGCAACAAAATCAACAAAAGCAAAAGTTCCTACTTCCTCTTGTTACAAATACAAGACCATCATCAAAGAGGGTCTTTACATATAAGGGTAAAATATTGTGCTTGCGTCTTTTTCCCATTCAGGCAGAGGAAATTGAGAACATCCTTTACGAATTAAAAAGTTCTCGCATACTCTTTTTGCTTCATGTAAGTCTAGATCTGGTTATAAAGTCAACATAATGGTGTATCATTAGATGACGAGTATTAGAGAAGTACGGAAAAAGACATGCTGCATCGTCGTCCTAAATAAGTAAGTAAAGAAGAATGATTGTCTGGTTAATAGACATAATTGCCTACTAAATACGATAAAAAAAAAAAACAGAATTAATTAACAAAGTGCTAATCAAACAAAACAATCATCCGAACATGCAAATAGCTGGGACTTTCCTCTCCGCTTTGATTAAAACACTCATAAATCAAATATCATAAAACTTAATGGTGCGAACCGGAATCCCTGTCCCTTAGCACTCCAGACCCACATTTTTACATCTCCCTCTCGTGCCTAATTACAAAAATTAATTCATTTATTCCTTCCAATAATTAGTATTCGAGCCCCGCTCCCAACATCTGGGCCTTTATTAATGTCGCCCAGGATACGGCGTCCCCGGATCTCGGGATCGAGACGGGATCCGTGTAACGTCATTTGTCCGGATACGGCCCGTGTTAATTTGTAATTTCCACGAAATAAGGCCTGATGTGGCGCTAATAGACAACATTTTCGTTCGTCAAACTGCTCAGTCTTATTTATTTTCTTGGTGCTTTGATGTATGAACCGTTCTCTGTTTACCCTCACACATGTTTGTGGACATTTGTGTGTGTTGGTTTTAATTACGAAGTGCCCTGACGGATCGCGTTATGCTTAAAGTAACAAGTTTTCATGTTTGCTCAATTTTAACGAATGAATATTAAACGTTTTAATTAGGATTATAATTTCGAATTCGAATTCTGTGTTCGTAGAGGTGTGTTGATCTTTTTATATTTTTTGTAAATAAGCTGATTTTATTAGCAGAGGGCTAAATTAAATTTGGTATCACATTTTAGAATTTACTACTTTGTTTTCTTTCGGAGAAAATACGTTTTTGTTTTTGCTTTTATATAAATCCTTATAAAACATGTATGTATCAACACTTGCAATGAACGCAAAAAAAAACATAATCATGCGGGACACGTCCATAGCGGCCATTTTGTCAGCCATTTTTCTTTTCGGGCGTCCGCTCGCCACCTGTCAACTGGTTGACCCTTGCATTTGTCACTCGGCGGTATTCGGGCAACATCGTGACGGTTCGGTTGTTTTTCGTAATTTATATACTTTTTTCTGCGTTACCCAAATGATCATTCTCGTCCTGCAGGAAGTAATGTGTTGAGATTTTTTGGGTTCCATTGGTTTGTGGTTGGTAAGAATTATGTTGCTTTGTCTTTTGGATGGAAGTTGGTTGTAAAAATCCTTGCAAATCGCCTGGTTTTTTACACAGTGGTACTTCCTTGCTGTAAAAATACGGTATTTATTGTGATGAGCAGGATTTTCGAATAAATTCTCACAAATTATTTCACTCTCACATGCTCTATTGGCACAAACCCACGCTGCACTATTTGTGAACTTCGTACAATGAGCTTAGCCTCAATGCCATTGAAACCTCCATCGATAGCAATCTTCTAAAAGGGCCATTTGAGAGTATAACAAGACTCATACCTACGTTCCCATCAACACAGCACTGAAACTCGATTATATCAGCGCAAGTTAATCACTATCACTACATATTATAAAACAAAGTCTCCCGCCGCGTCTGTCTGTCCCTATGTATGCTTAGATCTTTAAAACTCACACAAAGGATTTTGATGCGGGCTTTTTTAATAGATAGAGTGATTCAAGAGGAAGGTTTTAGTATATAATTTTACGCGGGCGAAGCCGCGGGCATCGGCTAGTTAACAATAAATCCGAGCATATCGACGAGCATTCCCCACAAAGTTTTTGTTTCTCTGAAATTGGAACTGATATCTGTCAAGACCGTAAAGAGAATATAAAAATACGTTGAAAAATGTAATGAAAATAACTTGGGCTTAATATCCGACTCAATCTAATTGAACTGCACAATAGTTTCTACTGAATCGAGTAGAGAATCGAGTGGCTCACATTGTTTTCAAAGCTCTTAGGATTCAGTAATTCGTGACGGAATTATTTCAATCGATTTTGAGGCTATTTTGTGGACGAGGGTTCGTCGATAATGTGAAGTTTATTGAGTAACCAGTGGCCTAGTTTTTCATTATTTGTAACCTTCATGTAGATTAGAAAATACAACTTTTAGTTCATGAGGATACCTTATGAATTAAACGTTCTAGTAAATAGTAAAAGTAGGTATCATAAAATAACCATATCATTGTCATCTGCTTAGCCTTTCCCAACTATGTTGGGGTCGGCTTCCAGTCTAACTGGATGCAGCTGAATACTAGTATTTTACATGGAACGACTGCCTATCTGACCTCCACAACCCAGTTCATTCTGAGTAATACGATACTCTTTGGTAACACTGGTTATTAGATTTTCAGGCCACTGACCACCTGTAACTGACTGTCAAAGATCTACAAATGACAGCCAAAGGCTTACCGTGCTTTCTTGTGAAACTCGCTATGTAATGAGTGGTCACCCATCCATGAACCAACCTTGGCAAACGTGGCATGACCTGAAAATCGAGCCGACTGGCTGATTATTAGTTACCCACGAGTTTCTCTTTTTTACCCGACTACAGTGAAGCCAAAAGGAAGGAGTTTTGCAGTCTATGCATGTATGTATGTTTGTATTTACCTATGTTCCTCCGTACCGCTTAAACTATTCATCCGATTTCAATGAATAAGGTGTCATCATCATCATCATCATTTCAGCCGAAAGACGTCCACTGCTGGACATAGGCCTCCCCCAAGTGTCACCACATTGACCGGTCCCGTGCGACTCGCATCCAACGGATTCCCGCAACCTTCACCAGGCCATCGGTCCACCTAGTGGGAGGTCTTCCAACGCATCGTCTTCCGGTAATAAGGTGTCAATCGATTCATTATTATGACCCGGGTAACACACATAAAGGGTGTAAAACACCTCTTAACGAATCCGAAAACCACTTGTTCTCCCCGTCATGACGATCATTTTTTTGTTCTACACCATACCTGGGAACCTTCTAGTTACGGAGATATGGGGGGTCAAAGTTACAACTTTTTGACAAGTTTTTTTTTAATTTCAAGTTTTTTTTGTAAGATTTCGACTTTTAGCACCTCCACGACCCCCGTTTTATTCAATTCATCCATCAGCACAATGTTTTAAGTGCGTTACATTGAGTTCTACCACAAAACGTGATTTATAACCTCAAAAAAAAAAAGTTGTTTCCCAGCAAAAATTTTTGCGTAAAGTTACTTAGTTTGATGTACAGAATGCTTGGTTAACGGCTTTGTGATGAGGTGGTTTACACCCTGTATACATTTTGACAGTGACTTTTCAGTTGTTGAGTTTTTAGTTGTAGTTTATAACACAAACTCTTGTTTTATCGTAAAAGTATCGTAATACTATCGTGTATTTGACATCACCGACATTCCACATCTCCATAGGGGCCTGTCACATGAAATTGGATTGTCAACTTAGGATTACACAAGTTGTAACAGCCATTGATAACTTGATTAATACCCAGGGCAATGATATGGATAAGTTGAGCAGAAAACTTCGATGTTACTCGCGGGAAATCAGTTTACGGTTTACCAGATTTACTTGAGTTTGCGTTGCGAGAAGTTACTTTGAATTTTACACGTGGGAAAGCCTTACTTATGTTTTTATTTCAGGTGATTTATAATCTAAGTATAACAGGCTCATTGTTGGGGTACCAGCCCCCTCTGATACAGACGGTAGTGGTGTGAACTGGAAAATTACGTTTTTTTTCCTACTCCTCCGCTATACTTTCTGATTAATTTCGTTGCGTTGTCCAAGGCAGTTAAATTCATAAATTCATTCTCTGGGACTTTGTCGAGCTCATTGTCGCGGCGCTTTTCTGGTGGTCGCCACTGTTGATTCTGGCTTTCAGGAGTTACAGTGGTTTGGGAATAGTGTGGCGGGCTTGTCCCATCAAAAAAAAAGACGGTAGTGGTTTGTGAAATATGTAATATATAAACAAACATATATAACATCACGCCTGGAATCTCCTAAAGGTTAGGTAGAATTCTACCTAATTGTACACCCACAAAACACATGGACATGTTTTTTTCTTTTAGGTAGATTTCTTTTTTTTGAAAAAAAAAAAAATCTACCTATTGGTCTCTCACCTACGGGGATTATATGAATACGTATGTATATGGGTGACAAGCAAAATTTAGCCACACTCTACAGGTCGCAATTATGAACCGATTGCTTTCAAACTTGGCCAAAAAATCGGTACGGTCAAAACTTAGACTAAGTTCGTGAATGGGCGGAATTCGTCCATGGGGGGCGGCGGGGGGGCGGTTTTTCTAAAATCAGTTTTTTGGCCATAACTTTTTTCCTATGGAAAATTTTTGAACCGTTTATCATTTTTATCATTCTTAGTACGAATACGGACATCGTTAAATTAAAACTTTTTTGATGCAACCCCTAAATTGGGGAGGAGGTTGAAAATTCCAAATTTTTTGCGAAAAAAAATCATATCTCCGAAACAGTAAACATTTTGAACGTCGCAAATATTTTTTTTTGAAAGCAAATTGTTTACTTTACAATTGTTACCTTCAAAGTTTAGCGATAAAACTTATAGTTTTCGAAATAAAAAATTATAACTAAACATTTGAGGGCGTTTCCATGCTAAACTCTTATGAGAGAATTTAAAAAGGGTAAAATTTCCATTACAGGACAACGATTTTGAAATCATATTTTTTTTTGTAGATTGTACACTTAAGTACAACTCTTTATACAAATTTTCAATAGTCGGACGCTCCAGCACCTTCTTCGAAATCTACCTCCTCCTGCGGCTTGCCGGAGGGATTTTTTTTTCTTGATGTTAGCTGAAAAAACACAAAAAAAGTCTCACTGCTGGTCAAAGGCCTCCCCAATTCCTTCCATGTGCTCTTCTCCTGTGCCGCCTCGGACCAAGCCTGTCGATACGCGTCCAAATCGTCTCGCCACCTTTTTCTTGGTTTCTTGATGTTTTAAAGAAAAAAAAGATGATCAAATATTATCTTATCTTACTTCATCTTATCTTAATACTAAAAACGATACAACGAATTTGAATAAAATTTGGCACGTAGATAGTTTATCCTAGAGTAATACAAACTTTACGTTTTATCCCGGTAGTGTAGTCTTGTGGGACAATAAGGTTGACGACTAAACATTAATTTAGTCCGTCAGGTAGATTATTAAAAAATAATTTCTTTTGTTACATAAATCAAAATTGACGAAGATACTACGCCTTTAAAGTTCCCTTATACGTCAATAGGTATAATTTTTAACTAGTTCTGACGTCACGAACCCCCACTCCCGAGTTTTGATGCGTTTTATCTTTGTCATATTCATAGATTTACAAAAACAAAAAATACGTGTCCATTATTTTTCAATAATCTAACTGACGGACTAAGGTCCATGTTCACCGAGAAGATAACAGTCTGATTATCGAAAAACAGCTGTCAATGTGACATGTTCCCATACAAAAATGTGTTTTAAACAGCTGTTTTAGATTATCAGACTGTTAACTTCTCGGTGAACATGGACCTTAATAGATTAGTATTTTTTTGACACTGTGCGGGTGAAGCCGCAGGTAGAATCTGGTTTGACATACTAATCAAGTTAGTTTCTAAAGCCCGTAAAACATAGGTCTCGCTTAATTATTAAATCAGAAGAGCCTATTCAAAATGATTAATATCTCAGAAGAAAAACAACTAAATTGATGTCAATGTGTAAAAAACTGCAAACTCATTATCGCAAGAGATACGCCAGAAACTTGTGTGATATGCAAAAACTATTCAGAACGATTACTTTTTTACGAATGTCCACAGTTTTTATTGTTTTTTTTTCCGCTCAGCGCCGCCCGCCCGTGTTTTCTGGTTGAAATGGAATTAAAAAGCCGAGTTGACTTTGTCGTAGTATGCGGGTAGTTTGATAAAACGTCAGGCGGACGTCACGTCACACGAAAATGGCGCCGGGATACATACTCGTACTATAGTAGTTGTGCTATGAACACGTTTACACTCAGTTTAAAACGAAGATTGGCTAATGTTTTGGGATTGTAATAATATCATAAATATGAAAGTAAGTTTGTTTGTTACCTTCTCACGCCTAAACCACTGAACTGATCATCCTGAAATTTTGCATAAACGTTGCCAGGTGTGCAGAATCGGACATAGGGTACCTTTCATCATAAAAAAGTACTGTTCCCGAGGAAAACATCAATAACGTTCTTATGAAAATAGATAGCTCCACGTGTCTGTCAATCATGTTTGAATGATATTATTACAAGCAGGCTCAGACCAAACAAAAAAGGTAAGACAGATTAGCAAACAGAGAAGTGAGGAAAGTTTTGTGAACATGATTGTGTGCATGTTGAGACGTAGTTTCATTGTAGTTTGTTATAAATGTGTGCGTGTGAGCGTGTATGCACAAAGCCAGACGTAGTTTTGCGCATGCCTCACTTTATTGTTCGCAGCGCTATGTATTGGTGTTATATTTGGTCTGAGCAAGTAGAATACAACCCAAATTCTAAATTAAGGGGGAAGTGTCAAGGTAGCCCCCGAAATCGCGACTTTGACCTTGAAAAAATCGTTCCACGACTTATATGAACTTAGAGGGTTGTATTGATAATTTTGATGATTATAATTCTGTAAATACATACGTTTTACAACCGCGAATCATATTTTTAACTTCACACAACCTACAATGGCCTGCAAATTGCAAAAAATCGTAAGAAAATTTGAATTTCGCGGGCTATCCTGACGCTTTCACCTTTAAGCAACTGAACCCGCGGGCAAAAGCTAGTAATATTATAAACAAGTCATACATTTTTTTCACAAAATTATTCAAAATCGTTGAACACACCATATGATCAACATCACTCACAGAATCCGCTCACTGCTGGGTAAGTATAGGCCTCTCTTTATGGATGACAATATATGCCACCTTCACCAAACCACATACCCCATACATTCTCCATCGATCGATACCATAACAGATATATTGCCTAACAATCTTAGTACACAACCCTAATTGTTCGCAGGCTATTGTGCCAAACTACGGACTATGAATTATGGCCCATTACAGCCTGCTTGCCGGCCACTGCCAATACGAGCAGGTATAGCAAATACAGGGTTAAACAATGGCTCTTGTAGTATGGTATGCTGTCGTAAATAGTAGCTAGAGGATAATTAGAAAGGATTTCAAGGGGGTATTGTGGTGGGGTTTAGGTATTGTTTGTGGAGTTAAGTGGCTGAGTCCGCCTCATTTTTTCTATCTAATTGATTTCATCATAGCCCCTAGCCTACTCCAGTCTAACCGGATGAAGCTGAATACCAGTATTTTACATGAAGCGACTGCTTATCTGACCTCCACAAACCAGGATAGTACTGGTTAATACCATTTTTCTTGATGAGACTGGTTGTCTGACTTTATAGGCCACTGACTGCCTGTAACGACTGTCATGGATATACAATTGCCCATACCATCATACAAATTACTCAATTGATTTATTTGCTGTCCTATTTTTCTATTGATACTTAGAGAAATTTCTTGTATATGGAACGATGTGTTTAATAATAAGTTATTACACAAGTTCGTAATATCCCATTACCCATTATGCATGTCCTAGAATGTGACATCTACCAATCGGCACTGGGCCCGCGTGGTGGATTATAGCCAACTCTCTCTCATAGAGAGGACACCTGTGTCCCAGCAGTGGGAACGAACAGATACTGTCCTCCCTCACTGCTAGGCATCCCTTCTCACCAGTGGCAAGTTTGCTTCTTTTCACATATTTTTTTAAGGATAAAAAAACTTCTAAATAATATTTGTCGGTCAATACTCTAACCAGGTCAATGACCGAGTGCTGCGGAAGAATAAGTCCTTTCTACGTCACTTCCTGCACTCAATGTCATTGAAAGACATTGTCAAAGATGTTCTCAACTCGAGGGCTTTTTAGACAATTTGTAAAGATGATGTACCCAGTACAAATAAAACGATTGTTACGAACTTTAAATTAATGAAAGTGATATTGTTTGTTTGTCATTCACGACTTTACATTCAGAACGTATTCTGATGATAGATTTATGCTAGTAAGACGTTCCAGTGGGACCTCTAAATAAGTGAAGCCGAAGGCAAAACTACGTAGTTGAATGTAAAATCAATTAAATTACTAGGTACAAAAGTAGAATTAGCAACAGCGCTTTTGAAACAATACAATTCTCATACAAACGAAATAGCTCTCAAAAGCTATTAAACCGTACAGGTGATGAAAACCTATTCTACCGTGACAGCCATACATGTTCCTTTGCTAGTCATTGTTCAATGGGAACAATTATTCGCAGTAGGGCAACCAAGCGGCAGCAATTAACGAGATCAGTCCCGGACAGCGATCGGTAATACTCCTTTGATTGTCCGAGCGATTCGTCCGCGGACAATCCAATTTTGTGAACGCCAAGTCCCATTGTGTGTTTGTGCGATAGAGTAGCTGTATTTCATTTGTCTCGAAATTTGTGGCGATTTATTGGTCGCATTAGTTATGTGGTTGGTCGGAGTTGTATGGGTAGCAGATTAATTATGGGAATGGAGTATGGACAGTGTGTAGTGGTATTACTGACGGTGTTTCACTTATTAATTAGTAGGGTTGAGTAATGTGCCGTCGATTGCCTTTACTTGATCATGGGCAACTAGAATTACGCTACATATTCGAATACTAACCATTTTGATTTTTTTTTCGTGTCGTAAGTGCCTAACCTGGTTTTAGCATTGTATACCGCCCATGCATCTCTGACTTGGCTTTACATGCCGTCAAGAAATATCTCTCAGGCATGCTGGTTTCCTCACGATGTTTTCCTTCACCGAAGCAAGTGATAATTATACAATACGCACATGAATCTGGCAACGTCTGCAACGACTTTTAAATATCTACACATGACAGCTGCTAACGGCTTCACGGACTTTCCAAGGCTCGGAGGGATCTCGGTATGTAATACGTGGTCACCCATCCACAGACTAACCCCGGAAAACACTGTTTATTATTGAAAATCGACCCGGGCAGTTGTTATTATTTGGCCACAGCCCCTTTCCATTTTCATTACTGCATTAAACAGATCCTCAGTAAAGGCCTACGCAGACCAGGACGGCATAGCAAGGTTTTTAAAATACGACCGTGGTGTGTCTTTCAATGCCGTGCAATGAAATTCCTTTCGATGCCACGGCATCATTTTTAAAGTATAGCGACGTTTGAATGTCCATTGGTAAAAATTTAAATAGATACTCTCGCAAAAATCGCGCTGAAACGAGAAAAGAGCAATCCAATGAATTGTTCCAACAGTACGAGGTACTCAACAAATCAGCGCACGCCGCGTCTTCAAACAAATTAATTAATTATGTGTATCTGTGTGTTAATCTTGTGTGTATGTTACTAGCTATCTAACTGTGGAGAAATGAAGGATTTGATTTAAGGTGGATGTTACACGGGAGCTCGCGAAATTCAAATTTTCTTACGTTTTTTGCAATTTGCATTTTTCTTTTTTTTTAAATTTGATATGAATAGGATTCACGGCTGTAAGACGTATGTAGCTACAGAATTATAATCATCAAAATCATCAATACAACCCTCCAAGTTCATGTAACTCGATTGAATTCATGAAATAACAGTTTTGCCAAGGCAGCTAACCAAATTAACTTGTATATAAATGACTTGCTTCATCATCATCTGTCTGCCTTTTCCCAACTATATTGGGGTCGGCTTCCAGTCTAACCAGATGCAACTGAATACCAGTAAGTATTTTACATGGAGCGACTGCCTATCTGACCTCCACAAGTAGTCCTCCCAGTAAGCACAGGGTTATACAATAAGACAGACAGACTTAGACTAGACAGACTCAGACTAGACAGACTCAGACTAGACAGACTCAGACTAGACAGACTCAGACTAGACAGACTCAGACTAGACAGACTCAGACTAGACAGACTCAGAGAGAGACTTTCGCACCACTATAACGACAGTCAAAGGACTTGCAAATGAAAGCCAGGATAGACGGCTCCAAGGACTTTCCGGAGAAACCAGAAAACTCGATAATTATGTAACGGATGCTAACCCATCCGCGGAACAACCTTACCAAGAGCGGCTTGACCTTAAAGACGATGCAGATGCAGCTGCCATTATTTAGCCACGAGCTCCTCAAAACTAAATTGTATAAAAATGATAATTATCGTTAACTTATCTTGCGTCTATTAGATCTGTGTAATAAGTTCGTGTGTACGTGCCGACCGTCGAGCTCTGACTGAAAGGGCGGGGACAAGGGGAAGAATGGGTTGAATTGATTCAGGGGACGACGGGGAAAAATGGAACACAAAGTAATTTCTGCTTGATTGCTGTTATTAGTAACGGTGGGGATTTTTCTTCGTTGCAAGTTATCATTAACACTGAAACCGTGGTATTTACAATAATTAGATAAGTCGAGTTCCCAATATTTTGACGTTGTTGCCAACACCATGATCGCGGAATTATATTGTTGTTGTGAATTATTTTTAGACGGCTTTCTTTATTTTTCATGCTTTTGTATAAAAGAAAAAAAGTTTATGGATTTTAAGATTTTATTTTAGCACTTCAACCGCGAATCGGTTTAGTAGTTCTTGAGTTAATTATTAATAAAAAAAAAACAATCTTCTCTCTTTTTAGGGTTCCGTAGCCAAATGGCAAAAAACGGAACCCTTATAGTTTCGCCATGTCTGTCTGTCTGTCTGTCTGTCTGTCTGTCCGCGGATAATCTCAGTGACCGTTAGCACCAGAAAGCTGAAATTTGGTACCAATATGTATATCAATCATGCCGACAAAGTGCAAAAATAAAAATTTAAAAAAACATTTTTATTAGGGTACCTCCCCCAGACGTAAAGTGGGGAGCGATTTTTTTTTTAATTTTGACCCTGACGTGTGATATATTGTTGGATAGGTATTTAAAAATGAATAGGGGTTTTGTAAAATCATTTTTTGATAATATTAATATTTTAGGAAATAATCGCTCCGAAAGTCAAAAACAATGTGTCCCCCCCCCCTCTAACTTTTGAACCATAAGTTTAAAAAATATGAAAAAAATCACAGAAGTAGACCTTTATATGAACTTTCTAGGAAAATTATTTTCAACTTGATGAGTTGAATAGTTTTTGAGTTATATAGCACTTTTTCAAAAAAACGCAAATGATAACTTTGTTTTTCATACAAATACTATGAAAAACAAAGTTATTTTTGCTGACGAAAAATGTTGGTATTTTTAATGGTCTGGGAAGCTACGGAACCCTACAGTGAGCGTGGCCCGACACGCTCTTGGCCGGTTTTTAATATTGGTCTACATAGTGTAGATGTATATAGTGTAGATTATGGAATAATATCATTACCAAATCAAAAGATATAAGTAGTTGCGTTTAAAAGATTCCTTGCAGAGAACAATACCACTTTACCCTTATTAACTCAACGCCCCGTGGCACTGCACTTACCCTTAACACCGAAATGGCACATTAAATATCGCTTCAAATCATAAGTACGACAAAAACTCACATTATTATTCTCAAAACGTAAAAACAGTCCCTTATCAAAAAACTTGACATGACCATTAAGGTCACTGTCCAAAACATAATAGAACAATCACTGTATTATTCCTCAAATTATTTAAACAAAAGAGGCCCTAATTGACCCCAAACCACTAATTGGGGCCTAAATGTTTGTAAAATTAAATTAAACATGTAGTTTAATTGACTTTTCTTTTGGGGCGAAAAAATTGAATTTACGCAAAATTAATTTTAATCGTCGTTCAATTTATCTGTGAGGGTCTTTTGGGGTCGTTTCGGACTGAGGCGTAATTGTCTTTTTTATGATTTACTCTTTCGAGGAGTTTCGTTTAGAATGTTATAAAGTTTGGAAAGAGCTTCGGGCGATCGCTTGTTCGGGATTAACTGCGGAACAGTGGCTAACGGTTTTGTTAAATCCGTGTTGACAAACTGATATATTTTAGGTATTTATTGTGTTTGATTGTTATAAATATTCTTATCTTCACAACCATCCAACATCCATCGTTTTCTTGGTATAAACCATAATAGCCCGAAGCTAAATGGTATGATAATGGTAAATGAAAATAGCATTTACCGATTACAAAGAAAACTGCATTAATCTATTACTTGGTAGGAAGGTACTCCAATATAACACGATTTCCTAGTTAATATTGTTTCCAAGAATTGGAGGAGCCAGTCGGTCCTAACGAAACTTGTTAATTCACTTAGTTAGCCCTGCTGTCAGAGTATACTTTTAATCCAACTCGATTTCAGAGGATTTGTAAATAACTAGTTGTGCCCCGCGACTTTCAGCCGCATGAAAGAAATTATTATAACAATGTAACTTTCCTATTTGAATCGGGACTGGTTGACAATTTTGAGCGTTTCATTTTTTTTCGGTTCCCCTGATCTTTTTTCTAAAATAAAAGTGGCGTAAGTTATTCTTTATAATATCAGCTATCTTCCAGTAAAAGTCCCGCCAAATCGGTTCGTGCGTTCCGGAGATTAGCCGGAACAAACAGACAGACAGACAATTTTTTTTCACAATCAAAGCATTTATTCAAATAGACCAGTTACAGGCACTTTTGAATTGTTTTATAAGTACCGTACATACTTTCAATACAGAAAAAATATGATGTCTTGAAATTATGAACAGACACTTCCATTTTATTAATTTGTATAGATTTCATTGTAAAGTGACCTAATTGGGATCTGCTGGAGTCGCGTTCATTTTTTGATTTCAGTCCTCGTTAGCAATTCTATTGAAAACTAAATCGTATGCAAACACGGTCGTCTTTCAGTCAAGTGCTCGCGTTTGATTGTTTTTGATTTTTTAGTGTCACTTCTTTCGATTGCTTTCTAATTATTCGTTTGGATAAAACTGAAATAGGGTCGTATATTGTGAGGTATTTTTATTCGTCCCGCAATTGAAGCATTCATGATTTGAACAATAGATTTTTTAATGCTTAGTGTTTTTATTCTTGGGTAAAGGTAAATATTAGGTTAAGGGTAAAAGTCAGATTTATTAAAATAGGGGTTCCGTTTTGAGGTTGACTTTTACCCTTCTTATGGTGACTCAGCGATCACCACATTTAAATCGCGTTCAAAAGTCATAATATATAATTAATAGTATTGAATATTGACACTGAAAGCTCTTGATCGCTGTTTAGAAGAGTAAGGTCCATGTTTACCAAAAAGATGACGGTCTGATTAACAGCTGTTAACAACACATTTTTGTATGGGAACATGTAACAGTGACAGCTGTTTTTAGATAATCAGACCGTTATCTTTTCGGTGAACATGGACCTAAATCGCGTTCAAAGCTCGCATGATATTTTCGTAAGCATTGTGGAACTTGACACATTTTCCGGCAACCAAACTCATTTATACATGCATAGTTTAGCAGACTAAAATATTCAAGGACATTCTTATTCCCAGTACCCAACGAAACTTAATTACTGCGCGAACGAGGGTCAGAACTAGCCAAGATACATTAAATAAAGCAAGCAATTATAAACGAACTGTGAACAAACTTGCGGAAAACTTCGCTACGGTGTGACAGAGGTCACTTTAATTTGTAATTCGAACTTCGTTTGGGGTCAAAGAGGTCTCTATTCGGCCGGTGGACCGCCATTACGCGTACCATCAAATGCCCCTTTCTGGCCAAAACGACCCACATTTGCAATGGCAAATAATTATACCTTGTTTGTGGCGGCCGCTTCTACCCTTCGATAATATTTTAGGATATACCGCCGTCATTAATTTTTTATTGCGTGAGTCTACGTCTATTATGAATTTATTTGGGTCATTTCAAAATAAAGTGCTGTTTTATGTTTATGTTTGTCGTGTGTGAAAAAAAAAAAAAAAAAAAAAAAAATAATTAATTATTTGTTGTAGTTGTAGTGCAAAAGAAAAAAAGTTGTGGTTTAAGGTTGTAAGTAAGTAGAAGGTAAACACACGATGATTTTAGGATTGCAAATAAAAAGGTCTTCAAGCTCTCGGAGTATGCATCAAACTATTGGTTCAAGGACCTCTTGCTTTGGAAAGACTATGGGAGGTTTGTTCAGAATAAAACTAGGAAGTTCAAGTAGAACAATAACAATGGTAATATATTAACACAAGTTATTTACATAAGTTATCGAAGGCTGTACAAAGTCGTTTACACCTTACTACTAAGTATTCTGAAGTAGGAATAGGGCAGCGGGCCTCTGAAGTTAAACGCGCACTGACTCTAGTTTTTCTCTGGCCAGATTATATAAAAAGGTGAACTTACTCATGGTACCATGATCGCACTCCCTACGCCGTAGAACGTCGCCGAAGCTCTCGCGGTTCTCCGCGGGGCTGGGGGACCGGGCGATCGCCAGAGCACGTGCTCGATAGCGATCGTCGTGGCCTCGCGCCTGGGCGCGCGGAGGCTGGTGCAGAAGGCGGGTGCGGGAAGCGAAGCAGGCACGACGAATAGTCCTTGGGGTCGCCTACCACACATGGATGGTGGCAGACACTCACGCTAATGCGGAGCCCTACGGACGGGACGCCTCCCAAGGACGCTGGCACGCTGAGCTGAGCGAAGATATCGCTACGTCCGCGTCTTCTCGACCTCCTTCGGTCGGTCGTGAGGTTACCGTGGACACGCGGTCATCGATGAAGCCACGCGCTAAGTTCTCGCAGCGTTGATTTGCTTGCGCCACATTTACGGAGGTGACGAAATCGATTTGACCGACATCCTCGTGGCTACAGGCCGTAGTCCATCGCAGAATTGCGTTAAAAATTACAACGAAAAAGAAATATTGCGCACATGGACGCGTGGAAAATTTTTACTCCGCCATCTTAAATTTAAAAAACCGAACAACGCCGGGAGTCCGGGTTCTCACGTGGAGCGTGCGCGGATGTTGGACCCAGACTGACGTCTAAAAACGGAAATTCACAAATATGCAAAATTGACAATTCGTTTCACTTAACATGGCAACATGGAAAATGAATTGCTTATATTTATTAATTCTAATTTTAAGGTGATACATCTTAATTAATACGTTGCCGTATCCCATACACACACATGACTGAATTGTTTGCGTAAATATACTCTTGATAAAGTTATGGATTTTTAAGTGTATCTTTACAATGACTGAGCGCGACCCGTATGATTTGACGGTTGCGTGGAATGAAACGCGACAACTTCTGTAATAAAATTATTTTTGATGTCAAATAAAAAGTTTTAATAAATCCTATAACCATTGTTTTATTTGGATTGTATGTTTTATGAGGATTCCAAAGATGGTTTTATGACCCGAATCTGTGCCGTAGACAATGAACAATCTGCATGTCAATATTGCCGACATTGGTTAGTGTTCACATGATTACTAGTTATTTACAACTTCTCAATTCTAAGTAAATACTGTTTTGAGCTATCTAACACCTAACCGTCTCATGTATGATGCTGGTTATCCATTCTCTAACGTGTTTCGGGTTCATGGTTTCATTGGCAAAATAACCTCAAAATGTTGTTGACCAAGTATAGTAAAAACACTTACCCAGATCTTCGTGGAGTCCTGGAAGGATTACTGTTCCGCTTTTTACAATTTTTATCAACTATTCCACTTTTATAAATTCACACTCTCCTCTCCTGTTCTACAGTTTTTTTCAATATGGCCGTCGCTCCCCCGCGCCGGCCTCATTTCCGCTATTCTTATTAAACTTAAAATGAATGAAAGCGTTATAAAATATGCCAATAACTCAATAATTCGTGACATGTTTTTAAATATGTGTTTACAATTTATTAAATATGATTACTCTTGAATAAAAATAATATCGTGATCAACCGGATGTTAACAGTCGGCCATCCTGTTTCAGGAATGTCCTCATTCCAGTATCGGCCATCTTGCAAGTGAATGGTCCCACACCTCATTCACACCATTGCAGGCTCTCTTTGAATTAAATTAGTATCCAGAAAACCTCTAAGTTGTACATTATTCATAATAAAATAACTTACCATCTTAAAGAAGCTTTTCAGCCTTCATCAGATACGATACATGTGCGCACCGCCTGTTCACTTAGAACTACGGCTTCCGTCACATATTCTATCATAGGTCATGTGCGCACCGCTTGCTCACTTAGAACATCGGCCTCCGTCACATGTATTATCTTTGGTTATGTGCGCACCGCCTGTTCACTTAGAACTACGGCTTCCGTCACATGATATGTCATTTGGCATGTGCGCACCGCTTGCTAGAACATCGGCCTCCGTCACATGTATTATCTTTGGTTATGTGCGCACCGCCTGTTCACTAAGAACTACGGCTTCCGTCACATGTTTCATTCGATCCATACGTGCACCGCTTGTTCAAGAACTTCGGCCTCCTTAAACGTCTGGTCCATTCCAGTAATTGAAATTCTGTCTTCCTCTTAATCTGTGATAGTCTGCCAGGGATTGTGGTTGGTTTTTGAAGGGAAAATGAGGAAAAGGGGGCCAGGGGTATGCATTATATGGTTAATGGGGATGAACAAACCAAATTGTCTTAATCAACTGAGTCTCATTTATAAAACATGATAGTGATTCGTGCCATTCATGGCGGGTAATCATATTTTCCATTAAGTTATATTATCAATAAATCACTAAATCAATTGTATTATTTTCATCATTTGTTTCCCTAACAAATAATTTTAATGAATTTTTTTTTATTTTTTTTTTTTATTGTCTATACTTTTTTTTTTTTTTTTTAATCACCATTCTTATTTTTCGCTTTCATCTGATGTGATGGAGTCAGATTCGCTTGCCCCTGGAGATGAATGAAAAGTAATCCATGGCTTCAAGTGATCGGCAGGAAAAATATTTTTGTATTTACGCATGGTGTGTCCTTCAATACTGGATACTTCGTATCTGTCATAGTTTAACACCTTTGTTATTTTATACGGCCCTCTGAATTTGGGCGTAAGTTTATTGCTTTTCCCTCGTTCTTGATTTAAATTCGGAATCATGACCAAGTCTCCTTCATTATAAAATTTTGTAGGGGCCCTCATCTTGTCGAAACGTTCTTTCATTGTCCGCTGTTGCTTTACTATTGTGTTCTTTACCTCTTCACGAATCTCTTCTCTACTTTTTTCGTTACTTGTATCGTTTCCTTCTGTTAGATCTCTAATTATCCCTTCTGAAGGAGCAGCAGACCTATTTCCAAAGACGACCTCCGCTGGAGCTTTCCCGATGCTTCTATTTAGAGTATTATTCAAGCTCAACTGCAGTTTCGGTAAATTTAGGTCCCAATCAGTTTCACTGAGGTTGTGGTTCATCGCTGCTAGCGAGCTCAAAATGGTCCTATTGTATCGCTCGATTTGTCCATTGGCACGAGGTGTCGCCACTGCATTCAACACATGTTTAGCACCTATCAATTGCATGTAAGCTTTAAACTCAGATGATGTGAAGCTGCTTCCTTGGTCCGATATTATTACTTTAGGACAGCCCACGGTTGAAAATATGTCATCCAATGCTTTTATGGTTGTCTTAGATTTGGTATCACGAACACCCTTTACAAAGATAAACTTGCTGAAGCTGTCGATAACACCAAGAATGTACGTATTTCCTCTTTTGCTTCTGATGAACGGACCTAAATGGTCTAGGTGCATTGTATGAAACACTTCATCAGGTTTTGGGATCGGGTGTAGATATCCAGATTCTTTTCCGGTAGGTTTCTTATAGTAAGCACAGTTCAAACAGGCTGCTACATATTTTTTAACAAACCGTCTTATTTTAGGAAACCAATATTCTTTATTCATTTTCTCAATCGTTTTATCGAAACCGAAATGTCCTGATTCATCATGACACAGTTGACAAATTCGCCATTTAGCGCCATTTGGTACGACCCATTTCAAGCTTTTACCCACACGTCTATATAACTTACCTTCCTTAATCACATAGTTATTAGTAATGTCTTTGATATCAGTTTCCTTGGTGTCCAATATATCTTTTATATGTTTTAGTTTGGGGTCAGTCATTTGCACTGTATGTAACCAGTCTTCCGTTCTGATATTCATTATGGCCAGTGGTTCAATAACAACAGGGTTTCGGCTTAATGCGTCAGCGTGTTTCATCGACTGTCCTGGTCGATATTCCACCGTAAAATCAAATTCGAGTAATTGAAGCCACCATCTTGCAATTCGAGGGATTAAATCCCTTTTACTGAGCGTTGCTCTCAATGCATTGCAGTCTGTCAGAACTTTAAACTGTAACCCTATCAAATATATCCGAAACTTTTTTAAACTCGCTACAACTGCCATAGTCTCCAGTTCATAGGAATGCCAGAACTCCTCCTCCTTTGTTGTCTGCCGGCTATAATATGCAACAGGTCTTAACGGGGCTTTATCATCCGATTTCTGTAAGAGAATGCCTCCCAATCCATGTTTACTGGCATCACAATGTACTTCAGTTATGTTATCGGGGTTGTATAATGCCAACACGGGACGTGACGTGAGGCGCGTTTTTATCTCTTGAAAGGCGTTTTCTTGTTCCGTTCCCCAACTCCATGGTATTTCATTTTTGGTGAGCATCGTTAGGGGTCGTGCTATGCGGGCAAAGTCATTTATGAACCTTCGGAAGAAACTTGCTAGACCAACGAATTGGCGTATCTGGTGTACATTAGTAGGAACAGGGAAATTGGAAACTGCACGAGTCTTGTTTAAACCTGGTTTGAGACCATCTTCTGAAATTTCGTACCCTAAATACTCAATCGAAGACTGCAGAAAGTGGCATTTACTTATATTCAAGGTTAGATTGGCTTCCCGTAACAGAACTAGAATTGATTCTAATTTCTCTAAAGACTTTTCTATTGTAGGAGCAGCAGTTAAGATGTCATCCAGATAAGGTATGGCTAATTCAAATCTCTTGGACCCGAGAGCTTTGTTAATCATCTGTTGGAATACTGCTGGTGCGTTAACTAAGCCAAATGGCATTCGAGAGTACTCATAATGACCATCTGGCGTTATAAAAGCGGTTAAATGTCTGGATTCTTCAGCAACTGGAATTTGATGGTAACCGGATGCCAGATCAAGGCTGGTGAAGAATTTGTTACCACTCAACCGATCCAATTGATCATCGATCACCGGCATCGGATATTTGTCCTTAACTGTTTTTTTTTATTTAGAGCTCTGTAGTCCACGCAGAGCCGATAGTCATTGTTCTTTTTCTTTACCAGCACAATCGGACTTGCATACTCCGATTGTGATTCTCTTATTACCTGGTTTTGCAGTAATTCTTCAACCATACCTTGAACAATTCTTCGTTCAGCAAAAGGTAGTCGATATGGTTTATACGATATTGGACTGTTGTCTGTCAGTCTAATGTGCATCTCTGTCACAGCTGTAAGTCCAAGTTCCTGTGGTGACAGAGCAAAACATTCCCGATATCTATTTAACAAGTTAATCAGTTTCACTTTTTCATCCTCTGCAACATTTTCACCAATATTTAACATTTCTGACGTGATATCATCTCTTTTGGTATCCTCTTCGGCTATTTCCTGATTACATTCTGTAATTCTTTGTATTTGTTTTACATCTACAGGTACAGCCTTGAAATTATTTATCGCCGGTAGTATATGTCCTCTACTTAGTAATTTGTTTTCATTGAAATGTACATTACCACCCGATAAATTGACAACCACTAAATGACCGTGCCCTTCAGTCAATGTATAGATTCCTTGGAGAATAATATACTGCGAGTTTTCCTTCATACATATACATGCGGGAATATACATGTACCCTGTAATTTGGTTGTTTGCATGTACTGGTATGGGTTGTATACCAGTTAAGTTAACATCTGCGTCATTATAAAGTGCTACTTTATCTAAAGTTGTTTCACTAGTGTAAAGGTATAAGTCGGTATCGGTTTTATATACCCTTACTGAGGGTAATTCAGTTAATGTCTGGCCAATTAGAAGGTCCGTTTTGAGCATATCATCGCCTACAACATACATTTTAATATCGGCAGAAACCCCATCTACTTTAACATTTGCCTCGCAGCTTCCAATTGGTAAAATATTATTGCCAGTGCCAAAACCTTTGAGTGCTGGAACGTTTTCTCCGCAGACCTCCAGATTCATTTGCATAGCTACACTAGCCTTAATAACAGAACACTCACTGCCAAAGTCAATGTAAGCTGAATGAGGCACTTCATTGACTGATATGGTCTTAACGTATTTATCTCCCTTGGATGTGTCAAGCTCAGTAATTTTAAGAACTTGCGTTGGTAATGATCCAGTGTCTACTCTATTATTCATATTAGATTGTCTTCCCATTGCCTTAAAACAGTGGTTTTGATCGTGACCAACTCGGGAACAGAGACTACATTTCTTCATAGGTTTAGAACACTTGTTTGCTATATGACCCACTTCTTGACAATTGTAGCATTTCAAATTCCTATTTTTATTTTCCTTGGTATCGCTTCTATCTGTGTTTTCCCTAGGACGCGATCTATTTAACGCTTGTGTTCTGCTGTTTTGACTTGTGTTTCTATTTGAAATACTTCTTAAAAATTTAAGGAGGTCATTAGGTTCGCGAAAATTAGAGCCTTGTGCATTCAGTCTGATATTATTGTCGAAAATTCCGTGAGTAATGCAATCGACCGCATTTTTATTTGTAATACCGCATGCATTCACAAGTGCAGCCTTATCGTAATAATATTCTTCTAACGTTTCTTCACGTCTACTCCTTCGTTGCAACATTTCTGTAAGTTTATCAGCATAATTCCGGTCATCTGGAAATGTATTCAATATACGTTCTTGCCATTCGCTCCAAGATAAATCGACTGAATTGAGTCCTTCATACCATCGTTTCGCTAGACCAGAAAGTTTGGACAGAGCATAAAAAATTATCTGTTTCTCGTGCCAGTTGTAAATAGTAGCTATTTCATTGACCTTTCGAAGCCAATCTGCAGCAGACTGAGTGTTGGATTTTGGGTCAAATTCTGGTATCACTTTCTGTGCCCCCAGGAGACTGCTGTTCGTGTACTTGTCACCCAGCAAGCCAAGGAACTTTTTTAACAGTGTGTTGTCGTTAGACGACTTCTCCTCCGAAAACGACCTTGATCGCGCTTGTTGCTGTTTTGATCGTGAATGTACTCGTTTGCGTTCGGTATGACGTTTGCTTTTGGACTGCTGACCACGTCGTTTGTAACGACTCCCTGAACGCGATAATGGCGATGAGTGTGGCGTTGTGGATGTCGAAGACCTACGATCACGATATGGTCTTAACCTCGTCTTATTCCGGTTACGCCTTGATAATCTCATTCGGTCTCTGGGTGAACTACGATGACGAGATCTTCTGCCCGTTTTCCGTTCTTTGGACCTAGACCGATCATTCATGTGAGTAGTGGATGTTGAAGATACTGATCGACGACGCTTGCGATGTTCAAACTTATTTCTGCTACTAGCCGGTGTAGTTCTGCCCATTGTTTGGTCTGTATCACTCATGTCTATAGGTCTATTATATGTATGTACCTATGTGTTATTGTTAAAAGTCTATTTACTTTTGGTTTTGGGAAATATCAGAGGTGTAGTAGGATATGGCAGAGAGACATAATAATATAAGTATTTTAACACAAAGTCAAACATAGAATTGTAACCAATTTCAATCAATTATCAAAGATAATCATAACACTCCAGGTATGCAGATAAAAGTAAGTAAACACTGGTACAATCATGTAATCATCCTGTACTTTAATATAAATACATAATTATAATAAGTAATATACCTTGCATCAAAACATAGATAAATTATTGGTTATAACTTCATTTCCAAGTACAGAAAATTTTATTTAAGTACTCCATTTTGTTAATTGTACCTATCACTAATTAGGTACGTAAAAGAATAAATTTCAAAATTTTAACACCGATAATAATTGCTTATTCAATCAACCAAACTATAACACCCACATAAGGGTTCTTGGATGTGTCTGGTACACATAAGGCATATCATTACTTTTCTGTTGTTTTCTCATAATGTAACTTAACAGAACTATGTAGTTCGATTGAAAATCATTAAAACAATTACACTATCACAATAAGAAAACATCATAAACTCTTGAGTAACTGCACACCATTTAATTATTACTGATTAGGTTTAGAGGTTTCAAAATTTGCTATTAAGATGCTATTATGGGAGTTATTTAATACCCACTTTTAGTGTGGCATCAACCATAAATCAAATTTTTACTTGTTCATTTCAAAGTATAATTAGCATTTAATAACAACTAAAATATTAAAATATAACAACCAAAAAATTAATCATTTAGTTTCCCCACACAATATTATCATGGCAGTATTTAATCCGGCTAATATTATGTTATTACTTTGATCTGTTATGTACTGAAGCACTGATAGCGCAGTCAACATCCAAGTTAACTTTAGGCTATGTACAAGGTATTTAAATTACATTCGAATTTGAAGATCTTACCCACTAAACCCATCTCAGTAGCATTTGTAGATAACTTCCTAGTGCATAATAGTAATTTTGTATCAATTTTTCTACTAATTAGTCGGTGCCAGATTCTTTTGAATTATTTTATTCCGTTGCTAAGTCTAGAATCTGTGTAGGAACTCTTCTTTATTCATAATTAATCATTTATATAAATACTTATGTGACAAATAGTACAGTGGGTGCATACCTACTACAATTATTTTGTGTTGATAATTTCATACCGTGTACACTCCTAGCTAAGTATAGTAGATGTTTATATAATGAAAGGCAATAGAAGTCTCCCTGTTTAGTACTGCTCAGGTATTGAATTTAGGTAGGTGTATCAGTATATCTAAATATAGTATTATGATTGTATCAGTATTCACTCACCTTGACAGAAGTTTTCTCCGTATAGCTACCACAGCATTGACTACTCGCAGAAGTCATGATATAAGTAAGTACACATAAAATAAAGATAAGTAGGTAGGTATGCTCAGTATGTAAGTCCAAGGTATATTATTCATCAAAATGTATTGGTTAGCAGCAATAATTAGGAAGGTATTTAAATCTTTTACTGATAACGAGGGGACACAATAGTTAACCAATTGACATAAATCTCCTGGAGATTTAGAAACGGACGGGAGGCCTAGTCGCCTAGGTACCTTCCCATTTCAAATTAAAATCTGACTGACCAAAGTTATTCACTAGGCATAACCACGTAATTAAATAATTTAAGTAGTCAAATGTAAGAATTCTACGGCGCAATATGTTCTATATTAAGTAAGGCCTCGAAAACAGTGAAAACAAAAGTTATGCAAATTGTAAAACTTTCATTCAAGTAACAAGTGCTCTCCTCGTTTTACGTTTGGATTCACGTTCCACTTCTGATTTATAGTAAAAACACTTACCCAGATCTTCGTGGAGTCCTGGAAGGATTACTGTTCCGCTTTTTACAATTTTTATCAACTATTCCACTTTTATAAATTCACACTCTCCTCTCCTGTTCTACAGTTTTTTTCAATATGGCCGTCGCTCCCCCGCGCCGGCCTCATTTCCGCTATTCTTATTAAACTTAAAATGAATGAAAGCGTTATAAAATATGCCAATAACTCAATAATTCGTGACATGTTTTTAAATATGTGTTTACAATTTATTAAATATGATTACTCTTGAATAAAAATAATATCGTGATCAACCGGATGTTAACACAAGGTTATTTGTTTGGTTTGAAAAACTAGTAGCAGCTTATGTAATATATCTGCTACATGTTGGAACTGAATTAGTAGTCGTCTGGATATTGGATTGTGTCTAGACATCAAGCATACTGTGCCATATACCAGGTGACAAACACTCTTCACGAATCCGTCAACCAAGCATTCTGTACAATCAAATTAGAATAGAATAGAATAGAAAAAAAAGCAAATAATCTAACTGACGACTCAACAGAATCGTTTTTTTTAGTCAGGAATCTTCCCTATTGTGCTGATGCATGCTATGGTCTAGAACAACAAAAAATGATCGCATTAACGAGAAAAATGGCATACATGGCTTTTGGATTCGTTTATGGTACTTTTATACCCATTATACTTTGTGAACCTGTCACAGGATACCTCGCCATCACGCTTCATATTCTCACTCACACACGACCGCTGTACAATGTTCCAGTGCGGTTGTCGCGGTTTGCGGGCTGCAGTGCCCGTTGCGGTTTGTGTGCAAAGGGGATTCTAATCTGGGCACCGAATTGATATAATGCGTTAATTAAATTAACGCAAATGATGTTTTGTTTGATTATGTTTTGGTCGTGAAAGATGTTTGCGAATATTGGATTGGAAGTCGTAGCAAATTAAATAGATACTCGATTTTGTAACAATATTTTGATTTTAAAACAGTGTCCATAGAGTTACTTGCCCATTCTTTGGCATAGATATCTACGCTTTGGAATGTGCAACTATAGTACCTTCTCAAGTTATTATGCATTGTGACTGTGCCTGTAGTTTCTTTTTTTTTTGTGACATTCAAACGTTATGGTCTAATTAAAAGAAATTGTTTTAGTTTGAGTTATGCCCATCATCTGCAAGAAGCAGTGTCTAGTCAAACAACGAATAATAAAGTAATTTGTAATTTCAAATGAAATAAGAGGCCAACTAAACCAGCAGGTTTTGTTACCACATACCACAGACGTGCAATCTTACTAGAGCCTAAACAACACATTTTTGTGTTTTCTGTAGTTACACCTAATAAAAATAGTTACCTATATGTTAAACTTATATTGTCACTTACGGGATATCTTCCGTGATAATTTATTGTTTTGAGTTCCCGATATTTCGACCCTGTTGCAAGCGCCATGATCGCGGGTTGACTGGAGACTGCTGAAAATAAAATTGTTAGGAGCAGATAATTAATCTGTCTACCCTCTTTCTTTGTCTTTTGCTACGCGCACTATTGGAACTCCACACTAAGTCACGACAAAACGCACTCACAGTATCACCAGCTTTTGTGGAGTTTTAAGCCTAAAACAGTGTTTACATGTTGTTGTTTTAGTAGCAAATGCTGCGTAGGTACCTATAAAAGGCTGTGGGTGTAAGAAATAAATAACACGAATTTGATCAAAAAAAAATTGGGTACAACTAGGGTAGACTGGACTTTATTTTGAAGATGCTTCTACATTATTAACGCTAATATTATAAAGAGGAAATTTTTGATTTTTTGTTTGTTTGTTTGTAACGATTTAACTTAAGAACTCCTCAACCGATTTCAAAAACATTGACAATTAGAAAGCTACATTATTACCGAGTAACATAAGATATAAATTACATTGATATCATGCAAATTAGCCGATCTACACAAGTGCTAGTTACGAACTAATTTCGTTTGTCTGTTATTTCTTACAATCTTCAGTACCGAAATATATTCAACAATCTTATTTATGCCGAACAGAAGAGGGTACTCAAAGTGATTGTAGTAATTAAGTAAAAGCTCGAGTCTCATCGAACTTCTGTTATTTGGAGCCGAATGTTTTACTCCGATGAATGTTTTATTTCTTCATTATAAAGTGAACAGTGATGAACTCAAAACGAAACAACACAATGTTTTTACTTTAATTCTGAAAATGTATTTTTATTGTGAAGCTTACTGGCTGCCGGATTTTTGGAGTGAATTAAAAAGGATTGTGTTTTTAAAAGAATAAGCATTATTGTATAGTGCGGAATTATAGTAGCCATTAAAAGGATTATAATAATGAAAAATAAACTTTATTTCAGACTAAGTCCATAGGTATTTAAAAACATTACAATTTTATAAGTATAGGTTCACACATACAAACTAAAACATTATACATAGAAACACAGTAGCAAATGATTTAACAAAAAGTTACAGATTTTTCAAAGCTAAAATAATAATTATTTCAAAAACATTCAAACCAGCTAAATAAAAAGCAATGTTGAAATGTCCGATAAATATTTAGACTTACAATTGCAAAACTTTTATTTTTACAAAATTTTATTATTCGTGTCACCAAAGAGCTAAACAAATTGAATAGAATCAGAAACTGCTGCGGGAAAGCATTTTATTAAAAAAAAATAGATTCTATTGCATAAAGTGGATTTAAAAACCCGCGTGTGTTACCAGATCAAATAAAAGGCTTTGGTCACTAGACTGAAAGGTAACTTTTGAATAGGCTCAGCTTGACGTCATGTGTCGGAAATTCAATTTTTTATTTGCAAATCTAAATATTTTATATGTTGACTTGTGATCTTTTCAATTATATTCGTTTGAAATATTTATTACTCTGTTGCATATACAGAACACATAAATAAATTCAAATTCTGTTTAAAAATAAAGCAAACTTCCATTCAGAGAAGTTGATATTTTAATTTACATTCTCAAGATCAAGTTGTCCGTTGCTCCCCAATCTCCTCTTCACTTAATAGACTAACTTTAATCTTGACTTTACTTCTTTTCCAGGTAATCGGGCGTTTAAGTGGGGATTAAATGTAAGTATTACAGCTAAGAGAAGATGTACTCAAAAAACAAAGGATGACCGGATTTCCGAAGTGGCTAAGTATGGCTAAGTGTTCCTTAGCTGTTTGCGACTGGCTATTAAACCTTAGAAATCACAAGGGACGAAAATATTTGTATGGACTGGTATACCTTGACAGGGCGAAGTGAATATAGCAAATATCTTTGTGTTCACTCAGATATTCATACTAAAGATGTACCAATCTACAGTGAATCGTGACGGAAGCGTAATTTACGCCGCTCAAAATGAGCCGAGAACAGAAACTGGAAGTTGAATATGAATTAATTTAGGTGTGATCAATATTTAACGTGACTAAATTGTATACTGACATTTTCTACACAACATGTTTTTTTTTTAAACTAAACAAGTGCCTTTTGTCTTCGTTAAGGATCTTGTCATACCCTTTATTCCACATAACTTAACTCCTGGATTATCAACCCTTTTCCCATTGCAAAGAGAAACAGTTGAAAACGCTAAAAACGCTTGAAGCGCTTATTCACATGCCATTTCCATTGAACTTGACCCCAGAGTCTATTATAACTCTTAATTATCAATCTGTTGAATCATTTTCCGTCCAGATTGACAAAAAACCGCAATACAGTTTCAATCTGCATTCCATATCCCACGAAACGGCCGGTCACGGTCTGCAACGATGGCGTATTTTTCTGGGCTACATACAGTACGACATTTTTCTGCACCATCGTTAATATAAAACATTGTGTATTCGCTCATAAAACTCTTCCATAAACCAAACTGCTAATGATAGAAACTGTAATTTTGGACAGTAGGTACCTAGTTGTATAGATTTTGCGAAAATCAACCTTAAAGGTGGTGAAACGCAAGAGTTCTTATGCATAAAAGATTTTTCCTGCCGTTTAGAAACTTGAAATTAATTATCTAGGTACAGACGCTACATAAACCTTACCTAAACTGTAAAATTTTCACAATCAACATTAAACCCTAATGCTTTGGTGGTAAAGTTAAAAATCAATTAATTAAAGAAAGATAGATTATAGTAGCTTAATGTGTTTGTGTCTGTATAAGAAATCGTAACGATTGATCGTCGTATCTTCGTCAATTTTGGTTTACGTAATAAAAAAAAAAAATTACGGTTCGAATATTTTAGATATTATAACTGACGAACTAATTAGATTTTTTTCAGGACACAAGCTCACGCACACTATTATCGAGAAAGCCATCCAAAACATCCCGAAATCTTCTCCTTGGTCTGCCGAGAAAAAGATTAAATTACTCGTAAAATGATTATACTACAAAGGTAGACACGTGCGAAAAAAGTGCTATTATTTTTATATTTCGGACCTTTGACCCTTCTTTCACGCCAAGCTAATCAGAACCCCTTTTAAATATACAAGAGGAATGTTGAAATAGCGACAAATGTATAAATTATGAGTCGGGGTTACGTTAATATTAGATGACGAGTCGCAGGTTTCATTAGCTGAGGACTGAAAGTTTAATGAGTATGACGTCATGAATGTCTTTTCTGTCGTGTCGATTGTCCGTGAGTGGTGATTATTGGGGTAGTGTCACAATGTTTGGCTAGAAAAATTTTGGCGATAATGTGATGTTTGTGTATGTGTGTGTGTTTTGTTTTACAATATTAGTATTTATCTACCCAAATAAAATTTGGAACAGGTGTCAAATTCAAGTGAGTGTGCTATTCTAGTATCTACATTAAATCAGATATCGATAGAAACCCCAATTCAGTATGATTTTTTTAATTATAAATCTCGAGTGACACATGAATAGTGACTTTGACTATGATTTAAAAAAAAAATGACAGATATCCGAAACGCCGCCATTTCGAGCTGTCATTTGTTCGTTAGCTTTTTATTTCCAGTTACGAGTAGACAAATTTTCTGATGAGTTCTTTATTTCTGTCGAAAATGAGTGATAGTGACTCAGAAATTGACATGAACACTCCGCCAGATATCGTAAATGCAGCGACGAATGCAACTAATAACTTTTTTATTGCATTACACTGGTAACAATGCTGGTCATTTCCCTATATATGGTTCCTGAACCCATCATAGAGCCCTAATGATATTTGGGTAGATAAAGTAGTGTATGCAACTATACATAATTAGGCATTACAACACTCGTGTGATGCTATTAAGAAAAATACTTAAACCCACACTTGTGTTGTAATGCCCATAATTATCGACTGCAGTCGCATAAACTACTATTGCGAGTCAATTGACGTGTGTAATAATCAGCCCCCTTTCTGGACGGAGAGTGTGCCCTTATCTTCAAACTGAAACACAATTGCCTTAAGCTGCAGAATTTCGAAGAGCTCGTGGCTAAATAATAACAGCCGTTTGGGTCGATCGCGCTTGCCTAGGTTGGTCTGTGGATGAGTGACCACCCATTACATACAGAGTTTCCTCCGTGCCTCGGAAAGCACGTTAAGGACAAACACGCCGGTCATTCTTCCATACAAACGTAGTCTGGTGATTACTCCTCTGTTTGACGGTGTAGGTTCAAAATTAAAAGTTGTATCAACTGGTCTTGTTATTATCTATGCTTGTATGGAAGCAGAATTGGAAAAAAAGTATTGGTTTCGAATTTATGAGCGTCGAAACTTTCACATTTTAACACTAATTTTAGCTCATCTTTGGGCTTAAATAAGTAACGTATATAGTATGAAAATGAAAAAAGCAAAACCATACAGTCATAGATTAGTTATTCAAAATTTCAAATAACTTTATTTTGAACTGATACATTCCATAGATTTTTCATAATATCTAGACTACCAAAGGTCTGCATAGAAAATTTCGCGCGCCCGTTTTAGTTGTAAATCTCATTGCATTTCGCTGCAAGTTGCCTCCCCGGTCAGTGGGGAAGACGGGAAGCACGCAGCGCGTGTGTGTGCGTAGTGTGTGGGTGCACACATGCTTGGTTTCGACGTGCATGAAACTGGTATTGTTTGCTATCGTAGGTCTGTACGAGTATGGCTTGAACTATGGATTCCGATATTTCTTTATTGATAGTTCGTGTTGAATTTAGAATTTGTCCCTAATTTTTGTTTTCGATTTGATATTGATTTACGGGCGGCGTTCGAATTTGGACTTGTTGCGTCAGTGAAGTGATCTTCAGCAATTCAAGAATTGATTGGGTAAGTGGAATGTTTTATTTTACTATGTAAAATTCATGACGTTTCACGCGCATTTTAGAATTATAAAGTAACGGCTGCTGGGTTTGTTTAGGTATAATAAAATGTGCGTTAACACTTTTGTGTAGGACAAAAGTTTGTTGAAGCATGTTTTGATAAAATTTAAAGCAGGTAGTATAACTTACTTCTTACTTTTTACGCAATAACATTATGAAAATTATACATATTATAGTGACCAACTGTTTCGCTGAGAATGATATTTTCAGTCTCGAATAATTTAAATTCTGTGATAACTTCTGAACTGTTCATCCAAATGATATGCTGTAAAAGACATAATCTAAATTGAATTATCAAGATAATGAACATACTTATTTGGATAAGGATTAATACTGAATAGGGGAAAACGGCTTGGCAAATTAGGTCACATTTTTAAATTTTGAAATTAATTATGGTTACTTAGAGTTTACCACAGGAGATAAACATACTTATTATGTTATTACGGACTTTTTTCGGAGCAGCGGTGGCCCAGTGGTGGCGGCCCTGACTTACGAACAGTAAGTCGTGGGTTCAAACCCAGACAGGCGCATTACTTTATGTAATTTATTTCATCACCAATGCTCTCAAAACGGTGAAGGAAAGCATCGTGAGGAAACCGGCATGTCCAAGAATAAAAAATTCGAAGACATGTGACATCTATCAATCCGCACTGATTGCTCCTCATTGAGAGGAGGCCGTGTCCCAGCAGTGGGAACATTATAGGCTGATGATGATGATGGACTTTTTTCACGCTTTTTATGAGTCTTTATAACATAATTTTGTTAAATATAACAAGGGTTAGCATGTGTGTGTAAACACCTTCCTCGAGAATCACTCTGACTATTGTTGAAAACCGCATGAAAATCCGTGCCGCAGTTTTTGAGTTAGTCACGGACAGACAGACAGACAGAAAGACAGATGCGACGGAGACTTTGTTTTATAGAACGCAATAGGCAGTGGTTCTAAAAAGGGTCTAAAATGGCCGCTTTAGCAGAATCGTAAATGAATCACGTTAAAAAAATTAAATTCTTAGAATGGTCTTTGTAGCCATTGCAATAAAGTCCATTTTAAGAATTTTAAATTTTGTTCAATAAAATGAATCACGAAAATTAAAAATTCTTAAAATGGACTTTATGGTCATGGTTACAAAGACCATTTTAAGAATATTTTTTTTTTACGTGATTCATTTACGATTCTACTAAAGCGGCCATTTTAGTAATTGATCATTTCTAAATCGGCATTTTCTACTATGAACGAAAAAAAATGTGGTAATATTTGCGATAGACTCGCTCCCGACTTTCACAAGCTCGGCCCGGCCGAAGTTACTGGTTTCTTTGTGACATGAAGTAGTATTTTGTAATACTTACCTAGAGGCATTTAGGTAAGTACATCATCATCATCATCATCATCATCATCTCAGCCGAAAGACGCCCACTGCTGGACATAGGCCTCCCCCAAGTGTCGCCACATTGACCGGTCCCTTGCGATTCGCATCCACCGGATTCCCGCAACCTTCACAAGGTCATCGGTCCACCTAGTGGGAGGTCTTCCAACGCATCGTCTTCCGGTTCGCGTAAGTACATATTACTACTAAATTAAATAGTAGTTAGTAGTTTTGCTATGGCATTATAGTATATTTTAGATAGATTTGATTTCTTACAGAATAATATGAACTACATAGATAGAAACAACCATACAGACTAATCTTTTGTGTTACAGAGGCAAATAAGGATAAACGTATAGGCAGAAAGACCAGCCTACGGCCAAGTGTCGCTCGCAAAAAGAGGTGCAGAGTAAAAGGGAGATTTTTAAATGCAAAAAAAGAAAATATTCCTGCAACAATGACTTTTTCTGAAGTTCTTTTTCGTGTATACCTAATTATACGAAGACACGAATGGCGCAGCGGTAGTGAGACTGCCTTACGTTCTTTGAGTATTTACAAACAAAAAGTATCTATGTAGTATATCAACTATCTGGTGTCCACAACACAAGCCTTGTTGCTGAGCGTGGCACTAGATGGCACTGTGTGTAATGTCCAGCGATATTTATTCATTTATTTATAATAGACGACCTCGATGGTAAACCTTTTAGCAAGAAAAATGATAACACTAACTACCACAGATTTACTCGTACTCGTTTACTCGTGACGATCAATAATAATATCATAAAGCAGAAGAGTTTGTTTGTTTGGTTGAACGCGCTAATCTCAGGAACAACCGTCACGAATTGAAACTATTTTTGCGTTAGATAGTCCATTTATTGAGGAAGGCTATAGGCTATATAACATCACGCTAAGACAAATAGGAGCGGAGCAGCAAAATGAAATGTTGCAAGCGGGAAAAAAGCTTCCGTTGCGGAGGCGATGCGTTGCGATATCAAAACATCACGCGAACGAAGTTGCGGGCATAAGCTAGTAATATTATAAAGCTGAAGAGTTTGTTTGTTTGTTTGTTTGAACGCGCAAATCTCAGGAACTGTTTGAAATTGAAAACATCTTTTTGTGTTGTATATAGTAGTCCATTTATCGAGGAAGGTTATAAGCTATATAACATCACGCTACAACCAAAAGGAGCGGAGCATAAATGAAAATTGTTGCAAACACGGGGAAACGTTATTCCTTTTGTGTTTGTTACTTCAGAGGTGGAGGAGAGAGGAGGATCAGGTAACAAACACAAATCACACAAATATATCGACTGCGTGAACCGATTTTGATGATTCTTTTTTAGGGTTCCGTAGTCAACTCGGAACCCTTATAGTTTCGCCATGTCTGTCTGTCCGTCCGTCCTCGCTTCATCTCTGTGACCGTTAGCACTAGAAAGCTGAAATTTGGTAACATATGTGTATCAATCACGCCGACAAAAAGGTAAAATAAAAATTGGAAAAAAATGTTTTATTAGGGTAGCCCCCCTATATGTAAAGTGGGAAGTGATTTTTTTTTTAATTTCAACCCTAATGTGTGATATATTGTTGGAAAGGTATTTAAAAATGAACAGGGGTTCAACAAAATCATTTTTTTTAATAATGTCAATAATTTCGGAAATAATCGCTCCAAAAGTAAAAAACAATGTGTCCCCTCTAACTTTTGAACCATAAGTTTAGAAAATATGAAAAAAATCGGAAAAGTAGAACTTTATAAGGAACTTGGATGGAAACAACAGTTTTTGAACAAAAAAGACAAAAAGTTGTACAAAATAATTTTTAAACTCATATGTGGGAACACTTATTGTGACGGACGGGAAACTACGGAACCCTACACTGAGTGTGGCCCGACACGCTCTTGGCCGGTTTTTTTTATTTGAATGCTTATGCTTTCCGTGTGGTGGAGATAGGCAAATCTGCAGTGATTACTGCAATTGATGGATGTTTATTGTTTATCCAACATCATGACAGAACATCACGTCTGTATGCTCTGAGGGGGGACAATACTCCAAGATTGCGACAGTTAGGTGTGTATTCCATTTATTAGGGATAAGCCTATTACCGTAACATGTATTTTATTGGAAAGGGTGACCTAACCAAACACTCTTGAAGGGTAGTTTGATGAGTGTTGGTTTGGTTCTGATTATGGCATACATGACAAAGTAACGGAACTGTTCAATTCTTAGCAGTAAATTTACGATACTCGACCAAATCTTTTATAGGCTACCCGGATATTTGAGTAACCTACCATAATCGTTATTAACCGACTTCAAAGGAGGAAGTTCTCAATTCCATGTTCTCCGATTACTCAAAGATGGCTGGACCGATTTTTTTTTTAATGTTTGAAAGGATATATCCTTCCTACGTGGTTCCATAATCATCAAGTCAGGATACTGATGATGGGATCCTGGATGGGGGAGAAAATAGAGGGAACTCTTCAAATTTTATAGGCACACAGGAAACGATTGGGGTAGTTTTAGGAAGAGTACTTTCTCGGAGTGATCTCGTTTCAATTTGGTACAGATGTGATGAAGAATTTCAGAGATAGGCAACGAAACTCCTCAATAAATGATAGCAAATGTACTGGGATTGTTGAAATCTCATGTCTGTCTTTTGCTTACACCAGTTCATAACAAAAACGTTGCGAAAGGGTAAGTGTAACATATGAACCACTAAAACTAAAAACTAAATCAATCAAATCTCTTTTATGGGACGCAGGCGAAGTTGCGTGGGTCAGCTAGTATTATAATAAAAAATATATCTTTTTACCGATCACAATTTATAATCTCTCAAGTTTTAGATATAGATACCTACAACTTTTACATCGAGTTTATAATCTCTATTAGCAAGTTATTTTGTAAGTAGTCGGAGTTTGCTATCGTACATATACCTACCTTTCTTTTTTAGGTGATCTGCGGATATATCAATACGTACTGCAAATGTAGAAAATGTCCAAGGCAAAAGTTTAAATAAATAAATGTCGCCAAGAACCTACGTGAAGCAAATATTGTGGCGAGTCTTTCGTATAGTCTCTGTGGTTACACAATGCCTATTGTTGATAAATGTATACTAAGAGATTATTGTAAACGCTTATTGTACTATTGACCGCTATTGTAAATAAACAGCCAATAAACACTTTACAAAATAACAGATTTTTTTATTTGATGAACCAACAACAAGCTTCACAGTCACATCAAAGAAAAAATCTAATCAATGAAATTATTTGTTGATAATAACAATAACTACCTACATTATTCAACATATATAATGTTCACACTGTAGCAAGAGAACTCATTGTCACGTGGGAAAAGTCGCAGGTAAGTATTATGTAGGAGCTTGACCATTCATAATAACAACCAGGTAAATTGGGTACATATTATTACATTTCACACAGTGATAATCCTAAGTTCTAATATCTATTTGTTTGAGTTCATGTCGTCTTTCAAACATGAATCGCCTACGCGCCACCGATAGCACACAATCACACGCCGCCCGCGGTCATCCACTATTCAATGAAGTTGCGCGTGTATGCGTCACTCAGCGTCAGGAATGCGTATGTGTACGAACACTAGCTCCTTACTGCTCATCACAGCGTCTATCCCTTTCGCTCGTGATGTCGGATGAGATAGCATGCATTTTAACCCCGCCCACCAACTAGTTCGTGCCGTCAGAGCGTGTGCTCTTAAGCTGTTGGTCCCGGCTGTCTTTGTAGATCTTCGACAATCGTTACAGGTAGTCAGCGACCGAAAAAGTTTGTCAACCAGGCTTACCAAGGGGTATTATAAAGGGTGTAAAACACTCTTCACGAAGCCGAAAGGCACTGGTTCTCGCCATAATTACGATAATTTTTTTGTTCAACACCATACCTGGGAACCTTCTAGTTACAGAGATATGGGGGGTCAAAGTTACAACTTATTGACAAGTTTTTTTTTTAAATACAAGTTATTTTTGGAAGATTTTAACTTTTAACACCTCCACGACCCTCGTACTATTCAATCCATCCATCAGCACAATGTTTTGAGTGCGTTACATTAAGTTCTACCACAAAACATGATTGAGAGCAGCGATGGCCCAGTGGTGGCGACTTACGTTCAGTAAGTCGTGGATTCGAACCCAGGCAGGCGCATTACTTTGTGTAATTTATTACATCACCGCTGCTCTCAAAAACGGTGAAGGAAAACATCGTGAGAAAACCGGCATGGCCTAGAACCATAAATTCGAAGGCATGTGACATCTACCCATCCCTGCGCGGGCCCGCGTGGTGGATTAAATAGCCCATCCCCTCTCACAGAGAGGAGGCCTGTCCCAGCAGTGGGAACATTAATAGGCCGATGATGAAGTAGCTCGTATATTTTCTTACCAGCCAAAATAGTTAAGTAGCTTTATCTTTCTTCTAAAATCTACGACCTCTTTCCAAGCCATTCCACCTGAAGCAATGTCCTCATGTAGCTTTATACGAGAACTGGCACAGAGTACTCGCTTCACAAAGCTGAGGTGCGGTCATTAGATGGTTAGTGTGGGGCTGGGAGGACAGCGAGAACAGAGCACGGTCGATAATGGCCGGAACTTGGTAGAAGATCTACTTTGGGACAGCCAAAAATGTCAATATGAAGTTACAGGTTATAGAACAACCGGCTAGCGGACTTGCGCATGAAGCGTTTCATACCACCTTTAATTTCTAATTAATCTTTCTTTTTATTTGTTGTTATAGCGGCAACAGAAATACATCATTTGTGAAAATTTCAACTGTCTAACTATCACAGTTCACGAGATAAAGCCTTGTGTCAGATAGACAGACGAACAGTAGAGTCATAGGGTCCCGTTTCTCCTTTAGGGTACGAAACCCTAAAAAACACAGTCTATCTAACTATACAATTTGGTAAAAAATTTGCTAGTTATCTTAGTTATATTGGAAGGGTGAATCTATTGCCATTTATGGGCCAAAATCGGCCTGCTTATCAGAACTATATTGACAAAAAATCCAGTAACTTTGCTCGACATTGAATCAGAACGGAACAATAAATTGTAGCAGTTATAACAGAGAGTGGAAAGACCTCTGATTTTTTTAATTCATGTGCGTATTGTATAATTAACACATGTTTCGGTGAAGGAAAACATCGTGAGGAAACCAGCATGCCTGAGAGATGCGCTGTGTGTTAATGTCCAGCGATATTTATTGGAACGAAGTTCCTTATCGCGCGTTGTGAAAGGGGGCTAGACGGAAAAAATTCTTACGAAAAAGTTGTCACGACACTTTTTTTCTTTTTAAAAATAAATGAAGGTTGCTATGCGTTTGTTTCATTTCTATTTCGCATTGAACAGTGTGGTGTCGCGACGATTATTTATGTTGAGTGAACATTATATTTGTTAATAATAAAAAAAATATTATTATAACTTAAAAAAAAAAAAAAATTATTGCAATTCCTTCACTAGTTAATCGAAAGAACTTCGTTCCATCCGGGTGTCCCTTGACACCTCTCAAGTTTTTTTATTTATTTATTTATATTTCTTAACGGCATGTATTGTGGTGAGGCCCATGGGCGATATAAAAACTCTGACAGTACCAGGTTAGGCACTTATCACACGACAAAGAAAAGAACAGAGTTACATTCTTCTTCTAGTTTTTCATTCACAATCTATCTCAATGCTCTGTTGTCATTTTTTCGTATCATTCCCGAAACTTCTCTACTCTTATGATTGTAACAAACCAGTGAGCACAAACGCTATTCTAATGGCCACATTCTTTATCGCTCACTGAACTACTGAAGAATAACTAAAACCGTGTTAAGATTCCCCTTAAATCTTAAAGTATTTGAGCGAGACGACTTAAAATATTACTCTATGAACTTCAACTTTTTCTTTAAAACGTTGGATATATAGATTAGGGGAACGGGTAGAATATTTCCATGTAAGTCATCCGGTTAATGTGACACATCGGGAATTAGAAAGAGACTCAAGTATGAGTAAAAGAGACGATGCTCTGTAAACATGAACTTTTAGGACGTTTAGCTTTTTCAATACTTATTGTTCCCACTGCTGGGACACAAGCCTCCTCTGTATGCTTTAATCACCACGAAGGGGCAGGGTGGGCCGAAAGTCATATTATGTCATATTATTGTCCTCTAATTTTTGGTTCTAAGACATGCCGAATTCGTTTTCATTTACCGTTTTGAGAGCATTGTGGTGATGAAATATAACACACAAAGGGCTAGCTAAGGCAAAACATAAGTAAAATTAGAAAGTCATGGTATAAACCTTTGCCCAGCAGTGGAAAAGAACAAACTAACATAAAAAAATCGCCGACTTCCAAGAAAAACATTAAAAAGTGGAAAATAACTTTTCTTCCGGAAGTATGACTATCGTTTGTTTCATTGACTTTTCTGCCACCATAGAACAGCTCATAGACTACCCAAGCAACTTGAATAAAATCTATAAGGGACCATCGTGCGTCAGAAAAGAATCACCTAATTCACGGAGTTATGAAAAGAAGAATCACGTAATTCACGGAGTTACGAAAAGAAGAATCACGTGATTCACAGAGTTATGATGATGTTTTGAGAACCTACTTCTTTTTAGAAGTCGGTTAAAAGCAGGGCCTGCTTGGCTTTGAATCTAGGACCTACAATGTGAAAGTCGGGATCACTTGCTTTCATCCAAATCTCACTTAAAGTGCTATGTTTAAAGGTACTATATCTTAATTATGACAGCTTTCTAATGTGTTGTTATGGGCCGTAAGTAATGTATCTGTTTATGATAGGCATAAAGGAATGGTACACGTTTATAAAAAAGTGCTTTTACTCTTAATGGAATTGTTGATGGTTGACGTCATCAAAAGTTATTATTAAAGGACTTTGATTACTTCTTGTTATGTTGGAAAGAACCCGGCTTACCAAGGGGTATCGTATTACCCAGTACTAACTGGGTTGTGGAGGTCAGATAAGCAGCCGCTCCATATAAAATACTGGTATTCAGCTGCATCCGGTTAGACATGGACACTGACCACAAAATAGTTGGATAAAGGATAGGCAGCTGGAGAGTCTTGGTCTTAATATTCTAAGTTTGATTTCTCTCTCTTCTCTTCAAACAGTGTGGATTAGGTTAGATTTACTCAGACTTCAAGGTTATGGATAATGCAGCTTCATTTTGGATCAAATGACTTCTCCCACTCTGGGCGGAGCGGGAGGGAGTGTCAGACTTTTACTGAATGAAAACTAACCATGTTCCTTCCTCGCCCTTTGTGTTCCGAGGCCAGGAAACAGACATCGTTTCTTTCGAACAGTTCCGCAGCCCCTGCAGGCTTTGGCCCATGCGGGCCCCGTCCTTTATGCTGAAATCTCTTTGAGGCGCGCGTGGAACACGAACGCGCCGTCAACACGGCCTGTCGTCATAAGACGGACGGACGGCGAGCTAGCCCATAGCTCACCGTCCACAGGCCCGCGTCTACGGTGGCCGGAAGCCACCACGTGGCCCCCGACGCCTGGTGCGTCTCCCGCGGCGGCTGGGGCGAGAAGTTCTCTCCCTCTCGCGTTCCGCCACCTCCTTCGCTAGAATGACTGCTGATCTAGTCTAAAATGTTCTACGAAGATCGAATTGCATCAAAATTCAAACACTATTTTAAGCTTTCACGGTTTTTATAACTATACTGTCCACTTACGGGATTTCTTCCCTGATTGTTATTAATTTTGAGCTCTCGATATTTTGACGCTGTTGCAAGCGCCATGATTGCGGGTTGGCTGGAGAATGCGGGTGGATGGTGCACGTCAAATCACGGAAGATACCCGTAAGTGGCAGTATAAGTTTTGCATCAAAACTGTACATATTTGAAAATAGAAGCCGATTCAAACATAGTAGAGAAATAGCCTATCAAAATTCTATGATCGATGTTCAATGACTCACTGGACTAATGACGTAAGGAATTTCTTCTCTAGATAAATAAGCATCCACATCCTCACTCCGAGGTAGGCACACAGATAAAATAACACATTACTGAACATACAAACACTCACAGTTATCTATGTAGTGCATTTTATATTTTATCTCCGTTATTATATTGTGGGGATTCATGAGGGAGAATTATATAATTATGTTCGACAGTTTTGATAGGATATCTTTGGAGAGGTAGCTAATGGTGTGATTGGTGGAATGTAACCGAATGTACCCGAACTTATCTGAAGCTATACGGTGGGACGTGTGGTTTGATGGAATGTCGTGGAGTTTCATCACGGGCTTAAAACAGATGACGGTTTTTAAAATTGGAACGTCAAAAGACAGACATTGTTGCTGCAGGGATTTTTACAGTTTGAATGACACTGACAAGGAGCGTTGTTTGTGAACGTTTTGTGAAAATATTTTGAGAAATACATTGAATGAAGCTTTGGCGTGCGACCCTTGTCCGTGTGAAAATATTACATCCCTATTTGTACCGTTTGCTGTCATTTTTTTTATGACCTTTCATAGAATATAAACCATCTTTTTGCCTCATTACGATCCAATCAGCCGTTTCGGTTTAATCGTGAAAAGGTAGCAAACAAACAAACACACTTTCACACTTTCGCATTTATAATAGTAGTATGGATGTCGACCATGCACAATTAGTTATACACACCGTATTCACCGTATGTATTAGAGGAAGACCAAAGAAACGATGGATGAACTGTATAAAGAATGATAATTATAGCAAGGAAGTAAGACGTGTCTGATGAGATGACGAGTAATAGAGAGGTATGGTAGAAAAAGAGATGCTGCGACGACCACAAATAAATTGGGATAAAGGCAAGAGAATGATTCCATATAAAGGGTGTAAAACACCTCTTAATGAATCTGAAAACCACTTGTTCTTCTCATCATTGCGATCATTTTTTGTTATACACCATACCTGGGAATCTTCTAGTTACAGGTCTCCCAAAGTGATAATGCGCATAGAAATCTTCGTCATACTGTTCGGCAAAGGTCGTATTCCCCGAGCGTCGTCGGTGCATTTTCTTCATGCACGATTCAATGATTCGGATTTCTGGAAATACGACAATTAGCGAAGATCTGAATGCGCATTATTAATTTGGGAATACTGTATAATATATGCTGATATTGGGGGTCAAAGTTCCAACTTTTTGACAAGTCTTTTTTAGGGTTCCGTAGCCAAATGGCAAAAAACGGAACCCTTATAGTTTCGCCATGTCTGTCTGTCTGTCTGTCTGTCTGTCTGTCTGTCTGTCCGCGGATAATCTCAGTGACCGTTAGCACCAGAAATAAATTAAAATAAAATAAAATAAAATAATAAAAGCTGAAATTTGGTACCAATATGTATATCAATCATGCCGACAAAGTGCAAAAATAAAAATTTAAAAAAACATTTTTATTAGGGTACCTCCCCCAGACGTAAAGTGGGGAGCGATTTTTTTTTTAATTTTGACCCTGACGTGTGATATATTGTTGGATAGGTATTTAAAAATGAATAGGGGTTTTCTAAAATCATTTTTTGATAATATTAATATTTTAGGAAATAATCGCTCCGAAAGTCAAAAACAATGTGTCCCCCCCCCCTCTAACTTTTGAACCATAAGTTTAAAAAATATGAAAAAAATCACAGAAGTAGACCTTTATATGAACTTTCTAGGAAAATTATTTTCAACTTGATGAGTTGAATAGTTTTTGAGTTATATAGCACTTTTTCAAAAAAACGCAAATGATAACTTTGTTTTTCATACAAATACTATGAAAAACAAAGTTATTTTTGCTGACGAAAAATGTTGGTATTTTTAATGGTCTGGGAAGCTACGGAACCCTACAGTGAGCGTGGCCCGACACGCTCTTGGCCGGTTTTTTAATACAGATTTTTACTTTAAACACCTCTACGACCCCTGTACTATTAAATCCATCCATCAGTACAATGTTCTTAGTGCGTTACATTGAGTTCTGCCAGCAAACATGATTTCTCACCCGTCGTTTCCCAGCAATAATTTTTGCGTAAATTTACTAAGTTTGATGTACAGAATGCTTGGTTGACGGCTTCATAATGAGGTGGTTTACACCCTGTATAATTCCAACAAGCAAAAATCGAAACTCAAAAAAAAAACTTCTCAATTCGTTTCCAACAAATTCCTGAGCGTCTCAAATCGTCTTATCCATATCATCCTGACTACAGCGCCGTGTCACAATCCCTGTACAAACACGCGCTTGTTTGTTCTCGTCGTTTGTTCAACGCATTGTCTCACCTGCTTGCCAGAAAGAAGGGATACGTTTCTTCCTGTCGACAAGTTAGATTTAAATGTTTTGAAGTGCGTTTGGGAGATTTGTGATTTTACTTTCGAAAGCGTGTCTTGTAAGAGTTCTTAAGGATCGAAGCTTAAGACTGAGTCTTCAATCCAAATAGCTTTGCACAATATTATTAAAGGAGTTTTGTATTGGCAAATCCTCAAAATAGCTGAGCTAGCAGCAAGTTTTTGCCTGATTGAATCATCATTCTCCAGACTTATTCCAATACTTAATGATTTGTTTGAATGATTTCTAAAAATGACACTACTTTGACTGAACCCCTGTCCCGTTTGAACCCAATTCGATCAATAAAGCCTTATTTACACATTACTCATAAAAAATTGCTCCATAAATACAGTATTTTTCTCATAATATAAATAAACTGTATATTAACAATATATAAAATTAAATGCCATCGATTTTCGATAACCCTTCTTTATTACATACCCTATGCAACCTTCCATAAATATCACTAGATTTCGGGCCGTCCTCTCCTTGGGTAAATACTTTATTTATTTTTATGATGCTTATGTATTTTGATTAAAAAATATTCTGGAAAGGGACCGCTGGGCTTTGATGTGAGGTCCTGTTATATACGTTAGCATGAATGTATTCATTACACGCTCTTCAAAGAATTTGTAACTCTTTCCCTACAGATGAAAGCGGCCTTATTGCATAGTCATGGTTGCGAATCTTGGGTTACTGTATTAAAGGGTTTAGTTTGAACCAGTCTTTGTCATTTGAAAGCTAGTCATCACATCATCATTTCAGCCCAAAGATGTCCACTGCAGACCTCCTCTAAGTGTCGCCACATTGACCGGTCCCGTGCGACTCGAATCCAGTGGATCTCGCAACCTTCACCAGGTCATCGGTCCACCTAGTGGGAGGTCTACCAACGCAACGACTTCCGGCCCGCGGTCGCCACTCCAGAAATTTTCGGCCCCATCGGCCATCCGATCTGCGAGCAATATGCCCCGCCCATTGCCACCAGCCAGTCTTATCATATTACCTATATATTACTAACTGGGTTGTGGAGGTCAGATAGGCAGTCGCTCCATGTAAAATACTGGTATTCAGCTGCATCCGGTTAGACTGGAAGCCAACTCCAACATAGTTTAGCAATTCTTCGGGCTGCGTAGCTAACCTTGATTCTCATGAGGAAAAGCTGGTACGTAATAAAAATAACAATAATACGAAGAAATGAAGCGTCAATTTTTTTTTTAAGAAATCACGCTTCCATTTAAAACAGAACGCAACACCAGAATAGAAATAAGAGACACGTCTAACAAAAGAATTGTTACCTCCAAAAATAATTACACATCAATGCCAAAACAGCGACCTATACATAAACTTATTTTTCACCCGCCGTAACAAAAGGTTGCCATAAATAAAACGGCTCACTTATTGTCCATACACAATAGATTGTAACAAACCCTAATGGCATCGATTATGGCTACTCCTAACTCGGAATTTCATTAACTTTCCCTTTAATTCTTGTTTAATAGGACGGGAGTTGGGAACGCATAAATAAAAATGTGTTGCAGTATTTTTTTTTATAATTTATGCTTGTCGAAAATGGATCGGTTTTGCTTTGGTTTTTGTTCTTTATCAAGGTAAAATAAAATTAATACATTGAGAATAAAATACTTATTGCAATACACTGATGTAGAAAAAATTTTAGCAAACGTTCTTTCATACAAACTATGTCGGGAACTCAGAGGGTAAAACAATGCTATCAATGAATTAATGACGGACGTGGCCCGAAAAATTGCCAACCTTTAGTGGCAGTGGGGCCAAAAAGTTTTAGAGTGGCGACCGCAAACCGGAAGCCGTTGCTTTGGAAGGCCTTCCAGTAGGTGGAACGATGACCTGATGAAGGTTGCGGGAATCCACTGGGTACAAACCGCACGAGACCGGTCAATGTGGCGACACTTGGGGGAAGCCTGTGTCCAACAGGTTTCGTCTTTCGTCTGAAATGAATGAATTTATTTAATAGAAGCTTTCCTTCATTTCGATGACTCAGACACAGAAGTTTATTATCCGTTTTTATAGCCAACGATCCCCACTCCATCTTAACCAAAAGTTAACCATCTCGGGTGCGTCTTGAGAAGTAATAAACGTCTAGGCCGAGACAAGTACCTACTATTAGGTAGCCCTTAATTGACTTCTGCGGTGGTTAATAGTGTGTAATTTAGAATAGTGGTGACTTTAACAAGAAACATAGTTATGTAGTTACAAATTATGCTGGATTACTGAACTGTGGTATGTTTTATTGCACTATTAATTTTAACCTTACTTACCTTATTTGACCTCGTCTATAAGCCCTAGAACATTTGTTGGTCTCACCACTCGATTCTAAAATTAGACCAACTCCTTTTAAATAAAAAGTGCTTGCAAATGGTTTAATTGAAATAAATGCATAAAATAAAAGAAAATATTTTTATTCCCTATGTTCTGTGCTTTTCAATACCACAAACATGCTTATGGCCCCTCGCCCACGGTGACGATTTGTAGCGATGCTGTCACGAGTTTAGTAAACGTGCGACAGCATCGCTACAAATCGTCACCGTGGGCGAGGGGCCTACATTTCAACTAGTATTTGATGAGACCAGTCCTTCATACAATTCCCAAACCACTGTAACTTCTGAATGCCAGAATAATCAACAGTGGCGACCACCAGTAAAGCGCCGACACAATGATGCTCGACGAAGTCCTCGAGAAATAATTTTACTGTCTTGGATCCCGCAACGAAATTAATCAGAAAAGCATAGCGGAGGAGTAGGAAAAACCATAATTTTCCAAGGCATATCGTGCTATCCAGGTTTTGTGGAGGTCACTCTATGGACTCGTAAAATACTGGTATTCAGCTGCAAGGCTGCAACCGGTCACACTGGCATCCAACCAAGACGTTTTTAGTCAAAGGCTTGGCAGATGATGATAAAACGTGTTAGTTAGTTATTTTAGTTTTAGTATTGTTTCATTAATGAACCAGCTTTATCAATAAACTAGCTTATGCCCGCGACTTCGTTCGCGTGAGGTTTTGATATCGCAAAGCATCGCCTGCTCAATAATTATAGGGAGCTTTTTTCCCGCTTGCAACATTTCTTATTGCTGCTCCGCTCCTATTGGTCATAGGGTGATGTTATATAGCCTTCCTCGATAAATGGACTATCCAACGCAACAAGAATTTTTTATTAGCGCGTTCAACCAAACAAACAAACAAACTCTTCTGCTTTATAATGTTATATATAAAGTATAGATAAATATCGCTGGACAATACACACAGCGCCATCTAGTGCCACACTAAGCAACGAGACTTGTGTCGTAGAATCCAGATAGTTCATATACCACATATAAATTTTAGTTAACACTGGACATTTAATAAGTAAAAATCTTTGAGAGATTTTCAACTTTATCGTTAAATCATTAGGGCCAAGATTGATTAAGAAAATTTGTCAGTTTTGGGTAGTATAATGTGCTCAACACTTGAGATCCATCTCCCGGCACACAATCAAGGCTACACCAAGATGATTTACGCTCGGAAATTAAACTATTGTTGGAACCACAGCGTTGTTTAACATATCGATAGTAACTCTGTGATTAGTACGCCGAGGTACAACACTTGTGGTTTGGTAATATTTCGGTACGAGCGAGCGGAAATTAAAACAGTTTTTCATTGTGTTTATATGTGTGGGAGTGTTTATTATAATCATTGTTTTGAGAGATTTGATTGGCTGGGTACCATAGGCTAGTTTCCACCATCAATAAATTGCAAATCTATTTAGTCCGTCAATTATAGAATTGGAAAATAATGGACACGTATTTTTTGTTTATGTAAATCAATTAATATTGACAAAGTTAAAACGCATCAAACTCGGGAGTGGGGTCTGGTGACGTCAGAACGTACTAAAAATTATACTACGGCGCGGCGTGACGTATTGAGAATTTTAAAAACGTCGTATCTTCGTCAATTTTGGTTAACGATACAAAAGAAAAATACGGGTCAAATATTTTTTGGCGGACTAATTAGATTTTTTCAGTTGACAAACCTATTCTTAGGTAAATTAGTATTCAATAGAACGTCGGTTTGGTAGTGGGTCCTTGGTTTGTTTCTCAGGTCGGGCAAAATTTTATTGGATTTTTCCAACAAGATATTTTGTTGTTTGTGATAGGCTCGTCCCGTTTTACACGGGGTTTAAACATAATTGGCGAGATATGGGTACCATTTGATACCCGTATCTGCCTTACCCTTTCGACGTAACAGGCGTTATGTTTTGTCTGTCACAATAACAAACAAGAAAAAGTGGTAATTGCTTGCAAACCATTGAGTTTCATTATTACTGACACCAATGATGATCAAATCGTTGATGAATCAATCATGATGATGTGATGATCTACCTAGCCTTTTCCCAACTATGTTGGGGTCGGCTTCCAGTCTAACCGAATGCAGTTGATTACCAGTATTTTACATGGAGCGACTCCCTATCTGACCTCGACAACCCAGATAGTATTGGGTAATACGATACACCTTGGTAAAACTGGTTGTCAGACTTTTGGGTCGCTGACTACTTGTAACGCTAAACGACCTTAGCGCCCTAGCTATGTCAATCTCATATATGTTTGACCTTTTTGACCTTCTTATCAAATGTAATTTTCTGTAAGCCCTAAGGTCACATGTTTGTATCAAGTTGCTTCGTCTATTTCAATGAACTACAAACTATCAACTTTGACATTTCATAGGTACTATGCTCTCTCTAATTAATGAATTGTATTTGAAAGGGTTTCAATAGCAATACTAATTGTATATACAAATTGATCACTTAGCAACTGTAATTGTATATACAAATTGATCACTTGAATGACCTTAGAACTTAGTTTAACATACTCGTAGTATAGAATATACACAGAAGGCCAGGTAAATGCTCGAAGCTGTGGTGTAACTCTACATAATTTCAAAATATCTTGACAGTCGTTACCAGAAAGTCTGATAACCAGTCTTACCAGTAATAACTGGGTTGTGGAGGTAAGATAGGCAGTCGCTCCATATAAATACTGGTATTCAGCTGCATCCAGTTAGACTGGAAGCCCAAAATTGTTAAGAAATGGTTAAACAGATGAATGTAGTTGATCATCATTGCCAAACTTAAGTGGCAGTGAGCAGGGCACATTGCTCGCAGAACGAATGGCCGATGGGACCGAAGAGTTCTGGAGTGGCGACCGCGAACCGGAAGACGTTGTGTTTTAAGGCCTCCCACTAGGTGGACAGATGATCTGGTGAGGGCTGTGGGAATCCGCTGGATGCGTATCGCACGGGACCGGTTAATGTGGCGACACTTGGGTTAGGCCTGTGTCCAGCAGTGGAGGTCTTTCGGCTGAAATGATGATGATGATGATGATCATCATCATCATTATCAGCCTATTAATGTTCCCACTGCTGTGCCTCCTCTCTATGAGAGGGCATATTATACTTCTGACCTATTTTACTACTCTGTTACAAAGTCTATACATGAATTCAGTGTTTGATATCGAACCAATCAAAGATATTGCGTATACTTAATTAGTTAAAAGGTTTATTAGTTAAAAGGTTTATTCTTTTTGCTCTATTGGGTACTAACATACAAACTGACAAACTAAAGCTTCACTAGCCATGTTTGTGGGTTTCCCTAGATTAGTCTGAACCTTGAACAATGTACTCTTCGTGTTGGCAGACCACAAGAGGTCGAAGTTTGGCCCCTAGGGTCTTGATACTAACACGGCATGGAAATATGTGGTGGACTTTAGATTGAATTGGTCTATTTTTGTTCACTGATAGTTTATCCATGAATTCAGGAACAGAGTCTTTGCTGGAAGCATTTTGAAAGTGATTTCCTGAGCACATGTATCTGATTTGGACAAGCCAGTTTCCTCACGATTCTTTCCTTTACAGAAAAAATCAAGAAACCGGATCTAGAGATGATTTTGTTAGCTATTTAGACCAAGGACTACTGCAAGGATATTAGTAGTTTAGGATTCTGTTCACAACTCTGAATAAAAGTACCGAGAAGGCAGGAAAAATGATTGCTATGAAAATAATTCATGGAATATTTTTTTTTGTGTTTGGATTAATTGATTTGTGGGAGGCACGCTACCTCACAGAGATACCATCGTCCTTAATAAACTACATTTAAGAACAGGCAATGTCATTTAAATAACTAATTTGACTTTCACTTCTGACTTTGTATGACCTCAATCGACCTATTTGTCCGTCTGATGTATAACCGTCCTGAATTTTAGGTAACAGTACTGCGTTCCTATAGTTTTCAATTCGGTCCATATTTCCAGTATTATGTATACTAGCGAGTTGTAATCAAAAACTCGTTGCTCATCAGCGTTCAGCGCCGTCGGCGTTCATTTTGCACATCAACACGAGAAAAAGCAAATGAACGGACTTTAAACAGTCCACATTTTTCACTGGATGCAAAAAAATATGGTTATTGAAGAGAAAAACAGTGTTGAAATAACGAGTTTAAATTTTTATTTTCAGAGAACAATAATATTGTAGCTACAGGCTACAGCATCGCACAAATGATTGGAATTAACTTTGCAACGAAAATGAGCTTTTGCAGAACGAACATTAATCACTGTGCTACGTTTGCAAGACGTGCGAACTGCGAGGGCAAAATTACAAACGGTAAGGTCTGATTTTTTTCTTTGCCGTGACTTAGTAATACCTAAGTTATAAGGTAATCTTAGAAAATATGGGGTAAAGTAATATATATTGACGCACAAACAGCTTTATAATGGTTAACAAAGTCCGATTCAAATAGGAAAGTAATATTTTTATGCACATAAAATGTCACGTACGGGATATCTTCTGTGATTAGTATTATTTTTGTACTCCCGATATTTCGACACTGTTGCAAGCGCCATGAAAAATAAAATACTCATCACGAAAGTAAAGTTTAGTTACAAACCGTGAAAGCTTAAAACAATATTTTTATAATCGTTTGGAAAAAGACCAAAGAAGCGATGGACGGACTGTGTAAAGAATTACATGATAAGAAAGGAGGAGTCTGGTGGGACGACGAGTAATGGAGAAGCATGGAAGCAGAAGACATGCTGCGACGACCTCAAATGTAATGGGATGGGGGCAAGAGAATGATGATGAGTTCACGCAGACGAAGCTTCATAAGTCCACAATTCCTATTGGCATCACCTGTTGCCTACTGAACCAAACAAGGCCACAGCAAAGTGTTTGCTCTGAGCTTGTAAACGTAGTGTCGTTTATGGCCTAACAGCTCGAACTGAGCTCAACTGTTGCTTCGAATTCAAGCTGCTGCTGACTTTCGAACATCGGCTGCGGCTTGGGAACTACAGCTTGCCTAGGGGAGTAGGGTGGGTTTGATATTTCGAAGTATTAAAAGTTAAAACATTGTTTTTTTTTCTTGTAGATAAAATGTAAATATATACCTACGTAAAAGATTCATTATAAAGATACCTAATTTGACACAAGCACTTTAGCCAAGCGAGCGAGCGAGGCGTGTACGATAGATCAAGTTCCTATCGTTGTCGAAATCCGAAAACGCACAAATGTTTTCAATATTGGAAATCGCGTTACGGAACTTAAATCGAGTTGGGCAGGACATCTAATAAGGCGCAGTGATGACAGGTGGACTAAAGCTGCCACTGAATGGCGTCCAAGAACTGGCAAAAGAAGTGTGGGTCGTCCAGAGATGGGCAGACAACATGGGAGAAACCTGAATGAGGCTGGCACGGGAAGAAAATAGAGGTCTATCCAGCGGTGGGTGAGTTCAGGTTATGGATGATGATGATGATAAATAAATTCAAGATTGTTGTAATATTTATTGTTAATTGAATAAAAAAAACTATGGGTATAACACGCCTCAAACTAAGTGACAAAAAAAAGTGCAAAAATAGACTCGAAAAATAAAAAGATAAACCATCAATCCACCAAAACTGTTTGTATGAAAGTCACCCCAACACGAAGTTACCTCTTAAAACAAAGAGCCGAGCCTAATCCTCTCAGGTAGAATGTCTTATCGTGTACTTAAACAAATACGCCGTCTAAACCCCATGTTATGCCGCCTAATCCCATGGATTCCTTAAAGGGGCTGCGAGGGGACGCCATTTTTTGTCACCGATAGTTGCTACTCTCCGACGCGTAGGTTGGGCGAGAGAAAAAAGGTTAAAATGTTAACTCAAAGCACATGTCAAATGTGTAGTGATTGTCTTGATATCAGCTACATATAGTCCGGGAGATACCGTTGCATTTTAGGTAGTGTTTTTACGCCGATCGGTTGCCATCTTGTTCAATAGATCTCGAATGACTGATAAGTAAACCCAGCGTCAGCTGACGCACCCGTGGTGGGTGTAGGATTGGTAGCTTAGGTAAGGTTAGAAAAAAGGAATGATACAGGTCTGATGAAAAACTAAAAGCAATATATCACACACTGTGTACTTGGTTGTAGATTGCTTTTATTTTTTCATCAGACCTGTATCATTTACAAGTTCATGCGAGCGGCTGACGCATAATCCCCCCTCCACCATGCAGCTGGCCATTTTTTTAAGGATGGTATTTAAAAGTACTTCAATTTATTCCCATTTCATTTACCTAATTTTGCCTGTGTTCCACCATATATACTGAATGTGCACCAAAATATGTCATAACGAGCATCTATTTAACAATTAAACACTGTATTTTCTCCTTAAAGCGTAGTCGACGGAACCCCGCTTCGCGGGGCCCCTATTTCCGAGTGCAGGGTTTAAAGGAACCTAACTAACCTAACGGGGGGGGGTACCCTAAATCCCGAATAGGGGGGCAGAGATACTTTAATATTTGGTGCACGATCAGTATTATTTGGTGCACGATCAGTATTTTTCGGGGAAGAAAAGATTTTTGGTGAACACAAAAATATTATCCTTTTTTTAAAGCTCATTATGATGTAAACTATTTATGAAAAAAGTTTCAGCCGGCCTACTATGGCTTATTTTTATTTTTTCAAATTTAGTAACCTGCCAATTCTACACCCTACCGCTACTTGAGCAGTTGATGGTCATATAAGATCAACCTGAGATAACAATGTCAGCCGGCTTACTATTATGACTGTTTTATTTGCAACGGTACCTCCTGGATAGTAACATGACGGCTCGGCCAATAGGGTAGAAGACAAAAAAATATAGTCCGTCAGTTGGATTTAACAATTAATATTTGACCCATATTTTTTCTTTTGTTACACAAATCAAAATTGACGAAGATACAACGCTTTTAAAATAAATTATACATCACGCCTAGGTATAATTTTTCGTGAGTTCTGACGTCGCGAGCCCCCACTCCCGAGTTTTGATGCGTTTTATCTTTGTCAATATTCACTGATTTATAAAAACCAAAAAATACGTGTCCATTATTTTCCAGTATCTAACTGACGGACTAAATAGATTCAGTCATGCCTATTATTGGGTTCTTACATCAGGAATTTCTCAGTTACAGCCACGAAGTCTGGATTCGTACCCAGTTGATGGCAATTAACTCGGCCCCTATCCTATCACATGGGCCCTGACGAAATGTCAGTGTACTATTAAGTGCCAAGCTCTTTGAGATTCACGTATGCAAAAATTGCTAGACTCCTAAGTTTTTAACATTTTTAACATCAACTTGCTCGTTTTAAACGAATTATTATTGCACGAGACAGATACAGGGTGTAGCGTACTTAATGGATAAACCTGTACTGTATCTGCGACCCCAAGCCGTATTATTTAAGAAATTGTCAAACCCCGGAGTCGGTGGGCAATTGGGCATCCTAATTTAAAAAAAAATGGGTCCTAGCAGAATCCATTTCGACCTTTACTGGCAAATAGCTAATGTTGCAAGGCTAATGCTATAGTGTTGTATTGTAAGTAGGTACTTTTATTTTAGTATATTAATTCGGGTTCTGTTCAAAAAAAGTAAAACCCTTAAAATTTACAATAAGATACGATTAAAATAGGGATGTAAAATATTTAGGTCGCGGGCAACAACTAGTTTTAAAATAAAATCTCCCACAAACCTAATTTGAATTCCTTTTAAATTAATCATAATAAAAATACCCTTTTCCATCAAATCTCTTTCCTATCAAGGAGCGGTACTAACAAAGACTTGTATCGTTTGCATTATGCATTAATACTTAATCAGCAACGGCATAAAGATAAACGGTAAACCAGAATATAACTCAATTCCGTTTTATAACCTACCCCAGTACCTCTGAAGATAACGAACGATTCCTTAACTAAGATTTTAGGGTTCTGTGTCAAGACGAAGTTATGCTAGCACGTTCGGAGTTTTGTTTCATCGGAAGATGCTGTTTCTGAACCAACAACTCTTGTGATCAAAGGTGATATGGCAAGAAATTAACTGCTGAGATGATTAGTAATAGAAAAGTATAGAAGAAGAAAACATGATACATGTGCATTTCTGCTGACGGCAAAAAAATACGAATGTCCATATATTTTGACGACCCGATTGGCGTAGTGGTAGTGACGCTGCCTTACGTTCTTAGGGTCCTGGGTTCGAATCCCGGTAGGAGCAAATGTTTGTGTGATGAGCACGGACATTTGTTTCCGAGTCATGGATGTTTATATGTATAATAAGTATGTATTACAAACAAAAAATTATATATGTAGTATATCAACTATCTAGTGTCCACGACACAAGCTTTGCTTAGTGTGGCACTAGGTGGCGCTGTGTGTTAATGTCCAGCGATATTTATTTATTATTTATTTTACAACAGCCGATCTTTAGGCTAGGCCATGCTTGCTTATGTTGCTCTGTAGATGAGTGACCACATATTAATATCGAGTTTCGTGCGTGCCTCGGAAAGCACGTTAAGCAGTTGGTCCCGGCTGTCATTTATAGATTTGTGACAGTCGTTACAGGTAGGCAGTTGCTCGAAAAATCTGAAAACCAGTCTTATCAACGGGTATTGTATTTCCCAGTACTAATTGGTTTGTGGAGGTAAGATAGGCAGTCGATCCATGTAAAATACTGATATTCAGTTGCATCCGGTTAGACTGGAAGCCGACCCCAACGTAGTTGGGAAAAGGCTAAGCAGCTGATGTGATGTTTAAAACGTCGATGAATTACAATAAAGAAGTAAAATTGATTGTAAGAGGTAATCACTAGAACTGACTTATACTAAGGATCATCATCATCATTTCAGTCGGAAGAAGTCCACTGCTGAACATAGGCCTCCCTCCAGTGTCGCCACATTGACCGGTCCCGTGTGACTCGCATCCAGCGGATTTCCGCAACCTTCACCAGATCATTGGTCCACCTAGTGGGAGGTCTTCCAACGCAACGTCTTTCGGTCACTCCTGAGTTACAACAAGATCACGGGGCGGAATTTTGTTATTTAAAATAATTTTATTAAAGAGATGCCCCTTCTTGTTGATATCTATGCTCTCCTTAGCTATGTCTTGAATATATCTAAAGCACATAAGTTTGCACATAGGTTAGAAAATTGAATGAAAATATTTTATACACAAAATCTTTCAAGAGTTCAAGGACCAATTTAAATTGGACCGTTATCCATAGACTATGATTCTAAAGACCCTCTGAGAACGTCTTACCGGTCATCCTATTAAACTGGTCTATATACGGAACGCAATATCGTGAACTCCGACTTTAAATTCACCGGTTTTTATCCAAATTCATCAGCAATTACCGTTTCATTTTGAAAATTTTGCATTTCATTCCATTTTCCTTGATGGTAGCCACCGAAATATCTTGTCCCCGAAACGTCCCAATTTAAGGAAAAAACAATTTGCAAATGTACTCTTACACAAGTTACTACAAAACAACTATAATTCAGTACGCCATCAGGAAAATGGGGCATCTCGCATTTCACCCATTTACCCTTACAAGAAAACATTTTCTAAAGGGAAAAAAGAAATCTAGTTGACTACATATCTTTATTTGGACACGCCGATAAAAAAATAATGACCGACATTAAGGGGAGGACTTAATTTAAATATTTCTGACGCATATAGCTCTCTCGCTCGCTCTTTAACGTTTCTGCATACATCTATCTCTTTTTCTCGGTCGGCGATAAGTCACGAAACCGTCGCTGTGTAAATGCCTTTTTAAGTGAACCCCTACAAAGTTAAAGAGAGATTTTTTGTAACAAAATGTAAGGCTGGGTTATTATGGCGTCGCTCCGTTACCCCGATGATTACTTTATGTTAATACTAACGTTTTATGTTAGTTTTAACTGCTCTACGTTTGTCTGTGGTGTTATTGTTTTTTTTTCTTACTTTTTTTTTCGAGTTTATGTGATTCTCACGGTTTTTGCGGTACGTTCATTAAAGCGGTAAATATATTAATGATTGTTTCGATTATACGTTTGTAAGTTATTGTAAGTTATTTAGTCGAAAAATTAATAAGGTGAACATTGCAAGAAATAGTAATATGGTAATGTGGTGTATATTAGAAAAGGCTGTTAAGAAACCAGCTTATTGATTCAAGTCTCTGGTTTAAAAACTATCAGTCAAGTAAATTTCTCAGATCGTCTTTAAGGAACTTTAACTACTGGGGTTACGGGACTATCCGGGTTTGCGGGGCTGTTCGAACGAACAAAAAAGGTGAGGAAGGAACATCGATGTGTATCAGTCAATAAAAGTCTTAGCCAGTAAGGTCGTTTCAGTAAGAGCGGGCGCAGTCATTTGATGATTTAACAACCGAATAAAAAGAAAAAGAAAATGACCTTTAACTATCACCGAATGGCAGAAACTCATGATAAGGAAACTGACTTTTAATGCTATGAGATAGCTTAATCGATGATCAATTGCAGGCGGGCTAGTAAGTAAAGACAATACGTATTTCTACATCGTTCTCACAAATTATGTATAATCTTGATTTTCTAACAATATTTTGATTGAAAACAGTGTCCATGGAGTTTCTTGTGCCACTGACTACCTGTAACAACTGTCAAAGTTCTACAAATGACAGCCGGGACCAACTGCTTAGCGTGCTTTCCGAGGCACGAAGAAAACTCGGTATATAATGGGTGGTCACGCATCCACCGACCAACCTAGACAAGCACAGCGTAACGTAAAGATCGACCCGAGTGGCTGTTATTATGTAGGCAAGAGCTCCTCATTTTCATGCATACACTTATACTTAGTTATAAATACATCCAGTGACATATTGTCTACGTCACTAACTTGCAATACTATGTTCATATAATTTGTCTTCAAGTCACATAATGTCTTCCGTAACACTGGAACTCGTTTGTATGGAGTGTTTCCTTGTACAGTCACCCGCACATATTATAATAATATGTATACTCCCAGCAAGTTTACCAGTTTTGTTTTTTTTGTTAACTGTTTTTTTTTAGTATAGTTTTGTAGTTTTTTTGGTTAAGTTTAGTTTATTTAGTTTTGTTCACTTTTTGACTAATTTTCCCCTAATGTGTTGCGAAAAACAGTATTTTGGAGCGAATGACCATACTATGACAACTGATATCCGTACTGGTAGACGTGTTCTTGAGTTTAAACCCGCGGGAATCGGCAAGCGTAAGGTAAGACGACGCCTTCAAGCGAGCGTGAAGCGACGATCTCCGCAGGGTGGCTGGTTACAGCTTGATGAGAGTTGCTGAGAATCGAATTAAATGGCGTAGCATTGGAAAAGGCCTATGTCCAGCAATGGACTACTGTAGGCTGATGGTGATGATAACTTTTAAAAATTAAGGGGATGTCAACACCAACATGCGCGCACACTGTCTATTTGCACCGGAGTAAACGAGAGCAGAAGAGTTATACTGGGCGGCCAGGTTTTAGGAGAAAATAACGAATAAATGTTTAAATAAAAAAAATGTGGATTATTTGTGAAATATGACTCGTTAGCGGTTCAGGTATGAACATGTTGCCTTCATGTTTTTAATTGCAGACCCATAAGTAAAAAAATAAAACCGTTTAATGATGATTTTATTTATTTATTTATTTATGTACACACAAAATACTTCATCGGACATTACATTAACGATAGAAGAGCACAAAGGTACTGCTTATTTCATAAGAAATCTCTTCCAGCAGACCTGCGAGAGGAAAGTTGGATTAGAAATGTAGACACAGTGTGTAGAAAAGACAAAACATTAAAATTTAAATTAAAACCCTTAAAGAAAAATATAGCTACTTATATAAAATTAACGTAAATACATCTATATAAACACGTAAAAATAAATAATGGTATTATAAATATATACCTATAACATATAATATTACAGCATAGAGGACATTCTAGGACCAATCTATGCAATTATTTTCTATTGAGCCGATTTCGTCCAATTATGTATCGAGACCGTCCTTGGTCTTTGAAATATGATGAATATTAACATAATTATAATATTCTTTGAGGTAGGTACTAGAACAAATAGGTTTTCTTAAAAACCGACTTCAAAAAAAAAAAAACAAAAAAGTTAAAAATAACTTTAGACCTTTGTTTGATTGATTTAATTTTTTTGTCACCGACTTCAGAAGCTAAAGTTATTTTTAACTTTTTTTGTTTTTTTTTTTGAAGTCGGTTTTATTTTTTGCAAAAAAAGTTTTTATTTTTATCTTTTTAGTGGTTCACATGTGCTTGGTACACATGGAAAGTGCATACCGTTACAATTACAACAAGCCCAAACACGACTAGGATACATTGTCTCATTATGGAGTTCCGTGACTCTTGGCTTCATCATCCGATCTGATGGTAGAATGGTTCTTATCGAACGCAAATGCTTGATTTGTTGCAGAAAATACCAAAATCGCTGTACGTTATCCTATAAAATTTGAAGAGTTCCCTCGATTTCGCCAAGATTCCATCATCAGATCCCGACTTGGTGGCTATGGGACCATTTGGAAAGTATACCCTTTCCAACAAAAAAAGAACTTTTCAAATCGGTTGGCAAGCGACGAAGTTATGCGCGAACAAACATAAAAAAAAAAAAATAGAAACATCCGAATTGAGAACCTCCTCCTTTTTTAGAAGTCGGTTAAAAAACAGCTATAGGTAACATCAATTCGGTGTTGTCAGCCCCGTAATTCATTTCATAGATATCCTACAAGAACATGGCTTCTGAATTTTGTCTTTTGGATACATATTTGTGTTGTGACTGTACATGAGATGTTATGTTATTTTTCGCTGAAAGGGTAAGAGACACTGTAATTGCTATGTTATCAGGGATGTTCTATTATTCTATTTGGTTATATTTTTATACGCTGTAGCTATACCTAGCTACAGGTTATAAAAGTGTCTCGTTTTCCTTGTAAATTTATTACATTGTGTCCAATGATACGCTTGACACCTAAACCTTCAGGAATAATGATTCATTTCTTCGTACGTAGTTAATAAAACTGTAGTTTTTTTTTCCTTACTTTATACTCGTAACTTTTGTCGGACCTAAGGACTTGTGGCCCCACGCGCGCGATGTTAACGTTATGTAAATACGTCGATTTTTAATTAAATATTATGTTATTAAATTTCACAATAAAAATCTCGTGTCACTGTGTTTGTGTTCGCACTCCTCCAAAATTTTATTAAATCTATGTTTGGTACAAAATAGGTCAAAGATTATATTTCATACCCTTATATTTGATATGGCTGAACAACGTTTGTTTTCAGCTAGCATTTTCATAATATTTATGAATTTATTTATACCTGTGGATTTTAATGATTGTGCTTGTTGCTAACAATATAACTAAAGTGTTATGGGATAATTCTATTATGGGATTCATAAATCGACATATTGTTTCTCTGACCAAAAGCCTAAAAGTCTGACAGCCTCACCAAGGCGTATCGTGTCACGTATAGTAACTGAGTTGTGGCGGTTAGATAGGCAGTCGCCCTATAGGGAAGTTACATTAAATTTAAAATTAAAAAAACCCCCGACACATAGGGTCATAATTTGAAGAAAAAAATGTACTTAATTGACCATTTTGTGGTGGTGGCCATCTTGGATTTGAAAATTATAATAGCGTATAGTATTTTGCTGGTCAAGCCCTTTCATTTGATACCCATATTGAAGGAGTTGTTGAATAAATACGTAATCCGCCATTTTGTGGCGGCGGCCATCTTGGACTGTGTTATATCAAACATAGCTAAGAACACTCCCGACTTATTCACCTTTCAAACAAAATCAAAATCGGTTCATCCGCTCGGGCGCTACGATGCCACACACACACAGACACAGAGAGACACGTCAAACTTATAACACCCCGTCGTTTTTGCGTCGGGGGTTAAAAATACTGGGATTCAGCTGCATCAGGTAACACTGGAAGCTGCCCTCAACATAGTTGGGAAAAAGGCTAGGGAGATGTTAAAAAGTATATTGATCAATTTTGTGAGAATCTAACTTCCCCACCACGAGAAACTATAACTTTTGTAAACAAAGAATTTCTACTAAGCGTTTAGGTAGAAATTCTTTTAAGCGACAAATCAATCAACAACAAATAATCCTAAATTCAATCAACCCAAGTTATCATACGTGTAATACAAAACTTACGAGCAATTTCACTTGGTCGGGTTATTTTTTGGCGATATAAAGCGCTGTCGTCTAATTTTTTGTGGTACTGGAACGCGTCTGACTTCATGAAACGTAAACATTTGGGCCGCCATTTTGAAGTAAGTTTACGCTGACACTGTAATTTTTTTATTTGATCCATAGGTTGCAAACCAACACTAACGTGTGTTTAGAAAAATTAGCGGGGACTATAGTTTAATTACAATGCAAAAGATTCCTAGACGTAGGACTATTAAAATAAGTCAAAGAAGCCTCATTAATAATCATCAACTTGTGACCACCATCGCCCATTGTGTACAGAAGCGAACCATTTGCCATAATGAACTAAGTCACTTAACCTCCGCTCTCATTCACAACACAATAATGATTAAATACACGACAACGTACAACTTTTTGAACATAAATTATAAACTTTTTCGTTCAAAACGTTGTACAAAAAAAAAGTTTTTTTATTATCAGCCGACATGTGCGGGCGGCCTGATTTATTTCGATGATTTTTTTGTCGATTAATTCAGAATAAGGAGTTATCTGGTATTCGTTAGCGGTTAATTGGGGGACATAGATTGACTAATGTATTTTTAACAAACGTTGTCTTTTCTTGTTTGTCGTTTGTTTTTTTGAAGTTTTGTTGGAATTTCTTGGGTTTGGATGTAGCTTGCTTTAGTTTTTGTTGATTGAAGAACACGAAGGAGTTAATTTATTGACAGGAATCGGCGAATGGTCGAGTGGTGGTAAGCGTGACTGCTGTACAAAACGTCCCGGGTTCAATTCCTGGACCGAGCAAAGTGTTATTGGGTTTTTCGATGAGGAGTGTCTCAGTAGCAGCCATGGAGTCTGCATCTGTGCCTGGTTGATAGGCTCACCGTCTATAACTTACCTTTTAGGGATTATATGCGTGATGACCTCGCCCCATGCCCACCTAAAATATAACTGCCGAAATGTGGGTGTACTTTAGGAATACTTCTGCCTAAGCACAGTGATTTCAGGCGTGATTATAAGTTTCTAAAATCAGATAAGAGCGTGTTCACTTTTTGCACACAGGTTCCTTCTCCATCAGAAGGAGTACGAGCACACGGGCACACGGGTCCAGTGCGAGTTGGTAGATGTCACATTGTCTTCAAAGTTACGGCTCTGGGACGTCTTTCTTGGTTTCTTCACGTTCAGGTGTACCCTTCTCTTTTACGAAAGCCTGTAATGGTGATGAAATAAATACCAAAAAATAACGCGGCTGCCTGCCGGTTCTGGAAAATGAGGCGGGGTTGCGGCAGATCACGAAAGATATGACAGGACGAACTGAACAGTTTCGGTTAGAAGTGGAAACAGAAATGGAAGAAGTGGAGGAAAGCCTCTACCCTTGAGTGGGACAGAGCAGACAACTCAAAAAGGGAAACCGGCCAAGTGCGCACGAAGGGTTCCGTAAAAATATAAAAAAAACACGTTTGTTGTATGGGAGCCCCACTTAAATATTTATTGTAATCTGTTTTTAGTAGTTGTTATAGCGGCCAACAGAAATACATGAACTGTGAAAATGCCAAACAGTTTAGTTATCACGGTTCAAGAGATAGAGCCTGGTGACAGACTGACAGTGGAGTCTTAGTAATAGGATTCCATTATTACCCTTTGGGTACGGAACCTAATTTTAGTAATAACGCGTCTGACAGGGTTTGAACCTACAACAGATTACTTTTAATTCGTGGCCTTTAAGCACTGTGTTACCGCTGCTCTCAAACTAACCATATAGGGCTCGAATTTATACGTCTTTCGACTTTTCTATTTACAGTTTACAGATATAGATAATGCATAACTGGATTGTTTTAAAGCTAAAATATTGTCAGCCATGCTTTTTTAAGTTACGTGTCAATATTATATCAGCTTATCGCTTTTTAAAACAGAGCGAGAACTTCATAATAGGTCGTTGACCATTTTTTTTTCGAGGAAATAAAAACTTAAACACCGGGAAGTTTTATCTAAGGGCACTTGATTAAATTACGATTATTCTGTGTATATATACTTATATTATAAAGAGGTTAACTTTGTTTGTATGTAGGGGGTAGGTAATCTCCAGAACTACTGATCCGATTCCTAATTCTTCAACTAATGGAAAGTTACATTATCCCGAGTGTCATAGGCAATATTTAATCTCCTGTGGGATAATTTCCGATCTTGATGCGAGCGATGCCACCGACAAAAGCTAATGTTTGAATAAAGCTGTTTTATTTAGGCACATGGAAAAAAAACTAGACATAGGAGAATTTACAGATTATGATTTTCTCCTGCAGTTCGTTGTGTAGATTGAAAAACAAATAAAATACAGGTAAAATTAAATAAATTATTTATTTTTAAATTATGCAAATGAGTATTTACAAAATAATTCGCTCTTATTACTTCTATATTATTAAAGTCGTGTGTTGTTACCAAATGTTACAGTTATTAACACTTTTAAAAATCCTTAATATTAAGTTTCAGTATTTTTTTAAATAACATAATATTCTTTTAAAAAGTAAGGTAACAATTATTGTGGACACTAACAACTTCTTGAGTTCCACTGACAAAAAATCAAGAGAAAACTAACAAGACTTCTTAAATACAATTTAAAAGATTGACAAGTATTTACAGAACTTCGACTATTTGAACAAGTTTTCATTTAAGAAACTAGACCAAGTACCTATGGGCGAACTGTCTGAAAAATTGGCTAGAAAAAAGGTTACCTTACCATGACGTCATAAAGCAGTATAGTATTAATATCACTCCACAGAAGAAGGATGAGACGGCTATAGTAGAGGACGTCTAGCGCCATTTCTTTCCCACCCTAGAATAAAATTAAAACCATACTGCCTTAATGCCTTTTGACGTAGTCGATAGGAATAGCAGAAGACATGCTACCCCGAATAAATTAGGTAAAGGGCAGGACCATGACGTCATAAAGCAGTATGGTATTAGTGACACTCTCAGGAAAGAGACGGCTATAGAGGACGTCTAGCGCTATTTCTTTTCCACCCTAGAATAAAATTAAAACCATACTGCCTTTTGACATCGTCGATAGCAGAAGACATGCTGCACCGACTGCAAATAAATCGAGATGTGGGCAGGAAATGGATGATATTGGTTCAGTTATCATAAAACTGGTATTCTTTGTGGGCAGCACTCTGGATACGGTAGACTGAGGTTTCCAAATCGAAAGAAACCGGGCACCAAGTAGTCGTCACACCTGAAAATAATAGTAAAGGTAAGATTACAATACATAACACAATAAAAGAGTTTGGTTTCCCCGAAGCGTTAGAGTGAGTTGTACTCATAGTGCACCCTTTGTTCGCCAGTTATGCTCAAATAACTGTGGACGAAGCTGAGAATATTTATTTTTAAACGATTATCATTAAATATCATGTAAGAAAATAAACCAACTACGTAAAAACAGGTCTTAAAAGGACGAAGCAAGGAAATAAATCAAATAGAAATCTAGACATGCATAGGTACAAAAATGGTCAGGGTAGAGCCGTGGTCGCACCTACTGTATACGTACTATGGTTATGTGGGTGCCAGGAACACCTCCATCAAACAGCCATGGTATGTAACCCTGTAACCCTTCCTTAGGATTCGTCGTAGATGTGTAAAAAACATTTAATAATAATATCGCTGGACATTACACACAGCGCCATTTAGTGCCACACTAAGCAAGGCTTGTGTCGTGGACACCAGATAGTTAGCGGAGCAGGACATCGGAGTATAAAATGGTCTCTAGAATTGGAGAAACTTAATGTAAGGTCGAACAAGCTATTTGGTTTACAGTTTAACCCACAAATTACATTGTAAAGTGTAAACCAAATAGCTTGTTCGACCGTACATCCAGCGCTGGCTGAGCAGTCAGTTTTCCGGAATTCATGCTGTACCTAAGGCTAATATTTTCACCGTAGAATGAGCTACCAAATAAAGGTTGCAGAAAGCGTACCACGAAGAACATTTGTGCTCCCTGTCATTGCGATATTTTTTTCGTTCTGGACCATACCTGGGAACGTTCTAGTTAGAACGTTCAAATTACAACTTTTTTACATATTTTTTTTAAATACAAGTTTTGTATGTTGTCAGTTTACTTTAAATACTTTCCCGATCCCCGTACTATTCAATGCATCTATCCGCACAATTTGTTGAATGCGTAATTTTTACCCAAAAAAAAATTCGCTTCCCAGCAATAATTTTTGCCTATAGTTACTAATTTTGATGTACATACAGAACGCTTGTTTGACGGCTTCATGTTTGGTCCGTTTACTTTACTTACTTTATTCATTAAATAGCTTACACAGCAGAATACTGATTGGTTAAACAGCGGATATCTTGGTGACCCAAGCATATAAAGGGTGTAAAACACCTCTTCACGAAGCCGAAAGGCACTTGTTCTCCCCATCATTGCGATCATTTTTTTGTTCTACACCATACCTGGGAACCTTCTAGTTACGGAGATATGGGGGGTCAAAGTTACAACTTTTTTGACAAGTTTTTTTTTAAATACAAGTTTTTTTGTAAGATTTTGACTTTTAACACCTCCACGATCCCCGTACTATTCAATCCATCTATCAGCACAATGTTTTAAGTGCGTTACATTGAGTTTTACTACAAAATATGATTTATAAGCTCAAAAAAAAAAGTTGATTCCCAGCAATATTTTTTGCGTAAAGTTACTTAGTTTGATGTACAGAATGCATGGTTAACTGGCTTTGTGATGAGGTGGTTTACACCTTGTATAGCAAACCTTTCAGAACCAGCAATCAAAATAATGGCGATAACTGCATTTAAATCCTATATTAAGAAGGAAATAAAATCTGTTCCATTCTGACAATGGGTAAGCCACCCGATATTTGGCAACAAACCAATACCGCCGCAAGTGACAATAAAAAGTTACAACATTGCAGAGAATTCAATTTAAACTTAATTTAATGACTTTCATGTAATTTGAAAAACGGTCTTGTAACGGTTTTTTGGTGTGCTCTGCCAAACACGAGCGAATTTCTGAAATTAATTCTAAAATCTTTATGTAATTTGAACTTTGTAGTGAAATCGCTGCTGATTCATTCCAACATTTGTGGTTTTTATTGGAAGATTGTTATTGTATAAATAAAATATAGTAATGAAGTTGTGTTTACCTTTTTCCCTAATGAATCTGTCAAAATTATTAAAAAATTTAATAATTTTGACACCAAATGAGTACTACTCAAATGAGTAGTTTCTAAATCAAACTTTTAATTCCACAAGACTGAATTGATAGCTAGGTAGGACAACCGTGAACACTGGCGGTCGCAGTAGTAATACCTACTAAGATGTGCGTTATTATGAACTAGCCGATGCCCGCGGCTTCGCCCGCGTAAAATTATATACTAAATCCTTCCTCTTGAATCACTCTATCTATTAAAAAAACCCGCATCAAAATTTGTTGCGCAGTTTTATAGATCTAAGCATACATAGGGGCAGACAGACGCGGCGGGAGACTTTGTTTTAAAATATGTAGTGAAGTAAAATCAGTTTTACTTTCATAATAACGCACAGCTTAGTAGGTACGAGGAATACCTGAGTATTCTTGGTATTCAAAAACCTACCATTCGTAAGAGAGTTCAAGGATACAAATATAACGCGATTGTTTGTTAAACACAATATTTTTTGCAAACTATACTTTGGACTTATAAACAACTACTGGGTTTACCCCTTCATCAGGAATCAGATTTTTCATAAATCAAATGAACTGATATGGGATATTATTTTGCTATCGCATCATTTCAAATCTTTAAGAAGTGATGTTACAAACAATAATAAAAACTTGTTCTAACCCACCGCTGATAAAATGCACCACCGTGAAAGGGTTGTTCTAACAAGGGACGAATTCCTATTACTGTTTTTTGCCTAATTTGTCAAGTTTTTTGAAGCAAGGTGTGAGTTCGACCCTCTGTTTGAGGAAGGCTAAAAGTAAATAATGAGGGAACTGTCTTTTTGGTGTTTTTAGAATTAATCAGATAAGTCTGTGTGGCATTCAAATGATGTGAAATTGAATAAGTTGTCGTTAGCAAAGTTAATAGTCTGAATGTGGCTTTAGAAGTAAGGAGAGACCAAAGAAACGATGGCTGGACTGTGTGAAAGATGATATGGCTAGAAATGGGGTAACCAATTAGATGATGATTTTATCCAGCAGTACGGAATTAAGGAATCAGTCAAGAACCTTATTAAAGAAGTACTGAAGAAGTAGACATGCTGCACCAACCTCAAGTAAATTGAGATAATGGCAGGAGAGTAACAAATGATGAGGTCTATGACTAGATAGGTACGAGTATCTGAAATTGCTTTATCACATTTATATTGTTATATTTATATACTTAGTGCTTGTTATGTTTTTCCTCCTAATTTTGCAGTGGTATGTGCCGCAGAATGTGGTTGCTGTCCAGGTGCTATTCACAGGATGTAGTTGCCCGGTTTACTACACCTATAAACTACACCTATAAAGGTCAAAAGAAGATTCATTTTTTAGGAAAATGAATCTTTTGACCTTTATAGGAGTTACATTAATTTCGGCTAACAATGAAATGTAATCACTAAATACGACAAGAAAGCAAATTATGTATGTGTGTTAGATTTTTGTTTGTGTTAGGTTACTAATACAGGGCTACTAAAATAAAAGCATGTGTTGATGCAAGTTTATTAAATACAACTTCAGAGTAACATTCAACTATAACTATTTGCTTTTGGTCTACTTACGATGTTTTGTCAATAAAAACTTCGAACATTTCTGGTTTCAGTGGCACCTCTTCTGTAGCTCCGTTTGTGTCCTCTGCTGCTCGTTTGTTCCTAGTGAGTTGATCGATATTGAATAGTTTTCCCACTCTTTCTAATTTGACTTTCTTTCTGAAAGGAAGGGTATGGATTAAATTTAACACTCTGTGGTTTTCTTGTATGTTAGCTCTCACTTCATCCAATATGTGTTCCGGTATCGGATCTGTCTGCCAGGCTGGTTTACGTCTCTCTAATGCTTTGCGTTCTGCCTTTTTATTCGGCTTTACCACGTTTTCCCTCTGCTTGGACGCTGTTATTTGTAAATCTTGGAAATTCTCTAAATCTGGGTTCATAAGCACAACATTGTCTTGTTTCCCTTTGCGTTTCTTTATTGATGGAATTCTATTACTATTATCGTTGTTTGTGATCATATTTTTGTCCGAGTTTTCGTTTGTTCTGCGCCTTTTTAATTGGCCGAACTTAGTTCCGCTGTACAAATTCTGTATGAGAAACCAGTTTTCTTTTTGTTGGGCGTTGGTGAATGGAAACGGTAAGAAATTTAAAGGTCTGAAATCTTTTGAGTATTTTGAACCGGTGTTGATTGGCTTATTCTTGGAAGGTTTGTGAGCTGGCTTTGTGGCAGGTGTAGGTGATTGCAACGACGTTGTGTTTGGTGGTGCTTGTACTGGTATCGGTGCTGGTATCCGACTAGGCATTCGTGACGGTATACGTATTGATATGGGTGCCGGTATCCGCACTGGTATGGGTGCCGGTACCCGTACTGGTAACCCTGAAGGAATACGTTGTGCCTGTGTATGTTCTGGTTCAGGTTCGAGTATCCGTGCTGGATTCCATGCCTGTGTCTGTCCTGGCATAGATTTTGGTATCCGCGCTGGTATGTATTCCGGTATCCAAGCTTCTCCAAGTGCTGGCATAAATTCTGGCATCCTCATCATGGCTGGTATAAATTTCGGTATCCAAGACAGCATCAGTGCAGGCGTCGTTGTCAGTATGGGTACCAGCTTGTGTGCTTGGGTTTTTGTATTATCAAGTAAACGTTTTTTCTGGTCATGTTTGTAAGACGACATTCTTTGAAAATTTGACATCGGATAGTAATATGGTAGCTTTCCAAAATCGCTGAGAGAAAGAGGATTATTGAAAAATGGATCTTTCCTTATCCCCTTATTTGGAGTTGCTCTTGTTGTAGGTGGTAACTGCGATGGTATTCGTGGTGGTATGATTTTCGTCGTTGGTTTTGCAGTCACATTAGCAGCAGGTACTTTGATACTTATAACCATGGCTGGTATCTCAGGACTCATATCGTTTCTTGCGATATCATGTGGCACTAAGTCAGCTACTATTTTAGTATTAGATAGAGGCTCATACCAATACGAACTACCACTGTGTTTTTTTACCTTTTTTAACAACTTTGACTGAAGTATTTTTTGTTCTGAAGTTTTTGGGGTACTTAATACTTCTTGCAATATTAGGTCCGTGCTTGTCTGGTCAAGTTCTTTATACAGATCTTGCGCTAAATTATATATTTCGACTAAAGCATCTAAATCACTTTTCTTTACCATGTGCAGTATATCGGTTAAACTTTCAATCTCTTTATGTGTTAAGTACCTGTCTTTATCAAGTGCATTGATCTCATTAATGTCATCTTTAAGCTTAATCCCATGGATTTCATTTAAAGTCCCATTATTTATTATATATGGTATGGTTTTGTTAACAGTACTGACAGTGTCATTCAAGACTTCTTCTCTTTTAATGAAGCCTTCCCCTTTCTGTATATCCACTATTGTAGCGTTCTCAGCCAGTAGTTGTATATCAGTGATATTAATTTGTCGTATGGGTGCATACTCAGTGCTTGTTAGGTTTTTCCTCCTAATTTTGCAGTGGTATGTGCCGCAGAATGAGGTGGCTGTCCAAGTGCTATTCACAGGATGTAGTTGCCCGGTTTCTGGGTCTCGGCAGAATAATCCTGGAATTGAAAATTAAAGCATTTGTGAATTATTAAAGATTATTGTTCTATTAGTTGAGGGAACAGTTGTGCATCAGAGGTGTCACCAAAGCATTGCTTAATGTAATTTATTTCATCACCACTGCTTTAGAAACCTTAAAGACATCGTGAAAACGGAAACTGGTATGTCCTAGACTCAAAACATGCTGTGAAATCTAGCACTGGGCCCGCGTGGTAGACTACAGTCTACTCCATCTCTCTGGAAACGGTACGGACAGATTACATTGTGTTAAATTTGTTCCTACTACATTGTCAAGCCTCGATTCTAGTTAGACGGTACTCCAATTGGATTAAACTGAGGTATACTACTATGATTGATAGCGGCTGCAGTCAATAGGTACTAGACCAATGCCCTCATACAAAAGGGATCCTAACAATAGACGGGGAAACTCGGTGAATAGACTTATATGCTTTACGTTGGATCTAAGTAAGATACTCGTATGTGCATTGCTTTGATGTTCTGGTGACTTCCAAAGAGATTTAGAAATGTATGGGTTAGGAAGAAGAACTACATGGTACAGTAATATCACGCCTATTTTTCCCGAAAGAGTGAGACAGGGGTGAGTCTATATCACGTTCACATTTCGCCAGTACTTTTTAGGGTTCCGTAGTCAACTAGGAACCCTTATAGTTTCGCCATGTCTGTCTGTCTGTCTGTCCGTCCTCGCTTAATCTCTGTGACCGTTAGCACTAGAAAGCTGGAATTTGGTACCAATATGTGTATCAATCACGCCGACAAAGTTGTAAAATAAAAATTGGAATATATAAAAAGCCCCCCCTATATGTAAAGTGGGAAGTGATTTTTTTTTTAATTTCAACCCTAACGTGTGGTATATTGTTGGAAAGGTATTTAAAAATGAATAGGGGTTTACTACAATCATTTTTTGATAATGTCAATAATTTCGGAAATAATCGCTCCAAAAGTAAAAAACAATGTGTCCCCCCTGTCTAACTTTTGAACCATAAGTTTAGAAAATTTGAAAAACATCTGAAAATTAGAACTGTTAAGGACTTTCTAGGAAAATCGTTTTGAACTTGGATGGAAACAACAGTTTTTGTACAAAAAAGACAAATAGTTGTACAAAATAATTTCTGGACTAAGTTTGTAGTATAATCGTATATGCAAGCATTTTTTTAAACTTCGTTTACATATTTTATTATCCTGAACGTATCTTTTTTCAAACAAAAAAATAAATATTAAAATCGGATTGGATTGAACACTTATTGTGACGGATGGGAAACTACGGAACCCTACACTGAGCGTGGCCTGACACGCTCTTGGCCGGTTTTTCAGTCTCATGTAATATAAAGAGTGTTAACGAAACGGTTCTTCCTGGCCGCGGCATTGCGATCATTTCTTTATTACACACCATACCTGGGAACCTTCTAGTTACGGAGATTTATTGGGATCCAGAGTACTAACTCATTGACAAGTTTTTTTATACGTGTTTTTAATGTAAGAATTGTACTATAAGCACCTCTACGATCCCCTTACTATTCAATCCATCCATCAACACAATGTTTTGAGTGCATTTCATTGAGTTCTACCACAAAATAGTATTTTTCACCCCAAAAAAAGTCGTTTCCCAGCAATAATTTTTGCGTAAAATTACTTAGTTTGATATACAGAATGCATGGTTGAAGGCTTCGTGATGAGTCTGTTTCCAATATAACTAGGAAAAAATAAATTTAAGCAAGCATTTGCAAGTATATTTAATGTATGAGCAACTACAGTTCTTTAACAGTTTGTGGCTGCCTTTGACTTACATGAATATCTGTGGTTAAGAAAAAGTTAGTACATAGAGATGTTGACGCAAAGACGACGCAGAAAGGACATATTTGGAGATTTTTTCGGAGAATGATTTTGGGTCGCCAAATAGAGATGGGAAAACGCCAGAAGAAGAAAAATACCTTGTAGTTGGACTGCAGTTAAATAATTCTTTTTCTTTTTGACTATTACTAAAAGTAAATAACCGGTCTATTTGAAATATGTAATTGCTTAGAGTTTTGCTGTTGGTGACTTCATTCCAAACATTGTTGTGGTTTTGTTAATAAACATTACAAGTGCTGGTGATCTAATGCATAATCACTTATTGTTTGAACGTCAACGTAAGGTACAGGGGCTCCATTATTGCATTTTTTAGGGTTCTGTAGTCAACTAGGAACCCTTATAGTTTCGCCATGTCTGTCTGTCCGTCCTCGCTTAGTCTATGTGACCGTTAGCATTAGAAAGGTGAAATTTGGTACATTGGTACCAAATTTCAGCTTTCTTTTTTCAGCTTTTTACCACTTTGTCGGCGTGACACATATTGATGTGTATCAATCACGCCGATAAAGTGGTAAAATAAAAATTGGAAAACAATGTTTTACTAGGGTATCCCCCCTATATGTAAAGTGGGAAGTAATTTTTTTTTTTAATTTCAACCCTAACGTGTGATATATTGTTGGAAAGGTATTTAAAAATGAATAGGGGTTTACTCCCATCATTTTTTGATAATGTCAATAATTTCGGAAATAATCGCTCCAAAAGTAAAAAACAATGTGTCCCCCCCCCTCTAACTTTTGAACCATAAGTTTAGAAAATATGAAAAAAATCTGAAAAGTAGAACTTTATAAGGACTTTCTTGGAAAATAATTTTGAACTTGGATGGAAACAACAGTTTTTGTACAAAAAAGACAAAATTTGTACAAAATAATTTCTGGAATAAGTTTGTAGTATAATCGTATAATTGCAAGCATTTTTTTTAAATTCGTTTGCAAATTTTATTATCCTGAACGTCTCTTTTCTTCAAACAAAAAAAAAAAAATTAAAATCGGATTGGATTGAACACATAGTGTGACGGACGGGAAACTACGGAACCCTACACTGAGCGTGGCCCGACCCGCTCTTGACCGGTTTTTTAGACTTTTCAACACTTTGCGTGAACGATCTAGGATACCTATAGAATAGGAATTTTTGACACAACTTTATTTGTGGAAAAAATTAAAATCAATTCGGGTTGTACTCTGTTTGATTTAGTAAATAATTCGAAAGACATGCATGTGGCGCCATCTATTATCATAAAGACGTTATTTTTTCCTCGGAAACTACTTTTATTGGGTTCAAAGGTACCCTATGTCCGTAGCTGTATTTTTCATAACGTACATACATACAAGTGAAAAGGTAACAGACAACCCAACAAACACTTTCGCATTTACAATATTAGTTAGGATAGGAAGTTAGGATACTCAAGATTTGAGAAAGACGAGCACAATATCTACCTGTCTCTCTCCCTCACAATTTAAAGGGCTTTCTCACTAATGCGATTATGCCACCCACCCACCTGACTGTAGGCATAGGTGAAACTTTGAGTGATGCGCTGTGTGAGGCTCCGTACGAAGCTGAGACTTATCCTATACAATCAAGGAGACAAGTGTCAAGAGAACTTAGTCGGTAAGTATGTGACAAGAATATCTTGCACAGGTAATAGGTACTGGGAAGGACCAGATTTTTGGTCCTAAGGTACGTTAAGGTATGAATGTAATGAGCTTTAAAACGATAGTTTAGATTTTACGAGTGTGTAGTGAAACGGTTTTATACGATAAGCATAGGTTTTAGTATTGAACATAAAAATTAAAACAGTAAATTCTAAATCAACAAGAATTTTGTCACTTTTTTGTTGGCTGTCATTTGTCCATCTTTGACAGTCTTTATAGGTAGTCAGTGGCCTAAAAAGTCTGACAACCAGTTTTACCAAGTGGTATCGTATCACCCTGTCGATGTAAAATATGTATTCAGCTGCATTTGGTTAGACTGGAAGCCGACCCCAACATAGTTGTGAAAAGGCTAGACATATGATGATGGACGGCACTCTAAAAACATAGCACTGCAACACAATGGCTGTCTTATCTCATCAATGCATTTGAATGTAAATATTTTTACATCCGCAGAGTATTGTCTGGTTCGAAACTAAAACCCTAGCTTTTTACTTTCCTAATGATTAGGACGAATTTTTTGACGCCCTGAGATTCTTTTCCCATTTTGGTTACATCTTAAAATATTCTATTATTTTTAAAGTTATTAATAATTTTTATGAAAAGTTATAAAAGTTGTATGTCCACCACCACCCACGGACATCGGTGATTATGATAAAGATAAGACTGCATACCTTGTGGTTCAATTCATATGGACTACGAGGTATGGATTATTCATAGTAGATAATTTTCAGTTGATTATTTCCTTTTTTTTAATTACTTTACTTTTAAATTGTTGATCAATTAATATTTTACTCTGGACGCTCTGGCGCCTTGTGACTGTGAATTTAGCTTCGCTTCTTTGGGTTTTTCTTTTAATGGTCTAATTGAAACAAATGCGTCGAGTTTTGAGTTTATTGATCTTATCAGCGACTTGAGTGCCCAAATTCCGATTTAGGATACACCTAAACTTCTAGGCATAAAAAGCGAATATTCACACATTTTTAAACAGATTTTCTTGCAAAATATACCGCTATTCCAATAATGGCAGGCACTCGAAGAATGAGTTGATATATCATGAGCAGACACAACTGTTTACTAATGTTATGAGTTCTGTTTTTAAATGCTTGTGGGAAAAGTGGATGGTAAGTTCAACAACGCAACGAATGGTACTTAATATATTTTTCGCAACAAAAGTAAACTCACTCTGGCACCTAGGTCATCACGCCTATAATTCCTAAAAGGTAAGACAGAGGTGGACTTATTTGTACACATTTTGCCAGTTATCTTAAAAGTCCCATGTTACTGAGGGTGAGCCTATGAACCAGGCACTGATCCATACTCCATAACTACTACTGAGACATTCCTCATCGAAAAACCCAATAACATTTTGCCCGCCCTGAGAATTGAACCTAGTACCTCGTACTCGGCATCGTGCTTGCAATAACTCGACCAACGAAGCAGTCACCATGATTCAAGATATAAAATTACTAGCTTGTACCCGCGTCTTCGCCCGCGTGGAGTTCGAGAATAGGCTAGTTTCCTCATCAATAAATTGAAAATTTATTTAGTCCGTCATTTAGAGTTGTGGCAATGAATGGACAAGTATTTTTTGTTTTTTGAAATCAATGAATATTGACGAAGTCATAACGCATCAACAATCGGGAGTGGGGGCTCGTGACGTCACAACGCACTAAAAATTACAGCACGGCAGCAGCGTGATGTATTGAGAATTTAAAAGCGTCGTATCTTCGTCAATTTTGGTTTACGTAACAAAAGAAAAATACGTGTCAAATATATTTTTTAAATCTAACTGGCGGAATAATTTGATGTTTTCGGGACACAAGCCTTTTATATTGTCCCACTGGATCGTATTACTGTGGCTAAAGTATATGTGTGTGTGTGTGATAATTATTGTGTGTGTACAAATTTTATCCAAATCCTCCTCCATCCTCAAAAACTTTCGCATTTAATATAATAGTAAGATTCTTCTCAAAGGAAAGCTAAGCTATTGGAGATGTGGAATTAAATGTGAGTCAGGAAGAGTTGACTTTTAAGCATGCTGCTGTGTGATTCTGTAAGACCTCATTTTAAACTTCGAATCTGAATCCGCTGTGAGTTTGTTGATTGGCATTCTAAAAACTCGGTTGACAATTCGAATTTACACTAGCGCCACCCTAGCGCTAAAATTTGTTTGAACGAGATCTAGTAAGTAGTTTTTTTTAATACGTCTTAAATCGTAAACAGCAATTTACCTTTCATTCAATCTGCTACGGAACCCTTCATGGGCGAGTCCGACTCGCACTTGGCCCGTTTTTTTACTAAAATAATCAATATATTTCAGTTTAACTTAGAGGAGCTCTTGGCAAAATAATACCAATCACTCGGGGTCGACCCAGGTTAAGCTGCGCTTGCATAGGTCTGTTTGTGGATGGGTGACCATAATAATATACCGGGAGTTATTCGTGCCTCGGAAAGTACGTTATGACGTTACAGGTAGTTAATGATTTGACAAAAGTCTGACAAAGAGTCTAACCAAGGGGTACTGTATTGGGCACGCCACGATAGTGGCGGTAAGTCCCCTCTTTGAGGAGTGGCTTGAGAGCCGCCACGGCGTCCTCACCTTCCGCCTGACGCAGGTCCTCACCGGACACGGATGTTTCGGGAGGTACCTGCACCGAATCGGGCGGGAGGAAACGCCCGGGTGTTTCCACTGCGAGGATCGACCAGAGGACACGGTGGAGCACACGGTAGAAGTCTGCCCTGCGTGGGCGGAGCACCGCCGTGTCCTCGTAGCGGCGATCGGCGGCGGCGACCTCTCGCGTCCGGCCCTGGTTCAATCCATGGTGCGGAGCGAGACGGAATGGGAAGCCGTCACCTCCAGCCGCCGCGGGAGACGCACCGGGCATCGGGGGCACGTGGTGGCTACCGGCCACCGTAGACGTGGGCCTGTGGACGATTAGCTATGGGCTAGCTAGCCGTCCGTCCGTCTAATGACGACTGGCCGTGTCGACGGCGCGTTCGTGTAAAATACTGGTATTAAGTGTATCCGGTTAGACTGGGAGCCGACCCCAGCATAGTTGGGAAAAGGCAGGCAGATGATATTTAACTCTTTTTTATTTATCAAGGCCCTATGCTCATGAATGCTAGGAACGTTATATTAAAAAAGAAACATTTTAATAAAGGGGAAGCCTTCTCGATTCTTTTCCTTTACAATAAGCGATGGAGCGTGGGTTCAAAGCTATCAGAAATATTTTTTGTAAATATTACGTATATAACCAAACTCGTCCTGATTTCCCTATTGCCTATACATATAAAAGAGCAAATCTCTTGGTAAATATAACAAAATAAGATTCTTTCATTGTATAACGAAATCTCTAAGGCTTTCATGCTGACAGGTTCGAAGTAAGTCTTCTTTAATGTTATAGGGAAGAAGCCTTGTCTTATGTTTGATCTTATCTCGGCAGGTCAGCGCAGTAGAGAGAAGAAGGACGCAGTTAGATAAAAACGTGATGACAACCTACTGCTAAAATGTCGTCAATGGTGATCAGGCATGTCCACTTTGTACTCGGAGTTGTTCGACCAAAGTTGGACATGCTAGCTACTTGTGAGCACATGAAAGAGCAGCACACTAAAGCTCTCTAAAACCAAACTAGATAGCCATTGAATGCAGTCGCTGTGATCGATATCAGCTAGATGGCATCATCAGCATCGCTAAGCTTGTTCTTATTACTGTTTTAGATGCAAAAGTTTCTAACGATGCGTAGATGGATGTTTGTTACTGTTTTTCGCAAAAAATACGGAATGGATGTGTGTGAAATTTGGTTCACAGATAGTATATAACCTGGTAATACTTTTAATACTTTTTATTCAGGTAGTATGATTCCACGGGACACTTACCGAACTCCACGTGGGTGAGGCCTTAGGGTATTATAATATCTGTGCCTTATACATAAATACAGATCCTGCCGGGGCTGCGGGACTATTCGAAAGAGATACCGTGGTCCCGGAACATAAAGGGGCGAGGAAAGAACATGGATGGGTTTTAGCCAGTAAAAGTCTGATATTCCCTCCCGCTCCGCCCAGAATTTCCCATCGGAAAAAAGGCATAAACACAGATATTATAATAGCATAAACTAGTACAATATAAATTGTTAGTGTGCGCACCAACTAAACCATACTAGTTTTGAATACGAGAGTGAAGATAAAGATAAAGATTCATTTATTTGCAACAACATGTGTAGATAATATTCCTATCTTCTACATCTATACATCTATCTATTTCTATATTTACATATAATAAAATCGTAGGAAAGTCGAAACTGTACATTGAATTTTTTTTTAAAAGAATACTTGGGGCGTGATCTACAATCCATATCGAAGCCAAAAATATAGTTTTTAGAATTTTTATCTGTTTGTCTGTATGTATATTCGGGCTAAACTCAAAAAGTACTGCATGAATTTACTTCAAATTTTGCATGAATATTACTAAGAGGTCGGGTCTACATATAGGCATACATATTATCACGCTATCACCTACGGGGGAGGAGCCCTGGCACCTAAGGTATTTTTAACCGACTTCCAAAAAGGAGGAGGTTCTATATTCGACTGTATGTATTTTTTTTTTTTTATGTATGTTCACCGATTACTCGAAGACGCCTAAACCGATTTGAAAAAATCTTTTTTTTGTTTGAAAGGGTATACTTCCAAGTTGGTCCCATAGAAATATTGTCATGATCTGATCACGAACTTCGGAGATATGGAACGGAACTCCTCAATAAATGATAGCAAATGGACTGGGATTGCTGAAATCTATTGTCTGTCTATTGTTTACACCAGTTCATAACCTAACATCACGCCACCGCACCGGTACGCTGTGAAGGGGTAAGCACAAGTGAACCACTAAAAAGTGAAAAATAAAAACTTTTTTGCAAAAAAATAGAACCGACTTCAAAAAAGTGAAAAATAACTTTAGCTTCAGAAGTCGGTGACAAAAAAACTTAATAAATCAATCAAACAATGGTCACCGACTTCAGAAGCTAAAGTTATTTTTCACTTTTTTGAAGTAGGTTCTATTTTTTTGCAAAAAAGTTTTTTTGGTGCTGTAGAGCTTTCACGCAGACGACGTCGCGGGCAGCAGCTAGTAAAAATACTGATTATAATTTAAGCTCTGTGGCTTCACCAGCCGTTTCTACTTCTGCTTGTTCCTATGGGTCTTAGCGTGATGTCAATCCTCATAAAGGTTACGCAGAGATGTTTCCAATGGTACATTCACATCTAGCCAATTATGTTCAAGTCCCATGCTTCCATGTAATTGAGAGTCGAACCAATTGCCACCGACTGGGGACAAATACAGACTCCGAAGCTGTTGCTGAAAAATTCTTGATGGAAAAACCCTTGACTGACTCAGGAATCGAACCCAGGATCTCTTGCTTAGCATTCTCACTTGCCAACACTACACCAACAAGGCAGTCTATAGATAATAATTTTAGTAGATGAAACTGGATGGACTGCGGGACTGTTCGAAAGAGATACCGTGGCCCCAGAACATAAAGATTGAGGAAGGAACATGGATGGGTATTTTTAGGTGAAACTGGACTCTCTATGTTTACCTTGTGGAATTATTGGTTGCAAGTGCGATCGCTAAGCGTGGGGTCTTATGATCAACCCCAACGTTGGGCTAAGTGAGACACTAGGATTTCTCGCCTATCGATTGGAGTTATGCCCGGTTGATGACAATAGGTGTGCCCTCTATCATCAGGCATATCATATTTGGCGACAGACACAACACACTTCTGTCTATACCTTAGTGGAAAAAGCGTTACGTTATTATGTTAAATGTGATACAGAATAATGCGGTTGTCACACACGTAAATACATGATAAGTTACACATAAAGATGGAATGTGCGTATAATTATGAATTTTAACACAATGCAGTCTACACGTTCAATAATGTTATTAAAACACACAGTTAGCGTTAGCTTGATAAGCAAATAACTTAGCTTATCGAGTTTCAGTTCGATTTCCAAGAAAATTAGATTACCTTAAATAGATTACCTACTTTGAAACACTCATGTTAAGACTGAAACAAAACCCATGACTTTAACAACATAATAATATGTTATGAGCGTATAGTTTTATAAATAGATACGACCTTTCTAGCTAGATAAACAATTAACAGTAGACGCAGATTTTATTTATATTATCAAAATTAACAGTCAAATTATCAAACGCCAAATGTTAGTACAGAATTAATTTATGTAGACTAATGCTAGTGTCTTTCAGGAAACCAGGTAAAAGCAGCTAGATTTGAAGAACATAGTTATTAAAAATAATTCTAGGATAAGGACCAATCTGAAAATTAGCTATATTATTTTAGTGAGAACTGGTCCATAAAAGACATTGTTCATTTAAAATGAACAGAAATGGTAAGAGACTAAGGACGCATTTGCCTTGCAATGGGACAAAAAGTATATTGGGACTCCCACGGATAGATACACAAAGACACAAACATAGAAGGAAACAACAAACTTTCAACTTAATAACAATACTAATAAGAACCAACCTCGTCCACTGAGACTGCCATCACCGAACACGCACACTAAAACAAGCACCAAAAACACGCGCAACATCCTCGTATGCACTCGATGCGCCTGCGACTGTTGATCACTGTCTGTTCAGAGCCGATCGCGAAACTTGTTATGATTGAGGACATCCGATAATCGTGGATGGTTCTCAAAGTTTTATATAGATTATATTGGACGAGAGCAGCGGTGGCCCAGTGGGGGCGGCCCCGACTTACGAACAGTACGTCGGGGGTTCGAACCCAAGCAGGCGCATTCCTTTGTGTAATTTAATTCATCACCACTGGTCTCAAAAACGGTGAAGGAAAACATCGTGAGGAAACCGGCATGTCCTAGAACCAACAATTCGAAGACATTTGACATCTACCAACCCGCACTGGGCCAGCGTGGTGGATAATAATAGCCCATACGCAAAATACGCGCTTTGACGTGGATTTGCGGACACCAGCCCGTTTCACAATACAATCCAATACAATACATTGGACGGAATGTTTTGGAGTGGCTAAATAATGCCAGATGCCACGGGTTCGTCTTCAAAATTAAGTCGTGTTTACGGAGGTTGGTCCGTGGATTGATGTCCAGCATTACAAACAGAGTTCCCTCCGTGCTTCGGAAAGCTGTTAGTTCCTGCTTTCATTGGTAGAACTTTGACTGTCGGAAACCCGAAAGTCTGACTGACAGCAGCTAGTCTTACAATGGGTATCGTTTTACCATAACTGCGTTGTTAAGATCAGTTAAGCAGTTACTCGATGTAAAATACTGGTATTCAGCTGCATCTAGTTAGACTGGAAGCCGACCCCAGATTTGCGAGAAGGCTAGGAAAATAATGATTGTTTTTGACTGACAGGTATTGTGGGTGTATGAAATAAACTTCCCCAAGCTGTGTTTAATTAGTTGAATTGCGTTTTCAAGTTCCGTTCCCAAAAACACCCTGGACACCTAAATAACGTCCCATTTGTCTTTTAGAAACCCACAAGAAACGACTGGCTTTTACACTGCAACCTGTTTTATAAGGAATAATCTAAGGTTTTTATTGTTTGTGCTCGTAAAAAGTTGGTAAAAACTAGTTCAATTGAGTGTCCTTCCATCGATTTCATTGGTAGTTTTATATGATCTGGATCGTTATTCTTTGAAGCGTAATTATTAGAAACAAGCACATCATAAGCCCCCTAGAATCCATTTCTACTTCAGCTTATTAGTTTTTAAAAACATACAACCATTGATCAAGTTTAAACTTAGCCTTATATTACTGTTACGAAGAAGAAGACACAAATTTTCAGTCACAGCCCCTCCCACAACGGAGCAAACGGCCCAAAAATATCACTAAATCATCCGATTTCCTGAATTCCATACTTCACTTGTCCGCCCGTAATTCAGCGACAAATAATAGTATCAATAACCCGGCGGGGTGCCGCAAGGAGCTCTCTTAGGACCGGTAAAGTTCCAACAATGCGGGCTGGACAAAGGCATTGATATCCGAGTTGCGACGGCTTTGTACAACTTGTCCGTCCGTCCGGATATTTTTATTGGATTACAGATTTAATAGGACAACAATATGAGTTTTGTACTTATTAATATTCGATTTTTCCAAGGTTTTTGGTAGTTTTGTGGAACCGTATTACCGCGGTTTTTGCCTCATTGACGGTTTTGTATGTTTATATTTAAAATAATTATAACAAGGCTTCAAAATCATCAGTGTAATTATCACAAACTGATAAAAATAAGCCAATATCATTGATACTTTTCCAAACACTGTAATGTTTGGAAAAGTAAATTTAAATAACCCTAGGTATTTCAAATCAAGCGTAAACAGAATATTCAATAATCGTAATTAGCAAAAAGTTTGAGAACCGCTTAAGTTTATAATATACCGAACGTGCCACTATTTTTAACGTAAGCACTTTTCATGAGGTATTATTTTTTTGTAGATGATATCATTGATTACATCAGTCATAACATACTGTCACCCCTATGTTACTTCTTATAAACACCGACTATTGAAATTACACTATCCTTTTCTTTTGTGGAGTTTCTTGCCCATTCTTCTTCATAGAGATTTATTCTTTGGAATGTGCAACTGCAGTACTTTCTCAAATTATTATGCCTTGTGACTGTGACTGTGGCATAGTTTTTTTTGTGGTTTCTGTAACATTCAAAAGTACCGTAATGGTCTAATTGAAATAAATGCGTTGAGTTAGTTCTGCCATCAGAGTAACAGCCGCTAGTGTCGCTTATGTAGTTTGGTCCGTGGATGGGTGAGCATCTATTCCAACCCGAAAGTCTGACAACCTGAGTCTTACCTAGGGGTGTCGCATTAGCCAGTAACAATTGGTTTATGGGAGTCAGGTAGGCAGTCGCTCCATGTAAAATACTGGTATTCTGATAACGACAGGCCGTGTAAACGGCGCGTTCGTGTTCCACGCGCGCCTCAAAGAGATGTCAGCAGAAAGGAAGGGGTTCGCAAGGGCCGATGCTTGCCGAGGCTGCGGGACTGTTCGAAAGAGATACCGCGGCCTTCGAACAAAGGGCTAACAAGGAACATGGATGAATTTTTGTCAGTGAAAGTCTGACACCCCCCTTCCGCTCCGCCCAGAGCAGGAGCAAATGATGATCATCACTCGATGACTCCGGATCCCATCAAAAAAATAAAATAAAATCTGCCGTCATTCTTTTGTTCATTTCTTGCAACCATTACGTCAGTTACATACAATTGAGACGGTGAGTGTCTGAATGACAACTGCATAGAACCTGCCGAAGTTTACGGTTACAATCAAAACATTAGATAATTAATAAAAGACTCGATCTTTTTATTATGACTTGACTCAACTAATGCGAAACTGCTATTTTTAATTGCAAGGTCTCTCGTAATATAGGGGAATCGCGAAAAAAAATCGTCTGATCAGTACATTAGGCGAACATAAATGTACTGAACAGCCGGTTTTTTTTTTGCGATTTCAGCTTTGGTCCCATAGTAAAAGTTGTTTGTTATCATAAGCACAATCATATATAACACACACAACAAATAGAAAATATCTTCAATATCACATTTAGGGTACGCAATATAATGTCGGTACACAATTTAGCTACTTTTTTACGCTTTCGGTAGCGTTCATCAGTTCCTGTAGTGACCGAACCACAGGACACGCAGAACATGATATTAAGTGTCCCAACGTATGAGGAACAATACCACATTTTACTAACTGTGACGACTGACAAAGCTCTTTAAATGATAGCCGGGTACAACGGCTTAACGTGCTTCCCGAGGCACCGAGGAAACTCGATGTATCATAAAAGAGCACCCATCCACAGACCGGCCTGGGCAAGCACGGCTTAACTTCTAAGATAGACCCGTGTGGCTGTTACTGTTGAGCTACAAGCTCCTAATCAATTCATACATTCAAAAAGTACCGAAGGACCAAACAACATTCCCATAAATTAATAATACCGTCTAATCACACCGCATTTATAAATTCAAACTTCATATGATAACCTTAATGAATCAAGACTAAACGAATACCCTTTACACATATTTAAATTCCGATTCGAACTTCAAAAAAACAAAAGCCGACCAATCAGCATGAATTATACACAATTACACACCACTCATTTCTTCGCGCCTTCCTTTAAGGAGGTTTAATTTATTTTTTCCACACGGCCATCAGCAGGGTGAGGCACCCCACAGGGACCGCATGCTGTGAACGTAAAGGATTTCTTTGGTTGTTTAGGGGTCCTTGTTTCTTTATTTATTTGGGTTACCAAGAATTGCTTACACAACACATTTACAAAACAATGGTTATAGCTATATTTATTAGTGCAACAATTAATTATAGGCTAATAACCACATGGACTATTTGATTGTTTATACAAGTAAACGAATCCCAAAATCATAAAATAGTTCATTTTGAAACTCAAACTCAAACTCAAAGCATTTATTTCAATTAGACCATTACGGCACTTTTGAATGTCAAAAATACAAAGAAAAATCAAAGCTACAGTCACAGACACAAGGCATAATAACTTGAGAAAGTACTGTAGTTGAGAAAGTTTCTTATTGTAGTTCAAGGCGGTATTAACACACGAGCCGTAAGGCGAGGGGGTTTTTGAGCCGAGAACTGCAATAACAAATGTCCACGTGTATCAAACGACGTTTTTCAATACACTTTTGAAGAAATAAAATAAAATAATGTAAAATATTTGTGAGACTATGATTTAAATTTTATTTTTTTTCCGCGCTTTGCTTTCGCCAGGTTGAAGGAGAGGCAAAGGTATGAAGCCGTTATACAGTCTAATATAAAATAATAACAATAATAATAATTTTTGAATTTACAACACAAGTAAATGTTGATTTGTTTATAAAAGTAAATATTAGTTTTATATAATCATGTTTATCTACGATATTGAATTTATTAACACTATTTGATTATTAAAAAAATGGTATAATGAAAGACCTAGATCGCTTTTCCGAAATAAAAAAAAAACATTCACTTCTGACTCTATGTATAGTCAGAGGTGTATGTTTTTTTTTTAAATTATGCAATGAACCAATTTGGACTAAGTATAGTGCATTTTTCATGGTTTTTTCTGCAAATGTGTAGAAAAAACACACTGGATTTTGAACCTAATGGTAGTGCGAAAAGAACCAGTTTTCGAGGAAGTGTATTGAAAACAATGTTAATCTTCACATCGCATCTTCTTCTTTCTTGTTTTCTAATGGCTGAGGGACTTGACCACATGAGCTCGATTTGTTACATACATATAAAAATAACTATTTTGCAAAAAGAAATATCGGACTTCCAAAAAAAAAACGTGAAAAGCTACTTTCAGAAGTAGGTGACTTTGTTTGTTCTATTGACTTTTTTACAACCGGAAGTAACCACAGAGTATTCAGTGAACATAAATTATAAAAAAAAAAACATTTACATGAACATAAAACCTCTTCTCTGGATTAAAAAACAATCAAACGTCTGGAAAGTATGTTTGAAATTGGAATTCGATTTTGGTTGAACAAATAATGTGGTAATTTGATTAATTAAATGTCAGCTATTCAAACCATCTAGTCCAAATTATATTGATTAATTGTTCTAGTTATTGAAATGGCCGGTATTTGTTTGTATGGAATAGTTTGGATAGTGTTCTATTAATAAAGTTTTAGTTAGATCGTTGAAAATTAGAAATTGTTTAGCCTTGAATGAAATTGGTGAACCCCCTTTGTTCTAGACTAGTCTATTCTGGTGCGTTTGCCCCTATGGGGTCTTAGCGTGATGCAAAAAGATTTGTTTGAATACAACTATTCATTATATAGATTAGTGCGTTCAAACAAAGATAAAAAAAACTCTTCTGCTCCGTTATATTAATATTAAAAATATATTTTACATAATTATTGCTAATTATCCAATTTCCCACCTTCCATACCCCATAAACCAAAGCATTATTTCATATAATCCTGTGACTTAAAGCACCACTATAATAAAACCACAAAATTATCACCACCAGGCAAAAGAAGATAACAAAACACCAACCATAACGGACCCCTAACAATCTTATAACAGCTTAGTGTAATTCCATCACACTTCCACAACCTACTGAACCCTCATTACAACACGCGGCTCACGCTTGACCGATTCGTATTGTTTTGATGTCCCACTGGGGATATAATGTTCTTTACACTTAATAAGTGTCTGGGCACACCTTAAACGAAATCCTACCTTAAGCTTTAGAAAACACAGTGTAAATTTCATTACGCAAATGTTAATTACGATTTCAATTTTAGTATAATTCGAAGTGGCTCTTAGGACCAGTTTGGTTCCGCACCTCTAAGCCAGACCAGGTATGTTTTCAGCCAGTTATTGTTCCAAAAGGGCAGGTTTTCCTTTTGAGTTTAATTCGTAATGTTGGTATATTGAATTAATTATTTAGAGCAGGTTGGTATTATATGTTTCCTCTGTGACTTTCCGTTGGGCTGTAAATAAGGATTCTTTGTTGCGTTATTTTAATTAATGAAACCATGTTTGTTGATAAAAATGTCATACTTATTAATTATTTGGTTTCCTCTGAGAGTAGATTTTTCAAATCTACTCTCTTCTCGATTTTTCAATCTTCACACGTATTTTTTGTTTGATCAAATCAATATTTATAGGATTTAAAAACCTCTTAACGAAGTCGAAAGGCACTGTTTTGCCCGTGATTGCGATTATTTTTTGTTCTTCACCATACCTGGGAAGGTTCTTGTTACGGAGATATTGGGACTCAAAGTTACAACTTTTTGTCAAGCTTTTTTTTAATGTAAGATTTTTACTTTGACAACTCCACAACCCCCGTACTATTTAATTCATCTATCAAAACAATGTTTTGAGTGCGTTACATTGAGTTCTACCACAAAACATGGTTTTACACCTCAAAAAAAGTCGTTTCCCAGCAATAATTTTTGCTTAAAGTTACTTAGTTAGATGTACAGAATGCTTGGTTGACGGCTTCGTGATGAGGCTGTTTACACCCTGTATATTTTCATGTCTGAAATAAAGAATTTATATGTGTGTGTAGTGAAAAATCACGTTTTGTGGTATAACTCAATGTAACGCACTCAAACCATTGTGCTGATGGATGGATTGAATAGTACGGGGTGGAGGTATTTAAAGTAAAAAACTTTGACCCCCAATATCTCCGTAACTAGAAGATTCCCAGACATGGAGTAGAACAAAAAAAATATCGCAATTATGGGGAGAACAATTTAATGCCTTTTGGCTTCGTTAAGAGGTCTTTTATACCCTTTAGACTACAAATACATACATGCTCACTTAAATTCACACCTTCCTCCCATGAGTTCAGGGACCTGCTAGAATCTTTACAAAAAATACTCCTTTCTCCATCCAATTTCATAAATCTTCCCTGTCAACCACCACGCATTCATTTACTCCTTTATCTTTCATAATACTCCTCACACAATCCATCCATCGTTTCTTTGGTCTTTCTGTCCATCCATCAACATTTATATTTATCACTCTTTTACGGCCATTTTCTATTACTTACTTACGTATAACTGTCGGTTAATATGCCTTAGTCCGTAGCTATCGGTATTTTTATTAACAAAGTTATTTTGAAAGATCCTATCTGCGCTGCGTCACCTATTGATTCATAGAAAAATCAAAGAAAGCTTTTCTGTGACGTTTTGTTTCGTTTCTAACCGTCCAGTAAGCAAAATGACTAACAGACAGAGATAGCAACCTACCGAAACCGAACAGTAAGTTATTGTAAATGGCTGTTAATCACATACGATTCGTCCCTCCTCATCACATAAGACAACTTTTCTATAACTGGCGTGGCATAACGATCAAACTTGTACTCATTCCTTATTTTATGCATTACACAACTCCGAAGTACCACTTGGAGCTGCTAAATTCACATAGACCATAATGATGCATTTAGCCGTACTCGTCTGACTGTAAAGAGCTCTACAGACTGTGACAAGCGCCTCACTTCACACTGGCAGCATAATCCGTCGGTTACACGATTACCCGAGTTAATGCCGTCGGCTTTAGTGTGGAGGGCCCATAACTTACTAGTGTTTGTGCCTATATGGTGGGCTTGAAGCGTGAGGATTTAATTATGGTCAGGATCTTGAAGAAAGGAACGTCAGGGATTTTTATGTCAGTTTGTTTGAGGATGGGTACCCAACGTGCCCGTAGCTTAAAGCTGGGAAGGATGCTCCAGGATAGCCCGCGAAATTCAAATTTTCTTACGTTTTTTGTAATTTGCAGGCCAGTGCTAGTTTGTGTTTGGATGAAAATATCGTTCGCGACTGTAAGAAATCTGTAATCTGTAGTGTAGTAGTTTCTAGACCTTTGTGAACTTGGACGGTTATATGTATTAATGATTTTGATAACTATAATTCTATAACTACATACGTTTTACAGTCAAGAACGATATTTTTATCAAAATACAAGCACTGGCCTATAAATTGCAAAATAATGTTTGTGTAGAGTTATATTTACTGTGCATTCCGAGATACGATATAATCACTCACAGCGCTCACAGCAATATTTTGCGTTCCGTTTTAGTTTTCACGATTATGACAGCTAAGATCTGTCATTAGGTCATTTGACAGCGCTCACGGTGATATTTCTTTGGGGCATGGTCGGTGTAATCGCAAGATGGCGCGTGTCATGACGTCATCTATGACGACTCAAGGAACATCGATATCGCGCTTATGATCGCGCTCACGGTATCTCGGAACGGGTTTATGGACGCTCATAGCGTTTACAGTCTATCTCGGAACGCACTGTTAGTTTGATGAACAGAATCATTTAATTTATGGTTGGTTGACGTCTTCGTGAAGGGTCTGTTCATATCTTGTAAGAATAAGTAATATTGCACTGTAGGAAATTCGACACTCGACACTGAGCCTAGAGGCGAAAATCCAATAATGCGTTTCCGTTTACGGGTCATAATTATAGTCTTAGTAAAAACTGGAATAAGTTAAATAATAATACCTATTATCTTAACTAATTATAACGTTCCTCTAATAAATTCTAACACAGCCATCTGATATTATAATAATTTATTTGGTTCGCATTAATCGTTTTTGCTGACGCTACAAAAAGCTCACGTACGCGATTACTATCAGTTTATCTAACGTACAATGTTTTATGCTGTCGGTACATACTCGTAGGGTTAGCATAAAGTCTGTTTATATGGAAGATTTGTAGTTTTACTGAGACATATATATTTTTTTCTTCTTTTTTTTCTTTTTTAAGCTATGTTACTAGAAAAAACGAAACGACACGATACACACACGACACGACACGTACGACACGACACGACACGACACGACACGACACGACACGACACGACACGTACGACACGATACGACACGACACGTTTACTAGAACTTGTTCCGTTGGTTTAGCGGTGACAAGCGCGATTGCTGAGCTGAGCCTTAGGTCCTGGGTTCAATTCTCAGTTCAGGCTATTATGTTATTCGGTTTTCCATCAGACATTTATCAGTAGCAACCACGGAGTTTGGATTTGTGCCCAGTTAGGCTCGCCCCATTTATACTTAATACTTAAAGAAACATTAGTGCCAAAATGTGGGTGTACCTGCTAGTAGAAACACCTCTGCTTAAGCCTTTGTGGATTGCAGGCGTGATGTTTTGATGCTATGTCTGTGTTCTCAGATAAGTTACATTAAATTAAAAAAAATAAAAATCGCCGATACTTAACGTATTCCTCATTCCCTTTCAATACATATTCAGTACATTATTCTACATTATTCTACTAGTCAAGCCCTTTCATTTTGAACCCATATTGAGGTATGTAATGGTGGCGGCCATCTTGGAATTAAAATGTAACATAACACCCCGTCGTTTTTGCGTCGGGAGTTAATAACAAGTTAAGTTGTTACATACCTACGCTACGCTGATCCGCTGATAACTAAAACAAAGAAAAAAAAAGAAAGTCATTATGCGCAAGCGGTGCGCGTCCTTGGTGCGCAGGGTGCGGGCCAGCTCCAATGCTGTCCTGGCGATGATCGCTGGACGTTTGGACTGCCCTTATATTAGGAAGTGCTGCAGTAGGCATATAGCCAATAAGGCGTGTTAGCGACTGTAAGACATCATTGTCGTATGATATTTTATACAGCACTCTTATCTGGATGTTGTTTTTTATTTTATTTTTTATTATTAATTAATTTCCGATTCATTTTTTACATGACATTTATTTGATTTCCCGGACATTGTATCTATTTATGATTTGTTGACATTGTATTTATGATTGTTATTTTTATTATTATTTTTACATTTTTATGTTAATTTGTGATTTGTATTTGTCTCGTGTCTCGTAATGTGTAATTTTTAATATGGGGGAACCTGAAATAAATGGATTTTATTTATTTATTTATTTATTATTTTCCATCATCTCCTGTGTTCTAGTGGTTGTAATGTTCTAAATTTCCGAAATATGAAGCCCTGACTTTAAATTTCTTAAATCTTTCTAACTAAACTTACGCCCTAACCGAAGCATTTACCTGTAATGTAACAATCCATGATTTATTTTGATCATAATCTTACAAATTAACGCAACTTTTTGAAGAAAGAACCACTAGATTTGACGTGTCCAGTCAGTGCAAACATTAATTGTCAGTTATCGTGTAGCTCGACTAATAACTCAAGGAGCTCATTGACACGACGATCAATACCAAAGAAAGGACATTTGTGTTGGTCGCTTGTAGTACTCAAACTACCAGATAATCGTTAAAACCTTTTCTCATCACCCGACTTATAATATTGTACATTGTCACGGTACCGACTTATAATTCTGCGTATGCATGTACTTACCTACTTACAATATTGCATATTAACGATTTACAATCGACTGCTAAACTTTTCTCTCCTACAAAAGCAGCAATGTACATCAATTGCAGTAACAATCTACATCGTGCAAATCACCCATCAACACTAACATTCTTCGTGCCTTTAATTTCGCACCTCGCCTTCACCAAAGCACTGAAAATAACAAGCAATTAGCTGCAAAACTACCAACATAACATGGCACACGGCGAAATGCGGAACTAAACAGACTGTACATATTTTGACGTACCATTGACGTTTGCTAAAGAAACAGGCGCCACCATCAAGTCTCGAGATAAATTTGGTAAAGAATTATGACGTAATAAAAACACGGCAGCCTGCAGTAAAGTCTAGATCAATAATTCGCGTCTAGGAAGAAATGCTCAAATGAAATTGGCGTGATTCGGCTGATGTTACACAAGAGAGCTACGATTCTGATGTCTATACATGTTGTAAACAGACTCATCACGAAGCCTTCTGTACATCAAACTAAGTAACTTTACGCAATGTAGTGAAACTTTTTGGGGTGAAAAATCACGCTTTACGGTAACACTCAATGTAACTCATGCACTCAAAACATTATGCTGATGGATGCATACAAGAGTTAACGGGTTCTATAGTTGTTTATTAAAGTAAGATATGACATAAAAAACTAGTATTTGAAAAACAAACGTGTGAAAAAGTAAGAACTTTGACGTCTAATCTTATATCTCCAGTGTGTTTCCAGGTTTGGTCCAGAACAAAAAAATATCGCCCGGAGTTTCTTACTTGACTACTTTGGGAAGAAACAGCCGAAACAAACTCAGAGGTCATAGGGTCCAGACATAAACTTGGTCAATTCACTTTTATTTGAAGAAAGAACCGTAATTTTAATGGGCATGCAAGTCAGTCAGTCAGTACATGCTTGCACTGACTGACTGACTTGTATGTGTACTGTTGCTCAATTCATAACTCAAGGAGCTCAATTATGTATGTGGTCCATAAGATCTATTTGGGTTAATATTTGTAACTGTGCATTCAAAAACTTGCGTTGGAAGGGCCTCCCAGTAGATGGACCGATGACCTAGTGAAGATTGCGAGGATCCGCTAGATGCGAGTAGCACGGGACTGGCCAATGTGGTGCCACTTGGGGGAGACCTAAGTCCAGCAGTGAACGTCTTTCGGCTGAAATGATGATGATGTATTCATGACAGTTATTTCCGAGAATGCCTCTCATCTTTTAGAAGCTGCTAATTAATTTCGCAATATTTTTCAAATCGCACAACTCCGCAACGGATGATCGCGTGTCCTCAGCTGTTCCCCCGATAATATGCGAACTGTATAGCCAAGAACATTCAGATATTGCACATTGTCTTCGAACTCATAAATCTTTTCCGTTTTATCGTGTCGTGACTTCGTTTTGGCAGTTTTTTCCAATATTATATGAAGTCGATTCCAAGTTGTACGGATTGGATGAGAAGTTATTATTGTAGCAAATAATGTGGTTCGTATAGGGCTCTGTAGGATTTATTGTTAGGTAGATGGTCTTTTGAGGGTGTTGGTTTGTATTCGGCGGTCTTTAAGAAGTAAAGTTTCTTAGTAAGCAGATTTTGCATTAGATTACAAAGTGTTATCAAGGACAGTCTCAGGGTTTACATAACATAACATCACATCACGCTTGTTATCAAAGACAGCCTCAGGGTTTACATAACATCACATCACGCCTGTTATCAAGGACAGCCTCAGGGTTTACATAACATAACATCACATGACGCCTGTTATCAAGGACAGCCTCAGGGTTTATATAACGTAACATCACATGACGCTTGTTATCAAGGACAGCCTCAGGGTTTACATAACTTAACATCACATGACGCCTGTTATCAAGGACAGCCTCAGGGTTTACATAACATAACATCACATGACGCCTGTTATCAAGGACAACCTCAGAGTTTACATAACTTAACATCACATGACGCCTGTTATCAAGGACAGCCTCAGGGTTTACATAACATAACATCACTTGACGCCTGTTATCAAGGACAGCCTCAGGGTTTACATAACATAACATCACATCACGCCTATTCTCAAGAACAGCCTCAGGGTTTACATAACGTAACATCACATGACGCTTGTTATCAAGGACAGCCTCAGGGTTTACATAACATAACATCACATCACGCCTGTTATCAAGGACAGCTTCAGGGTTTACATAACTTAACATCACATGACGCCTGTTATCAAGGACAGCCTCAGGGCTTACATAACATAACATCACATCACGCCTGTTATCCTCGAAGTGTTAGGCAGAGGTGTACCACGTCCACATTTCTCTCATAATGTTGTAATAGGAGGCAAATCTATTGGCATCAATCAGGCACAAATCCGGACTCCGTGGCTGCTACTGAGAAATTCATAAAGGACAAACCCAATAGCACTTTGCCCAACCTGGGAATCGAACTCAGGACGTCATGCTTAGCGGTCGCATTTGCGACCACTAAACCATCGAGGTGGTACTGAGTTCACATGTCGGAAAATTACAAAAAAGTTTTTAATCATAATTTTATATTTGCTTTATCGCTGTGGTCAAACAACAAATTCTGACACTAATCGTTTTAGTTGATGTTTTTTCTCTAATAGTTGTTGAAAAAGTCTATTATTAATGCATACCTACCGCGTATAAACTAGAATGACGTATATTAATTACATCGAAACTGACATACCATAATGGGCCGATACCGACGCCCAGCGGTTGTAGTACTGCGCGCTTTGTATGAAAATAACTAACGTCCGTACGCAGTCGCCGCAGCGGCGCGACACGAAACGTCAAAATTGAAAGCGCCCTACAGACACCTTCACGAACCGTGGTCTGATCCGAGAATCCTCCCTTTTCTATGGAGAATGTGAAAATGAAATGAATGAAAATAACCCGCCCCTGACATCTTAAAAGGCAATAGATACATGACGTCACACTGAACACTGTCTTGTCTTTGACATTGTAGTAGAATACTCAATAAAATTGGCTTCAAACCAACCATCTTTCGCATTTTTCAGCCAACCACCTCCAAAAATTACAACCCATTTACTGAAAATACCACACATACGTCCCAGATCCTTTAGATAGCAAAGTATCACAGAAAACAAAAGAACAAATACGAGTAAACGTCCGTATAAATGTATTCCAGCAAACGTTTGGTTCGCGTGTCTGAGTACCATTTGATAGGCGTATCACGAACGCTGGCGCTTTAAGACGTGCACAGCAAATCACGGTGTTTTACACATTCGGTGGATCGTGTTGGTATTTTTGGAAGAGGACTTTCGACGCGGTGTTGATATGGCCGAGATTTTTGCGTACGTGAAGGATTCTTTTAAGGCTGAGAAATCAAAAACAAAATATTTTATTTCGCATAGGCCTAGATAGACACTTATAATAAGTCGACAAAGGTCATACCACGGAGTATCGTATTACCCAGTACTCACTGGGGTGTGGACTGTGGAGGTCAGATAGGTGGTTGCGATCCTTGTAATAAACTGATATTTAGCTGCATCCGGTTAGACTGGAAGCCGACCCCAACATTGTTAGGCAGGCAGATGATGAGATCCAGGACCAGTACTAGAGTTTGCCTCCTTAAAGCATCACCAGATCTTATTTAATTACTGCTATTATCCGTAGTTCTGTAACCAGACAGGCACATTACTTCGTGTAATTTATTTAATCACCACTGCTCTCAGAATAGTGAAGGAAAACATCGTGAGGAAACCGGCATGTCCTAGAACCAAAAAAATCGAAGACATGTGACTTCTTCTACCAATCCGCACTGGGCCCGCGTGATACCGTACAGCCCATTCCCTCTCATAGAGAGAAGGCTGTGTCCCAGCAGTGGGAACATTAATAGGCTGATGATGATGATTATCCGTTGAGCTCAATGTTTGACTTCCAATGACTTTATCATTATTAGAAAAACATACCTCTGTAGTCCCCTGTTAGAAAAACAAGCGTTAAGATACAAACATAAAGGAGAAAGAGATCAGTACTAATGGGGAGTGAGCTCATTAATCAAGTTTGTCATCTTTGCAGTATCACGCGAAGTAATCGGGTGGTCGTATTTCTTGATAATGCTTTCGCAGGTTGGTGGAATATTATTTACCTCAGAATCATCCATTATCTAACATTATAAATACTCGTAACACTGTCTTTATGTTACCAAGTTAACGGCTGGACAGATTTCAAGATTTGAATTTTGGCACACAGGTAGATTGCGACCAAGGTTTTTTTTTTGAATGAATGTCATCTCAACCTAGAGATGTTGTCGTCTGCTTAACCGGGCTATCTGGTGGGTGCCTTGAGTGTAAAGTCTATAGCCAGAGCGAAAAACTTACAAACTTAGCGACTACACGCTAAGGGCACCGCCTGCGGGGTACAAGCCTCGCTGGGAGAGGACAGCAAAGAGACATGCTGGATCTGAGTTGTGAGTGACCTGGGTTTTTAATATAGGATAGGTTTCTACTCTGGTGGTAAATTGTCGTGGGATAATCCTTGACTTCCACTTGGGCAGAAACTAGTAGCAATGTAGGTAATAGAGAATTTCATCATCATCATCATTTCAGCCGAAAAACGTCCACTGCTGGACATAGGCCGGGCCCAAGTGTCACCACATTGACTGGTCCCGTGCGACACGCATCCTGAGGATTCCCGCAACCTTGGTGGTTGGTGGTGTTTAGGTTATATAATAATATGCAACAATTGAAATTCTCTAATTTCGGTAGACGTTGAGTTGGAACGCCTCATTACTTTTATTTTGTACAAGAGTTGCAAGCTAAACTTTGTAGCATTTCTGAGCACATTTTTAGTAGCCACCCAGCAATGATCGTTTTGACAAAGCTTGTGTTCGTTTCGAAGTTGATTAAAAAAACTCACGCAACTTGTCTTAAAAAGTAGAGTTTTAAATATGATACAAACAATTTTTATCGTCATAAGATGTAGTAACTGACCGCCTCGTTGCTCGCAAGTGCGACTACTGAGCATGAGGTCCTGAGTTCGATTCCTGGGTCGTACAAAGTGCTACAGGGCTTTTCCTTCAGGGATTTCTCAATAGCAGCCACGGAGTCTGGAATTACGCCCGGCTGATGGCAATAAGCTCGCCTTCTTTTACATGGGACTTAAACAAAACTGGCGAAATGTGGGTGTACTATTAAATATAGCTCTGCCTAACTCTTTGAGGGTTACAGGCTTGATGTTTCTGATACACACAACTTTGGAATTGAAACTTGGTCTTTAGAGCCATAGGCTTATTTTCCATTACCAATCCAAACTACAAACAACAATTTCATAGCCCACTATTTATTCAAAACTAATTACAATATTTATTCTGCCATCAGTACCCGAGGGAGAGACTAAATGCTAGTTAGGATTTATCATGATTTATTCGTGAGGGTTATTCTCACGATTTATTGTTGTTCATTCTGTAGGCTAATTCTGTATTTGCCTTTATTTAGGGTTAGAATGTAAATATGAGGTTCTTGCTCCTTTTTGTGAGGGTTATTTGGTGGATTTTAGGATGGATACTGCGAAGGATTTGTGGGTATCAAAACTGCTTGAGATGGCGGTTTCAAAACCTGTAATTCATCAATACAGCATAATATTAAGCAGCATTGGTATAGCTTCCTGGTATGTGTCCTGGTATAGACCAGGACACATACCAGGAACAACATTCTCCACCATCGTAATCGCGAAAAGATTATCAACAACCCCACGCTTTCAAGGTTTAAAACTAAACTTATATTGTCACTTACGGGATATGTTCCGTGATAATACGTTATTTTGAGCTCCCGATATCAAAATAACGTAACTCAAAATAACGTATTATCACGGAAAATATCCCGTAAGTGACAGTATGAGTCCAATACCTACTCGACCATATGTATGAGACAGCTGATTACTTTTACGATTTACGATTACGATGGTAGTCCTATGCAGAAAGTTCTTTAGTTTGATGGTCTGCACCACACCCCCGAATTTGACCAGGATGCAAAGTAACACCTTGTATAGTTCCCACAGCTGGGACACAGGCCTTCTCTCCACGTAATCTAACACGAGGCTCAGTACAGGTTGGTGGATTTTAAGTTCTCCATATATGTTTGGTTTTAAGACATGTTTTATTCTGAAGTTGAGTGAATTACAAATGCCTCTTTTAAATATCTGCAATAGTAATTTGGGTCCTCAGTTAATATAAGAAAATAAAACATTATGGTAAAGTTCGGATCGAATGGTTTAATACCATTCACACCTTCAGCCACCCTTTTTTTCCTTTCTGAGTGTTCTCAGAAACAAAGGGTGGTGTTATAGGCTTATCGGCTTGAGTCCACTGCTGGAAATAGGCCTCTTCAATCGCACGCTAGCTATCACGGCTCATGAGGTACAACTTGGTGACTGACAGACAGACAGCACAGTGGAATCTTAGTAACAGGGTCCGGTTTTTACCCTTTGGATACGGAACCCCAAAACGTTCTGCTTTCTTCGCAGTTTTATTTCGCAACCGCTTGTCGCTTAAGCGTGTAGTTCGTTACCAAAGGTTAACTCAATTACACTTAACAAAGCTTGCAATTAAAAGACAACATATTATGTTCAGCGACAGCTTTTAACTTAATTTTTAACAGGTGCTAAATAACAGGAGTCAAATTAAAACAACTCATTACTGTAAGTGGGATACGCCTTGGAGAGGCAAATGACTTTCGATCGTGTCTCAGTGGAGAAAAGGTGCAATTAAGCTTGCGAGTGAAACAAATTTATGGTAGGGTTCTAGTAATACTGTGAGCGAGAAACAATTTAATACTCTTGTACTAAATAATTTCATTAATGATCGCTGATGACGATTATGAGACTGAAAGGATCAGAATTAGTCATCAAACATCAAGGCTGTACACCTAAACCATAGGAGATTTAAACATAGCATCTACTTCATCATAATCAACCTATAATGTTCCCACTGCTGGGACACAGGCCTCCTCTCTATGAGACAGAATATTATGACCTATAATCCACCACACAGGCTCAGTGCGGATTGGTAGATATCACATGTCTATCACATTACCTACACAAAGTAATGCGCCTACCTGGGTTCGAATCCACGACCTGCTGCTCGTAAGTCAGTGCCGCCACCACTGGACCACCACTGCTCTCTACTAACCTTAAATTAAACGAATGTCAGATTTAGTGATATACTAGATTTTTTTTCTGTCACAACCGCAAATACCAATCTACGACAATGAACGTCAGTGACGTTTTTAGTCGCTAAAATACGGTCCGATGAATGGATTGTGTGGAAGATGTTGACATAATGTCATCTTCTATCATCGCTATAGCAAAAAGAGCTGAATGAAGATCAATAGAAAACAAAAGAAAGGAAGATGAAGACTCGGATCCAAAATGAATGGGGATAACAGCAGGATATCGATGATGATGAGACTTGATGATATGCAAAATTGTTGGTACATGTTGCATTATCTTTATACAAAGTGTAAACAGACATCAAGTAAGCATTCTTTACATCAAACTAAGTAACCGTACGTACGCAAAAACGATAGCTGGGAATCACCTTTTTTGGGTTGAAAAATCATGTTTTACGATAAAAGTCAATGTAACACTCCAAACATAGCGCTGGTGGATGCATTGAATAGTCAACGGGTCATGGAAGTATTTAAAGAATAGTTATAACCTCAAAAAAAAAGTAGGAGCTTTGACTTCCAATATCTCCGTAACTAGAAGGTTCCCAGGAAGAAGAAGTTCGTACGGCTTCTTTAAGGGTCTATTACACCCAGGGACTCAAACTGTAACCGTAATAATTTGTTTTTAACACTGTTTTTAAAACAGTTTCAACAGAAAAACACTTTTCGATATAACAGATACAATAATGTTACCGAATCAAACTGTACCCTCAACCTTTTATGTGTTAATAAGTGTTAATATGTGTCACTGAAATAATCAGTTTTACAACAGACTGAGACTAGATTTCGGCTATCTAATGCGTAGTAACCATAAATAAGTAATTGTAAATTTGGCAACGCTGAGTTTACCTGTTACACACTTATTAACACTGTTAAACCTTTTATATCTGTTACAGATATGTTACGGTTACACTTTTGTAAGTGTTTTGGGTTAACACATTGGAAACACATTTATAAGTGTTACATATTTGATTCTGTTACCAATTCAACATGTAACACTTATAATTCTGTAACCTTTATGAAGGTGTTTTTAAGTTCCATTTGCGCCCTTTAGAATTCGAATCGCCAATCGCTCACACTGAAGCCAGGCCTCACATATTTCCATCGCCTTTCTTCCAATAACAATCCGCAGTATATCAGCCGAGAGAGGCAATAAGCCGAAAAGATGAATAATTTCAATATAAATAAATTTTATTTTAACTTCAACTTAATTCTGACGGCTTCATAATGAGATCTGCCTTTACGAGTTTTTAAGCTGGTTTGGTATTGTCTCTGGTAGATGCGTTCTTGAGTATATTTCATTGGTGACTGGTAATTATAACTACTGGTTTACCCATAACGCTGTGAGAGATTATAAAGCTAAAGAGTTTGTTTGTTTAATCGCGCTAATCTCAGAAACTACTGGTTCGAATTGAAAAAATCTTATAACATCACACTACGACCAATAGGAGCAGAGCATAAATGAAAAATGTTACAAAAACGGGGAAAAATTGTATTGTATTGTATTGTACAACGGGCTGGTGTCCGCAACTCCACGTCAAAGCGCGTATTTTGCGTATGGGCTATAATCAACCACGCGGGCCCAGTGCGGGTTGGTAGATGTCAAATGTCTTCGAATTTTTGGTTCTAGGACATGCCGGTTTCCTCACGATGTTTTCCTTCACCGTTTTTGAGAGCAGTGGTGATGAAATAAATTACACAAAATAATGCGCCTGCCTGGGTTCGAACCCACGGCTTACTGTTCGTAAGTCGGGGCCACCACCACTGGGCCACCGCTGCTCTACGGGGAAAAAATATTCCTTTTGTGAACTTTTTCTCTCCTACTTGACTGTGTGACTACGTGCTTGTGTTTTAATATTTATGCTACTACTGTCCGTGACGACTGAAATATTAATTATTTTCCCATATGGTAATACAGCAGCATTGCTATACTTTCTTTTAAGTAAAAAAAAACAAAAGAAAATCTTATCTTTCTAAGACATTTTTTGTGTTTCAACAGTGCTAGAATGAGGTGATCTTGCCGGCAATAGGCTCATTCCCTATTACCTTTGAGAATCCGCTGGATGCGAGTCGAAAAGATCTGGAAAGGCGACCGCGAATCGCATGACGTTGCGTTGACCTCCCACTAGGTGGACCGATGACCTGGTGAAGGTTGCGGGGATACGCTGAATGCGGGTCGCACGGGACCGGTCAATGTGGCGACACTTGGGGGATCCCTATGCCCAGCAGTGGACGTCTTTCGGCTGAAATGATGATGGTGATGTGTCTCCTTTTAATTAAGTACAACTCCCAAGTAACAGGTTACCACTGAAAACCAACGCTATAGACAGCATCATGCTCAGAGGTAACCTGACTGTCGCAGTCACAACAGGCAAGCTGTCAACTGTTTTTGTACCGTAACAAAAAGTTTACCAAACGGGAATGCATTTAAGCATACTCAAAAGTTGACGAAACTAGACCCAATGTACGGAGAATATTATAAGATAATTATTCATAATTTAAATACATCTAATCTTATAGTTATATTATTGAATTGCTACTTAGCCCTCTTCCTCTCTCCTAATGTTGCTGTGCCCGACAGGGTCCATATTGATTCTATATAATGTTGATAACACCATCTATGTATAATACATATGGAATGCAATAAAGATTTGAGTATTGAGATCAAAATTGTTACGAAACAGGACTTTGGTGATGGTATTTATTTAGTTGTCGAAATGGGAAGGTCACCAAATGACGTCCCATTTGGTGACCTTTTCCCATTTCGACAACTGACCCTGACCCTTTATAAGAACTTGTTATGTCCCAGCGACAAATAAATAAATTTCCTGCCTTTTTTTACAATTAACATTGTAGGTACACTAGAACAAGAAAGCGAACTGTCGCTCGAAGATATCCCGCCTCAATCCTTCACCCGTTAGTATAAAATTTATCAAACAATCCAATCTGTCACGAACAAGAGCCCAATTATACCCATCAGTTACCGCGGCGTCGCTTTTACGACAATATGTTTTAATTGAATTAATTAATTGTCAGTTGATTTGTCATCGATGATGAATTAAATTATGTATAGATAGAGGAAAGATAAATAAATAATAATAAATAAATATCGCTGGACATTAACACACAGCGCCACCTAGTGCCACACTAAGCAAAGCTTGTGTCGTGGACACTAGATAGTTGATATACTACATATATACTTTTTTGTTTGTAAATATATACTTATTATATATAAACATCCATGACTCGGAAACAAATGTCCATGCTCATCACACAAACATTTGCTCCTACCGGGATTCGAACCCAGGACCCTAAGAACGTAAGGCAGCGTCACTACCACTACGCCATTCGGGTCGTCGAAAAGATGGTTTTCTTTGTAAAATAAAAAAGGGGTTAAGTTGTATGCGGGTTGCCTGATGTTATCCGGTTAGCAAGCAAGAGACATTGAATGGTTATGTTGTGATTACCAATCTGGTTCAGACGTTGATGACTCCTGTATATTAACCCAGAGTTGTGTTTGTTTAGTGATAGCAGTACAGCCATGCTATCTGAGAGTATGTGCATTGAGTGGTCCACAACCTCTCTGGCTAAGACGGCTGATGCCGCCAGGGAAATACCCATGCATTCTGCCGTAAATACCGTGTTATAGACCCCCAGTGGTGTGGCTATGTGGATGTTTAAATCCTCCGAGAAGACTCCAATACCAGTGCCAGTACTTATTTTAGATCCATCCATTAAGATTTGTAGTTGTAGTGAAATCTCTCGCAGCGGAGACCCTGGTGGAGTTGGGTAACCGTTCGTTTTTAGCTTTCGCAAGGGGGATCTCGTTACAGAATCCCTCCAATACCGCGGTCTGCCGTGTGTCCTTCTTACCCAAGAGTTGCAGTGTAGTCGAACTGCCGCCAACGTTGGTTCCTGCTGTATGAACAGATGGAGCGGTAGAAGCACCAACATTACTTCCAGTAGAGCCATCTTCAAGACATCTTTCGTGATATTTCATGAATTATCTGACGATTAAATTAAAATGAACTGAACTAGAGAGCAAAGGAAGGCTAAATCAACGATGGAGTGACTGTGTTAGGATGATATGGCTAAAAAGTAGGGGATTACTGAGATGATGCATAATACAGAAGTATGTTAAAGAACCCCAATGATGATGATATAGAAAAATCAGCATTTAATTTTCAAGTAGGCCAATTACAAGCACTTTTGAACTGTCGAAACAAAGATGAAAATTAAATGTAGCTACAGTCACAGTCACAAGACATAAAAAACTCTGAAAGTACTGTAGTTGCCCATTCCCTAGCGTAGATCTCTATGGAGAAGAACGGGCAAGAAACTCCATCGACCCTCTTTTAATTATAATTATTGTTATTGTCACAAAATCTTGGTTACATCATTCAGAACTGAACTTTAGGTTTTTGACAAGGATGAAAAGCAGGAAGGCGTAAATGGAGGGCTTCTCAATATAATTATGGAAGGTGCTGAGCAACCGGAGCGATAACTGATTGGAGACCAGAGATAAAAACTGGGAGTTAGGTGTAAACTATGTATATTCACGAAAATATTTGTAAAATTTACAAACTTTACAATGACGTGACGTTGTTGTTTTCTTGATCTGTTGTTACATAAAAATGTGATATTCGTGATCCGAGATATAATTATTTTAAAACCAATCTTAATTACAGCATTAATTTATCTATCGCCCTAATTGAAATTGACATAGACAAACAACATAAAATAATGTAAATTGTACCTGTCAGGAATGATTTAAGTTAATTTTATGAAAGTGTGTGTTCACCCGATGACGCCTACGCCTGTCAATGTGTGAGCGGGTTTACGAGCTTATTTTTAACTGATATTGTTTGGGCTATGAACAAAATTTTCTCATTCGATTTTGAAGTTAACCTTTAACATTTTATGGTTTAAAATCATTTGAAAAAAAAAAATTGTCAGATTGTCGTAGTTTTAAAATAACTTCAAAATATCTTGAATCAAAATTGGGTCTCCGAGGACCAAAAAATAATTATCTAGATAGATTTCAAAAACCCCGTGTGAGTACACGGGGTTTTTTGAAATCTATCATTTTCTTGTACAAACCACGTTTTTATCAAAATACGACACTTTAGCTCAAAAATACCCTGAAAACCAGCCAAGTGCGAGTCGAACCATCGTAGTATGGGAGCCCTTAAATTTAAATTTATTCGTTGTTATAACAGCAACAGAAATCCACATTCTGTTGAAACAACTGACTACCTATTACGGATCATGAAGTCATGAGGTACAGCCCGCTGACAAACAGACAAACGGTCGGACAGACAGCGATGGCTAAGTAATAGTTCCTTAGGTTACCCCTCGGGTACGGAACCTTAAGAGGCCTGCGGAGCATGCGTTTTTCATACAAACGTAATACCAAAATAATTTGTAAATCAAATATATTCTAAGGTAGTGTGTGTATTTATTTTGATTGGATTACAGAATATATAGGTTCCCAAACACATATGTTGAATGTAGACTGATTTAAACAAGAGATAAGAGAAAAATAAATTTTATATAGAAATTTTAAATTCCTCATATCTCACCTTTGTATTATTGTCCTTTTAAAATATTTATTTGGGAACTTAGATATTCTAAAATACAATCGAAATATATACATACTACCAGAATTTATGTTTGATTTTCATATTATTTTGGTATTACGTTTGTATGAAAAACGCATGCTCCGCAGGCCCCTTAAAATACTTGGTCCTTTTTTTCAATCCCCACGAGTTCAACCACCCAATTTGTTTATGGATTATGGCTGGCAGCACCATATTATACTTATTCTTCGTACCATCGACGTCTACACAATAAAGGCAGTAAATCTCAAGGAGTATGTAAAGAGGTCATCTATTTTAATTAGCTCTAGAATTGTTACTGCAGTTGATGAATGTGGAGGTAGACTTATGAAGCGATAGAACCGGCTAGATGAAGGATTCAATGATTTAAAGATTTCAATAAAAGTCAATTGTTTAGTTGATAAGTTGAGCTTAACAAGGTTACTTTGTACTTTTAGTCTTACAGAAATTAAAATCTGTTTTCGCCTTCCTCGAAACACGCCTATAATTAAACTATTTTATGAGTTGGTTTAGTTCGACTGCAGAACAAAGGCCACACTCACTTCTTTCTATTTTTCTATTTTGTAATTTTAGGTCAATTCTTTTTGAAACATCAAATGCTTACAATGGGATAGACGACAAAAAATCTAATTAGTGCGTCAGTTAGATTATCAAAAAATATTTGACCCGTATTTTTTCTTTTGTTAGATAAATCAAAATTGACGAAGATACGACTATTAAATTCTCAATACGTCACGCCAAGGTATAATTTTTAGAGCGCACTGACGTCATGAGCCCCCACTCCCGAGTTTTGATGCGTTGTACCTTTGACAATATTCATTGATTTACGAAAACAAAAAATACGCGTCCATTATTTTTCAGTGCCATCTACCTGACGGACTAAATAGATTTGTATTTTTTTGATTGTGTTGTCATGCCTATTACTTAAAACTCATTCCTAACCGATTGGTTGGAGAAGGAACAAGATTAAGAAAAGTGATAAACTATTTTGCCCAGCAATGGGACATAAAATACTGAATAAAAAAACGAACTGCTAACAAATTAACCATAATTTTATAACAAAAACAAAATACCACTTGTAAGTAAACAAAAATGCTATTGCACATCATCTTTCAAGAAATAAAATCTCAACTTCAACTCTTAGTTAATGGCTTTTGTGAGAAATAAAATCTCTTCCTGGAATTTCGTTCCAATTTCCCGTTGCCACCTCTACCGATCAATTACTCTGCGCACCTAGTTACCCTCTCAATTTAATTGGTAGATTCTTCGACAGATATCGATTGTCGCCTCTCCGTCTATAATTGTATATATCTTATATGTATATAGCTCGTATTGTTCAGTAATAAATCCTTTAGATTTATAATGTACTGTGTAGCGTAATGAATTTCGGTGCGAGTTAATTAATTTTGATGTTTATTTGTTGACTGAAATTGGAGGCATTAGAGGAGTTTTAAATTGTAAGTATGGTATTCGTGGGTGACCGTGAAGATCAGCCTTCATGAAGTAGTAGATCTGACATTAAACTGAGTTTTTTTTTTGTGATTTTTTGGTGTTTTTGTGGTTTTTATACTACTTTCTCGCCCTGTGCTCGTGGCTAATTAATTACAGAACATCGATCATGGTCGATCTTTAAGGTTAAGTATTTCTGTGGATGGGTGACCATTCCATAAACATCGAGTCTCCTCCGTCCCTCGGAAAGCTCCCTTTGTAGATCTTCGCTCAGACAGTCGCTCACAGTTTCCAAGGTGTATAAGGCCTATTTGGCGCAGCCGTGAGACACACAATACTTTTTCTGTAATGTTTTTACTGTGTAGATTTAAGTTATTTTTTTTTAATTTTTTGTGTGCACTTATGGCACGTGCCAAATACATATGTTTTCTTTCTTTCTTTCTTTCATATGAGCTAAATAATTATTTTTAATTTTGTTAAATTGTAGTCTGTTTTGAATTACATAGCGACATTTCTACTCTATGTAAACGCGGTTAAATATCATTAATAAAAGCTCACGTCGGTATTAGAATGAAATATCAATATAACACACTCTAAGCAACAGAATCATTCTCAGAATCACACAAAACATGCTCGAATACTACCTCAGACGAAACCATCACAATTGATTTCCCTACACCGAAACATATTACCTACTCGTACACAATACCCCTCTTTACGGCACAGTCGGCTAGGACCCTAACGGTTTTACCCTCAAAGAGGCACAATGCGGGCCTGTGACGTAGGCAACCGGATGTCGACGTCGCTCACTACTACCAGCTACCGGTTGCCGATAAAACAATTAATAACAGTAGTTCAACTTTACTATATTGCTTGATTTAAGTTACGTTTAAGTTAGAGTTAGGCAAATTGTTCAGTTAGGTGGTTATTGTTTAATGTTTGTCATGTTGTTTGGTGATTCACTGAAATTAAATCACATAAATAATAATATTGTGAAGGCGATACATTTACATTTTTGTATGTAACGAATTCTGCAATTTGCATAAGTACAGATAGTTTATAGCCATATTAACACAGGTTACTTTTTTCCTGCTAGTAAGATCTTACGGGACAATTATCGAACTCACGCGAGCGAAATCGCGGGCAGAAGCTAGTTAAAAATTCTTGAATAAGCTTAGTCTTTCATTTTCAGACTCATACATGATCACTAAAATATTCCTATGACCATGTCCTGAGGGATATTTTGCATAATTATTGTTGATTTATACCATATACAGGGTGTAAACCACCTCATCACAAAGCCGTCAACCAAGCATTCTGTACATCAAACTTAGTAACTTTACGCAAAAATTATTGCTGGGAAACGACTTTTGCACTCAAAACATTGTGCTGATGGATGGATTGGATAGTATGGGGTTCTTGGAGCTATTAAAAGTAAAAATCATACAATAAAAACTAGTATTCGAAAAAAAAATTGTCAAAAAGTTGTAACCGTGACTCCCAATATATCTGTAACTAGAAGGTTTCCAGGTATGGTGTAGAACAAAAAAAATATCAGAATGACGACAAGAACCAGTGCCCTTCGGGTTCGTTAAGAGGTGTTTTACACCCATTATACTATACAGCACTTAATTGTTCTCCCCGTCATTGCGATCATTTTTTGTTCTGGCCCATGAAGAAGAACTCAGTTTGATGTACAGTATGCTTGGTTGACGGCTTCGTGAAGGATCTGTATACCCCCTGTATTTTCGTAAGTCTTCTTACTTTATCACGTGGTTAGTGACTAAGTTAGTGTCAGTTTTTATGCCACCCATTGGCCTCCGACTTGGCTTTACATGCCGTTGAGAAATATCTCTTATGCATGCTGGTTTCCTCACGATGTTTTCCTTCACCGAAGCAAGTGATAATTATACAATACGCACATGAATCCAAAAAATCAGAGCCTTGGATTCGAACTCGTGACCTAACTTGACAGCCACACCGACGGTCACACCACTTCGCTTTTCTTAAGTAACTTCACCTTTTTAGGGTTCCGTAGACAAATAAGGGTCAATAACCCTTATAGATTCGTCATGTCTGTCTGTCCGTCCGTATGTAACAGCCAGTTTTTTCCGAAACTATAAGAACTATGCTATTGTAACTTGGTAAGTAGATGTATTCTGTGAACCGCATTAAGATTTTCACACAAAAATAAAAAAATAAAAACTATAAATTTTGGGGGTTCCCCATAACTTCGAACTGAAAGTCAAAAAGTTTTTTTTCGCCATACGTGTGGGGTATTTATGGATAGGTATTCAAAAATGATATGAGGTTTCTAACATCATTTTTTTCTAAACTGAATAGTTTGCGCAAGAGACACTTCCAAAGTGGTAAAATGTGTCCCCCCCCCCTGTAACTTCTAAAATAAGAGAATGATAAAACTTAAAAATAATATATGATGTGCATTACCATGTAAACTTCCACCGAAAATTGGTTTGAACGAGATCTAGTAAGTAGTTATTTTTTTTAATACGATTTACCTTTCATTCAATCTGCTACGGAACCCTTCATGGGCGAGTCCGACTCGCACTTGTTACTTTATTTAAACCTTCTGCCCTCACCTGTTCAGTGGCACAACGAGTAAAGGTTTCATGTTGCACCCTGTCCCATCGTGTTCACAACATGTAGAGCTGTAATCCATCTTTATTATACAACTTGTTTGGACAAGTCGGATCTAATGGAGTGTACGTATTGATCTAGCATAGCGGAAGGTAATGATTTAGCGAGAATATGATGTTTACCGGATGGATCGATCTTTAGGATATAGATCGTTAAGCCGTGCTTGCATAGGTTGCGGTCTGTGGATGGGTGACCACCCATTACATACCGAGTTTTCTCTGTACCTCGGGAAGCACGCTAAGCCGTTTGTTCCCGGCTGTCATTTGTAAATCTGGTAGTCAGTGGCCCACAGTCTGACAATCAGGGGTATCGTATAACCCGGTTCCAACTGGGTTGTGGGGTCAGATAGGCAGTAGCTCCATGTTAAATACTGGTATCCCAACATTGTTGGGAGAAGGCTAGGCAGATGATATGATGATGCTGTTTGCGACGGAAAATTTGCAATTGTACTTTTGGAAATTGAATATGACAGGCATAAGTATAACTCGGGCAAACTTCTAACTCTCACACTCTGTTATATTTCCACTTGTGGGACACAGCCCACAGGCCTCCTCTCTATGAGAGGGATTCTGTGATCCACCACTCGGTCCCATGAAGTGCGGAATGGTACCGTAGATGTCAAATGTCTCAGAACTGTTTAGTTGTAGGACACACCGGTTTAGTAACAATCTTTTCAATCACCGTTACAAACAAAGAAATACAAGACTATACTAAATTTTTATGTACACATACACAACAAAGGTTGGTCCTATACATAGATATACTGATCTAAATTTGATCACAAAGTAATCAATGGTAAACCCTTTGTGTGGGCACTCGTAGATGCATTAAGCCTGATAACAGCGACAGCTGGCTTACAGCGAGGTGTGTAAACCGGCCCAAAGCCAGCCCTAGGCTAGATGGCTCCATCAGACTTGTAGCCAGAGAGATGCAAGCAATTCGCATGACGACAGTACCAAACAATTGCAAATCTATTTAAGCCCTCAGTTAGAATATTGGAAAATAATGGTAGTATACACGTATTTTTAGGGTTCCGTAGCCAAATGGTGAAAAACGGAACCCTTATGGATTCGTCATCTCTGTCTGTCTGTCCGTCCGTATGTCACAGCCACTTTTTTCCGAATTTATAAGAACTATTCTGTTGAAACTTGGTAAGTTGTATGTTGTAAGATGTATTCAGTGAACCGCATTAAGATTTTCACACAAAAATAGAAAAAAACAATATATTTTGGGGGTTCCTCATACTTAGAACTGAAACTCATTTTTTTTTTTCATCAAACCCATACGTGTGGGGTATCTATGGATAGGTCTTCAAAGATGATAATAAAGTTTCCCGCATATTTTTTTTCTAAACTGAATAGTTTGCGCGAGAGACACTTCCAAAGTGGTCAAATGTGTCCCTCCTGTAACTTCTAAAATAAGAGAATGATAAAACAAAAAACAATGTATGATGTACAGTACCATGTAAACTTCCACCGAAAATTGTTTTGAACGAGATCTTTCTTTTAATACTGGATCTTTTATATTATGTTACTTGCTGCTACGGAACCCTTCATGGGCGAGTCCGACTCGCACTTGGCCGCTTTTTATGTTCTTGTAAATCAATGAATATTGACTAATATAAAACGCATCTAAACTCGGGACTGGGGGCTCGTGACGTCACAACTCACTAAAAAATACACCAAGGCGTGACGTATTGAGAATATTAAAAGAGCGTGGTATCTTTGTCAATTTTGGTTTACGCAATGAAAAAAAAAATATGGGTGAAATATTAATTGATAATCTAAATGACGGACTAATTAGATTTTATTTGTCGTTTACCCTATTGTCCTTTATTGTAGTCACTACTTTACGATAGGAGTGTAGTCCGGACCGAATACCTGATGTATTCACTGCCTCAGCTCAAAGGATACTGCTACTATATGACGCAATTGGATGAGAGTTGCCGAGATTCGAGATACGTGGTGTGCGAGTGAAGAGGCCAATGTCCAACAGTGGACTGTAGGTTGATGATGATGTAGTTGTGTGTGTGTGTGTGTGTAGTTGATTGTTGATCAACATCATCATCATCATCATCATCAGCCTATTAATGTTCTCACTGCTGGGACACAGGCTTCCTCTCTATGAGATTGAATGGGCTAAGCCACCACGCGGGCCCAGTGCGGATTGGTATATGTCACATGTCTTGAATGTTTTGGTTCTAGGACATGCGGCTTCCTCACCGTCACCACCGCCGACTTGCCGCTTTGTTGACCACCTAAACACAATTTGAAAAGTTTTGCATTCGAAAATCGCTTAATAATATCACACAATGTCAAAACTGTAATAAAATGTTGAACTTTGATGAACTTTCTATGGTTTGTCTTGATAAGTGCACTGGGTAACTTATTGCACATTTTCTATGGTAGATTCAAAATAATAAACAAATCCTGCAACAAAACAAACTTATGAAGCCAACTGTTAACATGCGCCAGCCGCCATTACTTCTACAATCCTCGCACTTTACAAGCTGCGCCAATATTTAAGTTATCCCATACATGGCCACGGGTAATGTCCTGTACTAACTGGTGCCTAACTGCCTGGGGCCCTGAGGTCAAGTCGTGAAGATGCGGCTATTGTAATACGGAACCACCTTATTAGCTATTGTCAGGATACAAATTGTTGTTGTCTTTAAAATTGTGTGAAATATGTCAATTACGTTAGTAAGCTTTTCCGCAAATTATGGCCAATTGCGTATGGTGTATTGTCGTTACAGGTACCTAGTTAATAGCTCGAAAGTCTGACCACCAGTCTTACCGATGTGATTCCTAGTACTAACCGGGTTGTCGGATAGGCAGTCGCTCCATATAAAATACTGGTATTCAGCTGGATCTGGTTAGACTGGAAGCCGAACCCAACATAGTTGGGAAAAGGCTAGGCAGATTATGATGCATACAAGGAGGAGAAATCTATACAAAAGTAAGAAAATATTATAAAAAGATCAAATGAAAGATGTGACACAGACATCAATTCAGTCGAGTGCTGTAACTATTCTTAACAAAAAGCGTTTGTATAATAATAAACATTCAATAACAATGAACAGTTTTATGTTGGACGTCGGAACATCATTATAGACCTAGTTTATTTTACAAACTACAACCCTTGGGAAGTGCAACTCTCACTAAGATCATAAAAGTAACGTTACCACCATGAATCCAGCCACCACAATGCACTATAATAACCCCTGTACCATTATAAACCCACACTACAGGGTCCGCAGTGGCCAAATAGTGTCAATCATGGCCATCATTCCATTACACATTTGGTCGCTTGGCGGCCAGCCAAATTTCAACCATTGGGCCAACGTCCCGTTGAGAAAGGCTCTACTCTATTTATTAGGCCTATATTTCGAGAACAGATATTATGGGGATGACCTAGTTTCGATTTTAGATGATGTTTTTAGTTCGATACTGGGCCTGTTTCCCGTATATATAGATGCTCTGTGGCCTGCGTGTTATGTTATGGCCACAGAGTATATAATCACTACGTTTAGTTATGGCCGACACTCTCCCATAGACCTGTGTCATAGACAATGTGGAATTTTGCATGGAAGTTGTAAGTGCTGTAATTGGATGTGTGATGTGTTGAAATTTTAGTTGATTTCGTTATTATACCATTGTTACAATGAAATAATGTAACGGAGAAAGCCTAAAATAATTGGGGCTCCAGCTGCTTGCGATAAAAATACTTTCACAACCAGCCTAATTTGAAATATTATTATTTTACTCTCAGCGTCTAGATTTGTGTCTGTCTGATGTCTAATACAAGGGACTTAAACTTATGTGACTAATTAATGCGGGAGTACTGTTAGGTACATTTCGGCCTAACCTTTATGGAATTATAAGGCATATAATAGACTCGTGTCCTAAAAAAACTAATAAGTCCGTCAGTTAGATTATCAAAAATATTTGACACGTATTTTTTCTTCTGTTACGTAAACCAAAAATTGACGAAGATACGTCGCTTTTAAAATTCTCAATACGTCACGCCGTGTTATAAATTTATGTGCGTTGTGACGTCACGAGCTCCCACTGTCGAGTTTTTGATGCGTTTTATCTTTGACAATATTCATTGATTTACAAAAACAAAAAATACATGTGAATTATTTTTCAATCCTCTGACTGACGGACCTAATAGATTTGCAATTTATTGATGGTGGACACTAACATATTATCCTACGTGATTATCTGATTTTGGAAAGTCCACAGTTCGTCGTTGGGAAGGAAAGCATGTTTTGTTTATTTATTTATTTATTTATGTAAACACAAAATACTTCTAACGGACAATATATTAACATAGAAGAGCACAAAGGAAATTTCTTCCAGCAGACCTGCGAGAGGAGTTGGAAGAAATGTAGACACAGTGTGTAGAAAAGTCAAACAAGAAGCATAAAAAACACTTACTGCCTGTTATGCTTAGAAGACTACTTCTGCTAACTCTTCTGATACGATTTCCTGGAACCCTTTCAGAAAACACGAGACGCCATGTCAGCTTCGTGTATTTCCTCGCTACAAACATTTTTTGTTTCAATTTCTCGAGCACCAGTAATCGGATTCTCGTTAATACTGACTGGCGACTAACAATATAATTTCTTTCTTTTTTCCTTTCCTTTCTCCTTTGTTGTTTAGTTTTTTCTTTTTATAGCTTCGCCTTTTGAAAAGTTTTGATTTAATTGGTTGGCTTAGTTTTTGTACGAATCTTTTTTTTAAGCTTTCAATTTTAATAAAGATTTTTTTTATTAAAAGCTCGTAATCGCTGAAGAGTTAGACAGGGGTGTACCTATTAGTACACACACATTTCACCAATTATATTTTTTAAGGACGAGCCTATTGCCAACAACCGGGCACAAATCCAGACTCCGTGGCTGCTACTGAGAAATTCTTGATGGAAAAACCCAATAACACTTTGCCCGACCTGGGAATCGAACCCGAATCGACCTCATGCTCAACAGTCGCGCTTGCGGTCCGACAAAGCGCTTATTCCATAAAATTTAATATTATTTTCGATAAATTAATCAAAATTAATAATAGTCGCAGTTTTTGCAAAACTAATCGACGAATCTAAGACTCCATCAATGAGACAATCAGTGAAACAGATTCAAGAAATGAAAACATTTAAGTAGCTACAATATATACACACTAACTCTGAAATAAAAATATGTACAATTATCAAAAAGGGTTACAGGGCATCGAAAAATTCGTCCACATCGTCGCTGCCAACAGGAAAAGTGCCCAGAAGGCTGGCAGCATTGCCACGTTGGATGGGAATACTGATTCTTTGCCCAAAAAATAGGCCCACCCTCTGGTCACGTGAAGAGTCGACCAACCGTTTAGAGATTTCCCGAAATACTAAGTTGGCACTCGGACCCCATGGCCCTAGTGTTTCAACCCCAAACGGCTCAAACACATAATTACCGATTAAATTATTATATTTGCGCCGTTTGAGGTTTTCAGCACCTGCAACAGCAGCCCCAGCGCAGCACACCGTGCTAGGAAGATGGGATGGTGCAAGGGTGTCGACGTAAGTTGCGTCCCACACCAAAGGCCTACACAACTTCCATGGCATAATGGTCATACCATCTGGGTCTCTTACCATCGACGCGTGCCAAGCCAGTGGGTTCTAATATAGCTGGCACCCCGGCGCCGGCGGTGGCAAGAGCACGACGGATGAGATCCGACCTGCGCTCTTAATGCAAGAAAGCCCATGGTGTCCGAGGCAGTCGACTGCTTCACCACATTGACAGCGATGTGGAGCCCCACAAGGAGCGCCCAAACGCAAACATGTAGCGAGCCGGAAGGTTGTGTCACCTAACATAGTGCCTAAATTAGGTGACGGTAGTGCCTGAAGCCAGACGCCCGACTCCCATTCACCCACAGCCAGCAGGCGGGCACGCTCAGCAGTATTGGTAGACGTATCAATAAGTTTATTCCGTAAAGTTTATTTAAGTAGCTTAGTTTTCAATCCAAAATTAAGTACTGATTTATTTCAACTGTCTAAAAGGTTTACAGCTAAAAATATCTGCAATGCGAAACAAAACCACTTATACTTGTAAATTTTATAATACTAAACTTCAGAAAATGATGCTAAATCTAGCAACATTGATACTAGATTATATCAATCAATTATTTAGGTCCAAAGTCTTTTCATTCACTATTGAATAAAACATCAGTAAAATTGATCAGCTCCATCTATTTTAAATCTAACTTTATTTTTAAGAACAAACTTTGATTTAAATTATATTCAGCCAGAGTTACGAGCAAACAATAATGACAAAGAAACTCCGAGCTCGCTCAATTAAATCGGACGATTCTCTTTTCAAATATAAAAGAAACAATTAATTGTAAGAAAAAAGTTTTCGTTGAGGCGAGGTGGTAAAGCAAGATGAACAAGAAATGAGGTAGGTATGAGAAAGAAATAACAATACATCACGCCTCGTAATCTCTGAAAGGGGTAGACAGAGGTATTTCAATATAAGTACGCCCACATTCGTCAGTTATGTTGTAAGTCTAATGTAATAGGGCGAGCCCATTGCCATCAACCGGGCACAAATCCAGACACAATGGCTTGTACTTGGCTTGTTGAAAAAATCCTGATTGCAAAATCACAATAACACTCTCTCCGACCCGGGAAACTAACCCAAGACCATGCTCAGCAGTCGTGCTTGCAACTACTAGACCAACGAGGCAGTGAGCAAGGAGAATTCTCATGATTTTAATCAATTCATCAACCTTTGTCTCATTTTACATATTTCGGGTCGACAAAGCATGTCTTTTTCTTGTATAAAAATAAATATAAATTCCTCTACTATTAACAACAAAGTACTGAGAAATTTTCCATCGCGCAAACATTTCGTCTCAAAAAGTCATTGAATTGTATAAATGTATTCTTTAAGATTTTCCAGTGTAAACCTGTAAAAAGTTGCACCGTACCATCATGCAGTATTACTTACCTTGGTTTAAACAATTCTAATTAACTGTACTAGATAACAAATACCTAAAAGCGACTTTATCATGGCATACAAAGCAAGTTTTAACCAGCATTTGGGTAACATCCCAAAACCGTTTATCCCGCCCGTAATCAGGGACGCAGAACACTGCATTTATAAGTTATCTGATAAACCTGAGTGGAGCGGAGCTCTTGGCTAAATAATAACAGCCGCTTGGGTTGACCTTTAGGGTAAGTTGTGCGATCTGTGGATTGGTGACCAACCATACATACCGAGTTCCTCCATACCTCAGAAAGCACGTTAAGCTGGTCCCGGCTGTAATTTATCCATCTTTGACAAACCAAAAAGTCTGACAACCAGTCTTACCAAGTGTTATCGTATTACCCAGTATTAACTAGGTTGTGGAAATCAGATAGGCAGTCGCTCCATGTAGGTAAAATTCTGGTATTCAACTGCATTGGGTTATACCAGAGCCGACCCCGAGATAGTTGGGAAAAGGCTTGGCAGATGATGCTTAGCGGAGCGGAGCGAAGCGAGGTCGCTTGCAGTGCGACCTCGCTTTTGCTGGTAGGGGCAAACAATCTTGAAGGGGATTCACGGATAGACTTCATTAAGTCAGTCAATATCAGTGCGTTATTTTGTACGGAACTCTCTTTGCTATTCATTTAGATCTGTGTTTGCGTTGTTTTAAGTTTGGTTTTTGAATTTGCATTCTAGAATATTTATCTAGCTGTGTGTTGTTAAGTTTTCTACTAAAGAATGGTGTGAGCTCTATTTTGATGCTGGTAAAAAGCGCTCTTGTTAAAAATATGGAAGATGCAAAGATGTATCGTGTTACCCAGGACCTTACTGGGTTGTGAATTGATGAGTTGACACCATAAAACAACCATAATTTCAAGACAACCATCACTAAAAAATACTTCGGGCACTGAAAACCCGATTTTTTTTCAATTACTTAATTGCAAAATACAATTTTTAGTTGCTTTGATATCAATAAACAGTTGTCATTGAGTTGACCAAAAAGTGACGTCACAACGTGCTATTTTCATACAAAATCTATGAGAGAAGAGAACCATGTTTTGAGAGCTGTCAAAAAGTATGTCAATTGATTGTGCCAACAACCCTTTTGCAGACTCCTTATAGATATCTGGTGCTGAGCTATAAGACTGCATCCGGTTAGTCTGGAAGCCGTTTCCATTACATAACACAGGAAAAGGCAGTCAGGTAATGATGCTGCAATGACATTTTGTGTCACAAATAACCAGTCTCAATATTTGAATTGAATGTCACATGGGGGCGAAGGGACACCAAAAAAATTTGTCGTTTCCTACAAAAGTACCGTTCAAATGGCCGCTTTAGCAGAATCATCATAATTATGAATCACGTTAAAATTTAAAATTCTTAATATGGACTTTATGGTTAAGACGATAAAGTACATTTTAAGAATTCAAAGTTTTTACCGTGATTTATATTATGGTTCTGCTAAAGCGACCATATAAGGCCCGCAGTACTGACACGGAATAAATGTAAGCAACTGCAGATTTTTTTTTAAATTACCGCGAACAATTCTCTATGAGAGTAGGTGCAGTGGTTCGTGGCTGAAGAAAAAAAATTGCTCAAGTGAATCTTCAGGTTAAGCTGCGTTTGCCTAGGTTGGCCTGTGGATGGGTGACCGGCCATTACATACCGAGTTTCCTCCGTGCTTCCGAAAGCACGTTAAGCAGTTGGTCCCGGCTGGTTGTAGATTTTTGACAGTCTTACCAAGGGTATCGTATTACCCAGTACTAACGGGGTTGTGGAGGTCAGATAGGAGGATCGCTTCATGTAAAATACTGGTTCAGCTGCATAAACTGTGGTAAGACTGAAAGCCTGACATGTTGGTAAAAGGCTAGCCAGATGAGCAATACTAATAAACCATATGAAGAGAACCATAACTTAATTGACTAGATAAAGTAGGTAACTATCTCAAAACTTTTCGCGATAAAAATACTAGTTTCAGACCGTCTTTCAACACGAATCTAGACCAATAAATAGTATGTACTTACTTAAATGGACTTCCCAAGTTAGTACGTTCACAAATAACTCAAGATATTTTCAGTGAACTTTAAACTTAATTATTGGATGAAGTAAATTGGATTCCGTCCACAGGATTGGTTGGCTACCAGTATTGACTGGTCAGACAGTTATTTTAATTATTTTATATTGCTCTGTATTTATTCAAAACTTTATCAATTTAATCATTGTTCAATTTGTAAAGTTGGTTATTAAATATTTATTTGGTAAGGCGTTAAAAGTGATTAAATTACATTGTGACCTTTACCGAGACGCTGAGGTAGATCTATAAAAGATATAAAATTTAACAGTCTGTTTGTAATAACAAAAAAACAGCTTTTAAGGTCTATGTTCACCCAAAAGATAACCGTCTGATTATCTAAAAACAGCTGTCACTGTGACATGTTCCCATACAAAAATGCGTTTTAAACAGCTGTTTTAGATAATCAGACTGTCATTTTCTTGGTGAACATGGACCTTATTGAATGCCTAGAAAAGGATACTTACGATACTTATAACAACAAAACTTTTTATTTAGTTTTGTCCGTCTGTTGGTCTGTCTGTTTATTCCGACTGATATCCGAAACGGGAGGACTGATTTTGACGGGACTTTTACTGGCAAATTGCTGGCGTTATAAGAAGAACTTATGCTACTTTTATTTTACGAAAATAATAAGGGTTCCGTGCAAAAAAAAAAAAACCTGTGAAATTATAATCAAAATTCGATATAATTGTAACATAATTCTTCTTCTTCTAATATATAAAAATCTCGTGTCACAGTGTTTACTATCGAACTCCTCCGTAATGGCTTGACCGATTTTTATGTTTTTGGTGTATATATTCGGTAGGTCTGAGAATAGATCGTAGGCTAGTTTTTGTTCTCACACGATACACAACAAAATTTCCATGCGACCGAAGTAGCGGGCAACAGCTAGTGTAACATAATATGCCGATATTTAAGAAAGCAATTTTTCTATGGAATTGAGAAGTTTTGGGAAAGGAAAGACTTTCAGTAAGTATAAATAACTTCCCAATACCGCGGAATTTCCCAGAAAAATCTAAGAATATGATCTATTTATTATGGGAACATGAAATTTCGCATGTAAATTAAAATGTCTATCAGCTATTGAAATAAAATAAGTGATGTGCGCAAAATGGCCTTCTTAAAACTGACCGGGATTTTCCCATGTTTTAATTTAACACACAAACTTATTACCCTAGTAGCATTTTTTGTTGGCATTTAGTTGGGGCACATACCTCTGGTTAGTTGGCAAATGCATACAATTGGCGGGCAGTTTGCGGGTTGGGCCCAAAGCTGATGGCCTACGTGGATTTGCCTACGAAGGCCCAACTTGCGATGGGGCCAACGTGGATTTGCCTACGAAGGCCCAAGTAAGTACTTGGGTCTTCAACTACTACCAATGTTTACTACCGAGCTAGTAGTGTTGAACTAAGACTAACAACCTTGTGTGAACACTAATAGGGTTGAAATAAAACCAAATTGCTTTCTGATCTAAGGCGCGGGTCATATACAAGTGGCGTATGGCGGTGGCACGGCGCTGGCGCGTGCGCGGGGGCGAGGTAGCCTACGCTGTTGATGTTTACTAAAATTCACTCGAACCCAACCAAATCGTGGTAACACAACGATAGCGACTTCTAATTGGACTACAACGCCATCTATCGAGGTTGGAGTACAACTTTTGAACCTTTACGATATTATCATTACGGTTTCGGCATGAACATACCGCCCACCAAGGACATTTAGTGACGGAATGTCCTTCTTAAATTATCCTTAATTTTCAATTTTGCACTTTGTTTACAGTATAAACCAAATCTTAAATAAACAAAAATATAAAAAATATGTTTCGTAAATCTAAGAGTTACTAAGAGTTAAGAGAGTACTAGTAAGCTCATACTGGGTAATTATACCTACCTGTACCAGTATATACGTATCATCCCTAACAGGCCCATTGAAAGGTTTAAGTTGAACCGATGTAAGTTGTTATCATAACTTAAATCCCTACAAAAAACTCCCAACAGTAGGAATAGAAGCAGCAGGCCCATCGTTAGTTGGCCCAATGTTGTTTTAGTAATTTAAATCCCTACAAAAATCTACCAACAGTAGGAATAGATGCAGCAGGCCCGTCGTTAGTTGGCGCAATGTTGTTATAATAACTGAAATCCCTGCAGAAATCACCCAACAGTAGGAATAGTAACAGAAGGCCCTTTGTTGGCAATTCGTTGGGCAAATAGTGCATGTTTATGACAATGGGCCTATTTTAAGTTTAGGTTGGCGGAACAACTAACCGTCTGCCAATACATTCCCAACTGTTGTCATAAGGAAGCCAACGGCAATTGCTACTAGGGTACTGCGTACTAAATAAAGTATCAAGTCACGTTTACTCGCTAATTAAGTAATGACAATATGTTAGAAGAAACGCTTTAGAAATACTTAGCATAGTTTAGAAACACTTGCAGCTCTGTGAAAACTGTTTTAAGGTGCATATTAGCACGTAACATTTTCTACCTAGATAGTACGTTTCGCAATTATGCTACGCGCGTATCGACGTACACTGCTAGCGTAGTGTTGTAGCATTGGATGCGCGACACGCGTTTTGAGTTTAATAACCAGTGATCGGAATAGGTAGAACTATTTAGGTTCATTGACCGCAAACATTGATGTTAATATGGATATTCCACGGGATTCCGACCGATACTACGGGATTTTATTGAATTTCATTCTTTTTGTCAATATGTATGAAAATGCACTGTTTTAGACTTTCACGGTTTTTCACTACACTTTTTGGTATTTACGGGATTATATCCGTCACAGAAACAAAATAAAATCACGGATATAATCCCGTAATCGCATGAGCGAGGTTGTAAATTTTACGTCAACAGCAACAACAACAATAAGTGAATTATTGTTGAAGCGTATTGATTATTTTAATTAAGATTTTATTGTACTAAAGTCGACACGGGGTAAGGTGTATCTACCTATTGTATGTAGACACAAAATAGCTCGGCTATTATCTTATAGTATTCACACAGACATAAATAGTATGTCTAAGTTTAGTTATATTATTAATACATCGACAATTAGTAATTCTACTAATGTTCAGGTGACTGGCACGAATGAATATAGCACTAGTGCTATAAATGTTTACACACATTGTACTGGAGAGGATCCATCTGTCACCGTGGAAAATTCTCAATTAGGGTTTATTAGTGATAGGGTCTTGTTGTCAGAGGATGGCACGGGAGTCTCCGGCCTCACTCCATATATTAATTTAAACTAGAAAGTGAGACAACAGAAGGTACCATTAACAATATTATTGTTAATCCTACCAACAACAAGGTATCTTCTTGCACTCAACTAGTTAGTAAAAAAGGGCCTCAGCAGAACACCTTAAAATTATTCCACCAAAATATCCAAGGCATTTCTTCCAAATTATTAGAAATTGAATTGTTTTTAGAAAGTAGTAAGTTTGACATTATTTGTTTTACTGAACATTGGCTAAAGGATTACCAAATGCTTATTAATTATGAGAACTATATGGTGGGTAGCTGCTTTAACCGTAAAACTATGCTTCGTGGAGGTTCCCTAATATTAATAAAAAATAGTTTTAAATATAAGCAACGTAATGACATAGTAGGTCTCTCGGTTGAACATTGCGTTGAACTGTCCTGTGTTGAGCTAGATAAGCATGTAGTTGTGTGTGTGTACAGACCCCCAAACTATCAAAACTTTTCCTTATTCGAATCAATAATGGAAGATGTCCTGGCAAAACTTGCAGCCAGTAATAAGTCTACAATTATTTGTGGTGATTTCAATATCAATATTTTAGAAGAGAATCCAAATAGCAGTCGGTTATTAAATCTTTTTAAGTCATTTGACTTGACCAACACTTTTATAGAACCTACTAGAGTAACATCATCTTCTGCTACTTGTATAGATAATGTTTTCTGCAATTGTGATTATTTAGATAAAGCCATAGTGAATTGTTTGCCGTCTGACCATAGCGGACAAACTGTAACTTTTAGGTGTAAAACTCCAATACAAAATGTCCAGATTAAATTTAGACCTATAACTTCTTGCAAATTAAATAGGTTTAATATTTCCCTACAGAACAAGTTAAGTGAAATGAGCCAAGAGGATATTAATTCAAATCAATTGTATGACCGTTTCTTTTCATTAGTTCACACGGAATTCAACAAAACTTTTGAAAAGAAGACAAAGAGTATTTGCCCTAAATTTATATTTAGTGATTGGGCAACTAGAGGTATCAGAAAAAGTAGGGAAAGGCTATTTGAGCTTTACAGCCTTAAGACTTTTATAAACACAGAAACTTTTAGCAAGTATGTTGCTAAGTATTCAAAGATTTTTAGAAATACTTGCAAGGTTGCTAAAGCCCTGCACATTAGCAACAAGATCAAAACAGCAGAAAATAAAATAAAAACCGTTTGGAAAGTCATAAATAACGAGACTAACAGAAAGAAAATACGTAATAATAGCTATACATTAGATACAGAATGTGGTCCTAAAAGCTCTAATCAGGAAGTAGCTCAAGAATTTGTAAATTTCTTTACCGATATACCAATAAAAACTACGGAGGCCCTTAATTCCTCACCTGAAATCTCAATTGGCTTATTAAAGGCGAATGTATCTGGCTGCCTGGCTGAATTTAAATTTAAACACATTAACCCTATGACAGTTATTAAAGCTTTCCGGCAAATTAAAATCAAACTGACCGAAGATCTATGGGGAATGTCTATCAAAGTTTGTACATCTATACTTGAGACCATAGCCCCGTACTTAGCTTTAATTTTTAATTCATGTGTAGACCAAGGAGTGTTCCCTGATTTAATGAAATACAGTAAAGTCATACCTCTTTTCAAATCCGGGGACAGTAAAGATGCCAATAATTATAGACCTGTATCCGTGTTACCAGTTTTTAGCAAGGTTTTTGAAAAAGTAATGCTTAATCAAATGCTCTATCATTTTAACACCAACAGAATCTTACATGATCAACAGTATGGTTTCACCAAGGGACGTTGTACAACTGACGCCGGTGTAACCTTATTAAAGCACGTTTTTGCTGCGTGGGAAGAGTCCCAAGACGCAATAGGAATTTTCTGTGACCTCTCCAAAGCTTTTGACTGCGTAAATCACGACACATTACTTTTGAAACTGGAGCATTACGGACTAGGTAAACTTGCACTTAGCCTGGTAAAATCTTATTTGAGTGATAGAAAACAACATGTTCAAATAAATGGTGTCAATTCACAGGGTTTGAAAGTAAAAATGGGGGTTCCGCAAGGCTCAATATTGGGTCCTTTCCTTTTTCTAGTCTATATAAATGATCTACCCTATTTATTGAAAAACCAACCACAAAATATGGTGCTATTTGCTGATGACACTTCCCTAATTTTTAAGATAAATAGACGGGCCCAAAATCTAGATGAAGTGAATAATGCCCTACTTCAGGTCCAAAATTGGTTCACAGCAAACAATTTGGTATTGAATGAAAAGAAAACTAAATGCATAAGATTTTCATTACCGAATGTTAAAAGTAGTGATTGTGAGATAATATTGAATAAAGAGAAACTCGAATTCGTAGATAAAACTGTTTTCCTGGGGCTTACGCTTGATTCAAGGCTACAATGGGGTTCTCATTTAACATCGCTTGCGGGGCGCTTAAGTTCAGCAGCATATGCCATTAGAAAAATCCGTCAATTCACTGATGTAGATACCGCTAGACTGGTCTATTTTAGTTACTTCCATAGTATAATGTCTTACGGTATTTTGCTATGGGGACGGGCTGCTGATGTTGAGTCTATATTTATTCTGCAGAAAAGAGCCATCAGAGCCATATATAATCTTCGTAGGCGCGATTCTCTAAGGGAACTATTTAAGGATATTGGCATCATGACGGTTCATTGCCAATACATCTACGAAAAATAATGTACGTCAGAAAAAATCTGCATCTTTTTGGTAAAAGAGGTGACAGACACAATTACAGTACTAGAAATAGGGACCAACTAGTTCAGCCAGGCTTTAGACTCGCTAAAGTAGACTCATCTTTCATGGGGTACTGTTTGAGATGCTATAATAAAATTCCACAAAGTATTCTTGAACTGAATGAGACGAAATTTAAAACATGCGTTAAACGCACACTATGTAAACAAGCATATTACAAGTTGAGCGATTATATCGCTGATAAAAATGCTTGGCTTAATGCTGGTCCTGCTCCACATGGACAGGGGCGCAAAAATTGATAGCATTATATGGTATAGTTGGAGCTGCTGACGGTTGTACTTAACTAACTTTGCATTGTATAGATTCAATGTTAGTATTATATAATCGCATAGCCCATATTGTGTGAGTACTATGTACTAGTAAGCTATCATTCACTGGAAACCTACGGCAGTTCTTGACTTGAATGTGCCCTGGCGGTTGAGAGTATGTCATGCTCTCTCAAATGTCTCGCTGATGGTGGCGCGTGTGTCGGACCATTTAGTTCCCTTCAAAATGGTTGAGCTGAATGGTGCTGATCCATGCGTCATGTTCGTGAACGGGCGCTGTCAGTTGTGACTGGTCATCTCTTAGTCGCCATGGTTTATTTGAATTATTTTGTTTTTGAGTTGTATTTTATTTTTGTTTTGCTATGGACACTTTTAACGTGCACATCTTGCTACATTGTTCTCACATAATTTACCATCTCAACATGAATGATGTAACCAAGATTTTGTAACAATATTTTGATTTAAAAGAGTGTCCATGGAGTTTCTTGCCCGTTCTTCTCCATAGAGATCTACGCTAGGGAATGGGCAACTACAGTACTTTCACAGTTTTTATGTCTTGTGACTGGGACTGTAGCTACTTTAAATGTTCATTTTTGTTTCGACAATTCAAAAGTGCCTGTAACTGGCCTACTTGAAATAAATGCTTTGATTTTGATTTTGATTTTGATTTTGTAAATACAAATTGTTCTTTTTGTATCATGTTTTGATTTTCTGAGAATTATTGTTTTCGCGAAAAAAAAATCAGCTGTTCAGTATATTGATGTTCGCCTAATGTACTGAACAGCTAATTTTTTTCGCGATTTCAGCTTTGCTCCCATAGTAAAAGATTTTTTGTGAACATGAGCACAATCACGTGTTTAAGTTTAGTACATTATTTACCAGTCACCCTATACAACGTGTAACAGAAAGGGTATAGTCATATGAAAGGGTATGCCTACAGACCATCCAACTAAATAACTTTTTAGGTACTGTTTTGGGTCCCTTGTTCTTCCTGGTATATATTAATGACCTTCCTAGACATATCAAGCAACCAATGGTACTTTTTGCAGATGATAGCACAGTAATAATAAAATGTGACAAGACAAGTGACTATGAAAATGAAATAAATCAAACACTAAGGTCCATGTTCACCGAAAAGATAACAGCCTGATTAGCTAAAAACAGCTGTCACTGTGACATATTACCATACAAAAATGTGTTTTAAACAGCTGTTTTAGATAATCAGGCTGTTATCTTTTCGGTGAACATGGACCTAAGTACAATAATTCAATGGTTAATAAACAATAATCTTAAAATAAATATGGACAAAACAAAAATAATGCACTTTTACCAGAGAATTCAACCTAAAAATATTAATGTTAATTACGATGGACAGAGAGTACAGCCCGTAACAAATACCAAATTTCTGGGAATTGATATAGATTACAATTTGTCATGGAAAACACATTTAAATAACCTATGTAAAAGAATTAATAAATCCTCTTTTGCACTCTACAAACTCTCCAAAATTGTCAACAAAGCAGCCGTCTTAACGGCATATCACGGACTTGTTGCACCTATATTAAGATATGGAATAATATTCTGGGGCAACTCGGTAGACAAGGAATTTGTATTCAAAGCTCAAAAGAAATGCATCAGAGCAATGTGCCATCTAGATAGTACTACAAGCTGTCAATCTTCCTATAAAGATTTAAAAATACTAACATTACCTTCCTTGTACATATACGAATTAAATGTATTTGTGAAATCGAATCCAAGCTATTATAAGACTGTCTTTAAAAGCTACTATAGACAGTTACGAGACAAAAAAAAGTTAGAAGTAGAAATACCGTATGGGGAAACGGCACTACTCAATAAAAGTATAATTTGTATGGCACCACTGATTTATAACAAATTGCCCGATGAGATTAAAAAGTTACCTACTCCTCTATTTAAGAAAAAATTGTATACCTTCTTAATTAAAAAATGTTATTACAATGTAAAGGAATATCTAGAAGAAAAAGATATTGTATTTTAATAGTAGAATTTATTTGTTCAATACATAATTACGATGGATATTTACTATGACATTATTATGACATTATTAATTTGATTTAATTTCCTTATTCCATTATCATTACTTGTAAATTACTAAGTTTGATTATTAAAATTTGTTTAATTATGTGAATATTGACCAACTTTATTTTTTGACATTGTAATTGAATAATCTCTGACATACTCGTATTAATAAATTCTAATCTCCTGTGTCCTTACATATTTGCGCACCTAGCATGGTTATAATACAGTGTACCTTATGAACTTTTTGTAACATCCTCTAAACCTGTGTTATGCAAATAAATGATTTGTATTTGTATTTGTATTTTTCTTTGGGACCACCATCGAAATCGCGAAAAAATAATCAGCTGTCTCATACATTTATATATACATAAATAATTAAATTAGAGAATTAAATTGATGTCAGAAGCAAAAAAAAATAAAAAAAAATTAATTTATCCATATGACATGACAGCTACATAAAATGCAACAGCAATATGCCTGTTACCACAATGCCCAACGTAGGGGCAATCCAGTCGCAATTACTGATGGAAAAACCCTATAACACTTTGCCCTACCTGGGAATCGAACCCGGCGGGACTTCATGGTCAATAGTCGCATTTGCGATCACTAGACCTACCTACGAGGCAGTCACCTCCTCATCATCTGTCTGCCAGGGTCGGCTTCCAGTCTAAATGGATGCAGCTGAATACCTGTATTTTACATGGAGCGACTGCCTATCTGATCTTCACAACCCAGTTTCCTAAATATTATAAATGATAAAGTTTGTGAGAATGGATGTACGGATGTTTGTTACTCTTTCACGCCAAAACTACTAAACGTATTTTGATGAAATTTGGCACACATATAGTTTATAACCTAGATTCAAACATATGATACTTTTTATCCCGGTAGTATAATCCCATGGGACAATTATCAAACTTCACGCGGGTGAAGCCGCTGGCCGAAGCTAGAGTAAAATAAGGTCAGTCTACTGTTCTGCGAATCTTCTCAAAGGTGTAGCATTATTATAATCATGAAGATTACCCAAAAGGCGACGATGGGCTATCAAACCGTTACTTTTATGGTCTATTAAGGTTATAAACCCACTGGGGAGCGGCTGCACCTGGCTATAAGCAATGATTGTTTTAGTTGATATTGGTCTTAGAACTGCCTACCCCGTGGAGGTAACGAGCGTGCAGAATTAAAATTAGATCTCTTAGAGCCATTCTCAATAACTTACTGTTCGGTTTCGGTAGATTGCTATCTCTGTGTGTTTGACATTTTGCTTACTGACCGGTTAGAAACAAAATGTCACAGAAAATCTGGGCCCAAACTGTCTGATTGCGACTAATTGCGAGGAACATCGATACGATAAAAAGAACAACAGAAAGCTTCTTTTGATTTTTCTATGAATCAAGGAGGCATATTAACCAACAGTAATACGTTTGTAAGTTATAGAAAACTGCTGTTAGTAATTATCATTGAGTAACTCCTATTAATATTACGTTTTCACTTCGATAGATTACAATCTACCGAGAAATAATGCGTTATATTGTAAGCAGTATGTTCAGTTGACAATATTTCGAGAGTTTACAACCTCGCTAGAGAGATTACAATCTAACGTGTTTGACAATTTTACGGTGACATATACATTATTTTGGCTCCACTGCTACCTTTATAAAATGACTAAGCCTTAGCCTATATTAAAGTGCTATTATGTCTTCCTCGGTCAATAAACTATCGAGTATAAACGATTTGTGTTTGTCTAGGGTATGAATCCGACAAGCTATTTACTGCAGTGTGAATCTAATACTGGCAAACATAAGTAAAGAGTAAGTTATATTGAAAATTTACTCTTTTTGATTGACATTTCTTTCTATTAGTTGAAGGCGCTTATTATAATGTCAATAAACCTGACAGGTTATCAGTCTAAATTGCAACATAATTCATAGTATTAGTGAAGTAGACACAATAGTTAAACAATCGCGTCAGACCTCGATCGCGTCGGGGTCCACAGATTAAGGGACAGTATAACTTGAATTTCGTCAAAGCGTTATGCCTGAAGATCAAATTCGATCGAATTTGGCTTCTGCCAGATATTTTAAACATCACCCCTTTGAATCCCAGAACGGTTGGGCAGAGGTGTATCTTAAAGAACACCCACATTTCTTCAGTTATGTATTGGCATCAACCGGGCACAAATCTAAACTCCGTGGATGCTACTGAGATTTTTTCCTGTTGGTAAAATCCAATAACATTTTACTGGAATCCCGCGGGAGCCCTGGGCCTCATGCTCAGCACTCGGCCTACGACACAGTCAGACAATTTGCGGTCGAGACATTATCTCATCCATACCCCATCCAAATAAGATCGATACCACACAAAGAGTTGCCGTGAGTCAAACATTGATTTTTCCACCATTAAATATTCAGACTGCCGCTAGCACGACGCTAGCCCTGGGTACGATAATCTGAGGGATAATAAATCGCTGTTTTCGTTTTTATTGCTTTTGTTTCGTAACAAGTTATACTCATACACGGTTTTAGTGTTGCGACGAATTGCGGTGTAAAGGATTGATGTCGGATATTACGTTGTTTTAACGAGTGTGTAGAAATCGATATAAAAGTCGTGTCCATGGAGTTTTTTACTCGTTCTTCTCTATATAGATCTTCGTTTTAGAACGGGGTTAGAGCTTTAACTTTTGGATTAACTGAACATGTATTTGGTGACGCAATAGAATCTTTGAGAAATGGTTTAATTAAAATAAATGAGCACTTGATGAATAGTCTCTCTGTCCGGGCCTGGACATGAGTTGCCATGGCTGACCTGGAAGTTGAAGCAAGGAAAACCTGCTCAGGTGGAGATTCATTATAACTTTTCCCTAGAGTGTAAATGTGGTGCTGTTCCACAAAAGATGGCGCACTTAATATCGTGTCCTGTATATCCTGTTGTTTGTTTATTACAGGAACTGATGGATGCTACTGAAGACGCCTTAAACTAGTAGCTCAATTCTGGGCCGACACACTTTCTTTCTTTTCTTTCTTTATTTGAGTTGAATATTTAAGAGGTATTCCGCAAGATGGCAAAGAAGGTTGTTTAGAATAAGATTTTACCAATACTACGTCGACTAAGACGTAGTATTGACGGTCCTATCATCGTCTACCTAGTATTTTCCCAACTATGTTGAGGTCGGCTTCCCGTCAAACGTAATGCAGCTGAATACCAGTATTTTACATAGAGTGACCGCCTACTACCTAACCACTATCAAGGATCTAAAAATGATCAACGGCTTAAAGTCCTTTTCGATGTACGGAGAAATCTCGGTTTGTCACCCATTTAAAAAATGACCAGGACCTATTTTATTTATTTAAACTTTATGTACAAGAGCGGTACATAGGCGGACTTAATGCCACAAGGCATTCTCTGCCTTGTGGCATTAAGTCCGCCATTAAGTCCACCAGTCAAGCTTTGGGTCAAATAGGACAGCATTGTGTGTGATAGAGTACAATAAAAATAAAACACTTCTACGGGTGAAAATACAAAATAAACTTATATAATATATTAAAATACATACAAATAGACCGAAATACGAGACACCTTATAAAATTAGTATGACTTTAGTAAAGACTAGGTAGTAAACAATTTAGTCCGACTTTAAATAGAACTTCCGAACCTTAAGACCTAATATTAGGCACCATTTTAGCTTTAAAAACAAATTACCTTGCTGATAATAGCACTGACCTATAATTTGTGACCGATAACTACGAACTTATCGGGCACAACCTTTTTTTTTTTTTTTTTTTCAACCTGCAAACAACTTTTATCTACCAATAAAATAAAAATTTATAGTGTTTTTTTACAATATTTACCCTTTATAAAACTACAGCAACTTTTTGCAATATATAGGTACTTAGATAAAAGCAAGCATCAAATCGCAATTTTCCCTGCATACGATTACGAGTGAAATGCAAACAAATGGATCGAAGTACAGCTTTCATAGTAAACTGTGGAGTTATCTTTATTGATACTGTTTGATAGACAACTCCTTATCGCTATGCAAAGTGGATCACTACGGGTATACACGGTAAGGCAATTTGAAAAAATTATCAATACTTAGTACATTATTTTCGTTTCAAATGGTGTATTGGTTGAGTTATTTCTGTACTCGATTCGAAGATAAAATAAAAATAGTCATCGTTTGCTTAGCCTTTTCCCAACTATGTTGGGGTCGGCTTCCAGTCTAACCGGATGCAGCTGAATACCAGTATTGTACATACAGTGACTGCCTATCTGAGAAAATACGATACCACTTGGTGAGACTGGTGTAAGAATTTTGGGCCACTTTGACACGACTGACAAAGATGGACAAATGACAGCCGGGACCAACAGCTGAACGTGTTTTCCGAGTCACGGAGGAAACTCGGTATGAAAGGGTGGTCACCTATCCACAGACCAACCTAGGCACGCACGGCTTAACCTATGTACCATCATTGGAGGAGCTCTATTAATAGAATGAATACAGGGCTAATATTGGCACATAATTTTGACCAAACCTTCGCGGTTGCATTTTCACTGGGAGTTGAATTTACAAATAGGTTTAGATATAGAACAGTTTCAGAACAGTGGTGGTAAACGAATACCTTCAAAATTATCACTATTTCAAGTCTTTATCGTGTGGTTAGTTGCCTAACCTGGTGTCAGAGGTTTTATGCCACCCATGGACATCTGACTTTACATGCCGAACCCAGAGGTTCTTGTCTTGGATTCGAACTCGAGACCTATGACTTGACCTGTTGTTTCTATGATCTGAGCACTTGACGGTACGACGGTTTCACAGGTTTTATCTCTACTGCACTGTAGATTTAGTTAAAGTGAAGAAATCATGAATACCGTGTGATCTTATAAGTAATAAAAACACTAAGGTCTAAAACCATACTTATCGAAACTTTCTGATTTCTTTGTAAATAGTTACTCAAATTCAATAATACTCGTATACCTGCCAAAGGGAAACAACTGATCCAAAATCACACTTCACACTGAATTTTAAAGGCGAAAGTATGTACGAGTATATTGAAAGGATTTGGATGAAATTCAGTAGACATATAGTTTATTACCTGGATTATCACATAGGTCATTTGTGCATCTAGACAGTCGTTAGGTACAGGTAGTCATAGTGGCCCAAAAAGTCTGACAACCAGTCTTAGCAAGGGGTATCGTTTTACCCAGTACCAACTGAGTTGTGGAGGTCAGATAGGCAGTCGCTCCATGTAAAATACTGGTATTCAGCTGCATCCGGTTAGACTGGAAGCCGACCCCAACATAGTTGGGAAAAGGCTAGGCAGATGGTGATTAGCCCTAATCAGATCAACTGAAAGTCAGGGGGTGAAAACGTTTTCCCAACAGCGGGATGACAGAATCTAAGCAACAGTAACCAACTGGATTTTAAAACTAAGCCCATCTTGGGACACACCCATGGGTCTACTGCTAACTTCAGACTAATGAGGCGCCTGCTGCATTATGAGTAACTCTTGAATTATACATGACAGCAGACAACGGCAGTCTGCGAACATTACAACCTCGCATTTTTAACGAACAAGAACCAACATTAATTTACGGTACTACTTAATTATTCTTGTCTTGGCGCAACAATGGTGCCTACGTTGTTAACAAACCTTATATTTAGAAGAATTTTGCAAAAAAAAGCATGTTCAATTTGATTATTTAGAGTAGCGTTCATTGTAATAAGAAGAAAGAAGTGAAAATTTAATTAAATCGCCTGATATTTTTTTGATAGCAAAATGTTGCATCACCTCAACAGTCCTGTCTGACTAATATACTAGGAGCTAAAATTACTTCTAATGTAAACGGGAAACGCTAAAAGCCTTGTTTTTAAGTTACTTAGCTACAGGGTAGTAATACTTATGTGGCTTATATGCATTCATAACACGCCATCTGTCACAGAATGAAAATATACGAGCGAATTATGTTACTGGAAATTAGCTTTGGCCCATTTTAGGTGGATTACTTAAGCGTTGTTTTTCTGACATTGTTCTGATTTCTTGTGTGGTATGTGGGGTAGGTAGGTATTTTTATACATACATACAAGTTGTTAGTACATTTCCCTAATATCGTTCCCTTCGTTCGAACCAAAACGGAAATGTTGTGGTTCACCATAGATGACAATTCAAGACTTGAACAGACTTAGTTTTGGATTTCAAAGTTAAGTAGGTACTTTAGTAAATGCACTTAGGTGGGAATGCACTTGGGTAGGACCTCTGTTGCAATCTTACATAACTGTCAGCAACTATAGAGGTAGAACTGCACTGTAATTTCTTACTATAACCTGTAGTTCGCCACCGGGCGGCGTGCGTGTATGACCAGATGAATGCACGTAGACGAGACGAATGGAGTATGTAAAGATCGTATAGCAGGTTAATATATGTTCTGTGGTTTCTGCTTAACCCCATGGGAATAAGTCGTGAGTACTTATAATTATGTACGTATGTGTAACCTAATAACGAATTGATTGGCATCTTACTCATCAAAATCGGATGAATAGTTTAGGCGCTACGCTAGAACATACTTAAATACAAATATACAGGCACACAAACACACAAACAATTACTCACACAAATATACAAACAAACAAAGATACAAAGATACAAACATACAAAGATACAAACATACAAACATACAAACATACAAACCTACAAACACACAAACATACGAACACACAAACATACAAACAAACATACATAGACTGCTAAAAGCATAATGCTGACTGGCAAAGGCCGCTAAGGCCCTTTTGGATTTCCCCTCGCCGAATAAAAATTACAGCGTAAATCGATTAAGAGAAAATAGTCCAAATCATTATGAAAACTCGAAAGAATACAAGTGTGTGGTAATACCAAGAACAGCCTAAGCAAACAACTGCGATCTTAGCGTTAACTTTTTTATGTTGGAAGCGAATAATACAATCAACACCATCTAGAAAAAACAATGAAAAGAAACCAAAATAAAATACAAGAGATAGTGTTTACAACTATCTCGCAAAACAAAAGAAAAAACTAGCAACAACTAACAGATAAATAATGTTTATATTTCCATGTTTTCTTCGTCGATTGTCGGGTATCCGTGCCGATTCGTCGAATCCTTTATACGAAAAGTTTGTGCGAAACTTTATCGAAACTTCGCGAACAGCTCACGGATTGTTCGACGGGACCTCTAGTGATGGGAAATGTCGATAACTTCAAAGGTAAATGTTTATTCTGTATTTATAGAGGTTTGACTTGATTGAGGGGCAGGTCGAGACAAAGGCTTAGTGTGTCAGTTTGTGAAAGGAAATGTTTGTTTTACTTCCTGATTGACAAGTTGTAGGAACAGTTATATATTTGCTGACTGATCATAGCCTAAGCGAAATTAAACACTATCTCTACATTTTATAAAACTCAAAAACTACTGCAGATTTTCATGCAGCTTTCGCCAATGGATCTCGACGAAGGTTTTAAATATAATTTGTATGCGTGCAAAGCCGCGGCCATCAGCTAGTTCAAATGTAAATAGATCTTGTGATCAAACCATGATAACTGTGATCTAGTGATCTATCGAGTGACTAACTAAAGCAATTAGCGGTGCATTGGCTAAATAATAACAGCCGCACAGGTAAGCTGCACGGGCCAAGGTCAGTTCGGGGATAGGTGTCCATGTATTACACACCAAGTTTCCTCAGTGCCCAGAAAGCACGTTAAAGATGTTGGGCGCGGCTGTCATTTGTAGATCTTTGACAGTCATCGCTACGGTCGAAAAGGCTCGATAGTCTAACAACCAGTCTTACCACGGGGTATCGTATTATTCAGTATTTACTCGGGTCGTAGAGGTCAGATAGGCAGTCACTCTATGTAAAATTTGTAGTATTTAACTTGTTGTGAAAAAGGTTACGCAGATGATGATTGTGTGCTGTAATGAAAACTGCGCACTTTGATCTAGTTCACTAATACAATGTCCAATATTAAAAGCTTGCCCTTAGAGATAGACCCGTCCCTCACATTTAAAAACGAATTACTTACTTTTGAAATGTAAAATCAAACCGGTTAAAAGTTCCTCAACCACACATTAATGCGTTTAGTTTTCTTCTTTGTTTTCTGCATGATTTACAGAAAATAAATTGTGTACAAATATTCTTTCAGCGTCACCCATTCACTCGATAGCGGACAGGAACTAGATAACCGCAACACCCAGACACATGATTTCCTCAAAAGGCAGTGCGTCAGATGAAAGATGCTAATTGTGGAGGAACAGACGATTTGTTAGCATAACTACAGATTCGTTTTAATATCCTACCTCTCCTCACTTTATCAATCCAGCAGAACATCTTCCTCCTGGAGAAGAACTGCAGAGGCCAGCGTATGCCAAATGGGGTATCATAGACCCGTCCCAAAGACAATGCCAGTGTGGAGCCCCTGTGCTGGATATACTCCACCTCCATTCTTGCCTATCCTGTACAGCCACCTCCACCTTCCAGGATTGTACGGGACTGGTGCAGGTCGCAATATACTGGTTAGGTACTATTTGAGTCTATCGACACGCAATGAAGAAGAGGGCTCGATAGCTTACCTAGTTTTTCTACATTGACACCTCCCATCTCTAGTCGGGATTCCGCGGGGCTCACCCTTTCACCGTACACTTTTCAGTTCAATGTTCGGGGATTAATAGTTTTTTCTTCAAAAGTTAGGCTTCACCGAACGTTCAGGTTCTTTCGAGTGCTTCAGTAATTGTTACGATTGTTTTTGGATGGGAATGGATTGTTTCTATTCATATTTGTTCCTTATTTTTTTACATGTTTCTGTTTCTTTGTGTTATAATTTTAGACCTGAGACCTCCAATAAGTTATAGACAGGCCTATTATTTTATCAAGAGGAAATCAAAATCTGAAGTCGGTTGATGGCAATTGGGTCATCCCTATTACGTACAAGGTTACAAGTACAACCCTCTTCTGCCAAACCTTTCGGGGATTACTACCTTGCTGCCATGCGTTACAATAATAAAAGAGATGGACAAAACCTATTCCAAGTGTACAGAATAATGCAATCAATTTTTGGTCTTTCCTTTGCATCAAAATTAAAGCGTATTTACAACAATGGAACAAACGCAAAGACCCTGAACCAGCCAACAGATTGATTGATGGTACTCCTCTCCTAATGCGAGATCTGTCTCACGTCGTTGTAAAAATATAAACCTTACTACATGCATGTAGATTTTCCAGGGTGCCTTCTTATTCGATGGGAAATCGTCAAATGACCCCTCCCGCTCTGGGAAAGGCGGAAGATAGTGTCAGACTTGTACCCCTGTACAAGTCTGTCTTATGTAATTTTTGACATTAAAAAAATGCTGATTTGTACCTTATTTTAAATAAATATCTTTTGAATCTGATCACCACTTTTGGTGGCCATGCTCTTTTAATAATCCTCCGTTATTCTTTTCTAATTAATTTTGTTGCGGGATCCAAGACAGTCAAATCTTTATTCTGGGACTCGACCTTGCTTCATTGCGTCGCTGCTTCTCTGGACTACGAAGATTTGACTCTGGCTTTCAGAAGTTGAGAATATAGTGGTGGGCTTGTCCACGCATTGAGCAAATGTACTAGCGAGTTCACTGATTGACTTTGCATCCTTAAGCCTTGGGGAATAACGTTGAAAACTGATCGACCGCCAGTGCAAAGCGCGGTAGTATTACGTGCAATTTCAAAAAGAGGCCATAATAACACATCAATACAACCCATAATTCCGATTTTTCCACCTCCACGTTACATAAGCACATATCGAAAGTTCCACAATACGCCGCATTCGTCGAGCTGCTGAAGGGCGAAGTAATGGCTGTCATCAATAAGAGCGGATCGGAACGGCGGCGCCGGAGCGGCGGTTACCTACCGCTGTGCGGCACGCGAGCTCAAAGAGGTAGGGTGGGTGGATGTGGTACAGGTTCGGGAGGTACAATCGTGAAGGTTTTTCAAACACTGTTTTAGGCTTTCACGGTTTAAAACTAAACTTATATTGTCACTTACGGGATATCTTCCGTGATTATTTATTGTTTTGAGCTCCCGATATTTCGACGCTGTTGCAAGCGCCATGATCGCGGGTCAACCCGCGGAAGATATCCCGTAAGTGACAATATAAGTTCACTCGTGAAGGGTATAAGATGATTCTGCGAGATTGACTATGCCGTGCGGAAATTTTGAGCAACTCTCGTTGATTGGTTCATGACGAACTACCGCCGTTACTTCGACCAAATTTCGTGTCTAAACATTAGTATTTTATACCGTGTGTTTCCTAAAAAGTCACTAGGTTGATGATAATGATTATGATGACCTGGTAAATTATAGGTAAACCTCTACCTTCGGGGGTTCGGAGATACAGGCGTGATTTTAAGTATTATCATTTCAGCCGAAAGACGTCCACAGCTGGACATCGGCCGCCCTCAAGTGCCGCCACTTTGACCGGTCTAGTACGCCTCGCAGCCAACGGATTCCCACTACCATTACCAGGTCATCGGGCTTCGATCGTCAAATTTCACTTCAGAGACTACTATACATAACTGAGAAACATAGTGACATAACTCGATAATTTGACAGATTACAGTACCTATGACCACTTTAAGTGTGCACTTCAAGGAGGCGTTTCTTGTCAATAAAAAAATACATCAATATGTCAAACTTGGTACATGAAACTTAGTTCTGTGTTTCCCGGCCTGCACAGATAAGTTGGTTGAAGTGTACATACAAACTCGAGTGAGTCACTGACCCATATTCAAAACTGGAAGACATACGTAGACTACGATAAAACAAAGAAGTTTTAACTCCTTCGTATCGCTTCCAAATTCTCTAAGTCTTATACACTTTTCCTTAGCTTCAGTTTATGTTCCGAAGAAAGGTGGAATGATATACTTAGATACGTCAGCTGGATCTAGATTACTAGGCTAAGCTTACTTTGACTTAGACCGAGGATGTTTGGAAAATAAAGTCTGATTTTTTTAGTCTTTTCTTGAATTTCAGTGAAAAAACGTATTGGAATACAGTGATACTTGGTTTTTTTCCGAATGTCAAATCATTGAGCATTTTCAAGGGTTTCTGGATCCCTAAATCTAAAGATAAGTACTTTTATTCGTACTGTTTCATAAATTAGATTATTTCTGAATTACTGAATAACGCTTTAAGTCAAGTCTATTGATTGAAAGTGTTATTTCTATTATCGATTTGCAAACAAGCCTCGAAATAGAGTAAGTATTAAATCGAAATAGAGCAACACACAAGAGATTTTCAAAGCTGTTGTATCCTTTGAAGCCTGCATGTTCATTGGCACGATCCAAAAATAGCTGTTTGTTCTACATAAAAAACACTTCGATAAGGTGACAGATCTTCATATAAATATACATAGTTCTTTTGGCGCGTGCTGTTAATCCCAACAAATGCCGCAATCTGTTTATTTCCAATTGCGCCCTCCTGAGAAGGTCATTCAATTGCTAAACGGCTTGCTTTTGCTTGATTTCATTAACACTTAAAACGTGAAATTTACCATGTGTTTTATTTATTATGAGTTCCCGATATTTCGGTACCGTTGCAAGCGCCATTTTCACGGATCAAATAATAAACATGGTAGATATCCCCTTTTATTTTGTTTGTTTAAAAACTTATATTTTTGTACGCTTATTCATATAGCCATAGCCATACACCTACTTCGTATTTTCATAGATTTTCAAAAACTGCTAAACAATACAATCAGTGCATCGAAGTTGGTTTGTTTTCAAATTAGGAACGTTCTCGTGTGCCAGCCATTTCGTTATAGTGACGTCACTACCTCGGCTCGTACAGTCACCACAAAGCGTTAGTGGCAAGAATTCATTTTAATTGTCTACAATTTTTTTGTTACCCATAAATAGCATGTATAACCACAATAAAATTATGTATCCTAGGTGTAATAATTACGTTTTACGGCTATTATTAAAAGGAGAAAGAATGCAGAAAATCTAAAGAATTCTTTCTAGTCGATCTAAACATCTTTTTTAGGCTGACTGTACTGTACCTGTTCGCAAAGTTTCGTGCCAAAATTATGGAATAGTTATAGAAGAAAACTTTCGACGGATGGGTGGGGGAGGAGGGGTGGGGGTGTGGGTATATCGGGAAGTACGGTATAGGTTGAAATAACTTCTTTTGTGAACTTGTGTGAACTCGTGGTATAGGTTGATACAAATGTGACGTGTTTACTGCAGGTAAAGGATCTGACTCGATGACTGTGTTTCCAGATATCAGGGCCTTGTATGCTATTACAATAGTGTCAGAATGGTCGATCATTGATTTCATAATTGTCAAATTTTGACAAATTTGGCAATCTACTAACATAATGGCGTCATTATGACTTTCCAATAGTCAACCACTGACACTCCATTGAAAGAAATGGCAAAGAATGGTAATCTCGGACATAATGACAAATGAATGACTGGTACTATTTACGAACTTACTACTTCAGATTGCTTTATAACACTAATTAATAATTAGTAAAAATATATATAAATGAAATCTGGCGGGTTTTATAATAATGGTAATACGATATTGTCAATAAAACACAATTCTATTACGAGACCATTGACCGACCAATGATCGACCATGAATTACGAACTTTTGGCAAAATGACAATAGAATGAGAATGGGATCGTTTTGGAATGACGAATGCATAAAAATGGCAGACTTAGGCCCCTGGTATTTGTACACATACATAACTTATAGCGTTCCGTATCCAAAGGTAACCAACGGGCCCCAATAATAAGCCTCCGCTTTAATATTCATTTATCAGTTTTTCTTTTTTTGTTAAATGCTATGAAAAATATTTAGTTTTAATACCGCTAGACAAAAATATCCAGGTCTGAAAGCAGGACACAAATCCCACCGTCATGCATATGCACATGCACATATGGGCCCACCCTCCCGCCCTCATGCATATGCACACATACAAAACAAGTGAGAAATAATTAGCATGCCATGCAACCAAACCTTTACTCGACACGTGTTTCGCCCCTCCACGGGGCATCCTCAGGAGTTGTTGACTCGTCGAGCGTTCCAACTCGACGCTCGACGAGTCAACAACTCCTGAGGATGCCCCGTGGAGGGGCGAAACACGTGTCGAGTAAAGGTTTGGTTGCATGGCATGCTAATTATTTCTCACTTGTTTTGTATGTGTGCATATGCATGAGGGCGGGAGGGTGGGCCCATATGTGCATGTGCATATGCATGACGGTGGGATTTGTGTCCTGCTTTCAGACCTGGATATTTTTGTCTAGCGGTATTAAAACTAAATATTTTTCATAGCATTTAATGCCATGGATTTCCGCAAAGTAACGCCTGACTCCATAACTTATCTTTTTTTGTTTGCATACTAGCATAAATGAACTCGATGTGAAAAATCTTCATCTACATATTTACGAAAGACCGCTTTATAGTTTTGGTATCCGACTTATGAGTAGTTTGGTCGTAGATTTAAACCTTGGCAAAGCCTTAAAGTCACCCAGAGCGCAATAGACAGGGCTATGCTCGGAGTTTTCTTGCGTAATTGAATCAGAAATGAAGATATCCGAGTAAGAGAACTAAGGTTACCGACGTAGCCCGAAGAATTGCCAAACTTAAGTGGCAGTGAGCAGGGCACATTCCTCACAGAACGGATTGCCGATGGGGCTGAACAAGTCTGAAGTCGCGACCGCGAATGGGAAGTCGTTGCGTTAGAAGGCCTCAAACTAGGTGGACCGATGGCCTGGTGAAGGTTGCGGGGATCCACTGAATGCGAGTCGCACGGGACCGGTCGATGTGGCGACACTTCGGGGAGGCCTATGTCCAGCAGTGGACGTCTTTGGGCTAAATGATGATGATGATGAAAACCTTAATTTATAACACTGGGTACGCTTGTGTCCCAATCTTTACGCTGATGATGAATAAGTTTGTAGTTTTAAAATGGGAAATAACGTAATTTTCTACTTGTTTCAGGTGCAAATGACTTAGTTGGGTGTAACGTGATGTGAGGAGAGGCAGACACCATGCTGATACGGTGCTTACTACTTGTGCTGCTCTGTGCGGTGAGTACTAACTTAGATATTACACATATCTGTTGTGATATGAATGTAGAGGAGCAATTTTTGGACTATAATAAAATTCTGGTTAACCTGAAGCTTTGTCCACTTGTTCAGTCATCAAAACAATCCAATGAAGCTAATCCAGATGCGAGCTACGCTGAAATTTGCATTAACTTTACCAATTTGTTCATTTTGTACTCCTTTACTTTAAAAATAACTGTGTTAGTCTAGGATAAACTGTCTGAAACCATTGATATACTATTAAGACTAAAAAAATAAACATCTGTAGAGAATTCATTAATAATGAATTCTCTACAGCTATTCCATCACACATACTCCATCACATAGTCGTCCGTCCATCTTTACTTCAATACTTACTGAATTTACAACACTTTCCAGTAAAGAGACAATCATCTTTTTATTGCCCCAAATAACAAGAATACCCCGATGGCTACTCTCAACAAGAAAAAACTCTAACGCACCTCAGACATGAGAATTAAGCAACACCTTCATTTTATTCATGTCATAATAATTATGATTCGTCTGTCCAAGGTGCATAATTCTGCGAGAGACACATAAAAAAAGAGAAAAGAAGAGAGCGCATACTGCCGAGAAAGATATCCCAAAAAAAAACAAGTCTGTTTTTTTAAAGTGAAAACTTCTTGAGAAAACTGGCATCTTAAAAATCTCAAAATCAGATTTGTTGAGTTACTGCTCTTTTAAGAGAACAATTTATAGCCAAATTGAGAAGGTGTGATACAAATACAATAATTCCATTCATTCGCCTGGGCCTATGTCCAGCAGTGGACGTCTTTCGGCTGAAATGATGATGATGATGATGACCGAAAAAGCGTTTTATTACTGGACAGTATTTCAGATGAAATTATTGTATGAAGAAAACACCTTTTGCTTGCTTGTAGGTACGTTTTATTGCACAACTGCACTGGTTGACGATCGAACAACGACTGCCTCTGCATTGGAGCTTACAAATTCAAGTGACATTCACCCCACCCATAAATAACGATGATGTCACTTCAAAGTGTTGTCAAAGTAAAAATAATTGAAATTGCATTTAGGAATTAGTTTAAAAAGTTACAGTTACAATAATAATTCGAATTCTGACAGTATTGCCACAGTGAATAAGATAATTCTACAGTAAAAACTAATATTTTTTAAATCAAATATCGGAAATCACAACAATTGGCTTTTGATTGGAATTCGATTTTTTATTTTTATTATAAATGTACGCGCAAAGCCGCGTCGCGTCGCGTCTCGGTGTCAGTTTTATATGTAAGTCATTAATATTATTTTTCAACCAAAATTATCGAGTAAGGTGTCAAAATTAAGGAAATCCAAAAGATATTTTTCGACGGCATGTGAAGCCATAAAACTCTGACACCAGCCTAGGCACCTAAACACACGATAAAGAAGAAGACCAAATGTCTTTGTCTGCTCGTCAGACGTTGATGAAAAGGTTTTTCAAATCTGAAAGTGACACGTGTCACTTTCACATTTGAATAACTAATATAAAAGTTTACCATGTCACGTGGATATCCCCTTCATTATAAATTCCCAGTAACCAAAACCACACACGTGATTTTCGAGTCAAAATTTATCGAACAGGAAAACATTGGTTCCCAAGTAAACACAGAAATCAAAGGGCTGTGGTCCGATATATTATGAACTTATAACGATATGGGGACCGCAGTTTGGGTATGTTAGGCTTTTATGTACTCTGTTATAATTGACTTTAATGTTTCTGTGGTTTCAAGGGAATGGTTACCTTGCCAATTATGGCATAGATGTGTTTTGATCATAGAGAGCTAGTTTCCAGTTTTAAAAACCTGTCTTAAGCGAGTAGACTCGTCCCTTAACATCATCTGTGGAACCCGACCGATTCGGTCTGAAGCGATTGTTTAACTATTGTGTCTCCTTTGCTAGCAGCTAATGCATTAAAGGTTAAACTAAACCCAGTTACATTAGGAGAGCCCCGTTTAGTTTATTTTCTGTGTTCGGCTTCCATTGTAATGGATTCACCTGAAAACCGGTATTTTATATGGAGCGACTGCTTATCTGGCCTCCACAACCCAGTTAGTACTGGGTAATACGATACCCCTTGGTAAAACTGGTTGTCAGACTTTCGGGCTACTGACTGCCTGTAACGACTGTCAAAGATATATAAAAGAAAACTGGGAACAACGGTTTACCGTGCTTCCCGGTCACCCATCAACTGGCCAGCCCGGGCAAAAGAAGATTAAGGCGCTTAGACGAGCTAAATTAGCAACTCTATATGTGGTGGTTCAAACTTCGTTTGAAATGCTGTTAGAATAAAGTTCTAAACAGCATGCACTACAAAGTGGTTGTTACGTCAGCCACTGCGGGCCAAATAGCGCGAAATGAGTGGTTTCGATCGATTTACAAATAAACTATTGATTGAATTAAAAAACTAAAACAGTATCATGCTAATATACTGCTTGTAGAATTATTTGCCAAAAAATCAGAATGATCGCATGCATTATTAGTATGTTTTTATTGTTTGAAAGATATTTTTAGAGGTAAGTTCGTGATTTCTTTTAATCGAGCCAAATTAATTGTATTATGTTTTCAAAACAGTATCATGCTAGCATATATCCTGAAGAATATCATATATTTTTCTGGTCTTGTTTATAGCAGTGAATCATATACTTTTAGTAATTATAAAACTCGCGTTTAGCTCGTGTAATCGCCTTAACCTGAAAGTTCAGCCGAGCGGCTGTTTTTATAGATCATGATTATTACTTACTGTTACTGTTAGCCAGTATCATCTCACTGCTGGACAAAGGCCTTTCGCCATGACTTCCAATTTCTTCGATCCAGGGCCACTGATCATTGGTTTTGTCCAGCTCGTCCCGCCATCTCCTGCGAGGTCTACCGCGTCGCCTTCTGACTGTATCAGGGCTCCAGATCGCGGTTATGGAAGTGAAAACTTCTTGAACTCGAGTGACCGTCACCTACTTCGTAGCCGATCTGCTACGGCGTAGCAACACTTAGACGAGCGCGTGGCACAACGCGTATCGGATATAGATTATTTAGTTTTCACTTCTATGGCAGTCTCCAAAGTGCCCCGCATGCTTTGTTAAGTATTTTATTTAACACCAGTTAAATTTCTGGTCATCAAAATATAGTTGCCGTTCACAAAGCTCATTTCCCTCCAACTATGACTAGCGCTAGCACTAACCCGCTGTGATATGTTTATTATGCTAATATTCGAGGACCCGCCATGTTTCAATTCACACAGCTCATAGTCTTAATAAAAACATAGTTACATTATATTGTCGTAGTGACGAGGATATGAAGAGGTTAAGAGATTTGAGGTTGCCTAGGTTGGTCCCCGGATGGATGACCATCCATTCCATACCGAGTTTCCCTCCATCCTCGGAAAGCATGTTAAGCCGTTGGTCCCGGCTGTCATTTGTAGATCTTTGACAGTCGTTACAGGTAGTCAGTGGCACGAAAGTATGATAACCAGCCTTACCAAAGAGTATCGTATTACCCAGAACTAACAGAGTGGTGGAGGCCAGATAGGTAGTCGATCCATGTGAAACAGTGGTAGGTATTCACTATTCAGCTGAAAGCAGTCATGGAGTATAGATTTGTGCCCGGGTGATGGCAATAGGGTCGCCACTATTACATGGGGTTTAAACATAACACTATTAAATGCGTGATGTTATGTATATTGAAAACAATTGCCAATTGCCAACACACACAGCTGTGGAGTTGACTAATCGTTACCGTATAAGCAAATTGCCAATGTGTGCGCAAATCGACTAATTAGTAATAATAACAAACCAAACACGTCCCATCCCTAGCGATGTAAATTAGTCGATTCTCCAAAGAGCTGTATTTTCCTAACAGCAGCAGAAATTCTGCTTCCATTTAAATTGATTCGCGGATGCTAATAACACGTAACAATTTGTAGGCAGTCGACTGCTGGAATATTCTAGTAAGATAGAAATGTTCTACTAATTTGTTCGACATCGTTTAGGATGTAATGATAATTGGAGAGGATAGGTATCTAGATATTTTTTGAGAGAGATTATATGAGTCTCTCTAGAGTAGATATCTTTCGAAATAAACATTACAGTGTGTAATTTATTTCATCACCACCTCTCAAGACGATGAAGGAAAACATCGTGAGGAAACCGGCCATGTCCTAGGACCAAGAATTAGAAGGCATGTCACATCATTCTACCAAACCGCACTAGACCCGAGTGGTGGATTATAGCCCATTCCCTCTCATAAAGAGGAGGTCGTGTGTCCCAGCAGTGGGAACATTTTAGGCTGATTTTGCTATGCTAAGAATATATTTTTATGAAATTGAATTCTTCAGCCTTTATTGGTAGAAAGGTTTGAAAGTAGCGCCTGTGGAAGAAAAGTGAATTCGTTTTGTTTGGTATGGACATATCATGAGGAGGGATGAAACACATGTGAGCTAAAGTGAGCAATATAAATTGTTCATGCATAGAGCGGGATGGCCGATGGGGCCGAAAAGTTTTGGAGTGGCGACGGCGAACCGGAAAACGTTGCGTCGGAAGGCCTCCCATTAGGTGAACCGATGACCTGATGAAAATTAAACAAATCAAATCATTTATTGCTTTAACCATAATGTGGTAGATGGTGGTAAATAAAATACGGGAATCCGCTGAATGCAAGTCGCACGGGACCGGTCAATGTGGCGACACTTGGGGGAGGCCTATATCCAGCAATTGCTCGTCTTTCGGCTGAACTGATGATGATGATGAGTAAATGATGGCGTGGCAGTTAACGATGTAGAATATGGAAAAGAAAACGTATCTTAATTCCACCGTACGAAAAATGGTGCGCTAAAGCAAAAACATGAAAATAACCAACACATTTTAATACATATTCTACGTACCTCATTCTTCAGTTATGAAAACAACGTTACCCATTCTCACTTCACAAATACAGCGAATTTTCCCCACATTTTCTTTCACCTGCAGAGCATTCTCCGTACACAGTGGATTTTCTAACGTATAATATAATACCGGGGTGCATTATACTTGCATTAGTTGCGGTAATTTGTGCTGAATCTCTGTTACGTTGCAGATTGAGTTTGTTAGCTCACCGTGTGGCACTAGATGTGGGAGAATGCAAAAGTACATAACTTTGAGGTGCAACTGGATTGGTCCGGGTTGCTCCGTGGATGGGTCCTCGCACATACCGAGTTCCCTCCGTGCCTCGGAAAGCACGCTAAGCAGTTGGTCTAGGCTGTCATTTGTAGATCTTTGACAGTCGTTACGGGTAGACAATGGCCCTAAAGTTTGACAACTAGTCTTACTAAGGGGTATCGTATTGCTCAGTACTAGCTGGGTTGTGAAGGTCAGATAGCTAGTCGCTCCATGTGAAATACTGCTATCCAGCTGCATACGATTAGACCTGAAGCCGATAAGGTTAGCCAAATGATGATGATGATGAGGTGCAACTGGATTGCAGGCTTGCAGTAGACCGATAACATCAACTGCTCATGTCGCATCAGTCTAGTGCAGATTAATTACGTGCATAGATCCACTAACAATTTAGTTGAAGTCGGCGCTTGAGCCGTGATTTGCTCGGTCTCACATTTTACCAGTTTGGAAGTATCTCTTGCGCAAACTATTCAGTTTAGAAAAAAATTATGTTAGAAACCTCTATATCATTTTTGAAGACCTATCCATAGATACCCCACACGTATGGGTTTGACGTTTGTTGACTTTCAGTTCTAAGTATGGGGAACCCCCAAAACTTATTGTTTTTTTTTTATATTTTTGTATGAAAATCTTAATGCGGTTCACAGAATACATCTACTTACCAAGTTTCAACAGCATAGTTCTTATAGTTTCGGAAAAAGTGGCTGTGACATACGGACGGACAGACAGACATGACGAATCTATAAGGGTTCCGTTTTTGCCATTTGGCTACGGAACCCTAAAAAGCATTTATTAGCCCGCACAGGACAAAACACACCAAAATTATCACTATTTAAGACTTACTAATATATATAGTATATTTTATAACGAGGGACTAAACGAAGCCATTATATACCCGAGGTGGTTTGACTCCCGAGCTTGCGAGGGAGTCATTAAAAAGCGAGGGTATATTAAGTTGGCGTTTAGTCTCGAGGTGCAAACTGTACTTTTCACTTCGAGTGCCAAAAAAATAGTCATTTAAAACCGAACTTTACACTCGACAAAAATTCTGAACTGAGCGGTCAGTTTTTTCTTCTATCAGGTCAGTCACAGATTAACAATTTAAAACTCAACACAAACTCTCAACATTGTCGCAATGAAGATGATCCACACTCCACAGATAATTAGTAGTTACATTACTGCAGCGGCTAGCAACAGAGGCATTGCACATTCTTTTCAAAATCAACGATGCACACAAACAACAATAATTTTTCTCGCGTTGAAGAGTTCATTTGTTTTTTTTTTTCAATAAACCGCTTTCTATTTGCAAGCCAATTCGAAATTTAAAAAAAATGGTACTCTTTTGTGACCATATTTCAGAGTAAAAGATTGTTCCATTTTTAAATTACTTTTTACTCCCTAGGGAATAAACGGTCACTTTAATCCCGCTTCGTAGGGCTATAATGGCGTACTTTTAGAGCATGAAAAGTGAAAAAAATTAAACAGATCAAAGGAAATATAAAACTTGCTGTACCCCGGCGTTGCAATGCACTTTCCTACCTACCTACTACCCTACCTACTACTACCTACTTACCTACCTATTTCTCACCTTTTAAACCTTACCTGGACTTCCACAAATAATTTGAAACCAAATGAGCCAAATCGGTCCAGCCTGCCGTTCTCGAGTTTTAGCGAGACTAACGAACAGCAATTGATTTTTATATATATAGACTAGCTGACCCGCGCAACTCCGTCTGCGTAAATTGAAATAAATAAATAAATATCGCTGGACATTACACACAGCGCCACCTAGTGCCACACTAAGCAAGGCTTGTGTCGTGGACACCAGATAGTTGATATACTACATAAATACTTTTTTGTTTGTAAATACATACTTATTATACATCCTGACTCGGAAACAAAATGTCCATGCTCATCACACAAACATTTGCTCCTACCGGGATTCGAACCCGGGACCCTAAGAACGTAAGGCAACCGCTGCGCCATTCGGGTCGTCGAATGGCGCAGCGGTAGCCATTCGGGTCGTCGAAATGTAAGCTATCCAATCTTTCAAGTTGGATCAAACTGCACACGGTGTACAAATTTGATTAAAATCGGTTAAGTAGTTTAGGAGTCCATCGCGGACAAACAACGTGACACGTAATATTAAGATCAAAAGAAACGAAACTCGTCCTGGGGCCGTATTTTTGAATCAATAGAATTCCAAATCGTGTACGAAATCGCAGAATTCGTATGCGAATCCCTAAAATCGCTATTTTTGAATATTCATACCCGTGAATTTTGCAACGAGTGGTCCGACCCACTCGTTTCCGATATTCTACCAGTAGAAATGACGGAAATGACGTGAGAATGACACTGTCATTATCCCTATTGTTTTCCTATTCTTTTTTTGTCGTTTTCCATTTTCTACGTATTTATGTTCTTTAACAATTCAAAAACAAATCCAACACAAACAACAACCGGGAAAAATATGTGAAAATTAGAGAAAAAAATATCGAAATCCCAATGACAGACGTCAGACAATAATAATAATAATAATAATAATAATCGTTTATTTATCAAAAGGGGCACATTTACAATTAAGTATCATAACAAGTAAAATAGGGCACTGTTGCTTATTGCCTGAACTAGGTGGAACCTGTGTTTCAGGCTAGAAAGTGCATAAATACCTACTTAAAATAAATAAATTAACATTAAAGGAAATATAAAAGTAAATTACTAAAATTACGACTTACATAGAAAACAAAACAAACAAACATGTCAGCCATTTACTTGCAGACAACAAGTAAATCTTCTGTCTGTGCATAGGTTATGGGTTGTAAAAAAGTAATAATAGTCTTTTTACAGCTAAAATAGTTCAACTTATAAATACTTAGTTTTCTATTTAATCTATTGTACAGAAATGGGCCTAAAAATGTAAAGAATCTTTCCACGAAAACATGTTTGGAGGTTGCTTTAGAAATGCATACCATATCATTCCGTCTCTTGTTAGTATTGTCAGCATTGTACGTGAGCATGGTGTGCTGTTTTAATACTAAGTGCATAATGAATAGCTGGCGCACAGTCAGCACGTTGCAGGATTTATACAGCTGATCTGTGGGAAAGTAAAAGGGATGGAAATTCGCTACCTTTAAAATTGCTCTTTGAGCTCTTTCGAGGGGGAGCAGGATAGTTTTTGATGCGCCTCCCCATGAAATAATACAGTAATTAATTATAGATTGACAGAGCGCGAAATAAACTTGTGTGATTAATTTAGGATCTGCAAAAGTTCGTATTTTTTTAAATACAAATATTAATTTGCGCACTCTTTTAACCAGACTTTCAATATGATACCTAAAAGAGAGTGTGTCGTCTATTATAACCCCTAAGTATTTAATATTACTGGTTTTGAGGATAGAAGGACAATTGCACATGTTGACTGACCGATTATCACATTGATGGGCATATACATGGAAGTTAGCTGTGTGAGGCTTGCGCATGGAGAAGTGGATGTATTTTGTCTTGTCAGCATTTAGTGTTAGTAAATTGCTTTGAAGCCAATTAGTCACAGTATTAAAGCCAAGTTGAGCGTTTTCAAACAGTTCGGTACTGTTTTCAGCAGAAAATATTAGCGCCGTGTCGTCAGCATATGATATGATTTTGCCGTGCTTGATATTTAGGTCACACAGATCGTTAATATAAACCAGGAAAAGGGTAGGGCCCAATATACTCCCCTGGGGAACACCAAATCCAGTATTTTTCTGCTCATCGCTCGTAAAATTGTCGATCCTAACACACTGGTATCGATTGTTTAAATAGTCAGCAAGTAATGTCAGAGGCGTGCCCCTTATCCCTATGGCCTCTAATTTCCTCAGAAGCACAGAAACAGAGACAGTGTCAAAAGCTTTCGCTAAATCAAGGAAGACTCCCATGACCTGGTTGCCTTTGCCCAGCTCTTCTGAGACATAATTGGTAAGGTGATGCACCGCATCGGCTGTGGATAATTTGGCTCTAAAACCAAATTGCGCCGGTGACAAGATGTTGTTTTTTTCCAGGAAGCTAACTAGTCTGCTGTTTATAATTTTCTCTAGTATTTTTGAGATTGAAGGGAGTAATGATATTGGCCTATAGTTATTAACCAAGTCCCGGTCTCCAGATTTATATATAGGGATAACAACAGCCTTTTTTAGACAGTTAGGGAAAATTCCTTTGGAAAGACAGATTCGAAAAATATGCGTTAAGGGAGGTGTCAATACATGCTTAAAGCGTTTAAGGATCCTGTTGCTTATATTATCCCATCCAACTGCACAGTCATCTTTAAGACCAGAAATTATTCGGGATATTTCACTTTCGTCAGTATCCAGCATTGCAAATGACTTCAGGTTGCAGCTGTTGTTCAGTTTTTGGAAAGAATGATGAGCGCAATGTTTCGGAATCTGTTCGGCCAAAGTTTTCCCGACATTAACAAAAAAGTTATTTACTTTGTTAGCTGATAAGAGTGGTGAAGGATTAGTATGCAGCAACCTCGAATTTGATTCACGTTGTTTAGTCATGTATGTAACGTTTTTAATATGCTTCCAGATTTGCTTGGTATTGTTGCCTGCTTTATTTAATTCATTTTTATCGTAATTATTTTTAAGCTTTTTTAAGAGATTGTTACAGAAATTCCTGTATCTTTTATAGGTGTTTAGAATGATTAAATTATCAGGGAATTTCTTAGTACTCTGATGAAGTTTATCTCTGTGCCTTATGCACCGAATTAGTCCAGGAGTAATCCAAGGTTTAATATTATGAAGACGTTTATTTATAGACACAACTGACGTATTACGCAATATTGCTTGCTGGACATGTTTTATTAAGTACGATAAAGCCGAATTAGCGTCAGCAGTATTGTAAACTAGGCTATAATCAATGTTGCGTAAATCATATTCGAGTTTTTTAATGTTTAATTTGGATTTTGTTTGGGGGCGATTTTGCTTAGGCAGCGTTGAATTTACGGCTAGTAAGACAGAATGGTGGTCGGTTATTGTTGAGTTAGTAACAAGCGTAATAAATGAATAAGTGGTTTTGATCATCATGTGGTCGAGGCAAGAGCCGCTCTGATGAGTAGGCAATGTGTGAGCAGGCAGTAAACCATGGTATGAGCAGATGTTTAGGTAATCTTGTGTCCCTGCGTCGCAGTTTTCAGAGCTAATGTTAATATTAATGTCACCTGTTAGTATTACATTATTAAATGGGCTAAGTGATTGAAAGATCTGGTTTAGGGAACTGTGGAAAGAGGTTAGGTTTCTTGCGGAAGGGGATCTATACAAAGCAATTATCGCTGTGGTTGTACCAATTTTGATGATAAGGCAGTTACTCATACAATTTTGTAGATCAGGTTCTTCGACTTTGACCTTTAATGATTCCTTAGCAAATACAACGACACCATCATTTTGAGTGTGGTTGATTTTAGTGTACAATAAGTTGTATCCTGGTATTACCGGGAGGTTATCGTGGTGCTTCGATAGCCAACATTCTGTTAGAACCATAATATCACAATTAAAGTTAAGTCTATGAAGAAAAATGTTAAAGCTATATATGTTCTTATAAATACTTCGTATGTTTTGGGTTAGTATGGTTAGTGACTTTTGATACTGGGAAAGATATTGATTGCAGTCCTCAACCTCACATGACTTTGAGTCGGTTTCAAGTGAGTTATCTATTTCGGTAATTAAATTAATATCCATTCTACTTAAAAATAACAAACAATAAATTACGTCTAAGATTTAAACAAATATGTGGCGCTCTTAGGCGCCTTCATAATCAATCGAGTTGATATACCTGTATTCGGCTGCAAGTTTAGCTGGACATGCTGCATCTCCCGTCTTATGGTTGGCCTGTTTTTTAAAGCGCATGCATGTAGCACATTTTGGAACATCGGCTTTTTTTGCGCAGTCTTGACTAGAGTGTCCTTCTTCACCGCAATGGCCACAAGTCGAGACAGTGACCTTGCATGTCTTTGATGCATGACCGTACTGCTGGCACTTGTAACATCTCGTTACTAGAGTAAAGTCTCGTACCGGGCAGGACGTCCAATTTATAAATAATCTGTCCTGCGTGATGAGGGCCTTACGAATGATGGCTGAAACTTCTATAATATAATTACAGGTCTCAGCGTCTTTCCTACCAGATTTGTGGCTTAGTTTAATTGATGTCATAAATGTTTCTAGGGTCATAGGCAGTTTGTCCGTTATGTTCTGGTCGTAAATACATTTATAAACCTCATTTTCGGCCATTGATGCGGGAACTCCTAGTACAATAATGCGAGGTTTGCGCTTCCGGGGTTCGTCGACGGTAAGGCCTGACGAAGCGATTTGAACTGTTTGCTTCAGTTTATCTAGGTCATCCTTAGTCTCAGTGCTGATAATAAGTCCTCCTTTTCCTATTTTACGTACGCCTCGTACTTTCAGCTTCATTTCTCCAGGGCATACGATTTTTTGTACCATGTTCTTGGTTTCGTCACTGGTCTTGGTATTGTCGCATGGAAAAATCGCTACAGAGCTAAGATTATTAGGGCGAATAAAACTGCTAGATCCCTTCTTAACCATATCACAATGACATTATAACTTTTTAATTTACGTTCCGTTCCACCGTAACTCATTACCGGTTTTTAAAATCAATGAGTTATGGCTTTCCGGTTTTTATTTTTCTGCGTGAAATGAAAAATGTTATAAGATTCGAGTTTTAGGGCAACACTCATTTCTATTACTTCAAAAATACGTAAAATTTGGAGCAATCGAAATTCATTTCGTATACGTTTTGCTTTCGTGCATGAATTTAAGATTCACTTCGAGTGATTCAAAAATACGGCCCCTGTACGAGGCCAAAAGGCTCCTCCAAAGCACCTCTGCCTAACCCTTCTGATATGTAAATATATCCTGCGTTGCACGAAAATTAAACAAAATACTGTTACTTCCAAATACGTTCAGATTGGATCTGAAACAATTTCTATACAAAATTGTCGAAAACGGAAATTTAGGAAATTTTCGAAGTTTCCGTTTTCGACAATTTTGTGTGGAAACTGTTTTTGGAAGTAACAGTATCTATGCAACAGAATATACGGAAACAGCAAGCCAGAAATACGTAACTAAAGTAAATAGTGTTATATCGCAACAGAAGTTGGTGCTAGGTGTAGTGGATTTAATTGTCAGAAATCGCCCACATATTGCGAGCAAACGTGGCGGTCCAAGCTTCTTCCCTTTGTGCATGACGCATGAGAAAATATTTTTGAATTGAAAAACGGCAGGCAGAACGGCATAGGTTCTTCTAGAGCATAGTAAGTCTTGCAAATAATCTCACTTCTATGTTATGTCGCGCGGTATATGTACCATGCTCATATGTACGAGTATTAGTATGTACACGCAAAGCAACCGCTTGGTATGCGAGTATGTGAACCATCTACAACGCATTCTGAAGCAGAAGTTACTATTTTAGTTTACAGTATATTGTGGTTGTCTGCGGAGGAACTGTTATCAAATAGATTGGAAAAGGGGTTTAGGTTACAAGGATTAACATCGGTATTTTTTAGTTTTAAGATTCCATGAATGGTGCTTATGATGGTCATCCAGTGAATAAAATTGATAAACCTTAAATTAGCCCAAGACATGAAAGATTGGAAGACTTCCTAAAAAAGGTGTAAAATTATAAATGCAAGACTTCCCGTATGGTCTTTCGGACCATGAAACAGAACAACTTGTTGAACTATGTTCTTCGAGTTCTCTAGGTTAGTCTAAACAAATATTACAAAGAGTATTTTTGTAGATTTGTATTTTTGTATGATAACGAATAAACTTAAAAACTACTGGACTGATTTGAATTCTTTTTTCAGCAATGGATAGCTACATTATCAGCGAGTAACATAGGCTATATTTTATCCCCGAGAACGGGAGCTACGCGGGTGAAACCGCGTGACGTCCGCTAGTTTATTATATATCTTATGTAATAAGAGAGAACCTTGTTTACATGCCAATCTTTTTACCATGAAATGAGCTATTCTCGTACATAACGGATACAAGAGCAGAGGTCATATTTAAAGGTCTTTTAACCATGCAATACTTCCAAGTATCGAGCAAACCTGTGAGATAGTTTACACGCAACATGTGTGACCCCTATGACCTATTGTAATCATATTTTTGTACGACCCTCAACGCTGAGGGTCTTTGATCCTCTTTAAGTTGTTAAAGTTACTTTTTAGCGTGTTTTTTCTTTTATGGGTTGTGTAATAATTTATTTTGGGACGGAACATAAATAATTATGAGCAGAAGTTTTTTTTTTTTTGAATTCCCATCAACTGGGTTGACGTATCTTCATGTAAGTACCTACAGTAGGTACTGGTGTTCAGCTAGTTAGTCTTACCATCCGGTAAGATTAGTTTCCTTTTTTTTTGCATAATCATCATAGTTGCTTGAGTAAGCAGTTTTTAGGGTAGATTCGTGACCCAATAAATAAAACAGTCTTAATTTGGTGAACTATTATATTGTACACGGTACACGTCTAAATATAGCGCGCGCGTTGTCCCGACTGGTTCGGCTTACCTAGTAACGAAATAGGTTACCCGACACTCTGAGCGTGTGTGTGTCCCTACACTATTCCCCCCTTTTTAAAAAAAAAATGAACATAGTTGCGCGGGCTATAAGTTAAACAAAGAAAAAGTCATTACAACGATGTTACAACCCAGTTAATAAACTTTAAGAAAATACACAAGTACATAATAGTTATAAACTTAATAAAATAAACTTAATTTAATTAAGTATACCAACTTAGAATAATTCATAGTCTGAAGCAGCTCTATAAGTACAATTAAATTTAAGCAAAGAACGGACGAGATGATAAACAATAATAATTATAGTAACATTAGTAACTAAATAACACAACAACTCGAACATAGCAGATTGGCATAAGCTCGAGCAATAGAACCTAAATTACCAAAAAAAAATAAAAGACCATACAATTTATAATAATATGATGTGGTTTTGCTTGACACATCATTACTTATTATACGAGTACCTACTTAGGTTATGTATATATCTTATCCATAGCTTACGTAGGTAACACTAAATCTACATTATCATATTTAAAAACTACCTATTCTCTTATTAGGTCGGTACCGCTGGGATTCTACATAAGCTGTTATCGCAATGTTATATAATTACTGAGCGAATCTCACGGGTGTTCGAATTACTCGCCCGGTCCTGGTCACGTACGGCTTATCTAATGTTTTGGTGTTGGATGTCTGTGTACTAGGAACTGGGGTACCAGTGTGAGAACTTTTGTCTCTATTCGCGTCCGTGGTGTCGTTTAGCAAAAAGGCCGGTTTTAATCTATCGATTGAAATACGGGCTTCCCGACCGGGTAACTGTATACGGTAAACCTTTGGTTCTCTGTCAATAACTTTGTAAGGGCCGTCATAGGGTGGTTTCAATGACTTTTTAACTGTGTCATCGCGAACAAAAACGTAGTCGCAGTCCTTTAAGTCCGAGTACACAAAAGTTGCATGACTTTGCTTATTACGCGTAGGGCGATACGAGGCAATCGTATTGCGAATATCCTGTACTAAAGTGTGTGGTTCCGATCTATCTTTATCTATTGCCCTGTCGTAGAATTCGCCGGGTAAACGTAAAGTTTTTCCAAAGGCTAATTCCCCTGCGCTGACTCCGTTATCGCTACGCAATGCGGCTCGTAGACCTAATAAAACGGTGGGTAATTCCTTGACCCAGGACGTATTATGATTCAATCGCGTCATTATCGAAGATTTTAACGACCTATGCCAACGCTCGATAACCCCATTGCTCTGGGGGTGGTAAGGTGTAGTACGAATCTTCATTATTCCTAAAAATTTCATCAAATTTGTAAACAGAGTAGACTCAAACTGTCGCCCCTGATCGCTGGTTATCTTAATTGGGCAACCGTAACGTACTATCCAGCCTTCATATATTGTTCTAGCGACTTCATCAGCTGTTATTTCCTTTACCGGAAATGCTTCAGGCCAACGTGTGCTTCTGTCTATAATGGTTACCAAATACCTAAATCCATCTGGAGATGTTGGTAGCGGTCCAACTATATCCACATGGATATGTTCAAAACGTCCTGCTTCTGGGAAACTTCCTAAATCCGAAATTACGTGTCTACTAATTTTCGCCTTTTGACATTGCACGCATGATTTGGCCCAACGACGTACATCTTTATTCATATTCGGCCAAAAAAAATTCTTACAAACCATCTTCTGTGTGGTACGTGTCCCCGGATGATTCAAGTCATGGACACTCCTGAAAGCGATTTGCCTGAAATTCTCTGTCAAGTAAGGCCTAATAATGTTTGTGGATATTTCACAATATATCATTTTATTGCTTCCTGGTATCCTAATTTGTTTGATTTTAATGTTGTTATTGTCACACAAAGATTGAGTCCACTGTAATAAGTACTCGTCTTTCACTTGCTCGTCAGCAAGTTGATTGTAGTCAAGTACAGTTGGGCACAAAATTGTTTCTACGCGCGATAACGCGTCGGCTACAATATTATCCTTACCGATAATATGTTGTATGTCGACTGTAAATTCACTAATGTAAAGTAATTGCCTAATTCGTCGTGGAATTTCATTTTCCTCTTTACTGATTTTAGTGAAAGCGTGACACAAAGGTTTGTGGTCGGTGTATAATGTCAGAGGTCTCCCTTCGAACATCTTTCGGAAATATTTTATCGCTTTATACATTGCTAATAATTCCCTGTCATAGGTGCTGTACTTTTGCTCAGTTGGTGTTAACTTTTTGGAAAAATAACCGAGAGGTTTCCAACTTCCCTCTACCTTCTGCTGAAGTACAGCTCCTATGCTCGTATTTGAAGCATCTGTCATCAACCCTAGCGGTACATCTGGTATTGGATGTGTCAACGTAACGGCTTCTTGAAGGCCAGACTTACATTGCACAAACGCATTTTCCGCCGCGACTGTCCATTCTATTTTAGTTTTATCATTTTTCTTACTATTAACTAAATACTTGTTAAGTTCGCATTGATACGACGCTAAATTTGGTAAATGTGGTCTATAAAAATTTAACATCCCTAAAAAACGGCGTAAATCATTAATTGTCTCTGGTTTTGGAAAATTAACAATTGCTTCTACTTTTTCGTTTAATGGTTTAATGCCTTCAGTATTAACGTCGTGTCCTAAGAATTCTATTCGCGACTGTCCGAAACTACATTTGTTTAGGTTTATAGTGATACCGTATTTATTGAAACGTTCGAAAACCAATCTTAAATGTTCCCTATGCAAGTCTTCATTTTCGCTAGCGATTATTACGTCATCCAAATAGATGAACAAGTAATCTAAGCCCTCCAAAACCGTACAACTCATAAACCGTTGGAAAGTTTGAGCTGCGTTACGCAACCCGAAGGTCATGCGAGGAAACTCAAACAATCCAAACGGGGTAATAATAGCCGTTTTTTCAATATCTTGTGGCGCTACATTTATGCAATGATAGGCTCTACAAATATCTAATTTTGAAAATACCTTCTTGCCGGCTAAAATAAAAGTGAAATCATGCAATCGGGGTATTGGGTATCTATCGGGTTTCGTTATCGCGTTTAGGGCCCGGTAGTCACCGCAAGGTCTTAATTCTCCGTTTTTCTTGGGCACAACGTGTAACGGGCTGGCCCACGCGCTCTTTGATGGCCTACAGATGCCCAATTCCTGCATAACTCGGAACTCCTCCTTAATTTTATTGTATCTATGTGGCGGTAAAGGTCGGGCGCGAGCGTAAACTGGTGGACCCTTCGTCTCGATGTAGTGTAGTACATTATGCTCCGGAGTTTCTTTAAATGTAGCTGGTTTTGTAATGTTAGGAAATAGGCGTAACAAACTATAATAAGGATGTTTTCCATGTAACGTACTCACTGTAGGTTGGTTAACGTTAACGATTGATGCCACGACTTGCAATTCCGTTAATTGGTCAATGAGCTTCCTTTTATTCATATCTACTAATATTTTATGATGGCACAAAAAATCAGCCCCTAGAATGGGTCGGCTTACATCTGCTAAAATAAAATCCCAACGGTACGGTCTACGTAATCTTAAATCTAATACTAAAGATTGCTCACCGTAAGTTGCTATTTCAGTGCCGTTAGCGGCATATAACTTAAAACTAGTACGAGTACAATGGGTACCTTTAGCTCTCCATTTAGCGGGTAACACAGACACGTTGGCACCCGTGTCAACTAAAAACACAAGTCCTGAGTTTAAGTCCATCACTGATAGGCGGCTACAGGGGGTCACGGTGCAAACTTCCGCCGACGACTGCACCTTCCCAATTAGTTTTCCGACCGATGTTTACCCGGACTGCCTGCCCTTGGTTTCCACGAACAGGGTTGTTCGCATTTACGAGCGTTGTGACGAAACTTGAAATGGTAAAAGCAAAGCCAATCCGGTGTTTCTGGGGTTCGTCGTCGTGATGCTGATCTTGATGAAAGCCTGGAATGGCTTCTGCTGCGAATCTCTCTGTTGCGACGGCGCTCGATGTTTTCCAGGCGAATGCTCAGCTTGGCCAATTCTGCACGGATATCGTCAGACACGGTGTCTTTTGTCTCGGTTTTTTGTGCTACTTCCGAAACTTGGCTGTACCTCGTCGCCTCTGTGATGTTATCGGCGATAGAAGCCAATTTATCCAAGCTTTTGGTTTCGCTCGCGATTAAAACTGCCCTTACGGTTGTAGGAAGATGACCTTCCCAGAGAACTCGCAGTGTATCATCCGGTATTTTATCGCGGGCGAGGTCACGCATACGATGTAACAACTGAGAAGGCTTTTGATCGCCAAGATCCATTTCCCTCATCAGCTTCTCTATTTGGCGTGCTTTGGAGTCCTCGAACATTGTTAATAATTTCGTCTTAATAGCTTGAAATTTACCGGTGTCTGGAGGTTTTGCCAAAAAATCCGAAATCTGTGTGACTACGTCCTTGGGAAGTCTGGAAACAACCAAATCAAATCTTGCATCGTCCCCCAGCTTCTGTGGCGCTAAGGTTGCTTCGATTCGGATGAACCAAACTCTAGGTTGGTCCGTCCAAAATTCTGGAATACGCGACTCTACGGAGACGCCCATGACCTCTGCTTGTGGTTGTTGTTCTTGTTGTTTGGTATCCATAATTTTCTCTTGAAAGAAACACAATTGGTCACTTTGATCACGTCAGGGTCACCAGTTTAGGGTAGATTCGTGACCCAATAAATAAAACAGTCTTAATTTGGTGAACTATTATATTGTACACGGTACACGTCTAAATATAGCGCGCGCGTTGTCCCGACTGGTTCGGCTTACCTAGTAACGAAATAGGTTACCCGACACTCTGAGCGTGTGTGTGTCCCTACAAGTTGAAGCCTTTCAGCTCAATAACTGAAACACTTCAACTGCTGGACGTAGGATTCCCCTAAAGATTCCTGATTCCCCGAACTTATACCAGTCCGCGTAGAATGTCAACCGTAGAAACTGGTTTCTTCGAAGAAAGAATCGACAAATCTTTTGTTTATCTGTCATTGAATCGACAAAATGACAGATAAACAAAAGATTTGTCGACCCCGACCGAATCGGTCGGACGCGATTGTTTAACTATTATGTCTACTTCGCTCAAAGTAAATGAAAAGAATTGTCGATTTGAATTCTACGGCGGGCTGGTAGTCGGTCCACTTTAGAAAAGCTACGTCTTCCGAGACCCACGCTGATTGTCCGTACGATTAGGCGAGCAAAGCCTCATGTCTGAACTACACAAACTGTACAATTCGAGCAGCAATATTTAGCAATTCAATAATTGCCTATTTATTGCCCACTGACCTGCAAAATTAAATGGCACACAAAATTGCCCACTAAATTCTAATTCTACGAGTATTAATTAGGATACATGATTGATTAGTTGCCCAATCAGTTAATAATAACTAATAGTAGTTAATAACTACGAGTATAATACTTCGGTTGCCACTGTATTAATGATCGTAATATCATATCTCAGGGTAAATTATTCGACGCTTTATATGCGGTGTTACGCGCTGAGTTTGCGCTTTATTGCGCGTTGCGTTGCACGGTAATGTTCATCGTAATGTTTTTATCATTATGTTGGGGCGTTGTGTTGCACTTTTAATTTTTGTTGCAGAGAAAATGGTTTGAGCTATGGCAAATACTCTTACTTTGGAGGTGCTCGAGTGCTCCAGTGTATTTGAAACTTAATATGGTTAAAAATAGAGTTGTAAATGATTAATGGCGGTTATGTTTTTCATGTGTATTCATACAATGATTTTGAGGTTTGCTCGCAAAATATGGTGAAGTCGGATTGATAGTGTCAGAAGACAGATTTAGTAGAATAATAATATGGTTTCTGCTGCTGCGTTTCTGTGCTCGTGGTTACATAATAAAAGCTGCTCGGGTCAATCTTCAGGTTAAGCCGCGTCTTCCTAGGTTGGTCCGAGGATGGGTAACCACCCATTACACACCGAGTTTCCTCCATGCCTCGTAAAGCACATTAAGACGTTGGTCCCGTCTGCCATTTGTAGATCTTTGACAGTCGTAAAGCAGTCAGTGGCCCAAAAAGTCTGACAACCAGTCTTACCAAGGGGTGTCGTATTACCCGGTACTAACCGGGTTGTGGAGGCCAGATAGGCAGTCGCTCCATGTACAATACTTGTATTCAGCTGCATCTGGTAAGGCTGGAAGTCGACCCCAACATAGATGGGAAAATGCTAGGCAGATGATGACTCTTAGCTGGACAGCACAAAGATTTAGAGATAAACTCCTCTTAGCTTCATCTATGGTGTGTTCATTATCTGCATCTGCCAAGCCTTCTCCCAATTATATTGAAGTCGGCTTCCAGTCTAGCAGGATGAAGTTGTATTCTATTCTTTTGAATTGAGCGACTGTTGAAGAAAAAAAATAATACAAAATTCAACAAAAACATAAAGGCAAAAGTTTTTGAATCAGGTATTTCTCAGTATCGGCCATGGACTTTGAATTTGTGCCTGGTTGGTGGCAAAGTTCTCGCCCCATATAACATAACTGGCGAGATGTAGGTGTATTATTAGATACACCTCTGCTAAACCCTTCGAATATTACAGGCGTGATGTTATATTATCTTCAATATAACATACACCATTCGAAGCAGGTGTCTACCTCTTCAATCACCGGTCCTGTCTGAAACGGTTCCCTCGCCATTTGTAAGCCAAGCATACAATGTTACACAAATAAATTCAGGTCCTAATACGCAACATGTGATCCAAATACGAAACCTGTATCGATTCTAACTGTCTGCCATTAGTTGACCTTGGCTTAGGTACTGACGCAAGCACAAATTTGTACATATACCTACCTGTATTTTCACCTAAAGCATTGATTTAGATAATAGGCTAGTTTTCACCATCAATAAATTGCAAATCTATTTAGTCCGTCAGTTAGAGTATTATAGAAAATAGTGGACACGTATTTTTTGTTTTTGTAAATCAATGAATATTGACACAGATAAAACGCATCAAAACTCGGGAGTCGGAGCTCGTGACGTCAGAACGCACTAAAAATTATACCACGACGTGACGTATTGAGAATTTTAATAGCGTCGTGTCTTTGTCAATTTTGGTTTACGTAACAAAAAAAAACATAGGTCAAATGATGATCTAACTGACGAACTAGTTAGATTTTTGAAGTGGTACTTACAACTTACAAATACCAAGGAGTATCATTTTACCATGGTATCTTGAAATTAAAATTCAGGTTAGCAGATGCTCCACGTGAAATTATGGTATTCAGTTACATCAGTTAGACAGTAGACTACAAGCTTTTAGTGTATTTGCTAAGCTATTGTTATTCAGGGGAGAACATCACTTTTGTTTTATTTTTCGAGTGGTACTCAACACTTTTCCTCCACTTTTATTATGCGCACAGCCAAAGTGTGGAACTCTCTGCCTGCATCTGTGTTCCCACCCACATTTAAACCACCTGCCTTCAAAGCAAGAGTGAACAGGCATCTTATGGGCACGCTCGTTCCATCATGGACCTCATTCATCGCTTTCCTTCAGGCGTGCGTGATCGAGGTCAAGAGCAGGCCCATTTTGTAATCATAAAATAAAAATAAATGTAAATTTTGAAAACACATTTTGATGCGCATACCTGTACTTGAGGTAAACTTCTGCAAGAATTTGACACCAAGCCTGGTGCAGATATTTCACTAAGTCGTGTTTCAAGTTGCCGTTGAATATTTGATGTAAGAGCGTCTATGTATTGTCACATTTTGTCAATATTGAAGCGCACTTTTAAAAATATATTATGCGGAGAAATTGTTATGAAAACATTCCAAAAAATCTAAGACATTTTTTTACCTTGATTTTACACACGGCCAAAAGAAAACCAGCCAAGTAGTAGCCTCCTTTAATATTTTGTTTATTTTTATTATTTGTAGTTATAGTGGCTACAAAAATAAACAAATTCTGTAAAAAATCAACTATATGCTAAGTTATAAGCTGACGGACGGACGAACGGACAGAGGAGGCTTAATAGGGTGGGCCCCTTTGGTTACCATTCGGGTACAGAACCCAACTAAATGAACTGAAACCAAATCACTACAAACTTAAAAACAATCGAGCATCGCAACCCCACTCCCTTACCCATAATCTCTTGCATAAGTCCAACGTTCTCGTAAAACAGAAGTACTCAATAATTTAACCGTCGCATCCAGCAATCGACAGATGGTGCAGGCTGGCAGACTGCCGCGCTGCATCTTCTGAATAAATATTGATTTGTCACAAACTACGCCCGCTTGAGGTGCGCCCCGAACTGACTGAGTCAAGTTAAGGTGTTAGAGTATAAATAGGGCGAGGTGTTGCTTAAGGTGTATGCTCCAGAGTAACCCGCGAATATTATTTTTTTACTTAATTACTTTTTTTTTTATTTGCAGGCCAGTGCAGGCAAGGAACGACTTTTTAAGGTCAAAGTCGTTCCTCGACCTTTATGAACTTGGAGGGTTGTATACAGGGTTATTTATAAAACACCAACAACCTCGCAGGAGTATATTACTAACATCATAAACAACAACATTTGTTCTACGACTTTTCCGAAAAAAGACAAAAAAAAAAATCAACTCTCCATACATACTCGTATGTCCGAACAGCTGATCGAATTTTGTATGAAAAGTCGATATTTTTTTGCCTGTTTTCAAAAAATCGTAGAACAAATGTTGTTGTTTATGGTCTTAGTAATCTACTCCTGCGAGGTTATTGGTGTTTTACAAATAACCCTGTATATGATTTTAATGATCATAATTCTGTAACTACATATGCCTTACAGTCACGAACAATATTTAAATCAACATACAACCTGCGCACTGGCCTGCAAATTGCAAAAAACGTAAGAAAAATTGAATTTCACGGCCTACCCTGACGCTTTCACCTTAAACAATGCCGAAAGAAAGCTGTTCAGCGGACACTCAGTTCTTTTGCTATATTAGTAAGCTTTGTAGCAATGGTTGCAGAGGCCTATGTTGCACGTCCTCAAAAAAAACCGTCAAGTCCGTAAGCAGTTTTGAGATATTATAAAATTTTTTGTATGTGTTTCTATGCATTTCGTAAAAACTGTTGCTTGTGCCATTCGTTGCTTGGGTCATGTGAGAGTGAATAGCGTTGTTTGAATTTTACAGAATCTATCGCCAGCAAGCCAGTTTAGCCAGCAAAGATGCAAACGGGGCTGCCTGCGCCAGCAATTATCGATGCAAAATCCAACAACAAAACATCCTTTAAGATTACGTAACACCCCCTATAGCACTCTAAACCCCTTCATACCCCGACGTCTTACCTAAGAGGATACCACTTAAGGAAGGTCGGGCCTGTTATTGCTCGCAAGTTATACATCCTAGCCTCGTGCTCCAGATTGGCTCAAGTCGGATGCTCATTTCGAAGACGAATATTGAACTACGTGGTTGAATAGATGATCTAGCATTTTTACATTTTCCTCGATAGTTTGGTTTGAGTAATGTTGTTTGAGATTTGCTATTGCAACTTTTGGTTACCAAGTAAAATAACTGAGGTAGTTATCATACGGCACTGCTCTGAATAGAGCGACTGCCTATCTGACCCATATAAACGGGTAATAATTACGAAATGGCAGCTGGATGTTAGCCTTTCGGGACACTTAATACCTGTATCGACTGCCAAAGATGCACAAATAATAGCTGGGACCACGTGATTTCCGGGGCACGGAGGAAACTCGGTACCGTACGTAATAATGGACGTTCATCCACCCACGAAACGAAATTGACAAGCGCTGCGTTACATTGAAGATCAACGCGTATAGCTGTTAGTAGTTAGCCGCGAGCTCCTCAAAGCAGCCGTAAACAGTGATGATAAAAATACCCAAAGAAAGTAGTACAGGCGATTGCAACCGACTTTGTTAGAAGTGTGATATATCTGTCTGAACGCTCAACGAAATAAATCGAAAATGAAAGAATAACAGGAAAACCGTATAGGAAAAGGGAATTGCCTTCCTCTCGTAAACATCATTTCCGATAAACGACACGGTTCCAATTTATCATCCCTTATACCAAATCAAAGATAACAAATTGGAATCATGCACATAAATGCTCTTATTTCTGTCTTTACGTTTTCTTGAGGGTGCGTTGTCGCAGCACCGGGGACTTGCAAATAAGGATAACCAATCATAGAGATGTCATAATGTCGTTACAGGTACTCAGTGGTTTGAAAGTCTGACAACTAGTCTTCCATACTACCCAGTACTAACTGGGTTGTGGAGATCAGATAGGCAGTCGCTCCATGTAAAATACTGGTATTCAGCGACATCTGGTTATACTGGAAGCCGACCCCAACACTGTGGGGAATAGGCTAAGCTGATAATGATGAAGCGAGATGAGATGTTTATTTCAATCAATTCGATTCCTGCATGTTTCTTCGCTCACCTCCGCTTCAATAAAAACGAACGTTATGCTTTACTGTCTTTGGCAGATTACTTAATACAAATGCTGTTCGTTCAATGAATGTTCATAATGGATAGTGACTTTCTATATCTGTGGTCGCGCTAGAATTCGGCGACGAGCTTAACACCTTCAATGGCGTGGAATAGAAAAAAAAAAGTCCTTCTTTTTCTTTTGGAGTAATTGCAAAATCCGTATGTAAATTACATTAATATTGTCCTCAGAAATGCAAATGTTTGGGTGCTGCCTAGTTGTTTATTGGTCTACTATTATTATGTACACAAATCATCATCATTTCAGCCGAACGACGTCCACTGCTGGACATAGGCCTCCCCTAAGTGTCGCCACATTGGCCGGACCCGTGCAATTGTCATCCAGCGGATTCCCGCAGCCTTCACCAGGTCATCTGTCCACCTAGTGGGAGGCCTTCTAACGCAACGTCTTCCGGGTCGCGGTCGCCACTTCAGAACTTTTTGGCCCCATCACCATCCATTCTGCCAGCAATATGCAACTCTCTAACTGTTGTCTCAGCCTAACTCTTCAGTAACTATGGGCGTGAATATAATGTTATGTTTACTTCGGTTGCCCTAAAACCTTCAGGGCCAGTCAATTACGTCATATCAGTAACTAGCAGACTGTCGCAGTACCAGGCTGTCATAACACGAAGGAGCGTCGATAGTTATTGAATAAATATCGATTGAATGGTACCGGTGTCCAAACGAGACGGGACGCCGTACTGCTGACTAGGTCTCTACGTTATGACGGAATTCGGAGAAACGGGAATGTTTTAGGAGGTTTTTATTCTTTTGGTTTTATAAATAAACCGTAAGCAAATAGAGGTATTTTTCCAGTTTGTTTATTGCATTTGGTACTAAGACAAATTTTGTGACTACTAAATAAAAGCGCAATGTTTCAAAACTTATTTAGGAATGTTATTTAGGAATTCCAGGAGGTTTCGCTTAGTAGTGGAAGTGTACATCCGTGTTGTGCTACTAAATACACCTCTGTCTAGCTCTTCGGGATTACTGGCGTGATGTTATGTCCTTTTATGTATTTATATAGCGTATACCTTGTGACTTTATAAATTTGCAACACGGAGCACTATGCAAGTCAAAAAAACAACTTCTTCTTTGAATTTTGCAAGCAAAAATCTCAATTGTTTAGTTGGTGCCAGTTAAGATGACAATAAAGGTCATTGCCCTTTCAAGCTGTGCTATGCTATGTCTTCGTACGATCCAAAACAAATAAAATTAGGTGGGTGGACCTGAATATCGAATATCACCACGCATGATAGATCTATGACGATTCAACTGACGACTTGAACAGGCCGAGTTTTGGTTTTTAAAGTTAAGATTCTTAAAGAATGTAGATGGGTTCATGACATTTTAACGCTATTGACATTTTAACTGGCAGCATCTATAGAATCACATCATTTCAGCAGTTAGTAACTCAACAGTAACACTCTGATGCAGATTTTTAATTGATGGAAATCATTTTATATTTCTTTGATTCCCTATAAACCCGTAGAGCCGATTGTTGACAGTAACCAGAACAGTCCAGACCCGAACCATCACGAATCCAATCGGAACAGATCGAAAGTAAACATGGGAATTCAAACCCGGTTTGTATTGCCGCAGCTGTTGTGCTCCAGTGTATTTTAAACATAACAGGGTTAAAAATAGAGTTGTAAATGATTAATGGCGGTTAAGTTTTTCATGTGTACCTTTCATACAATGATTTTGAGGCTTGCTCGCAAAATATGGTGAAGTCGGATTGATAGTGACAGAAGAAATATTAAGTAGAATATGGTTTCTGCTGCTGCGTTTCTGTGCTCGTGGTTAAATAATAAAAGCCGCTCGGGTCAATCTTCAGGTTAAGCCGCGTCTTCCTGGGTTGGTCCGTGGATGGGTAACCACCAATTACACACCGAGTTTCCTCCGTGCCTCGAAAAGCACGTTAAGATGTTGGTCCTGTCTGTCTTTTGTAGATTTTTGACAGTCGTTAGGTATTCAGTGGCCCAAAAAGTCTGACAACCAATCTCACCAAGAGGTTATCGTGTAACTCAGTACCTCTCTCTCTGTAAATTACTGGTATTCAGCTGAATCCGGTAAGACTAGTGGAAATTTCCTACTCCTCCGCTGTACTTTCTGATTAATTTCGTTGCGGGATCCAAGACAGTTAAATTCATTCTCTGGGACTTCGTCGATATTCTGGCTTTCAGGAGTTACAGTGGCTGCGGGACTGTTCGAAAGAGATACCGTGGCCCCGAAACATACTCGTAAAGGGCGAGGAAGGAACATGGATGGGTTTTAATAAGTCTGACACTCGCTCCGCCCAGAGTGGGAGAAGTCATTTGATGATATCCCATCCAAAAAAAAAAGGAGTTACAGTGGCTTGGGAATAGTGTGGCGGGTTTGTCCAAAAAAAAAAGACTAAAAGCCGACCGCAACATAGTTGGGAAAAGCCTAGGCAGATGATGTTCTTCCCTCAAAAGCTCTGAACCCTCTTTGAGCTATCAGAAAGAAATGTATAACAAGCAAAGTTTCCGTAGCATTAAACTCACTACGCCAAATAAAATCGAAATGGGAGCAGCAATAGCAAAACGACAAAAAGTTTTCACTCGTACCATTTTAGTCACCCCCTCGACACTGCAAAGATTGCAGTGAAATTTCCGAGTTGGGGATTCAAACACCCAGTTCTGCGGAAACAGATTAGGCACATAATTGACGTTTGCATTGTCTGACACGGGGTGAAAACTTGTGGAGGGGTGTGGGGGGTGTTTAACTATGTTTGGGTGTGGGTGGTTCTATTTTGCAGTTGATTAAAATAGATTGTTAGTTTTAGGGTTGAGGTTGATGGTCAGTCTGTGTCTGTGGTCCTTTAACGCCCCTGAGGTACCCATAGGGGTTGTAAAGTTCTCCATCCCCCATAAAAAAGGGAGAATCCTCGGACTAGACGGGTGTTATGTCTGGTGGGCTACTACCCGACCGTTGTTGACGGGTTCATAAGTCGCGGACAACTTTAAAAGCGCGATTCAGAATTTGATTTTAGTTCTTCATTTGTTTCATAGATGGCACTATAGTACTTTTTGTAGTATGTTACAGTAGTACTTTTTGCAATATAGGTACCTACACAAGCACTGTGAGAATTTTATTTCATAGCCACTGCTCTCAAAACGGTGCAAGGAAAATATTTCTATGTCCTAGAACTAAAAATCCGATGGTGTTGGTGTGTTGGATAATAAGGCTCACTTGCTATCGCAGCTATTGTCTCAGCTGTGGGAACATTAAGGGCTGATTATTACACTAGTAAAACACGTAGGTAAAACCCTGATCAACCACACTATAAAAGTAGGTCCACCTAAAAACTAGAACACATCAGAGACCACATCGTTAAAAGAACTCAAAAATGTTATTAAAATCCAGCACCTTGGCCTCATGCCAGCTCCATAGCAGCCCCACATAGTTCAAATATTGGTTATTTTCCAACGCATGGGTACAGTTAGCGAAAAAACTTTTAATTAATATTCCGTTTGGTCCAAAGTTTCAGGTTGCAGGTGTTTCGAAAAAATGTTGTTGATAGTTAATTAGCAAAGTTTTGATCGGAAAAATATTATTATTTTGCGCTGATGAATGTTTTTTTTGCTGCGTTATTGGAGGCAGGTGGTTCGTATTGATTTCATATATAGCAACAGTGGGTAAATTGCCCTTTTATCTTCTTTTCTCTCTCCTTTTAGCTTTTAACGTTATAACATCTTATAAATCGATGAACACCGGCTGCACCCAGCCCAAACCCTTGGACCTAGAAAATTGAAATTTTGCACAGTGATTTCCTATAATGTAGACAAGGAATTAGGTAGGATTTTTCAAAATTCAAGCCCCAGAGGGCTTAAATAGGGGATGAAAGTCCGTCAGTTTTAAAGTTAGGATCTTAATCTTTGTGTTATTTTTAAATACTTGTTGAGTGTCGTTCGTGTGACTCATACCCAGCTGAATATGTATATTTAACTAGCTTCAGACCACGGCTTCGCCCGCGTGAATTCCGGTAACTGTCCCATGGGATCTTACTCATCTGCTTAGCCTTTTCCCAACTATGTTGGGGTTGGCTTCCAGTCTAACCGGATGCAACTGAATACCAGTATTATACATGAAGCGACTGCCTATCTGACCTCCACAACCCAGTTAATACTGGATCTTTTGGGCCGCTGATTACCTGTATCGACTGCCAAAGATGGACAAATGATAGCCGAGACCCACAGCTTAACGTGCTTTCCGGGGCACGGAGGAAACTCGGTATGTAAGGCTGGTCACCCATCCATGGACCAACCTAGGCAAGCACGGCTTAACCTAAAGATCGACACGAGCGGCTGTTATTATTTAGCCACGAGCTCCTCCCATGGGATCTTACTACCGGGATAAAAATTATCCTACGTGTTAATCTAGGTTATAAACTATCTATCCTACCGTTTCATATAAATACGATCAGTAGTTTTTGCGTGAAAGAGTAACAAATATCCATACGATCCCGTGGGGCAATTATCATGAATAATTTCAGTCTGAATGTGAATAAAATGTTTGCACTAACCAACATTTTTGTGAACTGAAAACAGCTGCAGTTTCGCGAACGGTACAAGCGTTATCACTTTGGATATTTCTGTTTTTGAAGTTTCCCAAATAAAAGAGATTGGCAAACATTTTGCTGATTGTCGCTATCCGCTTGATACACTAAGCAAGCGAATTAAGCTTCTTAACACTATGCCTGTATTTACTTCTTTGCACCGTGACAGGACTTGCGACGCGACAGTCACATAGAAAACAAGAGACGAACACGCGAGTCGCATCGTTTGAGGTAGGGAATCAAGAGTAACAAGTAAAATAAAATTTAAAAAACCCCCGACACAATGTACTTTTAAAAGTTAAGTAGAAAATAATTCGTTAAGGGGCCGGCGGAGCGTGCGCCGTTCATACAAACGTAGTACCAAAATAATTCGAAAACCAAACATATTCTTAAGAAAGTGTGTATTTATTTCGATTGGATTACATGATATCTAGGTTCCCAAATATATATTTTGAAAGGACAATGATATTTAGACGAGATATGAGGTATTTAAAATTTCTATAGAAAACTTATTTTTCACATAACTCTTTTTTAAATCAAGGTCCATTCATAATATATATTTGGGAACCTAGATATTGTGTAAAACAATCGAAATAAATACACACTTCCTTAAGAATATGTTTGGTTTACGAATTATTTTGGTATTACATTTGTATGAACGACGCACGCTCCACAGGCCCCTTAATTCACCATTTTGTGGTGGCGGCCATCTTGGATTTTTAATTTATCATAGTGTCAAGCTCTTTTATTTGATACCCATATTGAGGGAGTTGTTGAATAAAAATGTAATCCGCCATTTTGTGGCGGCGGCAACCTTGGACTTATTGTTATCAAACATAGCTAAGAACACTCACGACAAATTCACCTTTCAAGCAAAAAAAAAACAAAATCAAAATCGGTTCATTCATTAGGGTGCTACGATGCCACAGACAGACATACACACACACACACAGACACGTCAAACTTTTATCACCCCGTCGTTTTTCGTCGGGGTTTAATAATTAGCATGTCACTAATAGGAGCTTTTGGCTTTATACTCGTAATAACAGCTGCTCGGATCGATTTTACACCTAGTTTCCTCCGTGCCTCAAAAACACGTTCGTTTGACAGTTGTTACAGGTAGCCAGTGGCCCAAAAAGTTTGACAACCAGTCTTATCATGAGCTATCGTATTACCTAATATCAACTGGGTTGTGGAGGTCAGGTAGGCAGTCGCTCCATGTAAAATACTGGTATTCAGCTGCATCTGGTTAGGCTGGAAGCTGACCCCAACATAGTTGGGAAAAGGCTAGGCATATGTAGCTTGTCACTGTCCTCTGCTCTCAATATTTTGGCTTATCATAATTCCGAACAGGAACAAAGATTAATATTCTATCAATTTCGGAAAGGTCGATGTGGTCCTAAGCATTTCTTTCAAACCTAATTCAAATTCAAACTCTTTCATTGAAAGTTAAAAATAAAAATAATTGTGAAACTTGAAACCCCTCAAAACTTCGTAAAACACGTAAAATCTTCCACCGACATCGAATTTGATCGGTAACGCTATATAATTTCGGCAAATCAAAATTTTTTCGATCAAAATAACGCGCGATGGAATACCGCTACCCTTCGCCGGGAGCTATAATACTTAAAACGTATCGTTGGGTAATATTCGCAGTAGATTGCTTGGTGTCGATCTAATATTTATGTGGGGAGTGTTATTTACCCCGAAACGGATATTGCCGTGTCCAGGGAATCGTCTTGGCAGATCTCATCATATTATTGGGACCGTAAACGGGTTAGGGATGGGATTATGAAGAAATGATACAATTTTTTTTTTATTGTGCAGACAAATAAATTGGCACGTGATATTTAAATTGAATTGCCTGTTTACTGGTATTTTGTAAGGCTTTTCCAAAGCTCTGGAGTGAATGTTTTGAATAATAATAATGTTTAATCATACTGCCTCTGTTTTTTGTTTTGTGCATAATGAAGATTGGGCAGATTTTTATGTAAAAAGTAACGAGGTATTTCTTTCTTGAAAAATGCCTATATTCGAAATACCCCTAACGTATCCCTGGTAAGTTACGTCATCTTTTAGAAACCATGTTAGCTCAGTGAGATTTGATAAATATGTGAAAGCATTTCTGAACCTTAATTCAATCATAACTATCTGTTACTGCTTAATTTAGAACGAGTATTAATTTATTATCTGCCGAGATTTTTCACAACAATATTGTCGTCGACTTCCAGTCTAACCAGATGCAGGTGAATATCAGAATTTGATACGGAGAGACTGTCTATCTGACCTCCACAACGCAGTTAGTACTGGGTAATATAATAGATATCTCAGGTTCTCAGACTTTTGGGCCACTCACTAGCACTACCGGTAACGACTGTCAAAGATTTACAAATTGACAGCCGGGACCAACGGCTTAGCGTGATTTCGCTATTACGTATTTCAAATTTGTTTCACTGAAAACCAAAACAAAAGATCGATCAGACTGTCCAAACTACCAGACAAATTCCATCACTCCATCGATCTCCATTCTCCGATTAATCCGCAAACGAACCGCCATCAACCCACAAGCAATTAATTTCGTCACAATATCTTTCCAATTTTATATAAAATCTGTGATTGCTTGCAATCATTATTCGGCCAGATATAAATATTAAATGGTTCGGTCTGGCTTGATGCGGTCGCCGCTTCCGACACATTTGGTCTGATTCCGACTTTACTGATTTACGTGAGGCTTACTGAGTTGCGGGCGGATACTGGCCCTGATTTGGATACTTAAGAGACTTTTTGAGGGTTATATTACGACCTCTATGAGCAGGGGACGCTTGAATTTACAGTAAAACGTTAGTGGTGGCAAATACAGTATACGACGACCCGAATAGCGCTGCGGTAGTGAGACTTACGTTCTTAGGGTCCCGTTTTCGAACCCCGGTAGGGAAAAATACTTGTGTGATGAGCATGGGCATTTGTTCCCCAGTCATGGATGTTTACATTTATTGAAAATAAGTATTGACAAAAGTTGTTTTACTTCGGAATGATGAAAATCGTTTTTTCTTTTGGCTGTCGAAATAACGTTTTTCGTAGTTATGTAGTGTACCCCTATCCCAATGTATTCGAATGTTTTGAAAGAATAAACAAAAATGTTCTGCTGCCTCAATCTCACATAACCACGTCCCGCAATCCCAATTTCGGCCTGATTCGGTTTTACAGCATCTTAACGGACCACGTTTTATTGTTCAGTTGATGTACCGGACCTATAGACCGATGGACCAATGGACCGTCTCAAGGTTTACCACTAATATCCTCCGTTACAGAGGTCCGTCATTTCCTTTTATAGTTCTGGTGGAATTATTTAGGTTGCTTTTATCTATCAGCGGAAAGAAACAGATAAAATAGGGGGTTGTGTTCTTTGGTGACCATGATGGCAAATAACGCCACATGTATCCAGTGATATTTATTTATTTAAACTTTATGTGCAAGAGTGGTATATAGGCGGACTTAATGCCACAAGGCATTCTCTACCAGTCAACCTTTGGGTCAAATAAGACAGCATTGTGATAGAGTACAATAAAAATAAAAACAAATACCTTTTTTTTTATATATTCTAGTGGTGTGACCGTATTCGGACTGCCAAGTTATAGGTCTCGAGTTCGAACCCCAGGTATCTCTGTTTTTTTGGATTCATGTGCGTATCGTATTATCACTAGCTCCAGTGAGGGAAACCAGTATGCCTGAAATGAATTTATTGACGGCATCGTAAGCCAAGTCTGAAACCCAAGGGGCCGGCATAAATACTCTGACTCCAGTTAAGACCTCAACCACACGATAAAAAAAGAAGAACGGTACATATTTACCGGAACGAATTTATTCTACGTTTCATTTGATTGTTGTTAAAGTTCAGCTCGGAGGAGCAAAGCGTGTGCGAATAAAACTATAAGTATCACCAAGACCAACTCATGATAGGAAAAGAACTATGGTTAATCACTCCTATTTTGTTCGGTAGGAGTCCAAAAACCCAGATGGCTTCTCACCGTCATCATCATCTGCCTAGACTTTTCAACTTTGTTGGGGTCGAGTTCCAGTTTAATTTGTGTCCAGTAGGTGGCCACATTTATTGCAGCGGATGTGGCGTTAATCAGGTCGTCATGAGTGCGGCTAGACGGACACCTGGGACACTCCAGCAGATGTGGCATAGTTAGGTCCGGAGTGCCGCCCTCGCACTCGGTGTTGGAGGAACCAATAATACCCCATTTTGCCAAATTATGTTTGCAGCGGCCTACTTGGGTATGTAATCGATTAAGAGATTTCCAAATAAGCCACTGTAGTTCATTGCTGGGAGCCAGGTGTTCCTGGGGCTTCAAGTGAGGTGTCACGTCGACGTCAGTGAGGATGTCGACGTCAGTGAGGTGGAGGGTACTTCTCAATACGATACCACTACTTTCACCGTGAGTTACCTTCCGTAAGTTTCAACTTCTCATGCATAGTGAAAACATGTAAAGTAAGAAGCAAGTTTATACATCGCATTTAGTATACAGAGGTTTTTTTAATTCACCCGAAACGTAGTTTACGACATCCATGCTTCCAAAAACTAAAACTACGAGAGAGCTCCACGAAAAAAAACGTCACACATTCCTCGAAAAATAAAATTGAGACCGGGGTAACTTTTTGTTTAAGCGCTCTGCTCCCACAAAACAATATCACGAAGCTTTTCTGTTTATATTTGTAAACGTAGGAAAGTTTTCCCGGGGAATAACTGCGAATTCAAACTATTGTGGGTATTTCCGGTAACTTTTGCACTTGTTTTCGGCGCCAGAGTGACGGGAGCCGACATGCCTTAGGGAATGAATGGATGGGTTGTGGCTGTGTGCGCTGCTGTGGCTAATTTTGGTTAGTGAGTTAGTAAGTGACGTAAAATGTAAGTAGTGTATTTCAGTGGTCAGCTGCAGTGAGGTTGCAGTAAGTAATTTACTCTATCAGTGTCTATCTTGCAGGAAGAGCTCGTAGCTAAATATAACGGCCACTCCGATCAACCTTTAGGTTAAGCCGTGCTCACTTAGGTTGGTCTGTGGATGGGTAACCACTCTTACATACCGAATTTCCTCTGTGGTCCCGGCTCTCATTTGTAGATCTTTGACAGTCGTTACAGGTAGTCGGTGGCCCAAAAAATGTGGAATCGTGTAAAATACTGGTATTCAGACCCCAATATAAGTGGGAAAAGGCTAGGAAACGATGAGGTGAGGTTTCGATGCCCGGGTCAAGCTAATTCTTATTGTGTTTTTCCATCAGGAGTTGTCTGCGGAGTAATGGATCTGGACCCAGTTGATGGCAATCGGCACACCCCATTTTACGTCATGGGACTTAATCTTTAATGGCGAAATGTGGGTTTACTGTTAGGTACACCTCGGGGCACCTTTTTTTTTTCGGATGGGAAATCATCAAATGACTTCTCCCACTCTGGGCGGAGCGGGAGGGGTGTCAGACTTTTACTGACTAAAACCCATCCATGTTCCTTCCTCGCCCTTTATGTTCCGGGGCCGCGGTATCTCTTTCGAACAGGCCCGCAGCCCCGGACACCTCGGCACCTCATGTAGACATTCACAAACTTGATATCTTCAAAACTCGGGAAATGCTATGTATCCCTCTGACATAACTCTTTCAAATTCAACACGACTTGTGTCAGCGCCAAACGCAGATCTATTCGTTAACATTCACAGTTTCAACCAGAATTTTGGTCTATACTTCAGTTATTTTCCAAAGCTTGAAAATACACAAAGAATATTCTCCTATTTCAGTTTAAAAATCTTGTTTGAAACCGAATTGTATTGTATTCGAGAAATACGTGCCAATATAGTTATGGAGATTTTTGAGAGCTATTGTTCTAAACTTAGATTGGTCTCTTTTAAAGCAGAAATAGTTTGAAATGCGGGCTCAACTTATAGTGGTTTTTCGAGCATATTGTTCAATTTATGTAGATCCCTCTGGTCGTCGAGATGTTTTTTAGGGTTCCGTAGTCCTGACAACGAACCCTTATAATTTCGTCTGTACGAAGTTTTGCTAAGATACTGTTAGTACTAGGAAGCTGTAATTTTGTATGGTTGTATTTATATCAATTACGCCAACAAAGTGGTATTTTTTTTTTTTGGAATTTAAAAGCTGAACTGTAGGTTTAAATCTAGAAAATCTTGGAAATCATGATGATAAAGTATTTCATGAACTTAAAGAAAAATTAAAGTTGTTAGGATAACTTTGTTAGTTTAGCAGTAATAGTCGTTGAACCTGGCTGTTGGATACGAGTAATTTTGTACCAAATACAAAATCGGTAGAATAAATCCTTTAAAGTGACTCAGATGAAGTCATTACTTGTTTATAAAGGGAAAAGATTTGCATTGAAAAAAAAATGTGATAACGGGCTACTACGGAACCCTACACTGCGCGTGGCCCGACACGCACTTGGCCAGTTTTATTGCTTGAGAGTTCAGTTTTTATTGGATTTAAATTCTTGTATAGGTAAATGCTGAATAGACGTTCTTTCTTGCTATAGCAATTTTAATGATGGAATCGAAAGTGAAGTGAATAAAGAACTAGATGTCGCCTGTAGTTTCAGTCGCTTTGTGTTGGATATTGTTTGTAGGCTCCATTAAAATCTGCTTGCTACTTCTAAACTCTCCCGATCCCGAAACAATACCAGAACACTTACGTTTTTGAGATCATTAATCGAGGTTTGCAAAATCGCATCCTTTCGTCTCGGCACCTTAGCATAAGAATAATCTGCCTATGTCGTTCCTACTGCAGGGACAAACGGTTTCCTCTCTATGAGAGGGAATGGTTTAAGTAGAACCCCCACGTGGGCCCAGTGCGGGTTGGTAGATGTCACATGTCTTCGAATGTTTGGTTCTAGGACATGCCGGTTTCTTCATGATGTTTTCCTTCACCGTTTTGAGAACAGTGGTGGTATGATGGGTAACAATTAAAACGTTATGCTGAGAAGAACACGAAAAATAAAATGACGTCACTCTAAAAGCTTATTTTTTTGGTTTCTTTAACTATCACATTTTTGAACTTTTTCACAGTAGACTCGCAATTTGTTTAGGCACTTGTTTTTTTTTTTCGGAAGGGAAATCATCTGATGGGGTCGGGTGACCCCTCCCGCTCTGGGTGGAACGGAAGGGAGTGTCAGACTTTTACTGACTAAAACCCATCCATGTTCCTTCTCAGCCCTTTGTGTTCCAGGACCACGGTATCTCTTTCGAACAGTCCAGCAATTTGTCTAGGCCCTCAAATAGTGATTATTCATTTTGTAACGAAAATATTTTAAGCATGTCCCAAAAAGAGACATCTGACAAAAACCTGCTTCAACATAGTCCCACACACGCAAAGCCATTCTAATCAGCTTGAAAAATAACACCGTATCAATCTTCATCAGATGTATCGAGGTAATCCGTACAGAAACATGAAATATGTGTGCCCACCCTCCGTGGGACCACCTTAATGATATGTTCTGTCTAATAAATCTGCAGGCTGACACCGATGAATATTGATGAGTTTGTAACATCAGCAGAAAGATTACAACACAAATGTATAGATATTTATTTATAGGAAAATGTGTTTTGTTTTTCTTTCAGGGTAAGAAGCGTAATTAATGTTTTCTTCTAAAAATATTAGGGTTTGGGAAAAATATGTCTGCGAGTGTTTTTATTTTTGTTTCGATATTTTTTTTGATGGGCGGATACGCAAAGTAATATGCTGATATCTTTTATCATCATCATGATCTTCCTGGCCCTGTTCTTTTCTACTTGGTGTCGGCGCAACACGTTTTGTTCTTCAATTCTCCCCTGTCAGATGACGTTTGACATCATTTAATCCCTTGTTTTAAGAGGAAGGCCAAACAAAAGATGGATGCAACGTACACGCAATGTTCATAAATGTCAATGGATCTTTTAGTCACATGCGCTTCATACCTCCTCCTCAAGTAGTAAGTCCTAAGGTCGCAATCATTTTCGCTGAGCCAGCACCGCTCTAAAAAACCTGTTTATGCTGTTAAAATATTTCAATAATGCTTAATAGTAAAAATATAGTCTTTGAATATATTTTTCTCTTCGAGGAAAAAATGCCCATTTTTATTTTTTTACACGAGGCTACGAAACGCATTCCCACTGACAAGGGACCCCATACAATTCTGATGTTAAGGGAAATAATAGACATGTATCGTGTAATAAGGCATATGATAAATGGTAATATTATTTTCAGCTGTCGTGCGCGACCGAGCGGTAAATAAGTTGTGAATATTCGTCCAAATATATTGCAAATATTCGGCACATTATTCTTGGAATATTTGGACGAACGTTTGTGGAATGATTGTGAGAAATGTTTTATCTTTAACAATTGTTGTTTGAGTGGAAAATTTATTGAAGATGACACACCTCTGCGAGTATTGACACTTCGAGGAAGACCGACGTAAAATAAAACTTCATAAGCAGCTTTACGGCTGCAAACCTAATGTAATCCTTAACAACTATATAAACAGTAAGAAATCTTAATGCTTGCTCAAATCATGCGAAATATCTATAAAGTTGAATCAACAAAACTTAGTTTACTTTATAATTCAGAAACTTGTGAACCCATGTTTTAGCATAATATCAGTTGAAGTAATAAAAGTGATCGGACTAAAAGAAAAACTAAAAAAATATTCAAAAGATATAGACTCAGCATTACGGTGAGACGATTTCATTTAAAATAACTGAAACTGCAAAAAGTTTCCATTGCTGGGAATTCGCCGCGGCTTTGCTTAAATGTTTGCGGGGGAAAAACCTTATTCACCAATAAACATTCATTTAAACTTCGTAAGGAAATTATTTAAATAAGTACAGATTTTTAGGTTCATATATTCCGGTTAAGTATCTCGGGTTGATCTTTAGGTTAAGCCGTGCTTACTTAGGTTGGTCTGTGGATGGGTGACTATACCCATTACATACCAAGTTTATTCCTTGCTGGAGAAAGCATGTTAAGCTACTGGTCCCGGCTGCCATTTTTAGATCTTTGAAAGTCGTTACAGGTAGTCAATGGCCCGAAAATTCTGACAACCAGTCTTACCAAGGGGTATCGTATTACCCAGTGCTAACTGTGTTGTGAAGGTCACATAGGCAGTCGCTCCATGTGCAATACTAGTATTCAGCTGTATCTGGTTAGAGCGGAAGCTGACCGGATAACCGGATAGTTCCACAAGCTCTAACCGGATAGTTGGGGCAAGGCTAGGCAGACGATGGAAATGGGAATTCGCCGCGGCTTTGCTTAAATGTTGTTGAAAAAATCGTATTCGTCAATAAACATTCATTTAAACTTCGTAAGAAAATTATTTAAGTAAGTACTTTGCCTGTAACGCAATACAATTCAAAACTTATTATAACCGAGTATATTATCGTCCGATCCATGATGTACTTAAAGCAATCTATGGAACCTGTGGTCGTGCAAATAATTATGACTGTCATTATCATCACCATCATTTCAGCCTAAAGACGTCCACTCTTGGAAATAGGCCTCCCCTAAGTGTCGCCACAATGACCGGTCCCGTGCGAATCGCAGAACAGATGGCCGATAGGTCTGAAAAGTTCTGAAGTGGCAACCGCAAACCAGAAGACGTTGCGTTGGAAAGCCTTCCACTAGGTGGACCGATGACTTGGTGAAGGTTGCGGGAATCCGCTGGACTATCATTGCGAATGCATTTTGTTATGCCATAGAATATTCATCCAAATTTGTTTATATTAGAAATAGTAGACTTGGCATGCAGAGAAAGGCCAATGAAGAGACAGGTGACAATGGAAACTTGTCGAGTAAAACACTGTAGTAAGGTAGCACAAGGGCACAGATATTATAATACTTCGTACAAGGGTGTCTAACAAGAATTTGTACGGTATACTACCACTAAAAAACCACGCTGTAATTAAATTCAAGGTTTACAAGGTAAAATCGACTCATCCTATTGTTGAAGTCCATTTCAACGTAGCCTAAGTTACCCGAACTATAAAAATCGATTGACACCTTGCTTATTAAAATCAGATGAATAGTTTAAGCGCTACGATGCGGTGGAGCATACGTAAATACAACAACCATACATACATACAACACTGATGACTAAAATATGATCGTAGTGGCGTTTATAAAAAGGTTAAACGATGTATGAAATTCTGGATAGACTAAAAGCCAAGCTCAATACAGTAAGAAACGCAAACAGACTGAAAAATCACAAGGTACTCACTATGCAGAGAGTGTTCCAAAAATACAGAACCTCATCTGTTTTGCCGACGTTCCTCCTAAAACCGAGCCCATTTTTGATATTTCAGGCATCGTTGGTAAGTCCGTTATGATAGTGTAGCCGCCTGACGGGCATTCAGCTAAAATATGGTGCACCCTCGGACAACACGCTGCGTCTACTTATTATATGTGTACACGAACTGTTGCAGAATGGACCTAATGAGAGTTTATAACTGTGATGTTGTATCTCGGGTAATTTGTAAATGTTCCTATATTATACAGGGTGTTACGAAGTAATAAACCATTTATTTAGAGCAGCCGTATTATTATTGTAGTGTGTTGCAGCGGACGGTATGCTTGCAAATGAGCCAACCTTGAGAGTTGCAGTTACTACGGATGTGTCCTATATGGAACTCGGTTTTGCAAGCACGCTTGAAACTGTTTTTTTTTTTAATTAAAACTTATTTAGGCGCCTTGAGCACTTTTTGAGTGAACAAAAATCATGGAACTCGCGTGACCGTCACCTAACGCTTCGTAGCACTCGTAGCCGATCCGCTGCGGCGTAGCGCCACTTAGGCGTGCGCGGGGCACAACCCGTAGCAGATATAGATTACTTGGTTTTTACTTCTAACGTCAGTCCCCAAAGACTGCCCCACATGTTTTTTTCTTATGGTGCAAGCCCGCCACACTATTCCCAACCCACTGTAACTCCTGAATGCCAGAATCAACAGTGGTGACCACCAGAAAAGTGCTGAGACAACGAAGCTCGACGAAGTCTCAGGGAAACAATTTAACTGTTTTGGATTCCGCATCGAAAATAATCAGGAAAGTATAACAGAGGAAAACCGTATTTTAATTTAATCTATATCAGCAGGAGACAGAACGAAACAAAGGGACGGAACGTTAACAAAATAAGCCCAGTTACCGAGATGTCATGCATAGCCTTCCGTATATGGCCGGCTTTAAGTAAATAACATAAAAAGAAACCACGATGTTTTATGTATAAGTAAAAAAGCTTCCTCCTGTCCAACAACAGTTTCCAAAAACAGAATCTATAAATAAACTTCCTCAAGAAAAAATCTTCGTTCGATCTTTTCATCCCAAAAATACTTTCAAAGGGAACTGTCTGTAAGAAAAGCACCTTCCCCACTCCGATTTCTTAAACAAAACAAAAACGAACTTTACCTACATACAAAGTAAGGGTGCGTCTTATAAACATTTTGCCCATAAATCGTTTCAATTACATAGACCGTCGACGTCGACCTCCCGAACTCAATTGTCTGGGTAGGTCAGTCCCGAATTATCAATATCTTTGGTTCGGAACGCGAACGGAAAAATCTGCAGTCGGCAAGCACAACGTGATACCCATATTTGAAGATCTGGAGCGTTTGAATTGGTCAGTAACTGGGGCTAGTGGGAAGGATAGTTGAGTGGTTTAGGCAAGTCACTTACCACGGCCATTTTCAATAACTTACTGTTCGAATTTGGTAAGTTGCTATCACTGTCCGTTTGTTATTTTGTCGAGGGTTAGAAACAAAACGTCACAAAAAGTCTTTCTTTGATTTTTTCTATGAATAAAGTGACAGTTATGTGACGCGAATAGGTTATTTCAAGCTAAGTTTTTTTTTAGAAAGTTCGATAACTGCGAAACGTTGCATATTAACTGACAGTAATACGTAAGTAAGTTATAGAAAACTAAGGTAGAAAGAAGCTGGGGTTAGGGGTTAGTAAATGGCTATGGGTGAGTAGCTATTTAAACCTAGGTTTTGGTAAGCCAAATCAGGAAAAGGGAAGTTGTCAATAAGATAAACGCACCTTCTGTAGATAGGTAAACAGTTTAGCAAAACGAGTGTTGTTGTAATCAAGTTAGGAAGAAAGTTTGTTAAACTAATATTACCAATATTCTGAAACAATGTTGCAAAATATTGTTGAAACGCTGCTGTGGAGCGTTTACAGGTTTAAGCAACTGGCGCAAGTAGATAGCATTGTCGAATAGCTGAAGTGAAAATACTTGGCCGAGTAGTGGGAACAAGAAATGCCGAGGAGGCTATAAAGAGCTGGCAAAGAAATTGCATACATACAGATGACCATTTCTATGAATCTTATTATTTTCTTAAAGCTTAGCATGCAATCTGCACAGAGTAGATACAAAAAACACCGGCCAAATCGAGATGGACTCACTCACCAAGGGTTTAAACTTGTAGGTTTTGTGATTAAACTACATATTTACGGTTTTCAGATTTTTTCCTTTACATGTTCTATAAGACATTACTTGCCAAATTTCATGATTCAAGGTCAGCGAGAAGTACCCTAGAACTTTTGATTCCCTTGAGACGGTAGAAATATACTTATGTATTTTGCGGCATAAACGACCGTATCTTTTTTTACGTTAACCTAGAAGTAAGATTTTTTCACAGCTTCAAGGAATGATGGACTTGATTATTTGAGTGTAATAATGTTTTTAATTTCAACTCAATACCTCCACGCGTTTCCTAGATAGAGTTTATTGACAGACAGACGGATAACAAAGTGATCCTCTAAGGGTTTCTGTAATGTGGGTATTTTCCTTTTGAGGTACGGTACCATATAAACTAGAATTTCCAGATCTAACAGGACAACTCAGTTGCTTTTTCGCTCGATGTGTTACCTAAATGTTGGTTTTACGACCCCTCTTTGAGCAGCTCATTGGCTATGTGGTTGAAAGTCAAGCGAAACTGTGTGCATTGACTTTAAAGTTTTCATTAGCACATGGTTCCCACTGTAGACCGGATAGGATTTTAAGAGAGCTGTTGATATTAGGTAAAATACTGCAACGTGTTATTACAGAACTCAATTTAGTTTTTTTTTGGTACTGAGCATGAAAGCCAACTGATAGTCATCATCTGCTAGACCTTTTCCCAACTACGTTGGGGTCGGCTTCCAGTCTAATCGGATGCAGCTAAATACCAGTATTTTACATGGAGCGACTGCCTATCTGATCTCCACAACCCAGTTATTATGGGGTAATACAATACACCTGGGTAAGACTGGTTGTCAGAATTGCTTTCTACACTTCTGGACTGAACTTGATTTTTTCGTTTCAGTTTTGTTTCAAGTAAATTGCATAGTTAGCGGGACCCATAAGACACACGAGGCTAGATTCTCAATAATGAAAGTGAAAGTATGTTCAGAATTGAATCAGTGCTTCAGAGAATACCCCTACACCCAAACTTAGAAACTTTACCTCTTTGGAGAGGTTTTTTCACAGCGACTAGAAGCGAGTAGCCAGTCAGCTAGGAGCCAGTAGCTAGCCAGCTAGAACGCAGCACAGCATCTTGGCACGTCCGTAGCAGCACGTAGCAGTACTTACCCCGGATATAATTATTCGTTGAGCCCGGATCTGTGGGCGCACTGCGCTGGTATTCAATTTTACAACAACTATAAATTGTTATATGATTTGTGGTTTAACTGAAACAGAAATATAAATCTAATTCCCCATTTTCTAATGGTAATAGTAGAAGATGTTGAGCTTCTATGTGAAAAGGATTCATCCAGGAAAATACCACTACTCATACCGTGAGAGCAGCTGTGACCCAGTGGTGGCGGCCCAACCAGGCGCATTACTTTGTGTAATTTATGTCATCACCACTGTTCTCAAAACTGTGAAGGAAAACGTCGTCAGGAAACCGCCATGTCCTAGAACCAAAAATTCAAAAACATGTGACATCTACCAATCCTCACTGGGCCCGCGTGGTGGATTATATCCCATTCCCTCTCATAGAGAAGAGGCCTGTGTCCCAGCAGTGGGAACATTATAGGCCGATGCTTATGCTTATGCATACCGTTACTGCTTTTGTTGCTAGGCTATTGCTGTATGTTTCAATTTGATGTGCGCCGGTAAAATTTCAGGACTGTATACAGGGTGATTGTGTCTGGACCCGCCATAGCAGATTCGCATATAGAGGAGGTCATTTACTAATTATTGAACCTTACTTTCCATAGCTAAAGTTTTATAGTTTAGGAGATATGTCCATTTTTAAACTTTACTGATATTTTTCCGAAGTTTTACCTTCCTGATAATTAAAAAAAAAAGCATAAAAAGCATAAAGAAAAAAAAATAGGGTAAATGGCATAGAGCGAGACGTATACAGGGTGATTGTGTCTGGACACAATAATTACTCTGTATGCTTGTGTTTTCCACTTTGACTCACAGGTAGCCATGAGACCTACAAATCTCAAGTAGTCTTATTTACCGTGAAAAATTAATAATTGTGTAACAGTGCGACTAAGCCCGAAAATACTACTAACGGCCATTTTCTATAACTTACTTACGGATATCTGTAGCTTAATACGCTTTCCTTTCAAGGTCAGCTTAAAATATCCTACCCGCGTCACCTACCAGTCACTTGATTCAAAGAAAAATCAAAGAAAGCTTTTCTGTGACGTTTTCTTTCTAACCGTCCAGTAAGCAAAATGTCTAACAGACAGAGATATCACCTACCGAAACCGAGCAGTAAGTTATTGAAAGTGGCCGTAAGCCGTACGAGGTATCGTATACAGTAACTGGGTCGTGTAGCTCAGTCAGAAGCTGACCCAAACATCGCTGGGGAAAGTCTTGACAGACGATGATAAAGTATGATAGAACAAAGTTGTAAAATAATCACAAAACTTGTGAACTAACAGGAGATGCTTGTCTACGCACAAAAGACAACAGAAACAGTAGAAGACAAAAAAAATCCCTCCGGCAAGCCGCAGGAGGAGGTAGATTTCGAAGAAGGTGCTGGAGCGTCCGACTATTGAAAATTTGTATAAAGAGTTGTACTTATGTGTACAATCTACAAAAAAATATGATTTCAAAATCGTTGTCCTGTAATGGAAAGTTTACCCTTTTTAAATTCTCTCATAAGAGTTTAGCATGGAAACGCCCTCAAATATTTAGTTATAATTTTTTATTTCGAAAACTATAAGTTTTATCGCTAAACTTTGAAGGTAACAATTGTAAAGTAAACAATTTGCTTTCAAAAAAAAATATTTGCGACGGCCAAAATGTTTACTGTTTCGGAGATATGATTTTTTTTTGCAAAAAATTTGGAATTTTCAACCCCCTCCCCAATTTAGGGGTTGCATCAAAAAAGTTTTAATTTAACGATGTCCGTATTCATACTCAGAATTATAAAAATGAGAAACGGTTCAAAAATTTTCCATAGGAAAAAAGTTATGGGCAAAAAACTGATTTTAGAAAAACCACCCCCCCGCTGCCCCCCATGGACGAATTCCGCCCATTCACGAACTTAGCCTAAGTTTTGAGCGTTTCGATTTTTTGCCCAAGTTTGAAAGCAATCGGTTCATAATTGCGACCTGTAGAGTGTGGCTAAATTTTGCTTGTCACCCATATACATACGTATTCATATATATCCCCGTAGGTGAGAGACCAATAGGTAGATTTTTTTTTTTTCAAAAAAAGGAAATCTACCTAAAAACTAATTATTCTGTCAGTTAGATTATCAACAAATATTTGACCTGTATTTTTTCTTTTGTTACGTAATCGCCGATTTCAAAAATTCTTTCACCATTGGATTGGTATACTTTCCAAATGGTTCCATAGTCACCAAGTTGGAATCTGATGATGGAATCTTGGCGAAATCGAGGGAACTCTTAAAATTTTTTAGGATAAAGTACAGCGATTTTGGTATTTTCTACAACAAGTGAAGCATTTGCGTTCAATAAGAACCATTCTACTATCAGATCTGATGATGAAGCCAAAATTTAGAGACCGGAACTCCGGGGCTTGTTGCAATCGTAACGGTGTGCACTTTCCATGTGTACTAAGCACATGTGAACCACTAAAAAGTGAAAAATAAAAACTTTTTTGGAATAAATAATAATATCTACTGTCGTGATGCCTATAAATAGCCCACGCATGGTAACTAGAACAATAAACATAACAATATGAACACGATGTAAAATTAATTAACACGGTCTTTTGATGTAATGCTCTTAATTAATATAGTGAAATTGTAGTTGTGTACTTACGTGTAAGGCTAATTGCACACATGTATCCCGTCGGATACAACACATGTATATGGGCAGATACAGTGTTTACTTGCTTTGTGACTGGTAATACGAATAATCCGGGAGTCTATGAATGGCCTTATCTAATAGGTATATTTTGTAACAAAAAGTTACATTAAAAAACCCCCGACACATAAAGTCGTAATTTCAAGGTATTTTTTTTTGGAACGAATTTCCTTAACGCGGCTTACGGGTAGTGCGATTTAGTAGAAATCGTCACGTAACGAAATGCCGTATGCTGTGTGTGTGTGTAGTATAATAATATAATATTCCTCATTCCCTTTCAATACAGTGTACCTACATTATTCTACTAGTCAAGCCCTTTCATTTGATACACATATTGAGGGAGATGTTGAAAGGTTGAAAGGTTTTTGTTGTAATCCGCCATTTTGTGGCGGCGGCAATCTTGGACTTATTGTTATAAAACATAGCTAAGACCACTCGCGACTAATTCACCTTTCAAACCAAAAGAAACAAAATCGAAATCGGTTCATCCGTTCGGGAGCTACAATGCCACAGACACACACACACACCCACAGACACGTCAAACTTATATATGTCACCGTGAGATTGTCAAATACGTTATATTGTAATATCACTAGCGATATTGTAAAGTCTCGAATTATTGTCAAATGAACATACTGCTTACAATAAAACGCATTATTTTTCGTGAAATGCATGCAATGGTAGTCAACTCACGCGGTGTGGAGAGAAGGAGGGGTCCCCCTTGGCCAATGGTACCACTCTCATGAAAAGATACTGTACCATTCCTGAGAAATATCGATTAATATAACCTAACCTTAAAACACTTCATATTCCCCTAAAAAGCGTAGTCGACGGAGCCCCGCTTCGCGGGGCCCCTATTTCCGAGTGCAGGGTTTAAAGGAACCTAACTAACCTAACGGGGGGTGCCCCAAGTCCCGTTTATGGGGGCAAGGGATACTTCCGTATGTTCAGTTGACAATAATTCGAGACTTTACAATATCGCTAGAGAGATACACGTTATATTGTAATATCACGTATTTGACAATTTTACGGTGACATATATACCCCACCGTTTTTGCGTTTTTGCGTCGGGGGTTACTATATCATACTATATCAATACTAGATCATGTCCGCGGCTACTATCCCGTATGTTAATCCAGGTTATAATCAATCTGTATTTTAAAATTTCTTCCAAAACTGCTCATACAGTTCATCCGTCATTTCTTTGGTCTTCCATTATTCTTATTGCCATCCACATTCATACTCAAAGCTTTCCTCTCGACACATAAAGTTCTTACGGAATTGTATCCGTGATTTTAAACTTAAAATATCACTTACGGGATATGTTCCGTGATTGTCACCCGCGATCATGGCGCTTGCAACAGCGTCGAAATATCGGGACCTCAATAAAAATAACTATCACGCCCACGGAGGTTATCCCGTAAGTGAGATTTTAAGTTTCGTTGTGAATCGTGATAGGTTCAAACAGTACCTATCCGTGATTTTCTTTTGGTTCTGGTTCTCATAGAACCAAAAGAAAATCACAGAACTTATCCCGTAAGTACTTTAAGTGTAGTGAAAAACCGTGGAAGTCCAAAACAGTGCGTTTCCGCACGATATTTTCCTGTAGAACTTTATTAATATTTAACACGAAACTAGAGTAAATAGCTGTCATCAACCTGGAAATCTCTTTGCTGACTACATTTACAAGAAGCGATCATTAAAGTGAGAAAAGAAATTAATTTTAGAACGAGCCGGATTGAAAAGTTGCAGAGCTGTGCAATCAATACAATTTGCGCGACATTCTCTGAATATTAATAAGGTTTTAATACTTGTAGCAACGTTTTATGGGACTTTGAGGATTCTGATTCCTTTGAGTACGTAATGGGTAGTTTTCTTGAGGTGTATAGATCAGAAAAGACCGAAATACAACACTGCTAGGCAGCAGAACATGGTGTTTAGTGGGAGTGGGTTTCCGACTTAGACAATGGGGTAAGATGAGGAGATTTCGGATATTCACAAAGTTAAAAGATTCTTTTACTGCTAGTCTAAGATCTCGTCTAAGGCAGACCTTCACTCACCTATTGGTATAAGTTGACTGATTAAATAAAACAGGTGGAAAACTTAAAAAAAAGACCAATTGAAATCAGTATTGATTGAAATTACAAAACATAGGGGCGAACAAAAAAATATGTTCTTCTTGTATTAAGATTTCAAAAAGTATACCGATTTTTTCAGTAAATAAATAAATTGTTAAAGGTCTGAGGCGGAATCTCAGAACTATTGCAGCTACTGAAAATAATAAAAAGGAAAAATAAAGTAAAAAAAGTCTTGCCTGCTTGAAATCTGTTTAATAATAATAATATTAACGGTCCCGCATGACGAAAACCTCGTGAAAGCAGAGCAAGATAAAAAAAACAAATTATCTAGATCTGGCTCGCGAGTTTGTCGACATGTAGGATGTGAGTACGGCAGTCATTGTGCCGATAGCCGTGTCGGCCAATGGCTTAATAGCCAAGAGCCTCGACCAACATCTTAGGAGGCTCTCGCTTGGCAGCTGGATCAAGGGCTTGATTCAGAAAGCAGTACTTCTTCACACGGCACGTATTGTTAGGAGGTTCCTCTCTCAAGAGCCCTGACCACCGGCAGCTCGGATCCTGTCCCTAGCGCTAGTGGGCTACTGTTTTTTTATATTTTTAAATGCTTTTTCTTTTAAATTTGGTTTTATAAATAAATATTTAAAAATGTAATAAACATGTATAGTAATGAATAAAGGAAATAATATATCATTTAATTCGGGTAACAAAAGACCCATATCTCGTACCTATACCTTACAGACTAACATACATATTTATTAAAATCACAAAAACATAATTAAAACTACTGCACACGAAGAGACGGCGTCGTGGTGTCGCGTAGCCTTCCGCGGAATCGCTGATACACGACACCTGTCGGCCAAAACTCTTCCTTGAGGAAGGTCTCAATATGATGAGACGGAACTCGCACCACGAACGATTTAAAATTCGTGTTGTTGCGCGACTCCAACTTCTCGACCCTCACTGTCCAGTTGGTGTTTAATGACAGAAATAAAAATATAAGGAGCTTAAGGTCAACTACAGTAGGTTACAATACCATGATTGTGGTTGTCCGGTTCCTCCAGTTCAGCTTTGAAAGAGTCAGTTTTTCCTTGACCTAAACCTTATTATGTTAACCTGAAGGTACATTTTTCATCCCTGACATTACTGTTCTACTTCTGGCTACAAACGAACATAATGGGGCATTGTGTGTTATCTGTTGAGTGTCAATTCATTGTCCGTGTCTCTGTGGCGTGTGTGTGACGTACGTGCGGCTCTGACGTAACGCGGCGGCCGTTTTGAATTCACAATGAGTGGCGTATATCAGTTTGGGTGGAAGGCTTTGTGATGTGACAGCTCACTGTGGCTAGTTTGTCAGTGATGACTGAAAACTCAAAGTCAAAGCATTTATTTCAATTAGATCATTGCAGGCATTTTTTAATGTCAGAAAAACAAAAAACAGCGAAGCTACAGTCACTATCACAAAGCATAATAACTTGAAAAAGTACTGTAGTTGTACATTCCAAAATTTAGATCTCTATGGAATGAAGAATGAAAAATCTAAGAAGAAGAATGCACAAGAAACTCCATGGACACTATTTTTAATCAAAATTTTGTTAATAAATCGTGGTTACAACATTCATGTCGAGATTATACATATATGTGAGTGAGAACAATGTAGAAAGACGTACACGTATAGAGCGTCCAGATTAAAAGATTAAATTAACAATTTAAAGTGACGTAATTAAAATGAATCGTGCCAGCTAAGAGATGACCAGTCCCGACTGACAGCGCCCGTTCACGAACATGACGCATGCATCAGCGCTATTCAACTCAACCATAAGGGAACTAAATGACCCGACCCACCCGCCACTATCAGCGAGACATTTGTGTGAGCATGATATTCTCTCACCAAGGCATATGCAAGTCAATGAAAACTAGTTGCGAAACAATCGGTTTGATAGTTTGTTTTTCCTGTAAATAATATTTAATACAACAGCTGCCAGTTACATGGCAAATTGACCGAAATGGAACGTGCTCTCGATAAAATATCAGCTGATGAAAATAAATGATTTCCAAAATTTTGCGGATTTTAATGGATTTTAACATGCGTGCCAAACCGCATGGCAAACATGTTGTAGTTCACATCAAGTGACAGCTACTTTATGGTAAATGTTTGTTGTTGAAGTATTTTTACCCAATTACGGCGACTCATGGTGATTATTATAAATACATTAATATAACTAAGAGTGTGGTAAGGTGTGTTGTAGTAGTGGAGAACTAAAATATAAATGTTATTATTTGAATGCCTATTGAAGACATGTAAGTCTTCATTGTGAATAAATCATAAAATAATGTAAATGATTGAATATAATACGTAATGCATAAAACTGTGTCTGATATTTAATATAAGTATAAGAATAAAATTTAAAATAATTGATTCTATTGTAATAATTGTATTTAATTGATTGATAAGTAAAGTCTAAGTGTAAATTTAAAAATCATTAATGCAATAAAATTGTATCGAAAATATTTGCACGCCATGACAAATGGCAGACATGTCGTGCAGCAACTCTAATTTAAGATCTTGCATGCATTTATTATTTTATTTTAATTCTGTATTTAAACACAATCATGTTTGAGCTAATAAAATTTCTTATTCTTATTCTTAAGCCAAAAGGAAACGTAACAAAGAAAGAAAGAAAAAAAAAAAATTATTAGCCCGACAAGACCAAACATTAAAAAAATTGGTTAAATAGGCTAGTTTCCACCATCAATAAATTGCAAAACTAATTAGTCCGTCAGTTAGAGTATTGGAAAATAATGGACACGTATTTTTTGTTTTTGTAAATCACTGAGTACTGACAAAGATAAAACGCATCAAAACTCGGGAGTGGGGGCTCGTGACGTCACAACGCACTAAGAACTATAGCACGGCGTGACGTATTGCGAATTTTAAAAGCGTCGTATCTTCGTCAATTTAGGTTTATGTAACAAAAGAAAAAATACGGGTCAAATATTTTTTTATAATCCAACTAACGGACTAATTAGATTTTTTTAGGACACAAGCCTATTGTGATTATAACACTAGTATAAAGTAAACATACAAAAACAAAATACAAACAGAATTTGTCCTGTACAAGACCAAAAGGCTCCTATCTCAGCATGGTGCTGTAACATTAAAAAATCGATCAATGTTTGAACTCTGGTAAAACAACAAAAGTAATTAAGATACAAAATGTTAGCTGTTTCATTTAGTTTTTAGTTGAAAGCGGAAAATTGGAATGAATTTACATAAACTCTGTGTTTGAACTATGGACCTACATATTGCGGCTTTTATACAACTGTAGTGTTAGGTTTCAAGCTGAAATAACTGCGAACGAATTTTCATACCTCTCGGTTAAGTATAGTCAAAATTTTACAGTAAATACTTGTATGTGTGAATTTTTTGCAGACTGTATGAATGTAAAAATTTAATTCTACGTTATTTGGGGAAGTTGATATAGGGGTATCGTATCACTCAGTACTAACTGGGTCTTGGAGGTTAGATAAGCAGTCGCTCCATGTAAAGTACTGGTTTCAGCTGCATCTGGTTAGACTGAAAGTCGACCACAACGTAGTTGGATAAGGGCTATTCAGATGATGATGTTATTTGAGGAAACTGTGTATCTACCTAATTCGGAGATTTATTTGTACGCCTACATAGTGTCCCACTGCTGGACAAAGGCCTCCCTTTTCTCCATCCAAACCTCTCTGCTCTGTGTAATTTCTGGCCACGCTTCCCCCGTGAACAAGATCTGATCTTCTTCATCTTCTTCATTCTTCTTCACCGCTTTGCTGCAGTCGACCTTGATTTTTTTTATAAATCCAGAAAATCAATTAAGATTGCCATCGATACAATGACGATCAGAAATATAAGGTGACTGGTAAATAGTAAACAATACTTAAACACGCAATTATGCTCATGATAATAAACAACCCTAAAACCAACTGGATAAACCCTGAAATCGCAAAAAAAAAATCTGCTGTTCAGTACATTTATGGTCGCCTAATGTACTGAACAGCTGATTTTTTTTTCGTGATTTCATTTTTTGACCCATAGTAAAAGTTGTTTGTTATCATAAGCATAATTACGTGTTTAAGTATCATACACTAATTACCAGTCACCCTATACATATAAGAAAGAGCATTTCTTTTTATTTCCTATAAAATGTCGATGTGGAGATTTCAGAATGATAGACTAAATACATGGTAATCGTTTGTGACTAGGTGTTTCTTCTAACCTGATGTATGTAACATATAAAATTAACATCCTTGTTTCTTACAACCCCAGTCACTGACGCGAGATAATAACCTCCATAATTTGAAATGCCAATATCCTTTTCCGATCCACATATCGCTTTCATCTCCCTAATTACTTTCCTAATCAAGGCGCCATCGATCTGAAACCCCATACGCACGTGAAAGTCGGTTAAGATTAACGGCAAACGTTATCCTTCTTACTCAAAGCTCATAACCGGATTACAGCGTTTCTGGCTGGTATAAACCAGTATAAACCGGAGTGTACCGGTTTCAACCGTCTTTTGGTGGTAATAAGGAGATGCAGAAGGCTCGTTCTTCAAGATGTTAAGAGGAGTCAACTATGTCTCAGTACTGCACAGTCTGATCCTCGCAGATGTCTTGAAAGGCATTAAGAATGACAGTTTTTTTACTTTTCAGCCTTTTTTTAGGAGGTTGGAGGTACACCGATTTCTCAGTGATTACTGTAGTAGAGGAAGTTTGCGCGGTGGTCCCATAATGAAGGTCTTGGAAGATTTTTGTATGAAGCCTGGCCGGCGTAACGTTTTTGATTGATCTTCTTTTTACCTCACTTTGGGAAGAATTTTGTTTCTCAGGTATTCGCGTCATACTCAACCTTAACCGTTGAACCTTTTGTGCTCGCCTACGTCACGTCGCCTACCAGCTGCAAGTGGTTATATCGGGATTGTCTCCGTTAATGAGAGCCGTAATTACGACATCTAGTACCGGGATGTGCGTGACAATAATTGGCACGGGATGCGATGTTGTCATTGTGGGGAGCTGAATATTTTAACTATTATTCGAGTAGTAGTGTGTGATGTTCTTTGGGGCTGAAAATCACATTGTTTTGTTCGTGACTGTGGGTTCCAAGTAAGACAAGGGCACATTTGATTCGTAGATATTTTTGCTCGCGGCTTCCACTCTAACCGGATGCAGCTGAACACCAGTATTGTGCATGGAGCGACTGCCTATCTATTTAGCATAGATTTACCATTTCATAGTTAACCAGTATTCAATATAACCTTTAAACCATATTATTGAGTATCATTAAACCAGTGGTCATAATCCGATAACCAAACCGTTACCATATAAAGCCAACCAAATCAACCAAGATATCAACCAACTCAGAACGTAGTGCTAAACCAAGCAGGCACTACTTTCTACACCTTCACAACCTAGTTAGCACTGGGTAATACGATACCCCTCGGTAAGACTGGTTGTCAAACTTTTCGGGCCACTGACTACCTGTAATGACTGTCAAAAATCTAAAAATGGCAGCCGGGACCAACAGCTTAACGTGCTTTCTGCGGCAAGGAAGAAACTTGGTATGTAATGGGTGGTCACCCATCCACAGACCAACGTAGGTAAGCACGGCTTAACCTAAAGATTGACCCGAGCGGGAATCTGCTCGGGTTGACATCAAATATAACCAGAATATATGAATCTAAAAATCCGTATATTCTATGGAGTGACTACCTAACTGATTTCCACAACCTCAATACGGTTATACAATACAATTGGTAAAACTGGTGGTCCGTCTTGGAGCCTTCTTCCCAGCGTACACCTTCAATTTAGAAATAGAAAAATAACTCATAATTTGAAATCACCTTTTTCCTTTGCGCCTATTTCTTGAGCGATTGAGCTACTTTTGCTCATAAATTCTACGACTATCTAAATTACCAAAAAATAATTTAAAGATAAAAACTTTTTTGCAAAAAATAAAACCGACTTCACACAAAAAAGTGAAAAATAACTTTAGCTTCTGAAGTCGGTGACCTTTGTTTGACTGATTTAATTTTGTCACCGACTTCAGAAGCTAAAGTTATTTTTCACTTTTTTGTGTGAAGTCGGTTTTATTTTTTGCAAAAAAGTTTTTATTTTTCACTTTTTAGTGGTTCACAATATGTGCATACCCTTTCACAGCGTACCGGCGTGATTTTTTGTTATGAACTGGTGTAAACAATAGACAGACATGAGATTTCAGCAATCCCAGTAAGAGACACACATTTGCTACATTTAATGAGGAGTTCCGTTGCCTTTCTCCGAAGTTCTTCATCAGATCTTTACCAAATTTAAATGGGATCACTCCGAGAAACTACTCTTTCAAAAACTACCCAAATCGCTTCTGGTGTGCCTATAAAATTTGAAGAGTTCTCTCTATTTCTCCAGGATCCCATTATCAGGATCCTGACTTGATGATTATGGGACCTTCTGGGAAGTATACCCTTTCAAACAATTAAAAAACAAATTCGGTCCAGTCATCTTCGAGTAATCGGGGAACATTGAATTGAGAACCTCCTCCTTTTTGAAGTCGGTTAATAACGACGTTATGGTACGTGACTCAAATATCCGGATAGCCTTTAAAAGATTTGGCCGAGAATCGGTAATTTGCTTCTAAGAATTGAAGAGTTCCGTTCCTTTGTCATGGATCCCATAATCAGAACCTAACCAAATTCTCATCAAACTACCCTTGAAGTGCCCTTGCCAATAAAATAAAAAAAAACTTATCCCAATAAATGGAACTTAATACACCTAACTGTCGAAAACTGGGAATATTGTACACATCTGCGTACCCCCTCAGAGCATACAGGCGTGATGTTACGTCATGATGTTGTATAAACAATAAACATTCAAGCGATTGCAGCAGTTACTGCAGATTTGCCGTGTATATTTGAAGAGTTCCATTGTATATCTCCGAAGATCCGGATCAGATCTTCAGCAAATTAAAATATAACCACACGGGAAGCAGCAGCTTTCAAATTAAAAAAGAATCATCAAAATCGGTTCACCCAGTCGAAAGTACTGAGGTAACAAACACTGTCGAAATCTGGGTGTATTGTACACATCTGCGTACCCCCTCAGAGCATACAGGCGTGATATTACGTCATGATGTTGTATAAACAATAAACCTACAAGCGATAATAGCAATCACTGCAGATTTGCCGTACATTTTTGAAGAGTTCCATTGTATATCTCCGAAGACCAGCATCAGATCTTCAGCAAATTAAAATGGGACCACATGGGAAGCACCAGCTTTCAAATAAAAAAAGAATCATCAAAATCGGTTCACGCAGTCGAAAGTTATGAGGTAACAAACACAAAAAAAAAAAAAAAAAAAAAAAAAAAAAAAACATACAGACGAATTGATAACCTCCTCTTTTTGGAAGTCGGTTAAAAAACAAAAAACCCGACTGCGTAAAAACTAATTTTAAAAAATACGTGAAAAAATTAACTTAAATTAATAAAAACTAAAAAGAAATTATTTTATTGCGTATTTTTTAAAATTAGTTTTTACGCAGTCGGGTTTTTTGTTTTTCTTTAAATTATTTTGTTTTATACTTTTTAGTTACGAATAAAAACTTAAATCAATAAGTAAGAAAATTAGCGAAAATTATTGTTTTGTTAAATAACTTTAAATCTTTATATATCCTAAACTGTTATTTAAAATGAAAAATGATAAAAGGAACCTAAAGATGATTTTAAAATACCTATTCAACGACACCCCACTTGACATAGTTCATCGACTTTTTTTTTTCATTTTGACAATATGGCGTCTGGTTGTCGCTGTGGTGAATTTTGATTACTGTCATGTCTTTAGTGACACTCGCAAGGTTAAGACGAATCGATTGACGTAAGAATTATCAAAATCGGCCTACGCATTTGGTCTCTAGAACGCCACATAGAAACAAACATACATACATACATAGACTGATAAACACATTACCCTCCTTTGCGTCGCGCAGTCGGGTAAAAAGAATACTTACTACTCGTAACTAACTTACTTGCAAAAAATAGGCTGAAGAATCAATCATTTATGAATACTTTCTACTAGAATATTATTTTGAAGTGCCACAGAAGCCACATTTAGCATGATGGATGGCAAAGGGTGAAGAAATGATTATCTACACATAAAGGAATCGTAAGAAAGATGTATCACTTTGATAATGGAGGGGGACACACGGTCGTTACGGTTAGAAAGCTAAATAAAATAACATGCGAATTGCTGACATGAAAACTTACCAAAATTAAATAAATAAAATATCGCTGGACATTACACGCACCGCCATCTAGTGCCACACTAAGCAACGAGGTCTGTGTCGTAGATACCAGATAGTTGATAAACTACATACATTCTGTTTTTTCTTACTAATACATACGTACTATAAATATGAACATTCATGACTCGAAAACCCATGCTCATGATACAAACATTTGCCCCTACCGGGATTCAAACCCGGGACCCTTAAGAGCTTAAGGAATTTCATTCGTCGGTGAGGCAGTCTCTTGGTCTGGAAACTTTGATATACAACCTCCAAAAATTACTTATCTTAATTTAAATACCTGTATTACCTGTTTACTATTAAATGCGTCTATCAGCACAATATTTTGAGTTTTACCGTAAAACGATATACGTAAGCAATTATTTTTACGTAAAGTTACTTAGTTTGATGTACAGAATACTTGGTTGAAGGCTTTGTGAAGGGTCCGCTTACTCCCTGTATTTTGCCATCTATTTTCTAGAGTTCCTACACTCAGACGCCACGTACTGTGGAAACGAGCCCAAAAGTCGTCTAATCTTTACGGCCGTGAGTCGTCACATAGATTCCATTCGTGATAACGCCATACATCATCCCTCACTAATAATACTGTTGGCGCTAACATCAGCTGATCCACTGTTAACCTATCTACTAGACTTAGGTAATACTGGAGGCTGGCAGACAGGTAGGTCAAATGCTGGCAAAATGCTGGCAAAGCATGAAATACTTAAATTAAGCCACGTTGGTGTGGTGGTCATGCATCTTCATCATCATCATTTCAGCCCAAAGACGTCCACTGCTGGACATAGGCCTCCCCCAAGTGTCACCACATTGACCGGTCCCGTGCGACTCGCATCCAGCGAATCCCCGCAGCCTTCACCAGGTCATCCGTCGTACGCGCTACTGGAATCACGATTACTAGATCAAGTAGAAAGTTATTGTGGTTTATAATTTTTGGTGGAGATTTATACCCGGTTGGTTGCAAAAGGTTGAATGAGGAAAATACCGTGAGGAAAGTATTGACTATGAATGTGGATGGGTGTATGAGTAGAGGAAGACCAAAGAAACGATGGATGGACTGTGCTAAGAAGGATATGGTAAGAAAAGAAGTGTCTGATGAGATGACGCAAAATAGAGGAGTATGGAAGAAGAAGACATGCTGCACTGAGTCCAAATTAATTGGGATAAGGGGAAGAGAATGAAGATGGCGGTGGCAAAGGTTCGCCCCTATTACAATGGGACTTAGACATACGAACTGTCAATGTGTAATGTGGGTGTATTATTAGGCACATCTCTGCCTCACCCTTCAAGGTTTACAGCCGTGATGTTATGTATGTACTGGCGAAGCCACGGGTAAACCCTAGTGAGCAACTCAGCAATAAAACCAAGACGTAAAACCAAGCTCCTAAGCAATTTCGTCAATAAACTATTTCGTGGTATGAAGCATTCAAAATATCTATATAATATGACAAGATATTAAATCTAGCACAGAATATTATTAATATTAAAAGGATAGAGACCGTAGATAAATCCCAGCTGAGAATTCACGATCTTGGTAACAATATCGCCACCTTGGAAATAGTCTGAATTTCAGTATCGGTTAAAGTTACTTTAACGTCAAGGGAAGTCATTTTATCAAGAAAACAGTGAATACTAAAATATTACTGAATATACGGTTCGTTGCCACTAGTTACACTAACAGTTCAATGATGTTTTTATCACTAGGTCTATTACAAAATAATCTGAAAATAATGGAACTAATGTTGAATTTTGGTATCACTAGTTCCACATTATTGTTTTGGGCACTTATGATTTTTTTAAATGTGTAAAAACATGGTAAATCAGTAGAGGTAATAGCAGTTACTTTTTAACCGACTTCCAAACTTTCGTCTGTTTTTTTTTTTTTTTTTTTTATATAATAATTATCTGTGCTTATTTAATAAAATCAGCAAATATGTAGTTTGTAATTTTATTTTTCATTCGAATTCAATCATGTATTATACAGTCATCATTTTCTTGCATGGGGAACTTATCAACCGACTTCTAAAAAGAGGAGGTTCTCAATTCGTGTGTATTTTTTTTTTGTTTGTTACCTCAGAACTTTCAACTGGGTGAACCGATTTTGATGATTCTTTTTTTATTTGAAACCTGGTGCTTCCCGTTGGGTCCCATTTTAATTTGTTGAAGATCTGATTCTGATCTTCGGAGATATACAATGGAACTCTTCAAAAATAGACGGCAAATCTGCAGTGATTGCTGCATCCGCTTGTAGGTTCATTGTTTATACTACATCATGATGTACCATCACGCCTGTATGCTCTGAGGGGGTACGCAGATGTGTACAATACACCCAGATTTCGACAATGTTTGTTACCTCAGAACTTTCGACTGGGTGAACCGATTTTGATGATTCTTCTTTTATTTGAAAGCTGGTGCTTTCCGTGTGGTTCCATGTCAATTTGGTTAAGATCTTACGCTGATCTTCGGAGATATAAATGGAACTCTTCAAAAATACACGGCAAAGCTGCAGTAATTGCTGCAATCGCTTGGTTGTTTATTGTTTATACAACATCATGACGTAACATCACACCTGTATGGTCTGAGGGAGAACGCAGAAGTATACAATACACCCAGATTTCGACAGTTGGACGTGTAAAGTTCCATTCAATGGGATCCCGGAGAAATAGAGGTAATTCCTTAACTTTATAGGCACACCAGAAGTGGTTTGGGTAGTTTTAGGCAGAGTACTTTCTCGGAGTGATCCCATTTCGATTTGATAAAGATCCGGTGACTTCGGAAGATAGGCAACTGAACTCCTTAATAAATGATAGCAAATGTACTGGGATCGCTGAAGACTCACGTCTGTCTATTGTTTACACCAGTTCATAACAAAAAATCACACCGATACGCTGTGAAAGGGTAAGCACATGTGAACCACTAAAAAGTGAAAAATAAAAACTTTTTTGGAAAAAATATAACCGACTTCACACAAAAAAGTGAAAAATAACTTTAGCTTCAGAAGTCGGTGACAAAAAAACTAAATCAATCAAACAAAGGTCACCGACTTCTGAAGCTAAAGTTATTTTTCACTTTTTTTTGTGAAGTCGGTTATATTTTTTGCAAAAAAGTTTTTTCATTTTCAAGCGGATATTTTGGGTGTAAAATTTTTACGATTCAAAAGCTACATCCATAGATAATACACTACATAATACATCCCGACGATAGACAGTGCGAGCCCTAGTAATAGGGCCTTGTTGGTATCGTTAGGATACAGAGCCCTAAAAACAGCCATGCTGAATGAAAACTACAAAGCGCAATCAAGCATGACCTTTATTGAAAAGAAATACACACACATCATGATATTAATAAAGAAAACCACAGAACAACTTAAGTAACGAAAATATTAAAAATAAAGAAACATGAGGAGGGTTGAATCGCATGTGACTAAAAGTGTGATGAATATAAATGTTGATGGATGTAGGGGGAGAGGAGAACCAAGGAACAATAGATGGATTGTGTGAGGAGAGATATGAAAGATAAAGTAGTAAATGATAGCGTGACAGTTGACAGAGAATGAAAAAAAACGTGTAGCGCCGACCAAGTATGGGACAAGAACAAGCAGATGATGACGCAACTAGGGAAACAAATCCTCTCAGTAACCATCTATTTCTTAAAAGTAGGTCTCCAAGAGATATCCTACTCTCAGTAACCATCTATTTCTTAAAAGTAGGTCTCCAAGAGATATCCTCCAGCCCATGTAGCTGTCTCCTCATATTCTGCTTGTCAGACCACTTGGAGTTCATGTAGCTGTCGTCTTCGTCTTGCTCCAGTTTTTTCCATTCCTCTTGTTTCCTGTAAGCATGCAGGGTCAGCTGCTTGCGATCTTCCTCGGACATGATGGGTTCCCGACCTGGTGCGCCTTCGGAGTTGGTGCAGAGCTTCACTGTCACTTTTGTCTTGTTGTTTTTGCCTGAAATTTTGAATGGAGTGATATTATCATCTAGACGACTTGAATGGCGCAGTGGTAGTTAGAAGTATTTCATCTTGACGACCCAAATGGCGCAGTTGTAGTTAGGCTGCCTTACGGCAGAGCAAATGTTTGTGTGATGAGCATGGATATTTGTTTCAGAGTCATGGATGTTTACATGTATTTAATAAGTTATGTATTACAAACAAAAAAAAAAGGATCTAGGTGGTATATCAACTAGCTGGTGTCCACGTCACAAGCTTCGTTGCTTAGTGTGGCACTAGATGGCGCTGTGTGTAATGTCTAGCGATATTTCTTTATCCTCCTGCCCTTGTCGCATGTTATTTGGGATCGGCGCAACACGTTTTATTTTTTGCCATTCTCTCCTCACAGTTTTATCATTCACACCTTTTTAAGGTCCCTATTACTAAGCCTCCGCTGTTCGTCCGTCTGTCCGTCCGTCTGTCTGTCAGCGGGTTGTATCTCATGATCCGTGATAGGTAGACAAAATACTAATTTCTATTTTTTTGTTGCCGCAATAACAACAAATAATAAAATAAGGTGTTAACTAAAGGGGGCCCCTACTAATGTGGCATTTGGCATTGAATTTGGCTGGTTTTTTTTTTTCTTTTTTACAATTTCTCATACACTCCTCTACCAACGCGAAGCCTCCTTCTTATCAATATTTATATAAAAATCAATGCCACTTTTCGTTGTAATTTTATAACTCAAGAACGGGCTCACCTATCCAAACCAAATGTTTAGGTTTTGTTTGGACTATTTAGTAGATGTTTTATGTAAAGTTTGGACAAAATCGGTCGAGCGGTTCTTCACGCAGACGAAGTTGCGCGGTTCAGCTAGTATTATATATTTTTTAATTACGTGTATTTCATCCCTCTTCAACAAACGCCTATAGGTACTGATAAGTATTCAAATCTGGTCGTCCTAATATTTATTCAGTTTCAATCCTTCGCAAAATTTTTGATTAACGACTCTAAATTGTACGTTCAAATTCTGCTAAATCTACAATGTCAATTTCGTAGGGTCGTTAGTCTGGATATTTATATTAGGCTAATTTGGATACTGGATACACATACTCTTTAATCAAAGGTTGGAACAGGCTGTTCAAATATTTATCAGTACTTAAATATTTAGTTTTAATTCCGCGAAGAAGTACCTAACCGTCCAAATCAAAAACATACTAATTTATTATTGAATTTCCTGCATCTGAAACTACATTCTCAAAAGTCGTCGCGTTTTGCCAAATCAGAATGTACAAAATACTAATAAACCTAGAAATAGGCACGACGACAGTATCAAAACATTACAAATCTATTTAGTCCGTCAGTTAGAGTATTGGAAAATCATGGACATTATTTTCTTTGTAAATCAATGAATATTGACAAAGATAAAACGCATCAAAACTCGGGATTGGGGGCTAATGACGTCAGTACGCTCTAAAAATTATACCAAGGCGTGACGTATTGAGAATTTTAAAAGCGTCGTATCTTCGTCTATTTTGTTTTACGTAACAAAAAAAATAAAAAGGGTGAAATATATTTTTTTAATTTAACTGACTGACTAATTAGATTTTTTGTCGTATACCCGTGTCCGTCTGGATTGTAAGATATAAAATACGTACCCAAGTGGTCTCTCAACTTATTCCCGCTGAGAAACTTCTTCCCAAAAGCCCAAAGACAGGCCAGCGATGGGTCTATGACCTCGTTAGCAGCCTGGGTCCCCGAGAGGTCCTCCACATTGTCCAGTTCCATACGGACGGGGTCGTGGGGGGGTAGACCCCCGGGGAACACGATCTTGGTAGCCCCTCGGAGCTCATCCATGGCCCGCGCTACATCTTTCTGGGTGAGGCATTTGCGGAGATCCACCTGAAAATACGAGTAGCATTGCAATATTTAGCATAATCAGGTGATCGTAACCAATGCTGGGATAGATACCTTTTCTCTGTAAGAGGGGGTCGTGATCAATGCACATTTCTTATACGCACATTTATTTCGGGGCATTGATCCACATGGCATCGATGCGTACTGTATTAATTATAGTCCGTCTGTATATCACTATTTAGTTCGCGCGGAGTACTCCTTGGAGTTCGCGCGCGGATAGTCCGCGCGCGAACGAAGTTGTGGAAAAACAAAAAGAGCTGTATTATTTCCTTTTTCCTTTGATTATAATCAAATTTGGTTAAAGGAACTCGACTTGTATGAATGAAAGCTAGTGATGACTAGCTATGAAAATATATTTTCAATAATAAGAATTGGCTCAACTCATGTTCAGCCAGCGCGAAGGTATGTATTCAAAACGAGATTTTATAATACCAGTCCACATCTAGGCTCATCTTCCGTTTACATCAGACCATTCTCTGATAAAAGCATCTAGTTTGTCTCGCAATCTTTGCCAGTCTTTCATGACGTCGCTTTTTGTTCTATAATTCACTAAAAATATTGAAATGTTTTATTTCCTTACATGTTTCTTACTAATAAACTCTTTAGCGTCCTCGGTCGCCTTCTTCATGATCTCCTGCATGTTGGGAGGCGGGGCGAGGCCGCAGCGGCGTCCCATGTCGTCTTTGGAGAACACGTGATCCGGCGGGGCGCAGCGCTTGGCCCACGGGTCTTCTAGTTTTAGCTCTTTAATCTGTAATGTTTAAAAAAAAATTGATGATATAATATGAGCAATGTAATAGAAGATTTAAGGCCCCGACAAATTTATGACAGTGGATCATAGCGTTAAAAAACTGAGTTAGATGCCCGTTGATCTGCTTACAACTGAGTTAGCCAATTCATTTACGCCTCGATCATTAAGCCGTTAATCTTACCTATGTATGTACTGCTAGTCTGTGGAATTCATTGCCTTTTCTTTCCCTGATCATAACCAATAATTTGAATCTATTCAAAGTTCGAGTGAATCAGTTTCTTCTCGGTAAGAGTGCTCTAGTTTTGAGTATGAATGTGGATGTGTAAAAAATTCGTCGACATCTCTGTCTATAAGAAAAGTGACCAGTATGCTGGCAGCATTACCACATAGGCAGTGCTGATTCTTTGGGAAAAAAAAAATGACAGCCCTCTGGTCACGTGAAGAGTCGACTAACCGCTTGGAGATATCCCAAAATACTAAGTGAGCACTCGGACTTTAACATAAACGATTGTTTGACGTCAAAGTTTTGCAACATAGCTGTTCGTTTGCAATAAAAAAATACATCTAACCTGTTCTTCCGTCAGCCCCTGCATCTCAAGTGGCAGGAAGGTCCCATGTTGCTGCAGTTCGGCCATCTCATAGCACAACCTGGTCACCTTCAGCCTCCCATTGAAGATCGCCGTGATATCCTTCACTACTTCATCTACTTCTTTATCGACATCTGTCTCGTATAGAAATTGGTTCTCGTCGGCTCTTTTAACAAGGAATATTACCATTTTGACGGTAACAATGAAATAAGAGAAGTAATTACAATGCTGACGAAATTGTATGATGTTTATTGAACTAACAAGCGTTGCTATGGCGTTGCTATAGGAGCCGTTGGTAAGGAAATAATATAGTAGGGATGAGCACCAACAACATTTTCGGTAAACGAATTTTCTTGATTGGACGTTATGCTGGAAAATAATCGGACTAAGGCCCCTTTCCCACTATGTCGTGACGATTAATTAATCGTTGGTTTTTAGTTGACAAAAGTCGCGGACGACAGAAATCGTGCCATCCTATTATGTGAACATATCCATTTTAATACACAAGTCACGACACTTAAAACGACACTATTAACTGTTATCACGACATAGTGGGAACGGGGCCTAACACACATTTTTAAAGGTTATAATTTAGACTCGTACTAAATAATAACAGCCACACGCGTCGATCTTAGCTTTAGCCGTGCTTGCTTAGTTTAGTCTGTGGATTGGTGACCACCCATGACATACCGAGTCTCTTCCGTGCTTTGAAAAGCACGTTAAGCCGTCCCGGCTGTCATTTGTAGATTCTTGACAGTCGTTACAGGTAAATAGTGGCCCGAAAGCCTGTCAACCACCCTTACCAAAGGGTAACAAAGTATAGGGTAACAAACCTAGTACTAACTGGTTTCTTGAGGTCAGATAGGCAGTAATCATAATCTGCCTAATCTTTTCCCAAGTGGAGGTAAGTGAGGAATCGAATTGATTGAAAATATATATGTCACCGTAAAATTGTCAAATACGTTATATTGTAATATCACTAGCGATATTGTAAAGTCTCGAATTATTGTAAAATGAACATACTGCTTAAAATAAAACGCATTATTTTTCGTGAAATGCATGCGATGGTAGTCAACTCACGCGGTGTGGAGAGAAGGAGGGGTCTTCCTTGCCCAGTGGTACCACTCTCTTGAAAAGATACTGTACCATTCCTGAGAAATATCGATTAATATAAACTAACCTTAAAACACTTCATATTCCCTTAAAAAGCGTAGTCGACGGAGCCCCGCTTCGCGGGGCCCCTATTTCCGAGTGCAGGGTTTAAAGGAACCTAACTAACCTAACGGGGGGTGCCCCAAGTCCCGTTTATGGCGGCAAGAGATAGTTCCGTATGTTCAGTTGACAATAATTCGAGACTTTACAATATCGCTAGAGAGATACACGTTATATTGTAATATAACGTATTTGACAATTTAACGGTGACATATACATCTCATCTCACCTCATCGACATCAGCCTAGCCTTTTCCCAACAATGTTGGGGTCGACTTCCAGTCTAACCGGATGCAGCTCAATACCAGTATTCTACATGGAGCGACTGCCTATCTGACCTCCACAACCCAGTTAATACGAGGTAATACGATACCACTTGGTAAGACTGGTTGTCGGACTTTTAGGTCAGATAGGCAGTCGCTACATGTAAAATACTGGTATTTAGCTGCATTCAGAAGCCGACCCCAACATAGTTGGGAAATACAGTCGAAATTATTTTCTAACTAAATAATTTAGGTAAGCCATTAAAACCTAATTCAAAAGCACTTAAAACAAACAGTGACAACACTATCTCATCAATAACCATCGAAAGTTATCAATATCAATGAAGATATCAATACTCAAATCAAAATAATTACGATATTTCGACAGCTAACACAATTGATGCTATGATGGGTTCCTACAATTAATTGAATCGACGCTTCCCGAGTTTGCGCGAAGCATTGCTTTTGCGAATACAATAGGCGCTTTTGTTCTACCGCTGTTTCTGAGTTTCTCTCGTACGTGAATTCATTAGAGTCTGGTTATGTTTTATGTTTTTGTTTGTAATTAGTGTTTTATGTTTTCGACGCGAAGTATTGATTGTGATTCTTAATTATATTACGTACTAGTTCCTGCCAGCGGCTCCGCCCGCGTGAACTCTGATTATTGTCTCATGGGATCTTACTACCGGGATAAAAAGTGTTATATGTTTTAATCTAGGTTATAAACAGTTTACTATCTGTGTGCAAATTTCACCTAAATCCGTTCAGTAGCTTTTACGTGAAAGAGTAACAAACATCCATCATACATCCATACTCACAAACTTTCGCATAGTAGGATTAGTAGGATTTTGATGTTCTATTATATTCAGTACTAGCGGACGTCACGCGGTTTCAGCCTCGTAGTTCCCGTTCCCGTGGGAGTACGGGGATAAAATAAATAGCCTATGTTACTCAGGGCACAGATATTATAATACTTCGTACTCAGGGTGAATGTAGCTTTTCAATGGTGAAAGAATTTTTGAAATCGGCACAGTAGTTTTTGAGTTTATTCATTACAAACATACACTCACAAAAATACAATTTTTTCCTCTTTATTATATTAGTGTAGATTATTTGTTACTAACAGAAGTAAAAGCAATTCGAAAGTTTTCATGTTTCATAACATAGATTTCAAAATACTCTTATAGCTATCAAAGCAAAAATTTACACAATTAGTACCAACACAGTCATGACAATGATATAATTGCAATACATGAACGTTTTAAGGCAAGCCAAGGTCCTTGGCATAGAGGCCTACTTGATAAGACGTCAGCTAAGATGGTGTGGGCATGTCTCTAGGATGCACGAAGACAGACTAGCGAAGCGCATCTTCTTTTCTGAACTCCAAGAAGAAAAACGAAAACATGGTGGTCAGATTTTTCGTTTCAAGGATGTTCTGAATAGATACTTCAAAAGATGCAAAAAATGTTTGTCAATGGTGTTTTGACATTTCCGCTTTGTGCTCGGTTTTTTTCGGCCAAAGTTGGATAATTATGCTAACCACTTGAGGTCTCAACAACCATTTTGCATCTTAGAAAGCCATCGAATGCAGTCACTGTGGTTGAAATCGGCTAGATTGCAACATCATAATTGCCATTTCAACTTTCACACATATCTTCTTTTCTCAAAATATCCCTAAATCGTTGTTTATGTCATTCAGGGGCCTCATAAACTATGCAGAACTGTATCTTTAAATCTCTACTTTTATGACCTCTACCCAAGCTTAAGCCTATTTACAGTTTACCACGCATAAAACAAAAATGCCGGCCGAAAAAATACATAAAATACAAAAATAAACAAAAAAAAAGTTGCCGGCGCGCCGCGGCTCCGGCGGGTCAGTTAACCTAATGTAGCGGAGATGGTCAGTGGGCCGGAAAATGCCGACCCGACCTGATAAAACATCTAACTATAATTAAATTTTTCGTATTTTTGCTCCGATACATCGTGGGTAGTCATGAAATATGTATATTATGTAACATACTGTTTGTCTGGAGTGGTCGGTAGTTATTTGGGCTGTCACCTTTGACCGTTTTTTTTTTGTGGCGATCAATGCGGATGCAATTGCGGATTTATCTTTAATAAGGAAAATCAAAGGAGATCGTGGCTAAATAATAACAGCTGCTCGGAACAATGTTCAGGTTAAGCCTCTCGCGTCCGGCCCTGGTTCAATTCATGGTCAGGAGCGAGACGGAATGGGAAACTATCACCTCCTTCTGTGAAGCAGTCATGCTAGCGAAGGAGGCTGTAGGCGCAGCCTGTGGACGGTGAGCTATGGGCTAGCTCGCCGTCCATCCGTCTTATGAACAGGCCGTGTCGACGGTCTTGAAGGGGCCTGCAAGGGCCGAAGCCTGCCGGGGCTGCGGGACTGTTCTAAAGAGATATCGTGGCCCCGCAACATAACGGGCGAGTAAAATACTGACACTCCCTCCCGCTCCGCCCAGAGAGTGAAAGAAGTTATTTAATGATTTCCCATCCGAAAAACAAAGTGCCTAAGTTAGTCTGTGGATGGGTGACTGTTTCATACAGTTACATACAGAGTTTCCTCCGTGCCTCGGAAAGCACGTTAAGCCGTTACTCCCGGCTGTCATTTGTAGATCATTGTCAGTCGGTAGTCAGTTCAGTAGTGTTAACCTTTTGTCTTACAAATGGGTCTCGGCCATAGTAGTCAATCGCTTAGCATTACTTTGTGTCGTAAATATCTTAAAGGTATAAACAAATGGGTGGAAGCAATAACTTTTCCAAACCCTCTTTGATAGACGGGGAAAAGATCAGTTTGTGATCTTTGCTTGCAGTGCAACAAAGGTACTCATTTGATGTTACTTGACTTTAACATTAACTCATTATCTGCCGAGCCGTTTCCCAACTATGTTGGGGTCGGCTTCCAGTCTAACCTGATGCAGCTGAATACCAGTATTTTACATTCAGCGACTGCCTATCTGACCTCCACAATCCAGTTAGTAGGTACTGTATTATACGATTTCCCTTGGTAAGACTGGTTGTATAACTTTCGAGCTACTGACTACCTGTAACGACTTTTAAAGATCTACAAATCATGCTGCAATGATGATGATGATGCCATCTAGCCCATTTCGGCCAGGGCGACTGCATTCGGTGGCTTTCTAGTTTAGTTGTCGAGAGCTTTAGTGTGCTGCTATTTCATGTGCTCTTAAGTGGCTAGCATCTCCAACTTTGCACTCGACTCCGAGTACAAAGCGGACATGTCAGAACACCATTGACAAAACTGTAGGTGGTCTAACTTTAAGATCATCACGCTTTAAGCCCAGCTGCTACTTTCTTCTCTCGTCGATGACGTCTCCAGTTGGGCCAATTTTGTGCCTACTTAGAGTGTTAAACAATAACCATGCAGAAGATGTAATCAAAATAATATCATACCACCAATAACTTGCATACGTGAACACAATCCCTAAACACAACTCCGCCATAGATAACAGAACACAAATCACTCCGTTTATCGAGATGTCCCAATTCGAATAGATAATCGTTTGTATCGAATATCCTGCACAGCCGATTGAATCGAGTTGCATCCCTGTATCGACACATCGATATAGTTTACGTTCCATCGGGTGCCTGAACTAACACTCTGAGGGCTGTCATATCTCTCTCATCTGTTTTTCTTGCATTACAGAAATAGTTCTGAAACGTAGGGGAAGTAGAATTGGAGAATACGACAATATTTATGAAGATAGGTTTGATGTCTTTCTCTTGTTAAAAGAAACAAAATCTCAAAATCTTGTCTTACAAAATACATTTTCGTCGTCATTCAGACTGTATAGAGAGGGCAGAGGACAAAGTGATGTAGCGTAGTTGGCTAGAGGCATACAGGGTGTAAACCACCTCATCACGAAGCTGTTAACCAAGCAATCCATACATCACACTAAGTAACTTTACGCAAAAATTATTGCTGGGAAACAACTTCTTTTTTGGGGTGAAAAATCACGTTTTGTGCTATAACTCAATGTAGCGCACTTAAAACATTGTGCCGATGGATGGATTGAATAGTAAGGGGGTCGTGTAGGTGTTTAAAGTAAAAATCTTAAAATAAAAACTTGTATTTTAAAAAAACTTGTCATAAAGTTGGAACTTTGACTCTCCGTAACTAGAAGGTTCCCAGGTAGGATCTAGAACAAAAAAATGATCGCAATGACGGGTAAAATAAGCGCCTTTCGGATTCATTATGGGTCTAAGCACCCTTTATTATGTAACCAGTAGACTATGATAAGTTCAGACATTCTTTCAAATTAAACTTTGTTTATAATAAATCGTTTTACAGCCCTGATAAAACCTTTTTTTTAACCGACTTCTTTTCAAAATCAAAATCAAAGCATTTATTTCAAGTAGGCCAGTTACAGGCACAATTAAACTGTCGAAACAAAGATGAACAGTAAATGTAGCTACAGTCCCAATCACAAGACATAAAAAACTCTGAAAGTACTGTAGTTGCCCATTCCCTAGCGTAGATCTCTCTGGAGAAGAACGGGCAAGAAACTCCATGGACACTCTTTTAAATCATAATATTGTTACAAAATCTTGGTTACATCATTCATGTTGAGATGGTATATTATGTGAGAACGATGTAGCATGTCTTAAAAAGAAGTAGGTTATGTATTCCACCAGCACCTTTTGTTTTCACCTATGTTTAATATACTCGTAGTTTCACCTATGTGTAAGATATCAGTGATTCTTTTTAGGGTTCCGTAGCCAAATGGCAAAAACGGAACCCTTATAGATTCGTCATGTCTGTCTGTCTGTCCGTCCGTATGTCACGGCCACTTTTTTCCGAAACTATAAGAACTGTGCTGTTGAAACTTGGTAAGTAGATGTATTCTGTGAACCGCATTAAGATTTTCACACAAAAATAGAAAAAAAAAACAATAAATTTTGGGGGTTCCCCATACTTAGAACTGAAACTCAAAAAAAAAAAAATCATCAAGCCCATACGTGGGGGGTATCTATGGATAGGTCTTCAAAAATGATATTGAAGTTTCTAACATCATTTTTTTCTAAACTGAATAGTTTGCGCGAGAGACACTTCCAAAGTGGAAAAATGTGTGTCCCCCCTGTAACTTCTAAATTAAGTGAATGATAAAACTAAAAAAAAATATGTGATGTACATTACCATGTAAACTTTCACCGACAATTGGTTTGAACGAGATCTAGTTAGTAGTTTTTTTTAATACGTCATAAATCGTAATCAGCAATTTACCTTTCAATAAATCTGCTACGGAACCCTTCATGGGCGAGTCCGACTCGCACTTGGCCGCATTTTTTCATTTGGTAGAAGAAGCTTACGCAGTGGTCCTAATACATTTTAATAATCAGCTTGGTTTCTTTATGAGTAATGAGTTATTAGCATTTTTTTTTCTTTATTTATGTGGATGATGTGCTAATAACTTCTAGTTAGAATGTAAACTTGATGCTTGACAAGGATTTCTGTAAGATAGAGATTTTGTTAAAAAAATAAAGTGTTTTAATATTTATCTACCTAGTCTACCCAGTCACAACAAGTTACAAGTTTTAAAACCAACCCTAAACCATATATTCATCTGCATAAAGTTTTTTACGATCATGAAAGTGGACCATGAAACAGGGTCAGCAGCGTCGCAGCCTGGCCACCGGGTCGTTTAGCGCAGGTTTCCAACAAGCGAGTGATTTAGTGGGTGCAAAGCGCGCTCGTTACATTGTGTTTTTGAGCAAAAAGAGCCTCTGAGGTCGCAAGTGCGGGTGGTGTAACAGTTGGCAATAGTTTTTTGGATGCAACTTGGGGTTCTTAGTTTAATGCATTTAAATGTTAGGATGTGGGTGTTGTTATTTTGTTGGTAATTTCAGATTTCATGGTTTAATTTTGGGAAAAAGAGTAATGAACATAAATATTAATGGATGGAAGAGAAAAACCAACCAAATGGATTGTTTGAAGAATGATGATATTATGAACAAAAGGAAATGACTTAGGCAGAGCCAATCGAACTCAGGACCTCATATTATTTGACAGTCGCACCTGGGCAAAAAAAAATCATTTGTAAAAAAAGTTTTATATCAGTTCTAAATTGTATAATCAGCCGAAATATTCCCACTACTGGGACACGCGGCCTCCTCTCTATGAGAGGTAATGGGATATAATCCACCACGCAGTCCCAGTGCGTTTGGTAGATGTCTCATGTTTCCGATTTTTTGGTTCTAGGATATTATGCCAGTTTACTGATACTGATACCGTTAGCCTGCGTCATACCAGTTTATTAATATTTGGATTGATGTTTATTTTCCATATCTTATATGAATGTCCATATCTCCTTGTTCCAGATACCGCATATAATATGCGGACACAGACACGGACATGACATCTCCACGGAAGACCCCGAGGTCATTGACCAGCACCACGACAACACAACACATCATGGCAAGGTAAGTTGGGACAATTATTATATTGGGATAATTATTTATTATTAATTATGTTGGGATAATTAATTATTATTAATTATGTTGGGATAATTATTTATATTTGTAATAAGTTAAAAAAAGGATCTATGTAGTATATCAACTATCCGGTGTCCAAGACACAAGTCTCGTTGCTTAGTGTGGCACTAGATGGCGCTGTATGTAATATCCAGTGATATTTTTATTTAGTTTAGCGGAAGTTAATCACTCAGGAAGCCATTAACAAAGCATTCTGTGCATCAAACTATGTTACTGTACGCTAAAATTATTTCATTAATGTCCAGCGATATTTATTAATTTTAAGAAGAAAACCACTTTTTTGTGTTTTATTTACGGCAGCGCTCAATGTGCGAACTCAAAACATTGTGCTGATGAATAGTACAGGGGTCATGGAGGTATTTTAAAAGCCGGCCAGGTTCGAGTCATTTTGTATTAGAGAGACGCGGAAGACACATATTTCTGCGCCCCGTCAGCGTCTTACGTTTTTCTGTGTGTCCTGCGCCCAAGGTCGCGTTTGGTTCGTAAAGGCCGCTATTCATAAGGTAGGCAATTATCATGTTTGTCAAACAAACTCATTAATTGTAGAACTCCAATAAATACCAGTTTGATTTCTAATATGCAACCCTTTTTTTTTCAAAGATCGAGCCGTTCATTTGACGCCCGTCAGCGAGGCGTTAATAAAACATATCGACTGGTCCGACGCGCGACGCCTCAATCAAAACACTTTGAAAGCTAGCTCAAATTAAAACTGCACAAAACATGTTGGCTATGGCTGCTATTTGTTTTTTATTGGGTTCCATACCCAAGGGGTAAAATTGGGACTCCAGTTTTTAATGAATTTTTCGGTTTTTACTATGGATACTTTTAACGTGCACATCTTGCTACATTGTTCTCACATAATATACCATCTCAACATGAATGATGTTACCAAGATTTTGTAACAATAATTTGATTTAAAAGAGTGTCTAGTGTCTACGCTAGGGAATGGGCAACTATTAGTACTTTCACGGTTTTTATGTCTTGTGACTGGGACTGTAGCTACATTAAATGTTCATCTTTGTTTCGACGATTCAAAAGTGCCTGTAACTGGCCTACTTGAAATAAATGCTTTGATTTTGATTTCCACTGTCCGTCTGTTTGTCAGCAGGCTAGTGTCGTCCTGGTTTCGTTTAGAACCAAAATTCAAAATCCTATAAATATTAGATCCGAAACAAATGTACACCAAATTTAATTATCACGATACAACGAGTGTTGGTAAAAGAGCAGGGTTAAAAATGGAAGTATGGGGTGGCAGCTGACAAATTGAAGTTGTACACCCGAGGGTTGAAATTTGCATACACGACAGTATTGAATCGATGTTTGAAGTGTAGGCTAACAGCGATTTGATTTTTTTGAAGTGTTGCAAGGGAATTAGAGCTTTATGCTGTACTAGCTTTTGCACGCAGCTTCACTCACTTTAATTTAGATTTTGACAATCAATTCGAGTTGTACTCTGCTTGTAATTATAGTAATTCAATCATGATTCGAAAGACATGTGGCGCCATCTATTATCATATGAACGTTATTATTGTTATCCTCGGGAACAATACTTATTTTCGGGTTGAAAGGTACCATAATATGTCCTTTTCCTGTACACCTAACAATGTATATGCAACATTTCAGGATGATCGCAGCTAAAGCACTAATGCTTTAGGCGTGAAAAGGTAACAAACGAATAAACTTCTTTTCGCATTTATATTATTCGCATTTTAGTAAGGATTGGTCTCAGACCAAATAATAAACCAAGACGATACGACAGCGAATAATAAAGTGAGGTCAGAACAAAAGTACTCCTCGCTCTGTGCATACACGCTCACACGCACACATTTACATCAAACTACAATTAAACTACGTCTCAATAAATGCACTATATATGCTTTCGAAACCGGCGTCACATCTCTGTTCGCAGAGACTGAAGGATTAGTAATGATTGGAAGTCTCTGGCATATCAGAAAACTCTTCAACAAGGAAAAGTCTCCATCTAGTCTAAAACCCTATCCGCTTAAATCTCATTCCTTAAACTCCACGGCCCCCCCTTTGACGGGTACGTTCCGATTGTAAATTTCAGCGCAAACCGGTTGTTGTTATTGCCGTCTTGTTGGCTAGCGCCTCCAGTGCTCAGCCACTAAATGTGCCGTCAGTGCCGTCACTTACCCTAGTATATTTGCCGGGAGGTCGATGTCATCGGTAGGACTACGAACCGTCCCTCGTCTGAACTGTGTTGGGTCGGAAGCTAACTTAAGAGGCTGGATGGGAGTATTTTAGGCGGTTGGTAATAAAATTGTTTCCGTTGTGTTGGTGGGTCAAACATCTAACATTTTAAATACAATGAGTTTCTCGCTGTATCAGTTTTTAAATGATTTCGAGAGATCTAGTTAGGCAGTTCCCTCTTATAGAGAGAGGAGGCCTGTGTCCAAGCCGTGGAAACATTAATAGGCTGACGATAATGATGAGTTTTTTCTAAATAAACATCATCATAAGATTCTTGTAATCCCCGAAGGATTGGACAGAATTATTTTTCTACACTAATATTATAAAGAGGAAAACTTTGTTTGTTTGTTTGTTTGGTTGTAATGAATAGGCTTAAAAACTACTGGACCGTTTTTAAAAATTCTTTCACCATTCGAAAGCTACATTATCCACGAGTAACATAGGATATATTTTATCCCCGTACTCCCACGGGAACGGGAACTATGCGGGTGAAACCGCGGGACGTCCGCTAGTAACAAATAAACCCACAATTTGCCAGTTATGTTGAAGTCCCATGTAATAAGGGGCCAGTCTATTCCCATCCTCCAGACTGAAGTCTGCCTCCAGACTGTCTCCAGACTGAAGTCTGCCTCCAGACTGCCTCCAGACTGAAGTCTGCCTCCAGACTGCCTCCAGACTGAAGTCTGCCTCCAGACTGCCTCCAGACTGAAGTCTGCCTCCAGACTGCCTCCAGACTGAAGTCTGCCTCCAGACTGCCACCAGACTGCCTCCTGACTGCCTCCAGACTGAAGTCTGCCTCCAGACTGCCTCCAGACTGATGTCTGCCTCCAGACTGCCTCCAGACTGAAGTCTGCCTCCAGACTGCCTCCAGACTGAAGTCTGCCTCCAGACTGAAGTCTGCCCCCAGACTGCCTCCAGACTGAAGTCCAGACTGAAGCACAAATCCAGACTGAAGTCTGCTGGCTGCTACTGAGAAATTGATGGAGTCCGGATTTGTGACAGTTGATGGCAATAGGCTGGTCCCTCTATCACATTTAACTTAAATGGTTACTGGCGAAATGTGGTCGTATTATAATGGCACACCTCTGCCTAAACTTTCGGGGTTTTTAAGTGTGATGTTATGATATGTTGACACGTAGTTCTTAATTACATAAATGATATTACTCGATTTTATAGCGGTTCTACAGCCTATACACCTACAGATCTACATTCTCAAATGAAACAAGACCGTCTATACAATAAAATGAATATAAAAAGTAATACGAACCCATAAAATCCTCGGAAGGCGCACAATAGAAATAATGGGCTGCGTATGATATACAACGCGTTTCTAGAGCGGGTATAATAATCGTAACGCGCGGATTAAACATTTATGTACTGGAGTACGTAGACAAGCGACTAAATAGTCGTCGATGCAACTGACCTCTTTGGCTAAGAGAGACACGTCCAACCCAGAAGAGGATCCAGCACAGAAGCCTTCAAACCCGAGCACATTCCTTTCAAGCAGCTAAGAAGCTGGTTAAAGGATCACATTCTAATACAAGCAGAGAAATGGTGGACCTCGACACCAGGATGTAGGCAATCGAAGGAAGCTATGAGATCCCTGGACTTAAAGCTGACTAAGCGCTTTCAGCGCCTGGACAGAGATAACCTGTGTCTGGTGGCGGGGACCATCACTGGACACTGCCACTGAATAAACACTTCTACACCCTAGGTATTACTGACAGTCCCCTGTGCAGAGCGTGCATGGAGTCGGAGGACACGGTGGCTTATGTGCTCCTTGAGTGCACCAGCGTTATCCAGATTCGCGAGAAGACTCTTGGAACACCAATATCCTTTCGGATGCCCTGAAAAGACCGGGAAGTTTGATCTGATTCTGGAGGGAGGTGGACTGGTTGGAGTAACGGCCACCACGGCTCAAGTACAATAGTCTCTACGGAAACCAAAACCCCATAACTACAAGTTTTATTAAATTAAAAACTTAAAACACCCCCGACACACAGGGTCAAAATTTCAAGAAAATAAAATGTAATTCACCATTTTGTGGTGACGGCCATCTTGGATTTGAAATTTATCATGGCGTATAGTATTTTGCTAGTCAAGCCATTTCATTTGATACCCATATTGAGGGAGTTGTTGAATAAATATGTAATCCGCCATTTTGTAGCGGCGGCCATCTTAGACTGATTTTATCAAAATTAGCAAAGAACACTCTCGACTAAACCACCTTTCAATTCGGGCGGTACGATGCCACAGACAGACACACACACACCAGACACGTCAAACTTATAACAGTCGTTTAAGCGTCGGGAGTTAAAAACAAGACACGCTCAAGCTAAGACGCGTGTCTTAGCTTGAGCGTGTCTTGTTTTTGTGTCGTGCAAATCGGCAGAGGAAAACAGTACGGAGACAAACGAATAAACGAGAGACGTGCCCGTTAGTCGCGTCGCAAATCGCAACGCCCGGGGCCGCTAACGGGATAGTGTGACCATGGGTCACAGTGCACGATTTCACGTTTTCATACAAAGCTTACAGGTATGTAACTTACCTCTTGGCCGCTTTTCGCTTGCTTTTATTTCAATAATTGTCCCATGGAATCGTACTACCGGGATAAAACGTATCCTACGTGTTAACTCAGATCATAAACTATCTGTGTATTAAATTTCATCTAAATCCGTTCAGTCGTTTTTGCAAAAGTCGCAAGTGTACATCTCCTCATCATTCGCTTCCATGTCTGTGTGGAATTACATCGTCGTTCCGTCTGCATGGCGGCACCACAAAAGACACGCGAGCAACAAAAAAACGTAGCAAATGAGGAGTTATTGTCTATTGCTCGTTATTTTCCAATATAGAATGACGTAGCTCCGTAGCTTCGTAGCGCTACGCCGTAGCGCCGGTGCTACGGAGCTACGAGTTACAAAATAACGTTTTATAAATATCGGGTTTGAGACGTAAACAAATAGGTTAGGTTTTAGTTAGGACTACCTATTTTTCTGACCTAATTCATTAACTAAGTTATGTAGGTACTTTATTTTTAAAATACCATTTTAAACAGTGATGACCTGGTCACGGCTGCGGGGTTACGCTGGATGCGAATCGCACAGGACTTATCAATGTGGTGACATTTTCAGGAGGCCTATGTTTAGCAGGAGACGTTTTTGGTGATGATGATGATGATGACTAAGTGCGGACGATAACCGCGGACAACAGTTCTACAAACTTGCGTTTTGTACATTTCATTGGTGTTTCTTTTAACGACTGTAACTTGACCTGACCTGACCTCTACATACAGTAAATTCCCGATGCTTAAAACAATTTCCTCTTGCTAGCGAGTGGGAGGTGTTAACCTAGAATGGCAGTTTATAAGGCCATCATGTTCTCCACTCACTTGCAGTTAATCTTGTTCTGTTTCGATGTGCACTAAAATAAAAAGAGTAACCATGGAGTTTCTTGTCGGTTCTTCTTCATGGAATGGACCAACGCGAACCGTGTTCCATTTTCGACATTTTATAAGGGCCCATCTAGGCCTATGTGAAATAAAATATTTTGATTTTATTTATAACAATGTGATACAAGATGACAAGAGTGTGTTGCAATAATGTTGTTGATGGTGGTTTGTGGCTGTTTAGTGTTATCAATGAATCAACCAAATACTTTTTTCGAACGTAAACCCAGAAAACAGTCTGAATTATTATTAATTAAAAATCAATTTAAAACAACACCACACAACAGTCCAATTTAACAGTCCAAATTACTCCAATTTAATCTTATTTAATATAATCTTAGACAATTATGTTGTCAGATTAATGATGGAATTAAGCGTCCTTCTGTGGAATTCTATGTCACAAATACATCATCTGCCTTGCCTTTCTCAACATGCTGGGATTTGCTTCCAATCTAACTGGATGCAGCTGAATACCAGTATTTTACAAGGAGCGACTGCCTATCTGACCTCGACAACTTAGTTAGTACTGTGTAATACGATACCCTTTGGCAAGACTGGTTGTCAAAATTTCGGGCTATTGACTACCTGTAATGACTGTCAAAGATCTACAAACGACAGCCGGGATCAACGGTGTAACGTGCTTTCCGAGGTACGGAGGAAACTCGGTATTTAATGGGACCCACCACAGACCAACCTAGGCAAGTATAGCTTAAACTGAAGATTGATTCGAGCAGCTATTATTTTTAAGCCACGAACTCCTTATTAACGCGAACTGAGAATTACGACGGTGACGACGAAAGGAGAACACTGAGACGACGATAAGATGTTTTTGGGTGTGCTATTTCTATACAGTGAATATGCAATGAATATGAAGAATATGCAGTGAATATGTGATTGATCGATGATCAATGCAATCGATATTTTGAATACTCGATGTATCGACTGACGATTTATTAACCATTCCATATTATGAACGTTCGAGTATTTAGACGTTGAATTTATAAATATCGATTGAGATGCGATTATTTAGCTTTCGATATGGCATAGTACACTCCATAATTTAGATGTGTGTACTGAAAAAACACGAAATGTTCTTCAGAAACAAAAAAGTTTGTTTTGTTTGTATCTAAATTCACAACCCTTCACATTCTTCTAAACAACCCAACACGTCTTCAAACAAAAACAAAAAATAACGTATCACAAAATTTAACAGATCCGAAAATCCAGGCGAAACAATTACTTATTCGAGACAGGGACATGCAAAAACATCACGCGCTGGCAAATCTCTTCCTCATGCGCTTACGGAATCACAAATATGGCGGCGAGGAATATTGAGAGAAAGCCTTGTATTGTTTCTGAAAGGAGGAGATTAGTTGATATGCAATTGTTTGGAGATGTTTGGGACTGACGGAGCGATGATTGCGTTGAAGAGGCTGAAGTTCAAAAAGATTGTGTCTGTGAAAGTTGAGATGATTTTATTTGTAGGACGAACGAAAAGGATAAAAAACGAAATGGCAGTAATATGATAGCTCAGTTGTGTTATTTTCGGACTGCCAAGTTATAGGTCTCAAATTTGAACCCAAGTTAAGCACCTCTGATTTTTCGAATTATACTCGTATAGCACTTGTTTCTGTGAAAGATAACAGCGTGTAGAATCCAACATGCCTGAGAGATATTTCTCGAAGCCATGTTAAGCCAAGTTGGGGGCCCATAAGCTAGTCTAGGCAATAACCACACCAGAAAAAGACAGGAGCATAAGTATAGCCCGCCTTTTTGTGTGCTATTTATCTATATCTATCTATTACCATTTACCGGGTACAAATGTAAATAACGAGTGGTTAGAAATGAAAAGTAGAAATTAAACTGCCTGACCTAATGATTGATTTCAGAATCTTACGCTCAGATTTGCACTTCCCTAAAGTGCAAATCTGAGCGTACACCTAAAAGTATGACGTACTTTTGTAGTGTCTAGTACTTTTTGTCCTATGTTTGCTGCAGTACTTTTAGTAGTGAAGCAAAGCACTAATTAACAACAAGATTATTAGGAAGTCGATGGTCTTCGCAATATTTTAAAATAAAATAATAAGTTCGGCAAGTCATATAAAAAAACTGGAGGCCTTTGTTCAGGAGTGGGACCGAACAGGTTAACTTAAAAAAAAGTCCTAAAATAAAAACTGTCCGAAAAAAAGATACTGCACAATTTGGACTTTGCATTGGACATTGCGGAAACATGTTGTTTCCTTAGTAACTGGCTCCTAAATATGTACTTTAAATCATTTGGGCCAGTTCCATCAGTCAAATTAAGGCATGTTAAACTCTGATAAAAATCTACCTAAACGTAATTTGAACGCGTACATATCCAGACGGATTCACCCAAAAATACGAATACTCTTACTTACATGGCAAAAATTCCAATTACCCGCTCTGTTGATCTCGTTCGCGAGTCAATCAAAATGTTTTACTTATAATATGTTTTATGCATAAGTAGCTTACGGTATAATGTTCGCAAGTGAGTCTGTCATAATCGGGAGCTATATTAATGTATAAGTTGATATCAGTGCCATGCTGGCACTGATATCACTGAGGGCACATCGCTTTACCGTCTGCTTTATAATGGTGTTATTTTGAGGTTCTACGAGTAGTAGGTGATGAATTGAGATGTTGTGGGACCAGGTTGATATGGCAGAGTTATAATGATAGTGTCCAAAAATAGGATAAAGCAGAATTTTCGTTTAACAAAAATATTAGAACTACTAACGAACTACGTTACCACTACTGCACAGTTCATCGAACTCGTCGTCGCGCTTGCCGATCGCTAAAGTACGTTTTGTCACAGTAACAATACATTGCGTTTAGGGTAAAACCAATCAAAATTTGATTCCCATAACGTTCCTGAAATAATTTCTTGTACGGTCATCATAATACTGCTCTGTCAAGAGAGTAACGGAAAAAAAAAACAAAATGAATCAATGAATTTTTGAATCGGATTTTGTAAACAATTTTAAAGGTTCTTTATTGTTTTTTGCTTTTGCGTGAGTCCGACTCGCATTAACCAGATTTTTACTATTTTGCAATGCACTAACATTTAACAAAAACTCAAAAAAGCTACAAAAGCACTTTAATTGGTTTTCTATGTCGCTAAAGCTTAGTACAGCTGCACCCTGATGCAAAAAGGGTTTAACATAATCCCGTCAGTACGGGCAGCCATGCTACACGGCCGCTGGGAAGCGTCACTTTTATCGAATTTTCCGATTCAAGTAACCCGGACAAATTATGAAAACATACCCAGAAGACTGTCTAAAGTATGTAAACGTTACTGGTAGCGATATTAAATTACTGCATCTAAATATTCGTAGTGTGAACAAAAACTTTGATCAACTCCTGGTACTATTGCGCTTAACGAAAATTAACTTTGACATTATAGTGCTGACCGAATGCTGGCTGAGTAAAGCTAACAATTTACCAATATTGGAAGGTTTTCAGTCTCACTCAACTATGATAAATAAAAATCAAAATGATGGAGTTATCGTTTATACTAAACTGGGACTGCAAACTAATGTATGGGAACCCACCTTTAGGGGTGGAAATTGTCTCATGTGTCAAATAGACAATAAGTTAGCAGTAGTGGCAATCTACCGCTCTCCGTCATACAAGTCCAACGATGATTTTGATTATTTCAAGACTAGCTTGAGTAATGTATACGATACCATATCCGCCTGCCCAAATATAGTACTAGTAGGCGATTTAAACTTGGATATAATGAAACGTAATGAGGACAACAAATGTCTTGACTACCTTATTTTAAGCGCTTCTCAAGGGTTATTGCCCACTCATGAACTTCCCACTCGCCTTGAGAAAAGCCTGGATCACATACTCCTAAAGACTAAACTATTGTCAACCACACTTATTTTAGAGTCACATATTACTGACCACAAGCCAATTCTCCTCGACATCCAGGACGCAAACCCAGCGCGCAGGAAATGTTACCTTTCCACCCAACTCAACCATGACGCGATTAGGCTAGAATTGGAAAATACAGATTTTTTAAATATATACTCCGAGGAAGACGCTAATATCTCAATGAACAAATTTATAGACATCGTTACCATGGTCATATCCAAACACACCACTCAGGTTAAAGTCCCTAGACAAAAAAGAACGCTAAAACCCTGGATAACTCCTGGTCTTCTAAAATGCATTAAACACCGGGATAAGTTACACATACGGTCTAAGAAAGCACCAGACAATCTTACACTTAAAATTACCTATAATCGCTACCGAAACTTTTGTAACAATCTACTCCGAAAACTTAAAACATCATACGAAAGGAGTGAGCTTGAGAAAGCAAGTAATAAACCAAAACTTTTGTGGAAAACAATAAAGGAAATAACCAACACCACGAAAATATGTGCAAGCCCCGTTGAGCTGTTAAAAATATGCAATGATCCTAAGTCGTCCGTAAATGAGGTCTGCAGTTTTTTCGGTGGCGTGGGACGAAAGCTGGCTGACAACATAATATCACAACACCACAGCACATCACCTAACACTAACGACCAGTCTCATCTAAATAGTATAAACCCCTCCCCTGTAAACTCTCTCGCGTTATTAGAATTAGATGAAGCTGAAACAGAGTCGCTTATCCTACAGTTGCGGAATGACTGTGCTATTGGATGGGACGGTATATCACCATTTTTATTGAAGAACTGTCGCCACGTACTGATACCACCACTCACCTTCATTTTCAACCGCTGTCTACAATTTGGCGTGTTCCCGGATGCTCTTAAAAAGGCTATAGTCCATCCTATACACAAGGGAGGGAGCAGAACCTGTGTCAATAACTACAGGCCTATCTCAGTCTTGCCGACACTTTCTAAGATCTTTGAGAGGTTCTTGAACAATCGTCTCAGGAGCTTCCTAGAAAAACACAAAGTTATAGCAGACAACCAGTATGGCTTCCGAGTTGGTGTTTCAACAGAGGATGCTGTGCTGGGACTGACACAAGATGTAGCTAAGAATCTAGACAAGAAGACTAAATGTTTAGGTATGTTTCTAGACCTGTCTAAGGCTTTTGACACAGTTTCTGTTCCCATCCTTATCTCAAAATTAGAACACTTGGGAGTACGTGGCGTGTCACTTGAAATATTCAAAGATTATCTCAAGAATCGGACTCAGAGAGTTAAAATTGATACCTACCTCAGTGATGAGGAGGTTGTTACGTTCGGCGTCCCTCAAGGCAGCATACTGGGCCCCACCTTATTTCTAATTTACGTCAACGACCTTTGTAAAATGGACCTTCCAAATACTAAGATTTATACATACGCTGATGACACGGCGATCGTGGTTCACGGCCCTACTTGGGATATAATCAAATCTCTAGCAGAGTCGACAGTGGCGGAAATAATGAAATGGCTCAACTCTAATCTTCTCACCTTGAACGTAGACAAAACCTGCTACATCCCATTTGCAATTAGGCGAAAGACCGCACCGTCACTCAGTTTTTCAATTACTGCCCACTCATGCTCTAACAGATCAGCACCATGCCGTTGTCCAGCACTAACTAGAAGCGACAACGTAAAGTACTTAGGAGTCCTCATAGATGATGGACTCACATGGGAAAAACAACTAGGCGCTGTCACGACTAGAACATTGCGCCTCATACATATATTTAAATCCCTCCGGAACTCTGCCAACGCGGATATATTAAAAATGGTGTATTACGCGCTATGCCAATCGGTCTTAGGATATTGCATCGCTGTATGGGGCCCTGCAACGAAAGGTCACATGCTGAGGGTGGAGAGAGCACAGAGAGCGGTACTAAAAGTAATGACAAAGAAGCCTCACAGATACCCAACAACACAGCTGTATGCAGACTGCAAGGTTCTCACAGTACGTCAGCTTTTTGTGCTTCAATCTGTCCTTAGAAAACACAGCAGTCTTCCCCCGTCTAACCCGAATAAGCGTACAAACCTTCCCCCAGGCACCCAACACAGAACCGCGTTCGCGCGACATCAATATTATGTAATTAGCGCGTACATTTACAAGAAGATTCATAAACATCTGAATATCTTAGACCTCAACAAGCACAACCTAAAATTAAAAGTGACAGAATGGCTACTTAAACAGGACTATGCCACAACGGAGACTTTGCTCACATACATCACCTAACTAGCACATTCTCATCACCATCCTTGCACGAATACTTTTATCCTCGCATCCATTCAAACTCGCACATACAACTCACACATCAACACACCAACACCACATTCTCCACTTATCCACTCACACATAAACACCTACACACCCACTATCACATTCATTCACCCTCACCCTCGCATACTCACACCTAGGTACATTATTTAAAATAAAACTACAGTAACCTAACCTATAACTAGATAGAACCTATATCTTCAATCATTTGGAACCTCATTGTGAAACACTGTCTCTTAAGATACAGGATACCCTAGTTTAAGAGACAGAGTTTAATTTATTGTGCACAGATTTCTGAAGCATCTAAACGTTCAATGTTACTGTTCTACCACTAATTCAAAATTGTAAACTGTTCAATCTCTGTGTGTATTTTGGGAAATAAAGATATTTATTATTATTATTATTATTATACGGCGGTGGGCTACGTTTCCAAACGTCGCGGATAGGGATAGATTTGTTGTATTCACGGAATTTTGACACATGATAGCAATTTCTTATTAACTGCGTTTTTATACTGCATTAATGTCAACTATAAGAAGGTCAAATAAAAGTTTCCATTAACACGGCATAAACAACCAGCATTCAATATTCAAGAGTAAATAAGCGATAAATATAATAAGTAAGAGGGCGGAAAACATAAAAAAAACATATGTTTAGGTACGTGATTTCCCTGCTGACCTGCCGTCACGAATGAAATAACTTTACAGTATTAGTTTGATGGGCCAAGAAGGCTTTTCCATAATTAATTTGCTGTAAGTAATCCTTTACAGAATTCTTATAAAACAAAATTTGTGTGGTATTATGTCACCGTAAAATTGTCAAATACGTTATAATACAATATAACGTGTATCTCTCTAGCGATATTGTAAAGTCTCGAATTATTGTCAACTGAACATACGGAAGTATCTCTGCCCCCATAATCGGGATTTGGGGCACCCCCCCGTTAGGTTAGTTAGGTTCCTTTAAACCCTGCACCCGGAAATAGGGGCGAAGCGGGGCTCCGTCGACTACGCTTTTTAGGGGAATATAAAATGTTTTAAGGTTAGGTTATAATAATCGGTATTTCTCAGGAATGGTACAATATCTTTTCATGAGAGTTGTACCACTGGGCAAGGGGGACTCCTCCTTCCCTCCACACCGCGTGAGTTGACTACCATCGCATGCATTTCACGTAAAATAATGCGTTTTGTTGTAAGCAGTATGTTTATTTCACAATATTTCGAGATTTTACAATATCGCTAGAGATATTACAATATTACGTATTTGACAATTTTACGGTGACATATATATTACTACTAAAAAACCCGACTGCAAACAATCACGCTCTAATTAAATTCGGGGCTCACAAGGTAAAATCGACTCCACCTATTTGTAGTAGGTTAAGTAGCCTACGTTACCCGTGCCACAATAACGAACCAATTGACACCTTATTCATCAAATCGAATGAATAGTGTCGGAGGAACGTACGTAAATACAAACTTACACACATCCATACATAACGTAGACTGTAAACTCAACTTGCTTCCTGTTAAAATGAAAACTCTGATATTTTTTTCTAACTCGTCGTCTCCATTCGCAATACCCTCCCGAATGTTTCCAATCATGAGCAGCGCACTGTCACATCGCATGCAATTATCCCCGACTGTACCGCGACAGCCGATCACTCGGCTTCCGTTGTTGACTGTACACTGACGTAAATAATGGGGTAGTCGAAATCATGAAGGATTTTATTTACATTTGAATAATGGCATGCGTGTTTGTTCTTTTCATTCATTCTTCAGTAAGTTTTATGGCTTATTAAGTGGGCTTACGCAGCTGTTACAAAGGTTGTGTGTCATCATATCATCATCATCTGGCTAGCCTTTTTCCCAACTATGTTAGGGTCGGCTTCCAATCTAACCAGATACAGCTGAATACCAGTATTTTACATGGAGCGACTGCCTATCTGACCGCCACAACTCAGTACTGGGTTAAACAATACCCCCTGGTTAGCCTGGTTGTCAGATTGTTGGGTCTGTAACGACTGTCAAAGATCTACAAATTACAGCCGGGACCAACTTATGAAGCAATCTTGTATTCTCAAATGCAAGATTTCTGGCCGAATTTGCAAAAAACATGTGAGATGGCATAAAGCCATTTTGTTGTAGCCAAAAGTTATTTTGTTTTTTTTTTTTAAATATTCAATGGTTTTACGAGATTTTTACGCGCTGTGGCCTTTATCAGCGGAAGTGTTTTGTAAGATCTAATTATATGGCAGCACTTTAAGTTTTAAATGACGGGTATTTTTTAGATCCCAATGACCGCATGAAAATCCAAATACCGAGTCTTAAAGTTCATCATCTTCAGAAAATTCTTTTAGTGTGCCAATTTTTAAATCGTCTCATAGCTCATCTGAGGAAAAGTTTGATAGCATAAGAAGCAACAGCAACAAAATGTAATAATTACCAGTGGTAGCCAGTGGTTGGAATTCGATCATAATTAATTTAAAATCAAGGGTACAGCGTTTTTTTTTTTTTTTTTTTTAAATGGTACTGCGTTTTTGCTTCACGTATTTATAAATATTGTCAAACGTCAACAAAGTCGTTGCCATGACGACCAAGTCTTTTATTATACAAATTGTGCGCAAGTACCTATGCGTGTGTCAAATACACGGTAGTGTGTAATGTTTATTATGCATAATTAAAAAAGAAATAGCATCATATCATATTATGTGCGACATACTCCTCCGTCCGTGCAATTTTTGTAAAAAGGGTTTCTAAGTTTGCTCTTCACGTTATCATATCAGACTCCAAATTATAAATTTTATATACAAAACTTATCTTCATAATAAAATACTGTCCCAACTTCATAAATTACATTATTTGCAAAATACAGCCAACAATCTGATTCCACAAACATAACAGTGAGTGGTCGGTGAGTTGTGTGCTTGACACATTTCGTTTTGTGATGTTTTGACATGTCAATGGAAAACACACAGTTGACAGACAAATGATGCGTTGAAATCAGGGTCCTGTACACAATGTAACTAAACGTAGTGATTATATACTCTGTGAATGTAACTATGAATGCGTGACAGTAGTCTGAACTAATGTCACTATTTTCTTTTTCAAAACAAACTACAGAGGGTGTAAAATACTCCTAAAGAAGCCGAACGGCACTCGTGTTTCCCGTCCTTGTGTGTTTTTTTTTTTCGACCATGTAGGCCTAGGTTCCAAAGTTTTTTTTTTATAGCCCCATGACCCCTGTACTATTCCATCCATCCATCCATCAGCAAAATGTTTTGAGTGTGTCACATTGAGTTATACCGTTAACCGTAATTTGTCACCCCAAAAAAAGTAGTTTTTCCGTAGAGTTCCTTTATTTGATATAGAATACTTAGTTAACGGTTTCGTGATATTCGTTTCTTTGAATCTAATTCAATGTTGAAGTTTTCTCCTTTCATTTAATAACTAATTCAATCTTCCACAGGACCGCGGCGGCTGGTCGCAGTGGAGCGAATGGTCGCTATGTTCACGCACGTGCGACGGAGGTGTATCGCGACAACTTCGGACTTGTTCGTCTCCCGCTGGGTGCAGGGGGGAGCCTGTGCGCTACAAGATCTGTAACATGCAGGTGAGTTCTGTCGCCTTAGTGACTAAGAGCGAAGAGTCAGTATGTGACGCTACCATCTGGCTACCGGTAGGGAGGGGGGAGCCTGTGCGCTACAAGATCTGTAACATGCAGGTGAGTTCTGTCGCCTTAGTGACTAAGAGCGAAGAGTCAGTATGTGACGCTACCATCTGGCTACCGGTAGGGAGGGGGGAGCCTGTGCGCTACAAGATCTGTAACATGCAGGTGAGTTCTGTCGCCCCAGTAACTAAGACCGAAGAGTAATAAGTGACGCTGGCCATGCCATCGAATGTGACAGTTTGTACGACGATCCGGAGAAATGTCTCCCAATCCACTGTAATGAATGACGTAGTTCCGATTGACATACGCGTTTATATTGTAGCTCATGCTGCCTTCGTTTGAAAGTGAGGACTGAAATGATGTGGTAGACTGAGAACCGTAACTTAAAAGAATGCTTACCTTAAAGAATTTGACATCACACTTCAAAAAAATTATAGGCTGCTTAAATCTAAATTCTTAGTAATGGTTACTCTTTCTCAGACATTCAATCGAACACAATACTACGTGGTCGATAACCCACCCGATGGACAGACTCCATCAAATCCGTCACCAAGATCCCTCTGGCAGAATGTGCTCACCATGCGGCTTAATAGAGACCGATGGAAAAGGATTGCGAAGGCAGCAACCGCAGTTGTGGGCGACGACCCATGACCAAAACTAGTCTCTCAAGCTCGTGGTTTAATAATAACAGCCGCTCGGGTTATCTTCAGGTTAAGCTTCGCTTGCCTAGATAAGCCTGTAGATGGGTGACACCGAGTTTCCTCTGTGCTTCGGAAAGCACGTTAAGCCGTTGATCCCAGTTGTCATTTTTATATCTTTGACAGGTAGTAATGCAATGGCCTGAAAGTTTGACAACTCTAGTCTTATCAAAGAGTATTTGGTTATTACCCAGTACTAACTGGGTTGTGGAGGTCAGATAGGCAGTCGCTTCATGTAAAGTACTGGTATTCAGCTGTATCTGGTTAGACTGGAAGCCAACCCCAACATAGTTGGGAAAAGGCTAGGCAGATGATGAGCTTACATAAATTAGTTAACGTTACCAGCAACAACAGCAGTTATTACAACAGTCAGAGGCAGCGCAAATCAAAGCCATTATATTAACCAATCACTTTTAAATCCTTTTCCAACATTAATTTCTTTCAGCAACAACAAACAACGCTTTACTCGATATCGTCGCAATCAAAGTGTCGTATTGGACCCCCGTTAATTGCGCCATACACTGGCGGCCGAAATAAATGGGGCGTTAACTTAATGAAACTGTTTAGCTCGCCGTTCTGCCCGGTTGTGGCGCTCTTAAATGATTAGTGAGTTTGGGTAAGGATTAAGTTTTTTTTGTATGTAGGGGTTATTCGGTTGGTAAAATTGATTTTAAGCTAGTACTAGTTATTGAAATGTAACTATTTTTGCTGAGCAAGATTCGTATACAGGGTTAGTTTTCAATGACCAGCCAAAATTTTAAATTAAGATCTAAATATCAAACCAAGAGTGAATTTTAAATATTATTGTCGAAAAAAAAAACAATATCATGTGTCTTAGAAAATGTATAGTAGAAATCAATGCATTTTTGTTGCAATATGCACATATTTGCTTTTTAGTGGTGGTCAGGAATGAAATTTTAGTATATAAATATGCTTTTTTTATTACATCGAAAATATTGTTGATTCTGAACAATCTCTGTAAAGGCCGGTTATTTAAACTAACCCTGTATAATCATATATAATCCCCGTATTACATTTATATTCTAGGCTTACAACATAATAATGATCTCTCCGCATGATTTAACAGTAATTATTATTCACTTTAGTAGGAATAATTAGAATAATATGATCCTAGTCGTTAGTTTTCTCCCTCACCATTAATAACCTAAAGTATATTTACGTGTTACCCATTAAAGTAGATAACTAGATACCAACACTTATTAGAGCTACAAACTATTTATTTTATTTTACTCCTTACATTAGTCGTTTTACTAATCTTTACCTAATTTATTTCATCATCACTGCTCTCAAAAACGGTGAAGGAAAACATCGTGAGGAACCAACATTTCGACGACATGTGACATCTACTAACCCGCACTAGGCCCGCGTGGTGGATTATAGCCCATTCGCAAAATAGGCGCTATGACGTGGAGTTGCGGACACCAGCCCGTAATACAATACAATACCTAAATCTCGCGTCATCCATCTTGCGTCAAAAAACACGAACATGTATCGAAAGCACAAAATCCCCTTTGTAACTCTATAATAAACTAAAACACGTCCACTTCTCCATAAAACTAAAGAAAAGATAACGATTACAGTCCCATAAATCAGGGTCCTTCACAGTAATACAAAATTTACAAAAACAATTGTGTGCCGTTTACATTGTCCCCCTGTGTAAAATATGGACGATAGATTGTCTACGGAACCGTTCTTTATTAAATACATGCAGGACACGTGCTTGTGAATAAAATGGATTTCAACTGTTTTTTTTTAACCTCGATGCAAAAACGACGGGGTGTTATAAGTTTGACGTGTCTGTGTGTGTGTCTGTCTGTGGCATCGTAGTTGCCGTACGGATGAACCGATTTTGATTTTGTTTTTTTTTTCGTTTGACAGGTAGTTAGTCGGGGGTGTTCTTAGCTATGTTTTTAAAAATCAGTCCAAAATAGCCGCCGCCACAAAATGGTGGATTACATATTTATTCAACAACTCCCTCATCATCATCATCATCATCATCATTTCAGCCGAAAGACGTCCACTGCTGGACATAGGCCTCCCACAAGTGTCGCCACATTGACCGGTCCCTTGCGACAACTCCCTCAATATGGGTATCAAATGAAAAGGCTTGACTAGTAGAATACTATACGCTATAATAAATTTCATCCAAGATGGCCGCCACCACGAAATGGTGAATTACATTTTTCTTTCACAATTTCCTCAATATGGGTATCAAATAAAAGGGCTTGACACCCGTAAGACGCGTTAAGAACCTCCGTTCAAAAAAAGAATAGGTACCATAAAATTATGACCCTATGTGTCTGGGGTTTTTTAAATTTTTAAATTAATTTTACTTGTTTTGTAAGAAAAGAAGCCTGAATTCTGGTCGCACTAACGGTCGGTCGCGTTCGGTCGATTGTGACGTCAGCGAGAACAAAATATGGTTTTCGGTCGCCGCTGACGACAGCGTCGCAGTATGGTGCTGTAATGGGAATGTTATAAATGGATTCGGTTCCTAATGATTAAAAAACTTGGTGGTGTCAGACGGCTACTTGATCGTTGAATTGCTAATTAAGTGTCATCTGCCACCAGTGGTGGCCGAATTACCACCACCAGTGGTGGTAGATGCGACAAATAGTTGCAACTGCCACCAGTGGTGGTCGACCGGTGGTGGCAGCCGGGAATAAAGGAAATTTCATCATCACATCCTCTGTGCGCATCAATGCGCTGTGCGCGCTTCAATTTAAGGAAATCACACTCGAAGATAAATGTTTGCTTTTTCTTAGCCTATGCCTTTCATTGCCACTGCTGGTCTCCTCCATAGCCTTCCACTCTTATCTCAGTGTGGTTTTCTCCAGACAATCTGTCACAAACTATTATTTGTTCGCGATTACGATATTGGTCACATAGACAAAGTTGTTCAGTTTGATGGTCTGTAGCACATAAACAACAAAATTGGTTCTAATTCTTTTTCGAAAACAGGTAAAAAACCGGCCAAGTGCGAGTCAGACTCGCGCACCGAGGGTTCCGTACAAACCTGTAGGTATATAAGTAAAAGTTATGGTAATTTAAGATTTTCGGAATTTTTCCTATATGTGTACTTTATAACGTTGCTTCATGCCAAATTTCAAGATTCCAGGTCGTCTGGAAGTATCCTTTAGGTTTTGATTCCCTTGCGAGTAGTTGCGAGTTTCAAAATATGCGGCTTTAATTGCTGTATCTTTTGATTGCGTTGACGTAGAAGTTTGATTTTGTTACAGCTTAAAGATATTATAGACTTGAGTATTTGTTAAGAATTTCAATATAATACCACTACGCGTTCATGAGTAAAGGGGTAATAAGTTTAAAATTATTAAAAATATTTTTATTATATGATGTAACTAAAAATTTATGCTTTTCGCAATTTTTCCTTTATCTGTGTTATAAGACGTTGCTTCGTACCAAATTTCAAGATTCTGAGTTCACGGGAAGTACCCTGTAGGTTTTGATTCCCTTGCGAGTGTCGAAAATTTGCGGCATAAACGGGAGTATCTTTTGATCGCGTTGACTTAGAAGTTTGATTTTTTCACAGCTCCAAGAGACCATAGACTTGAGTATTTGATATGAATTTCAGCTTGATACCTCCACGCGTTCCTGAGAAAAAAGGTCTTGACAGACAGACAGACAGACAGACAGACGGACAACAAAGTGATCCTATAAGGGTTCCGTTTTTACCTTTTGAGGTACGGAACCCTAAAAAAATCGACTTTTCATACATCAGCTGTTTGGAAATACAGAAATACATATATAAAACGGACAAACAAAAATCAATTCTTCATACATTATGTATGAAGAATTGATTTTTGTTTTCCGTTTTCCGAAAAGTCGTGGAACAAATGTTGTTGTTGGTGTTTTACAAATAACGAATACTGTATACGAGTTCAAAAAGATGGACGGACAGCGGAACCTTCGTTATGGGGTCCCGTGGGCACCGAACTAACAGAACAGCTTAAGGTGAAAGCGTCAGGGTGGCCCGCGAAATTCAAATTTTTTTACGTTTTTTGCAATAATTGCAGGGCAGTGCTAAGTTTTATGTTGATAAACATATCGGTCGCGACTGTAAGACGTATTAAGTTACAGAATTATAGTCATCAAAATCATCAATCAATAAAACCCTCCAAGTTCATGAGACTCGAAGAAGGACTTTGACCGTGAAAAATTCGTTCATCGACTCTTACGAACTTGGAGAGTTGTATTGATGATTTTGATGATTATAATTTTGTAACTTAATACGTCTTACAGTCGCGACCGATATGTTTGTCAACATACAACTTAGCACTGCCCTGCAAATTGCTAAAAACCTATGAAAATTTGAATTTCGCGGGCTACCTTGGAGCATCCCCTTAAAAGATATTTCTCACTCAAACCTACTTGCTTATCTTATTACAAAAGGAAATGAAAACACTTAAAACTATCCTCAAACTATAACCTCGAAGCGATCGCTTCCTCCGCACCGCGGTAATATTCAATTAAAAACTCTGAACTATCAATTTATTTGAGCTACATAACGAGAACACAATCAGGAACTATTTGAAACGATAACTTTCCAATATGGTGGCGTTTTCGAACATTATTCTCAGTGAGCGAACATGCGAAGAAACTTTGTTTTCAACGTGATTAATTGAATGACTTAGCGCTGAGCTTGTTACACCGAAGTGTACTTAAGCTGATCATGTTTGATACGGTCTGACAGCGGCCGTTGTATAGTGTAACATGCTTGGTTTTACGCATCAGGTTTTAGTTAGTTTAGAAATTGCAGTCCCATGCGACATATTTGTAGCGTTGGTAAGCTTCGCACTAGCTGGACTCTTGACCTGGTGAAGGTTGCGGGAATCCGCTGGATGCGAGTCGCACGGGACCGGTCAATGTGGCGACATACTCTTGGGGGAGGCCTATGTCCAGCCTGCAGTGGACGTCTTTCGGCTGAAATGATGATGACGTCTGCCATCATATAGTAGTCATGCCTAGAGATAGCCATACACGCTGGGGTGTACCGGACTGGAAACCGGAGCGTGTGTGTGATACCTGACGGGTGTACCTAGGGTGTATGGCTAACTTTAGTTTTATATAGGTTCTGGGGCATTCAAACTCAACTAAAAATCAGAGCATTTATTTCAATTAGACCATCACAGGCTCTTCTAAATTGTTAAAAAACCGACTTCAAAAAAAAAACAAAAAAGTTAAAAAAAACTTTAGCTTCTGAACTCGGTGACCTTTGTTTGATTGATTTAATTTTTTTGCCACCGACTTCAGAAGCTAAAGTTATTTTTAACTTTTTTGTTTTTTTTGAAGTCGGTTTTATTTTTTGCAAAAATGTTTTTATTTTTCACTTTTTAGTGGTTCACATGTGCTTGGTACACATGGAAAGTGCATACCGTTACAATTACAACAAGCCCAAACACGACTAGGATACATTGTCTCAATAAGGAGTTCCGTGACTCTTGGCTTCATCATCAGATCTGATGGTAGAATGGTTTTTATCGAACGCAAATGCTTCATTTGTTGCAGAAAATACCAAAATCGCTGTACGTTATCCTATAAAATTTGAAAAGTTCCCTCGATTTCGCCAAGATTCCATCATCAGATCCCGACTTGGTGGCTATGGGACCATTTGGAAAGTATACCCTTTCCAACAAAAAAAGAATTTTTCAAATCGGTTGGCAAGCGACGAAGTTATGCGCGAACAAACATAAAAAAATATTGAAACATCCGAATTGAGAACCTCCTCCTTTTTTAGAAGTCGGTTAAAAACAAGTCATTTCTTTACTTTTAGGTTTATATAGGTTTCGGGGTATTCATACTGAACTAAAAATCAGAGCATTTATTTCAATTAGACCATCACAGGCTCTTTTAAAATTGTTTAAAACAAGTCATATGGTGTTATAGTTTGTGAAAGTACTGTTTTTGCCCATTCCAAACGATAGAACTCTGTGGGGAGTAATGAGCAGAATACTAATAGAGTGAAACTCCAAGGACAATCTTTATTATTGCATGTTTGAATTTGTCACCTTAAGATTTCATTTCATTTCATTTCATTTTATTTATTCATTAACAATTTACTTGTGTTGAACATTACATTACATATTAAATAAAATTATAACATGCGGTAACTAATACATTAAAAGCTTATTAAAATAAAAGTTAAAAATTCATACAGTTTCAAAAATACATAATTATTCCAACAAAAAAGTACAATAAACAAATAGCGGTACAATGTCAAATTTACTTAATGTCAAAAAAAAGCGGTACAATGTCAAAATTTAATGTCAAAAATATAAAGGGAACAACTTCGTCAAGGTACAATTGGTTACTAAATTACTGAATGTCAAAAATAATAATAATAAAAATTCAAGTTTAGCTTTAGTTTGACATAAATTCAGCTACCGAGTAAAAGCAGTTTTTCAGCAAGAAGGCCTTTAATTTAGTTTTAAATGAGTGAGAGCTATAAATTAATAATTTCAAATCAGTCGGTAACCTATTAAATAACTCCACTGCTTGGTATCTGGAACAGTGCTTGGCTATATTAAATTTTGGTGCCATCTTGTGTTTAAATTCCTTTCTTCTTGTGCTTTCTCTTGTCTTACGTTCCTCTTGTGATTCATACTCATAAATATTCTTAGCAAAATGATTTAGTACTACTAATATGTATAAGCTAGGTACTGTTAAAATATCTAGTTTTTTAAAGTGCTCTCTACATGAGTCTCTTTGTGAGATCCTTACTATAGTCCTTATTGCACGTTTCTGTAAAGTAAACGCTTTACGGCAATTATAATTATAGCTGTTACCCCACAGCATTATACTGTACCTAAATCTAGATTCTACTAGCGCATAATATATAGCCTTGAGTTGCTTTAGATCTAACGTACCCCTAAGGCTCCTGAGTGCATAGCATGCTGATGAAACTGAAGAATCAATGGCAGCTAACTCCTGTTTCCAATTTAAATACACATCTATGTTAACACCTAAAAATTTGACCCTATCCACCAATGCAATCTTATCTCCATTGATTTGTACATCCAAATTTTCATTATTGCGAGATGTTGATTTAAATAAAATAATGTTAGTCTTACTTGTGTTTAGCAAAAGGTTATTGGCTTTAAACCAATCGCAGAGATTTTGTAGGCTTTTATGAACATTTTTGGTCAATTCTTTTAGGTCATTCGCCCCAATTATTATATTTGTATCATCTGCAAATACAACAAGTCTTACATCAGGCTGAATATAATGCATAAAGTTTAGCAAATCATTTGTAAATAGGATAAAAAGTATAGGTCCCAAAATAGAGCCTTGGGGCACACCACGGTTTATGTTTGTAATTTTAGAGGTGTATATGACTTCATGATTACTTTCGTCGATGCTTTTTATTTCGACAAACATTCGTCTATTTTGTAAGTAGGATCTTAGGAGTTGTAAGGCTTTGCCTCTGATTCCATAATATTCAAGTTTTGTCAGTAATAAGTCATAATCAATCGTATCAAAAGCGGAGCTAAGGTCGATGAATAGCCCTGCCACTTTCATTTTGTCATTTAATTTATTAATTATGTCATTTACAAGAGTATTTATTGCATCTGAGCAACCGACGCCTTTCTGATAACCAAATTGTCTTAAATTAATTATTTTATTTACATTTAAATGTACCATCAACCTTGTTTTGATGATTTTCTCAAATATTTTTGATAAGGTTGGCAAAAGGGATATAGGTCGGTAATTTTTCGGATCTGTCTTAATACCTTTTTTGAATATTGGAATTACTTTAGCCAATTTCAACTGATCTGGAAAGACAGACTCCTCAAGACATTTATTAAAAAAATCAGAAAGAGGGGAAGCCAAAGTGTCTATATTCTCCTTCAAAATCGATATCGGTAAATCATCAAAACCACAAGATTTTCTATTTGCCATTTTACTTATAATCTTTTTAATTTCAGATGGTGTTGTTGTATAGAACGTTAAATCATTTTCTACTCTTTTTGTGCTTTCTAAAAGGAAATTCATAGCTCTTTCTTTTTCATTGCTAGCGAGTGACGATTTGAACACAAAACTGTCAATGAATTGATTTGCGACCTGCTGGGGGTCAGACACCACTTTGTTGTTCACTTTTAGGATTAAGTTTCTAAATTGCCTATTTTTAGTTTTCTTTGTACATTCATTAACAAGTTTCCACGTTTGTTTTGTTAAATTTGTAGCGGTATTAAAATGTTTTATTATGGCTTTTTTCTTAATTTGGTGAATAACTCTTCTATAAATTCGAACATAGTTGTTTTTATACTTTTTTAGGCTTGCATTAGGTACTGTACCTGAGCATAGCACTCTTTTCATCTTACTTGAAACTTTAACCCCTTTTGTAATCCACTGTATTGAGGTGTTTTTATATGGTTTTATACTAATTGATTTCTTTCGGTAACAATCTTGAAAAACTTTACTCAAACAGCTTAAAAAACTATTTATTCCCATATTTGTCCAATTTTTCTTACTTATACTTTCCTTGAAAGCAATATTATTTTTATCATTAAATATTCTTTTTTTTATTATTACATTTTGATTAGATTTTTTCGATTTATTGTTTATATTTTCAAGAGTCACGTTGCAGAAAAGACCACCATGGCCATCTGCCAAACCATTGTGATCAACAAAGCAATGATCTATGTCATCATCAGCGAGATTTGTAATAATATTGTCTAAACATGAATATGCGTTGTTCCGTATAAAAGTAGGAGTATTTATTAGGTATCGAAAATTGTAACATGTCAATATGCTTAAAAATTCAGCATGTTTCTTACTGTCAACAAGTACGTCAATATTAAAATCACCACATATAATGCACTTCTTGTTAATAAAATGTTCTAAAAATGTTTCTAAACTAGATAAAAAACTCTCAAAATTTTTATCGTAAGGACTTCTGTAGCAGCAACAAAGATATAACCCTGTTTCAAGATCTTTAACCCCACATATTTCAAAACTATCTGATTTATACATTTTTTTTACAAAATCAATATTTTCACTTTCTGTATTTAAATGTGCTAAAATAAGACTCCCTCCCCTCTTTTTGTTCGTCCTAGTATTGTATGAGACTAAATTATAATTGGAAAAGTTAAATACATGAGCAGATTGTAGATTTAAGAAATGTTCTGTTATGCACAAGTAGTCCAACTGAATACCTGTGGTTGCGATGTATAATTCTAGCTCAGTTTTTTTATTACTTATTCCGCAAACATTTTGATGAAAAATCCTTAAACAGCTAGTTTTTTGCATCAAAGTACTATTACAGACTGTATTTGATCCATTATTCACGAAAAAAGTCAGTATCGTTATTAACTGTGCTATGATTTTGAACTTTAGTTGAAAATTGGTTTGTATTCATTATGTTGAAGTAATAAGGAATTGTACCAGGTTTAAAACGACACTTTTCGCTATCTACATTAGCTTGCATCATATTAAAATTTTTATTACTACAGGAATGTTCATGGTCTGGAAGTTTAAACAGCTCCAAGTAGTTTTTCAAGTTCCCAAAGACATTTTTTATTGCTGCATTATTGACTTTGCCGGTATACTTATGAAACATTTCATATGAATATTCTAGTTGTTTGTTCGTATCAAAAGTGTATGCAAATTTAAAAATCTGATTACTTAGGTGCAAGAGTCGATTAAAAGCTTCTATTCTGGTGTTAAACAAGGTAGTATTCGATTTTAATTTAAAAGTAGGACAACATACTATAATATTCGTATGCAATATTTTTTCGAGTTTACATTTAATGTAATCTACTAATTCTGCATAATTCTTGGAGACTAAAAAGTCTGCTTCACCTAGGAAGATTATACAGTAGTCATTAAGAGTGTAATTTATAAGTTTAATGTCTAATGTTGCAAGGAGTTCGATAATTCGGTATGTAAAGTAAAAATTAACCTACGCTGATTCCAAAACCATTTGGAGATTTTGGGGTCTTATGCCTTATTTTTCTATTTTTAGCTTTCTATATCACAAGATTGTGTTTATTTTCACAATAATACTTGTAATCATTTGACTTTCATTTGACCTCTAAATTACGTCATAACGTAGCCTGAATAGACTACTTCCTTCGTGCTTTTCAAGATAAATTAAAAAAAAAATACTTTTGTTTGTCATACCGTCAGTGTCAAATCAAAACTGTCAATGCTAGTTACTGTGTTATTTATTTGAATGCATCGCGCGCTGATAATTTCGCGTTCAAATGATCTTCGCAACAAAAAAGACGACGCCCAGGCTTGTATTCCATATTTACTTCCTTGCACCACTTCTTTTTTAGCGTTTCTTTCACATTTACAAACAATTTGTGTCGGCTATTTGTTGTAGTGTTTTTACATGACGGTACGAAGCATTTAGCACTAGTTGTCGATGACAGATTCATTGCACGGATACGCAGCACGGAGATAGAAATTAAAATTTGCTAAAAATCGTAGGAAAAGAAACTCAAACAAAAAGTTCACATCACAGTCACGATCACAGCATTCACATTTCACAACAAAATAAAAACACGTATCTGTCAAGCGTCAACTGTCATCAATGTCAACTTGAAGTTATTTAGTGTTTTTTGTATGTACTGAAAACGTGGCAAAGACTTAAAGCTATTCAGGCTATGAAATGACGTCATCACGAATAATACTTTAAAAAATAATAAAAAAGAAACTGTAACTTGGAAAAAAAAAAGCTTAAAATTAGTTGCTTAAAATTAAATGTTTTACGAAATAAAAATGTAAAAAAAATACCTGAAAAATACTTTACATACCGAATTCCCGCCTTCGGCATACAATAATGACATATTTTGTCATTCGGAAAAGTGTTTTTGGCAATTCCTAACACAGCATTGACATTATTATCACTTATTATACATAGCTTATTTAAATGAGCTTTTTTAAAAACTACATCTCCTTGTGTCATTGAGTCCATTGCTTCCAAAAGAGTGGAGCCCTCTAGGGTCGCCCGCTGTGGTATATCATCCTGAATCATATTAGGTTCCAATATTGTGTCATCCGACGGCATTTTATTTATTCCGGTCTGTTGAATGGGACTTTGTTGTGTTTCTTTGAAGTCGAGCTTGGTTCTAATTAAGCATTTGCGTTTTATTTTGGCCTCAGATTTTTTTGTGGATGTGGTTGTACAAATATGGGTCAGTTTGTCGATTCTTAGTTTGTAATCAGTGATTATTTTGGCTTGAGAATGGTTTTCCAACAACAAATTCTCTATTTCAGTTTCTGCAATTATTAACTTTTCTTCGAGTAGACATATCTTGCTTTTCAGTTCTTTTACATCGTCATTTAAATTTAAATGTAAATCGGGATAGCTGCGGTTTAACTCGTAAGAAGTCGTCGAAGTAAGCGATCTATATTCTTCCTCTTTTTCTGATAAATCAAATGAACTGTTTGAAGCAACCGAAGTATGTTTATTTCGAACAGTAACGTTGTCAGTGTACACCTCATCATTTGTGGTGATTGGATTATTAAATATTTGCCTTGGGTTTTCTGCCATCCTTATTTCGATATTACAGTTTAGACGTGTCCCAGACTGTTAACGAATGTGATATATCATCCAAAAAGAATCGCAGTTGGTGAGATGCGAACTCGCGCCTCGTCGTGTAATTTCCACAGCCGAACAAGCAAACCGTTAGACCAGTCGTACTGACAGTATTGAGGTCGAAATTTTGGTACTATTAATGTGTTAATTATTTGAAGATGTAGGTAGACCACTCATTAGGTACTTTGTTCAACTTGTTGTCACAATAATTATAATCATATAGGTATTTTATTTTCGTTGCCAATCGTTAAATATACGAATAAATCCGGTATTGTTGTACTCACAAGTTTTGAAAATTTTGTGTATTAACTTGTATTTCCACACAAACAACTGCTTGTCGTATTCCTTTGTTTCTTGGGTTGAAAGCACACAATGTCACTTAGGTATTCGTTTCATAGATTTTAGTACAAAAACGTGTATAAAGTTACTAGATAACACTATCACACACTATTTACTATTTATGGTTATGTTATAAGTAGTTTTCACTTTAAAAAACTCATTGTTTACGTTTAAAAATTAATTTAATGCACGGAGCCAACATTGCCGATATTTGGTGTACCCGACATCCGACAAGAAATGCAGATACGAAATGATTTTCAAAGTTGTCTGGGTTTTGAACATTACCACCTCTTGAATCGACTTGAATTGACAGGCGCTATCAATTTAATCATTCCTTAAATATATACGTAAAAGTAAATTCTCTACACCAAAAAGACTTACATCCAGTAAAGAATCTGATGATATAGACCTTACAAGAGATAAGTTACAAACACGCCCCTTGTCATTTTAAATTTAGAACATATACCTTGTTCGATACCTAAAAACTAGCCCAGTGCGAGTTTTTTTTTTAATTTACTGTATTCTTTACATTTATGTTGTAAGACACATGCCAAATTTCATGATTTTAAGTCAACGGGATTTCCTTGTGAAATCGCAAGATGCGACCAACAGTCATATCTTTTTTTGCTCCAAGATGATTTTTTGATTGCTCCAATTGGTAGCATACCTGAGTATTTGATATTAATTTCAGCTTGATACCTCTACGCAGACAGATGGATAACAAAGAGATCCTATAAGGGTTCCTTTTTTCTTTTTGAGATAAGTACGGAATAAAAAGAACACAGTAAACCTTTCATCACCAAAGACTTTTCCAAATTTCACTCACTGTTCCCGACTAGTGAATAATAAACGAACCAAAACGAAAAACTAACTACACAAACACAATCACAGAGATTCAATCTCCACGCTGTGAGCGGCGGTCGTGGATCACTCGGCCGTGACGTCTAACTTTGCTATAAGATCAGCTAACTTGTTCGTCTTATTGTTAGCACGTATTGTTTCGCCAAGTGTTGGAGTGTTGGCAGTCTTCTTCTAATGTTTGTGACTCGTACCTACTCGTGCTGTTCCAAAGATAGATTGACAATGGGCTACTTTCCACCATCAATAAATTGCAAATCTATTTAGTCCGTCAGTTAGTAGTATTGGAAAATAATGGACACATTTTTTTTTTGTAAATCAATGAATGTATGACAAAGTTAGAACTTATCAAAACTTGGGAGTTGGGGTGCGTGACGTCACAACGCAGTAAAACATAGAACTACACAAGTACCCAGACTACAGAATTTTAAAATCGTCGTATCTTCGTCAATTTTGGTATACGTAACAAAAGAAAAAATAAGTGTCAATTATATATTTTTTAATCTAACTGACGGACTAACTACATTTTTTCAGGACACAAGCCTATTGTTTTTTTGAAGTTACCAGTAAGACAAGAGTAAAGGATCAGCCGAATGTCGGCCGTAGCACAATCCATAGTCCGTAGCTCGGTAGCGGCTCGGAAACGTGAGTGTGTCCATACTAAATTGCACGGTCGACAATTATCTCGGACCCGACATGGTCTATTCTAGCGAGAGTCAAGCTTACAACAGCTTTAACAGCTTACAACTTAGCACTGCCCTGCAAATTGCAAAAAACGTAAGAAAATTTGAATTTCGCGGGCCACCCTGACGCTTTCACCTTAAAGGATTATTTCCTCCAAACGACTCGCATCGTATCGAACCGGAAAGTATATGAACAAATGCAGCGACAGCGGATCGCGTCCGGCAGGATGTCGACGCATACGATCGGCTACGTACTGTTGCTTGCAATCGTATTCGTTTCTGCGCCTAGTCCAATAGTTTCATTCCTACCGTGTCAAGCAGATTGGTAAAGCAGGCTATAAATCCTGTGTACACGTTTTAATATCCTTTAAAGGTTGCAAAATCCGTTCCAATTCGATGCGACGCGAGCAAAATAAATGAAAGTGATGGAAATAATCCTTAACATACCGAAGAGTGACGCGACATTCGATTGTATGAGTTGCCATAACGCAACATTAGCTAACGGTATAACAACTTTTGCTCGCGGCTTTTCTTGAAGGTTCAGAATCAGACCAGTAGTTCCGAAGAGTACAGCCTACATGCAAACTAACAAACTTAGAAAAAACATCCTCTTTATAATATTAGTATTGACATATTTTTATACAGGGTGTATACAGGGTGTAACATATCTAATCGAACTTCAGAAATATAATCAATCCCTGACCGCCAAGATTCAGTTCAAAATTTATCTGCCAAGACCCCACCTCCACGGGCAAGGGAGCAATTATCACGCCGCAGCTCGCCGCCATGCCTTAAAACTATTGCCAAGTAGATACCGTTACCTACTAACATTATAAATGCGAAAGTTTGTGAGTATATGGATGTATAGATGTATGTCTGTTTGTAACTCTTTCACGCAAAACTACTAAACGGATTTGCATGAAGTTTTGCTCACAGATAGTTTATAACCTAGATTAAAACATAGGCTACTCCTTTATCCTGGTAATAAGATTCCATAGGAAAATTTACTATAAAACTTCGCGAGGGCAAAGCTGCTGGCTGAACCTAGTGATTCATTTAACACAATGAATAATTTCACACGGTTTTTATTTGAAGACAAGGTGAGACTATATTGGTGCGACTCAACCGCCCGTGGATATAGCTGGCTCTGAAAAAAATAAACAAAGGCAGGTTATTAGCTTATTAAATAAATGGTCATGACAATTTCTTGCGTAACAAAGGTCAAATTCTAATACCGGATCGAATGAAAAGGTTCTCAAAAATAAGACGTTATGTAAGGTAATATTTATTTTTTCATGACATTATTTGAGACGAAATCTAATACCTCTAGAAGGTCAGAATTTCCAATTTAATCAAGGAGAATTAAAAAAAAGTGCCAAGCCACTTATCTGAGTTGAAAATAAAATTAAGTTCTAGGGTAAGCACTTAGACCCCTTTTAATAAAATTAGTGCCATCAGAAGTTCGTTAGCACTATTGTTTATTACAAGAGCACAATGGAACATTATTCCGCCATTTTCTAAATGCTAATTTAGTTGTAGTAGAAACTAGATATAGTGTCAGTTGGTGTTAACAATGAAATTAAAGAGCCAAAAGGGTAAACGTAAGCAAGGGGCCCGCAAGGGTCGAAGCCTGAAGGGACTATTCGAAAGAGATACCGTGGCCCCGGAACATAAAGGGCGAGGAAGGAACATGTATGGGTTTTAGTCAGTAAAAGTCTGACACTCCCTCCCGCTCCATCCAGAGTGGGAGAAGTTATTTGATAAAAAAAAAAAGAAAAAAAAATATATTTTACATAGAGCGACTGCCTATATGAACTCTACTACCCAGTTCTAACTGGGCAATACGATACCCCTATGATCTACAAATGACAGGCGGCACCAATAACTTAACGGAGGCTTAACGTACTTTCCGAGGCACTGAGTCAATGGGCTTTCACCCATCCACGGACCAACCTTAGCAAGCACGGCATAACCTAAAGATCGACTCGAGCGGCTGTTATTATGTAGTCACGAGCTCCTCACATTCCTCCTTTTGTTAAACAAAACACTGGCGATAAATTCAAGATTACCTACTCCACTGTAGGACATTTTATAAAAAAAATAAAATTTAAATTTAAAAAACCCCCGACACATTAAAAAAAAAATACCTTGATGAAGGTTTTTTTTTGGAACGAAGTTCCTTGACGCGCCTTACGGGTAGTGCGATTTGGTAGAAATCGTCACGTAACGAAATTCCGTATGATGTGTGTGTGTGTGTGTTTTGTGTAGTATAATAATATAAAATTCCTCATTCCCTTTCAAAATAGTGTAGGTACATTATTCTACTAGTCAAGCCGTTTCATTTGAAAACCATATTGAGGGAGTTGTTGAATAAATGTGTAATACGCCATTTTGTGCCGGCTGCCATCTTGGACTGATTTTTATCAAACATAGCTAAGAACACACCCGACTAATTCACCTTTCAAACAAAACCAAAATCAAACACAGACACGTCAAACTTAAAACACCTTGTCGTTTTTGCGTCGGGGGTTAAAAAGTCCATGTCGTCACCATTCAAACTTACTATCAATATAACAACAGAACATATTTTGGATAACGATCGCGCATTATACCGGCACCAACAAAAACTGTAATCAACTTTTATGTAGCAGATAAATTTTAATACCAGGGACACTCCATTTGCAAATTTAAATTTACAAAGTTGCTGCAGAGGATATAAGATAAATGTTGGATATAAATTGGTCTGAAATCGCCAACATGTAGCCAGTAAGCGTGGTGAAATAGTGTTTGTTTCTTCTGTATAGGAGAAGAGGTATTTTTACTACGGTAGGGCAGATGACAAAAATAAACGAATTACTACGTCAGTTACATTATCAAAAAATATTTGACCCGTATTTTTTAGGTATAGACCAAACTTAGAAATTGACCAAACTACAACGCTTTTAAAATTCTCAATACGTCACGCCGTGGTATAATTTTTAGTGCGTTCTGACGTCACGAGCCCCCACTCCCGAGTTTTAATACGTTTTATTTTTGTCAATATTCGTTGATTTACAAAACAAAAAATACGTGTCCATTATTTTCCAATACTCTAACTGACGGACTAAATAAATTAACAATTTATTGATTTTTATTTTATTTTTTATTTTTATTCAAGAGGAACAGCAAACAGCTACAACATAAAGTATAAAAGAATGTGTGTGTATCTTACATATTATTTGAACAATATTGTAGCCCACAACGCTGTTCACAGATTAACTGTGTGATGGTGAAACTAGCCTATTAGATCTATGTCTGATTCCCTCAGTGGACTGCGGTAGCCTGTCTCGACTGCGGTAGCCTGTCGGTAATCTGTCTAGTATTTTTACCCGACTGCAGTAAAGCCAAGAAGGGTTATGATACTAGCAGTCTGTGTAAGTTTGTATTTACGTAGGTATGTTTCTCTGTAGCGCCTAAACTATTCATCCGATTTTGTTGGATAAGGTGTCTATCAGTTCGTAATTATGGCCCGGGTCACATAGGCTACATTTTAACCGACTTCAACAAAAGGAGGAGTCGATTTTACCTTGTAAACCTCGAATTTAATAAGAGTGTGATTTTTTTAGTAGTCGAGTTTCCAGACTAATTGGTTGCAACTGAATACTAGTATCGTACATGGTGCGACTGATTTGACTTTTGGGTTTCTGACGACATACCTACTTTTTTTTTGCAAAATCAAATCATGAGTGAAATAAAAAAATACCCGCACTATTGTTTCTCCCTCTGCATCTTATCCATCAAAAGATTGTCTTGAAAAGATCGCTTTTAACGATAAGACCACCCATTGTATGTGAAATGTTTTCTTTACAATTTGTATGGTTTACATAATATACATCTTCTATCTATCCGGTTGTGATGTCAATACCCCGTTCATTCTATAAATTCTTACGGCTCTTTTCTCTGACAACAATCTGATTGAAGGTGACCTTCACCCAAAGCCATCGACATTCCCAATGTCTTTACAAAGTTTAGAACAGTACCAATATACATAATACATTTTATTACGATAAATTCTATTCCCCTAACAAGATAAAAAGAACCAACAAAGCCTGAAACTCAGACATACAGAATTATCTCAAAAAAGGAACGTCGAAAAGCGACCAATCAGATTTAAAAAACGCCGGGAGTCAATAAAACCGTAGCGAGCAACTCATTATCATTCTATACGCGCGCCTCCCTCCCCCAAAGAAGAGCCGATTAAGTTCGTGAGTGGTTCGGACTACAATATCCTTTTCAGTGAATGCAAATTACGCGGCGGTGTGAGTGGCAGCCTCTTCAATGGGATTTGGGCTTTTAAAGCTTTTGAGTTTTTTTGAATTGTGACGCGAAATATTGATGGTGTATCGCGAATAGGAAGGAACGTGATTTAAGGTTCCGACGGGAAGAATGAAGTATAAAATATTGAATTTCGTGTCAGGTAATCTTTTGTGTAAGTTGCTTTACTGAATTTGTGGAAAAATGTGTATCTTTAATTTTGTTAAGGAAACGAAAAGAAAAGATTATTTTAAGTTATGGAATCAGGCGTTACTTTGCGGAAATCCATGGCATCAAATGCTATGAAAAATATTTAGTTTTAATACCGCTAGACAAGCGGCGGCGTTTGTCTAGCGGTATTAAAACTAAATATTTTTCATAGCATTTAAAGATTATTTTGTTTTTGTTTTTAAAATGAAATTGATTTTCAAAACAAAATTAGATTTGAGTTTATTTAATACGACACAAAAACTACTCAAATATATTTTTCTGAAGGCAAGGCGACGCTTTTGATGTTTCGTTATGACCCAACTTGCAAATATGCCCAAAATACCAAAAAAAAAACAAGTCACACAAGTATTTATACAGGTGGATATTGATGTTAATTTTAGACTAAAGCAAAGTTTTGGTTTTGATAAATGTTCAAGTAATGTTTAACTTCGGGTCGATTCGGGTTCGATTCCCGCACGGAACAAATATTTGTATGCCCGACAGGTTCCGGGTCCGGCTGTTTGTGTTTGTGAGTTTAAATGTTTCTAAACGCAGCCATGATATAGGAGGAATTTGTGTACGTTACCCTAGCTGGAAAGTGTCTCCTAGAGTTATCTGAGTAGAATGTATAATTAGAGCCTTAGCTGCTGTAAATGTGCCCCCACATAAAGAATTTGTGCCCCCTGTAGTTTTGGAGAAAAACTGAAAAAACGATTCCTGCTAGGGTAACGTTTTTCTAGCAGGAAAATTCTAAACGAATGATCGGAGAGAAAAACATTGTGCATGGCCAGAGAGCTTATATTAGTGCGAAAATGTGCCCCCAAAAATAAAATTAGTGCCCCTTCAGGTTTTCGAGATATTGCATTTCTTGCTGGAGTAACGTTTTGCAGAATCGTATTTCTCTAAAACCATTGCATGTGCCCCTGTAGAATAAACATACACGTGTAGCTCTTAATTTGTGCCCATTAGTGCCCCGATTTGATTTAAGAAAATATTTATAATTTTCAAGTTATCGCGGTTTTATGAAAACCTGAAAATACGTCGCAGCGCCTAAATGAGACAAGGTACAAGCTCGCTGAAAACTATATTCGGTCCTTCTTGACGCTTATAATAACCATACAAAGTTTCAAAACTGTTCATGCATACGTTTTTGAATAATCTTGCTAAAAGTCAAAACGATGGAGTCATAACTTTGACGATAAAATACGAGGAACCGGCTCAATTCCAGATGTATAGGTGTAAACCGAAAGTTAGTGCCTTTTATGAAAAATACATGGTGAAAATATTCAGCTTGGAATGTTTCGCATTGAGTAAATATAAACGAAAAACAAAACATGTAAACAACGGCTAGTTATCCGACCAAATTCGAATGACTGCTAGAAAGCGACGGATTCATACATATCGATGACCTTCTTAACTTTACTCAATAACCGGTTGACACTTGTTGTGTCTGAGTACACTGAAGTACAAAAGAAGTAATGTAATAAAATAAAATTGTTATTGGATTATATTTTACTAGCTGTTTCTGTGACTTTGCACATGATTAAGTACCTACATTATGAATAGTAGCCTAAGCGCTATTCCAAGGTAAGCCATGTTCTTCTTCTAAATTTCATTAAAATACATGCAGTACTTCATGTGTGAACGACAGACATACATATCCAGACATTTACCAGGTCTATGACCCAAAATTTTGATTGGGGATGTTTTAAAAAAATACTTGTTCATGGATGGGGTGATGAATCTACCTACTAATAAAAAGCTAGTTGACACAACAGTAAAAAAAACACAAATACGTGTGTATTTGTCTTTTTATTCAGGTAAGTCTATATTTATTGATTCAAGCCGAAAAAATTAACACAAAAAAAGCAAATTAACATAGAAGATTACCTTTTTTCGCTTCCCCACCCCTGCTTATCTCTGGCCCCGCGCCATCCGCTAACTTCGAGTCGCAAGGAATCGCTTTGTCTAGCTTGGAGAAAGTGAGACAGCTAGTACGCGTACGGTATTAGTGGGACGTGTTTTTTGAGTAGGAAGTACGTTTGGATGATTACTTTGTATTTTTAAACAGTTGCAGTAATGACGCCAAGGATACTGTCGCGTTGAGACACGCGGTTTACTGTTTGTTTACTTTTTTTTTAAGTTGGTTGAAAGTGGCGTATTAATTAAGCATTTTAAAACAATGTTAAAGTTTTATAAAAATGAGTAACAATGATGGCACGATCTGCGTGGTAAGCATTAAATGGCATTGTTTTGACTTATTTAAAAGTATTTACCTAAGTAAACTTATAAACTTTATTTGTTTATTTTTGAACAAAATATGTTCTAAATCATGTTTGTTTATTTTTCGATACTTTCCGATTAGTCCATTATAAATTTCATCAAAATCGATTCATTAATTTGTTTATTTATGCTTAAATTTAGTTTTTTTTTTTCACAATATTATTACTTAGAACTGCTCTGTGATTTTTAGTGATTATGTGAATTTACTATTTGTATTTAGACTTAAGTAGATGAAAAACTGATCTGTGATTTCAAATAATGACTACACAAAGTGCAATTAATTTCGTGGTACTATTTTGTGTACTAATATTAATAGGTAGGAAATTTGATCTGTGATTTGATGCTATAATTACTTCAAGAATTAAAATTAAAGGAATAAAAATAAACATGTCCAATTGTCCACATCAACAAGCTGCTTCATTTAATATGATCACATGGTGCATTTCATATTGTTTTAATTAGCCCCCAAAACTTTTGAACGCGACTGTACGTACAACAGCTTAGGTTTAATACGTCCGATAAAGAAGGTCATCGATATGTATGAATCCGTCGCTTTTTAGTAGTCATTCGAATTTGGTCGGATAACCAGCCGTTGTTTACATGTTTTGTTTTTTGTTTATATCTACTTAATGTGAAACATTCCAAGCTGAATATTTTCACCATGTATTTTTCATTAAAGGCACTAACTTTCGGTTTACACCTATACATCTGGAATTGAGCCGGTTCCTCGTATTTTATCGTCAAAGTTATGACTCCATCGTTTTGACTTTTAGCAAGATTATTCAAAAACGCATGCATGAACAGTTTTAAAACTTTGTATGGTTATTATAAGCGTCAAGAAGGACCGAATATAGTTTTCAGCGAGCTTGAACCTTGTCTCATTTAGGCGCTGCGACGTATTTTCAGGTTTTCATAAAACCGCGATAACTTGAAAATTATAAATATTTTCTTAAATCTAATCGGGGCACTAATGGGCACAAATTAAGAGCTACACGTGTATGTTTATTCTACAGGGGCACATGCAATGGTTTTAGAGAAATACGATTCTGCAAAACGTTACTCCAGCAAGAAATGCAATATCTCGAAAACCTGAAGGGGCACTAATTTTATTTTTGGGGGCACATTTTCGCACTAATATAAGCTCTCTGATCATTCGTTTAGAATTTTCCTGCTAGAAAAACGTTACCCTAGCAGGAATCGTTTTTTCAGTTTTTCTCCAAAACTACAAGGGGCACAAATTCTTTATGTGGGGGCACATTTACAGCAGCTAAGGCTCTAATTATACATTCTACTCAGATAACTCTAGGAGACACTTTCCAGCTAGGGTAACGTACACGAGGAATTTCTAGTATAGGGTAACGTTTTTTGTTTAAAACCAAAAAATGCGGGGCATTCTTTGGGTACTGCCGATAGAAGAGAAATCTAAGTAATCTATATCTGCTACGGGTTGTGCCCCGCGCTCGCCTAAGTGATGCTACGCCGTGTGGATCGGCTACGAGTGCTAAGTAGCGTTAGGTGACTGTCACGCGAGTTTCATGATTTTTGTTCACCCAAACAGTGCTCAATGCGCATAAAGAAGATTTCACTTTAAAAAAAAAGACAAAATGTTTGAATGACTATTTCGTTCTATTTTAACACTAAATTCAACATCAATATGATCCTACTTTCATGAATATATTTCATTTTTCCGTATTCAATTTGTGTAAAATGATTGAAAACATGGAAACTGAAATAATAACAGTCGGTATTAACTGCAGATACTCTATACATGATATTTGTTTCCACTTTAAAATATGTTAACTGTTATAGATTGTATTTCTCTGAAAACAGGACAAATTTCACAGACAAATATTTCAATTTTTCAAATAAAATATATATTGCAGATTCAGTGAATACTCAAAATCTAGCTTCGTTTAAATTAACAACTATCATACGGTAAAAGAGGCCTATACTGAAGTTAGATTTATGCTAGGGGAAGACATTTGTCTGACGGCAAAAATAAAATACTTACAAGGAAACTTGAGCTTCTTTTGGAGATGTGTTTTCAAAAATATATCCTTAGTGTCCACCGTTGGCATGTAAGAAAGTTTTGTGGAAAATAGCTTGCTTCTACACCGAGTTGTATACAGGGTGTTAACGGACCCTTGAAGAAACCGTCTACCAAGCATTTTGTACATCAAACTAAATAACTCTACGCAAAATTTTCTTTCGTTTTAATCCACCTATACGTGTACCTCATTCATCTTCGAATTATAGGCAGAACAGTTATATTGTGCGGGTAAGCAGAGACTTCAACGACATATGCAAGGAATATGACTTTGATCCATTTACACTTAGTGTGAATTCGGCCAGAAGGTGCTTAAGCCTCAAATTTTTCAAGTAGCCGTAGGTTTTATTGTTGGTTTTGGTTTTTATATTTTAGCTTTTACTTATACTTACTTTTTACTTATATTAAAGCTATGTGTTTTGCGTTTTTGTGCTTACACCTTATACGTGAGGACTTGTAATTGGCTTTCTAGTGACTATGATTCTCTTTTTTTTTCTCCTGTATTTATTAGCTGTAAGTCTTCCATGTATTATATAAATAAATAAATAAAAGATATTGCTGGAAAATTACAACTGGACTTTTTTTGGGGTTAAAAATTACGTTTTACAGTAAAACTCAATGTAACGCACTCAAAACATTGTGCTGACGGATGCATTTCATAGTAAACGGGTTATAGAGGTGTTTAGAGTAAAGTTTGTGACCTTAAAAACTAGTATTAGAAAACAACCTTGTTAAAAATTTGAAACTGACCTCCAATGTAGAAGGGGGTCAACATGTCCGGGGCTGCGGGACTGTTCGAAAGAGATACCGCGGCCCCGGAACATAAAGGGCGAGGAAGAAACATGGATGGGTTTTAGTCAGTAAAAGTCTGACACTTCCTCTCGCTCCGCCCAGAGTGGGCGAAGTCATTTGATGATTTCCCATACGTAAAAAAAAAATGGGTCAACATGTCTGTGTCTGTCTCGGTTAGTGAATGTAAGATATATTGTTTAGTAAATAATATACAACACCACAATACATACCAAGACAGGGTTAGCGATAAGTCTGCGAGGTAAAATAGGGACTGGGGAGTTCACATTTCCTGGATGGGCCAGAATCGTCACACAGTGGGTGCCTGAAGACGATCATCATCACCGAGGTACCTGCTGGCGTGACGATTTAGCCACGTTCATGACAGATTTGCTAGAGAAGGAGAAAGAGTTGAAAAGAAATGGGGAAGGTTTGGCCCACCTGTGGGAAAAATAAGCTTATAAGCTTTACTACAAACGTTTAATTTAGAACTCATCATCTGCCTAGCCTTATCCCAACTATGTTGGGGTCGGCTTCCATTGCAAACGAATGCAGCTGAATACCAGTATTTTACATGGAGCGACTGCCTATCTGACCTCCACAACCCAGTTAGTACTGGGTTATACAATAACCCTTGGTAAGACTGATTGTCAGACTTTCGGGCCACTGACTACCTGTGACGACTTTCAAAGATCTACAAATGACCTCTGGGACCAACGGCTTAATGTGCTTTCCGAGGCACGGAGGAAACTTGGTGTGTAAAGGGTGGTCACTCATCCGCAGACCAACCTAGGCAAGCACAGCTTAACCTAAAGATCGATCCGAGCGGTAACAGCCGCTTATTTAGCCATGAGCTCCTTTGTTTATTTTAGAACTGTTCAAGCTAAAAACTAGATCTAAACCGAGGAAATAAATTAAACTCTCACGTTTGGCAGCCGCACATAATTCAAACTTTATTTTACCGAAATTATTCTGAAAACCTCCGAAATGAAAAAAACTCGCTTTGTGCATATCCCCCCCCGCCCGGACGCCGTGTCGAGCAGACGTGTTTTTGTACTCGCGAACCTTTTATTTCGAAAAACTAGTTTAAAGTGCAGTAAATTCATCTTATGTTACATCTACATGTGCTCAACAAAATTAAGATCATACAGTGATAAAACCAAATCAGTTCTTAAACTATTTCCGGAGAAATAAACAAAAACATTTTAAAGTTTTAAAGTGATCATTCTAAATTGCCCTGTGTATGTGCCGACGTGAACGACCTTTGGACGGATCAATGACACACGCTTGATACCGTATTAGTCACATAATTCGCGACACTTCCAATATACTGAGTGGCCTAGTGGCGTAAGCCGCTTGCCCGCAATCGACGCAACGCGGTGTCGTGAGTTCGAACCCCGCTTACTGCAGTACTTTTTGGGACATCTTTCTTACTACTAACGAAACGTGTAAACGTCTAGTGGACGGAAAAAGCAATATGATTCGTCGTACACCTCCATCAACACCTTGTTCCTGTCCTTTGACACCGAATTCACTGGAGGTTGGCAACCCAACACAAAACGACACCGAGACGCGAACACCTACGTCAACGCCCTTAATCGTGGAAACGCATGTGCTACGTACCACATTGCAACCACAAATAATTACTCAAAGTGGGTCGGCACCAAATTTAACTGATATTCAAGCAAGTGAATATGTTACTAAAAGAAAGCGTAAACATGACGACGAAAATGAGCGCTTTATGAATGATATGCAAAAATTGTTCGAATCTCACTGCAAAAACTCTGAATCACGTAGTAACAAAACAGATGCTTCGTTAAGTGACTTACATCATATGATGACGGAGATGTTAAAACAAAATTCCGAAATTAAAGATTCCGTCACCTTTATGTCTAACCAGTATGAGGACATGCGGAGCAGACTGGACCTGTTAGAATCTGAAAAGAAAACGGACCGCAAGTATATTCACCAACTTGAGGAAAGAGTTGACAACTTGGAGCGGATGCTATACACCAAAAAATTGGAAATTAAAAACGTTCCTTTATCTGCAAAAGAAAGTGAGGAAGAGCTCAGTTTGATTGTATTAAAGACAGCAAATGCTGTTGGCGTTCCTCTCCAAAGATCGGAAATTAGAGATGTTTATAGCATAGGCAAGAAGGACAAAGCTTCAAAAATTATTGTCGACTTAGCTAGCGCTGCCACTAAAGAGACCATTATTAAGAAAACGAGAGAATTCAACGCAAAAAACAAGCAGAACAAGCTCAGCTCTGTACACCTAAATATGAGCGTCCCTGCCACACCCATCTATGTGTCTGACTTCTTGCCTCCTCAAGCCCAACACCTCTTCTACCTAGCTAGAAAATTCGCAAAAGAACATAACTATTTATTCTGTTGGACCTCAGCTGGTAGAGTTTTTCTGCGAAAAAGTGAACCTGAAAAACCATTAATAGTTAAATGTGAAGCCGATCTCGAAAAACTGGCACCGAAAATTTGACTATATTATTTGTGTAATTTTATAACGTTTTCTTTTTTACTAATTTTTCATGTCATAATTTATTTTTTAACAAAACTTTTTAACTACTCATGCACATTTCCACATGACTATACACACTCCACACCTAAATACATTCACTCACACTGCATTATAACATCTTTTTACATTAATACGCGTGAGAATTTCAATGTTACCATTCTTTACACACACCCAAAACAAAAAACGCTCATCAAACATTCACCCCGCAATCACAAACCCATACACCCACTATTTACTAATTTCAACATTCGCTGATCTAAACAATATAAACAATTTAGAAAATTTAGTTCTGACGGAATTGTACAGCTGTGAACCAGAATCTTGTAAATCCTCCATAACAAAACCTAATAAATTTTTAAAAATTCTGCAACAAAATATTAGAAGTATTAACAAAAATTATCTCAGCCTAAATACGTTACTAAAAAGAATGCAGTTGAGCTGTGATGTTATAATTCTGTCGGAATGTTGGCTCTCATCCGTTAATAACTTACCACTTATACCTGGCTACTCTAGTTTTTCAACTACACGAAACTACAACCAAAATGACGGCGTAGTCGTTTACATGAATAATGATATCAACTTCAATATTGAAGAACCAGATATCTTGGAAGCGAACTGCCTACTTATTAAAATAAATAAAATGACCGCCATAATTGCAATATACAGACCGCCTAGCTTTCACACATTAGATAACTTTTTAAGCTCCTTACAAGAACTGTTATTAAAACTATCCGGTTTCAAAAATGTAATTTTAATGGGTGACATAAATATAAATATCAAAGATTCAAATGTAACTACTTCAAGCTACCTTGACCTACTTTCTTACTCTGGTATGATACCTGCACACTACGAGCCAACTAGAGGACCTAGCTGTCTAGACCATGTGATAATTAAAACTAAGGCTTCTTCTATTACTTTTATTATTCAATCTACAGTTACTGACCACGAAGCTACCCTTTTTTGTTTGAGCTTAAGTGGACAAAACAACAAAGCAAAATTTGTGAACAAAATTGACTTTGAAAATCTGATCAATGACTGCCAAAATATTGATTTTAATAGTGTGTACGATAAAAGTATAAATCCAAATGACCTCATGAACTATTTTATTCAAAACTTACAAAAAACTATAATAAGCAATACAATAAACATCAAAATTCCTAGAAATAAAATTACCATAAAACCGTGGATTACTCCAGGCCTCCTGAGGTGCATTAGAACAAGAGACAGAATGCATTATAAGCTAAAACACAATCCTGACAATGACGTCTTAAAAATATCCTACAAACGATACAGAAATTTTTGTAATGACATAATAAAAAAATGTAAGAGACAATATGACAGGAATATACTTGATTCGGCTGGAAATGATAACAAAAAACTTTGGTCCGCAATAAAAAATATTACCAATCTAAAAAAATCAAACGCACCACCTTTGGAACTTTTACATATTAAAACAACCCCTCAAGATTCAGTAAACGCAGTAAATTCCTATTTTGCAAGTGTGGGCATGGAATTGCAAAGTAAAATTCCAACTGGTCTTTCTCCACTCCCAACGGCAAATGTCAAGTCCTCGTGTAACTCTTTTGTGCTTTTGGAGACATCTGAAGAGGAAGTAGAAGGAGTAATCAGCAACCTTCGCTCAGATTGTGGAGCAGGGTGGGACAATATATCATCAACAGTACTTAAAAATTTAAAAAAAATTATAGTCCCTCCCCTCACCCATATCCTGAATAGATGTTTAGCAGAAGGCATTTTTCCAGAATCTCTAAAAAAATCAATTGTTATCCCTATTTTTAAGAGCGGTAGCAAGGAAGAAGTGGCCAATTATCGGCCAATTTCATTGCTCACCTCTATTTCAAAGGTATTTGAAAGGATTATTAATAACAGATTTGTAAAATTCTTAGAGGACAAAAACATCTTGTCACCTAACCAGTATGGCTTCAGAAAAGGAAAATCCACAACTGATTGTGTTCATACGTTCACTGAATTCATTGTAAGTAAATTAGATAATAGAAAAAAATGTTTGACTATCTTTCTGGACCTTCAAAAAGCTTTTGATACTGTGTGCCCACGCATATTAATTTCAAAACTAGAACAAATGGGAATAAGGGACACGCAATTAAAACTGTTTGAGAGCTATTTACAAGATCGTTATCAATCAGTTCGGATAGGCAATACGCTGAGTGAAGAGAGCCCGGTTAATATTGGAATCCCACAAGGCAGTATCTTAGGCCCCCCCCTCTTCCTTTGCTATATCAATGATCTTTGCCAGCTGATGATTGGAAACTGTCATGTAATGTCTTATGCCGACGACACTACTTTAACATTTTATGGTGACTCTTGGGACGAAACTTTTGTTGCTGCCCAAGCAGGGTTCAATAGTGTAACTCACTGGCTTGCTCTCAACAAACTGACCTTAAATGCAACTAAAACTAAATATGTAGAGTTTACAATACATAATATAGCATCAAACACTAATAATTTCCATGTTTATGCACACACATGTAATCCAGTTACCAACAACTGTACCAAGTGCCCAATGATATCAAAAACAGAATCAATAAAATACTCATTTCATTTATTTCCTAAACAATTTTTACATTGTGTCGAAAACTCATTTAAAACTAACACAACATGGATTTTAACGCTTACAATTCAAAAATAACATAATACAATTAAAATTTGGATAACATTAACAATTTAAAATATATACTTAGTACAATTAAAATTTGGATAACATTTAAATTTAAAAATAAAATACTTAACACAATTAAAATATAAATGAAGAATAATTTCAATAAAATAAATCAAGTTAACGAAAGAATAAATCATGTCATTTAAATATAAATCGTGTAAAATAGAAGATCGAAGAGATTGAGATAAAAACAAACAAAAATAAATAAATTATGTCACTATAAAACAAAACACAAAAAAAAAGTACCTATGTCAATAAAAAAAAAACTATTAAATTAAAATGCGTCAATGAAAAACAATCGTGTCATTAAAAATAATAATAAAAATAATCCTTCGAATAAAAATAGATCATGTCAAGTGGTTTAGACATTCACATCACTGAGAAACTCATCAAGTGTATAATAGCATTTATCTAACAAAAATGACTTCAGCTGGTGCTTGAACTGATTTATATTATAAATTGACTTAAATTCTACGGGTAGTTTATTAAAAAGTTTGATTGATTGATAGCATGCAGCATGACTGACTACTTTCATATGTGGTTGTATTTTATATTGTAAGTCCTTACGTCTTGTAGCTTCTCGCTTATTTCTGTCCTCAAGTGTCTCATAATCCCTTAGTTTTTTCATAAGGTCTGTAAGTATAACTAGAATGTACAAGCAAGGGACCGTTAATATCTGTAGTTCTTTAAAGTGATCCTTACACGATACCCACTGCGGAATTCTCACCATAGTTCTTATAGCTCGTTTTTGTATAACAAAAGCAGTATTCACATTGTACGCGTAACTACCTCCCCATAGAGCAATACTGTACCTAAATTTTGACTCAACAAGCGAGTAGTATACTATTTTTAATTGTTCAATAGAGATTTCATCTCGAAGGGTTCTAAGAGCATAGCAAGCTGAACTAATTGAACTTTCTATGGCTGATAGTTCCTTTTTCCAATTTAGGCTTTCATCAATATAAATACCTAGAAATTTCACACTATCTACTAATGTTATTATATTATCATTCAAGGTTATGTCAATCGAATCCTTGTTTCTCGACGTTGTTCTAAACAACATGGCGTTCGTTTTATTGGTGTTTAAGATAAGATTGTTAATGGTAAACCAAGAATGAAAGAGCGCCAGAACTTTATTTACCTTACTACTAAGAGTTACCAAATCTTTCGCGGTTACAATGGCGTTCGTGTCATCAGCAAAAAGAACGAGTTCAGTATCTGTCTGTTTTAAGATGTAGTTAATTAAATCATTAATAAACAAGATGAAGAAGATTGGTCCTAATATTGAGCCTTGTGGAACTCCTTGCCTTATTTGTTTTAGTCCCGATTTGAAAATTTTCTCACATTTCTCTTGTTCTACTTTAATTTCTACATATTGTTTCCTATTTTCTAAGTAAGATTTAAATAATTTTAAAACTGATCCTCTAACTCCATAATGCTCCATTTTTGCTAGTAGTAACTTGTGATTTACTGTGTCAAAAGCAGAACTTAGGTCTAGGAATAACCCGACGACTTTTAATTTATCATTAATTCCGTTCACTACTTCCTCCATTAACTTACTCACTGCATCATATGTTCCCACATTTTTTTGATAGCCAAATTGTTTGTAATTAAGAATTTTATTGCGATTTACATGTCTAAGAAGCCTTATTTTTAGTATTTTCTCAAAGATTTTAGAAATTATAGGCAAGAGAGAAATTGGTCGATAGTTATTGGGATCGTATTTGCACCCTTTTTTATAAATTGGCAAAACTCTTGCAATTTTAAGTTGTTCCGGGAACACACTCTCGTTCAGGCACTTATTGATAAAATGTGCCAGTGGCTTTGCCAATAAGTCAATATGATTTTTAAATATTTGGATTGGGATTTCATCATGACCAGCGGATTTCTTGTTGGCCATTGCATTGACAATTTTTTTAATTTCCCCTGCAGTCACTGGTTCGCAGGTCATTTCTACACTAACTCTACTAACGCTATCATTCAAAATGTTTATAGCTTGTTCATAAGTATTGAGCTCCCCAACAAGGCCGGCTTTATCGAACGTGTTTGAGAAAATTTCAACTATTTCCTGAGGATTTGATATTATTTTGTTTCCTATCTTCAAAAAAATGTCCTTACTACTTTCACGTTTCGATTGAGTGTTCCTATGTCTATTTATAACTCCCCATATACTTAGGCATAATGATCGATAAAAACTTATCTTTTAAACAACACATTGCACATCTGGTTCAGAAAACTAGAAAACTCGTTCATATATTTAAAAATCTTAGGCATGTTGCAAATTGGAAACTGGTTAAAAATGTGTACGAATCCCTTTGCCAATCAATCTTAGCGTATTGTATCTCCACCTGGGGCGGCTCACATAAAACAAATGTCTTAAACGTTGAAAGAGCTCAACGACTTCTTCTAAAAGTCGCTCTTTTCAAACCACGTCTATACGCTACAAAAACCCTCTACAACGAAGCAAAGGTATTATCAATCAGGCAACTTTATATACTGCAAACAGTTATAAAAAAACATTCCTCTATAGACGTTTCTACGGCTAAACAGAAGGTTAATACTAGACGATTCTATGAAGTCTGTGAAACAACACCGGTAAAAACCTCTTTTGCCAGTAATTTCTATAATTTCAGATCAAGCAGACTTTATAATAAAATAAATAAGATTCTTAAAATTGTTAGTCTGTCTAGAGTAGAATGTAAAAAGAAGCTGACACAGTGGCTTTTGGAACTTGATTATGAAGAAACTGAAAAACTGCTTACTAAATTATCCTAGTCTAGCGTTTTTCTCATAACTACAGCGGGTGGAGGGGGTGGCAGTCCACCCCTTCACGCAGACAATTGTATACACATCCATCTTTATACATACTTAACACTATCTTACTCTCTCTCTCTCTCAAACACACACATACACACACAACACCACACCTTACACTCGACACTCACACGTCGCACACAAACACACACACGCATTTTTATTTTATTTTTTTGATTTTATTTTATAAGTACTTTTTCATGTAATTCTTTTTTACAATAGTCCTACAATGACATGTATATAAAAACAAAAATTGTCATAAATCTCGGCGAGGGGGGCCAGGAGTCCATAGCACAGGGTATCCTAGTTTGAACTCCTGACTCCCACAAATCTTTGTGCCTTCAATATTTGTAACACCTTATATTGTAACTGTACTTTGTGGGAGCAAAATAAATTTTATTATTATTATTATGTCGTTATTATGTCATTTCGTATATTAAAATTGTTTCAATAGATTGAGAGGGATTCCAATTGGATTCCAAATTTCCAATTGGTATTTTCATGCATGAATTCAAATATTGAAACTAAATGATTGACATAATACCACTTCAAACGATATATATGTCACAGTGAAAACTGGTAATCAGTCAAATCTACGTTTGACCCCTGAAAACTAGTCAAATCTACTTTTAAAACTGTTTTACAATAACAGACATTTACTTAAAAACTTGTTACGTTATTAGGTTGTTTTGTTTGTGACCCTGGAAAAACATTATGTAATTCTAGGTCTATAGTAGAGCCAATGTACACATCAAAAGTGTCTTGGGATCAACATATATTTTTGCAATAACTTTTCTCCTGATTGATATTAATTAAAATTTTCTTTAAGGATTCATCAAATAAAGTGTTTTCGTTTGTCACAGTAACGATAAACCAAGTCACCTTTGCATTAATAAAGAAATTTGCCATTTTCCTAATAAAGGGATTTTTGACATTTGAACCACTAACATTAAAGTTCAAAAAAAAGACTGAAATAACAGTTTTCTCTAAAATTTTATTGGGTAACTTAAACAATTAATAATCCGTGTTTCTACCGCGAACACTAACAACACAAGAACATCGGTTTAGCATACTCAAAATGAGTTCATCCAAATCACGCTGTGGAATGGCCGCCCATGTTCGTTGCAACAACAAAAAAAGGTCTTCTTGCGACTGGATACCCTCCATATTCGGCAGAGCTCTTCTCTGTAGCATATCCCATGCATGCTCAATCGGGTTCAAGTCTGGCGACTGAGCAGGCCAGGGCAGGACATTGATGTTAGCTGCGGCGAGAGTCTGTCTTACAACTCTTGCGGTGTGCGGTCGTGCATTATCATCATGCATTAACTGAAATAAGGGACCGATTTGCACTTGTAGAGGAACGATGACGTCTGATACCCTACTGGCCCTACTGTATGTAATGAAATCAAGGTAATGGAAACAACTGAGGCGTTCTAAAACAACGCCTTTTAACTTCATTAATTTTTATTGACACCAGTCAAAAGTGGTTTCGACCGATTAACAGTTTTGACTGTAACATATTTTATACTATATTTTTACTGTTGTTATTTTACGAAATGGACGAAAAAAATACTATTCAATATGCCAATGTAAAAAAGTAGGCACTTTAAAAAAAAAGTGAACCTTGTAGAATTTCAGAAACAAACAACTAAAAAAATGGATTAAGACTTATTATCCTGGCAGAAAACATTCTACGTTTGTTCAGATTAAAAAAATATCCGCAAATATCCGAAAGCTAACTACGTGATCCCAGCTCTATGTGGCGGAGCACCGCCTTTGAAGTCCGATAACGTACGTGTTCAAGATTTTCTTCTACGATAGCTAACGGATCGGATTTCTTTCAGCAACCTAATTCCACTGTAATGACTATAATCTGTTAGGTTTAATCATTTGTTACGTTTAACCTATTGTTATATTTCTAGTTAATCATCTTTACTAATAATATTATACGATATCTACTCTAATTATAAGGAGGAAAGATTTGTTTATTTGTATGTAATGAATAAATAAACTTAAAAACTACATGACCGATTCAAAAAAACTTTCAACAATGGATAGCTAAACTTATATTGTCACAAGGATATCTTCAGTGATTGTTTATTGTCCCGTAAGTGACAATATAAGTTTAGTTTTAAACCGTGAAAGCTTAAAACAGTGTTTGAATGGATAGCTACATTATCAGCGAGTAACATAGGCTACATTTTATCCCCATACTCCCACGGGTAACAGGTTTTATAATATTGGCAATACAACAATGTCATTCTAACATAATTGCGAGACCATCGATCGAACCACTATGATGAATTTAGCAGAGTACGAACTTTTAGCAAAATGACAATGGAGATCCCATTGTCATTCATCAACAATTATGAAATCAATGATAGACCATTATGACACTATTGTAATAGTAGAATCGGGGCCCAGGAACTATGCGGGTGAACCGAGTGACGTCTGCTTGTTTGAAATATTTGAGTAAGTTATAGCTGACTGTGACTGGAGGCACGTGATGAGGAGGAAAGAATCGCATGTGACTACAAGAGCATAGAGCAACACATGCCACCGGCGGACCGGAGGGGAGTAGCCATACGCAGGCGTTCCCCTCTGTCAAAGTACAAGTCCTCCGTGTTGCTCTATGTATGTACAAGAGTGATGAATATAAATTTTGACGACCCGAATGGCGCAGCGGTAGTGAGGCTGCCTTACGTTCTTTGGGTCCCGGATTCGAATCCTGGTAGGAGCAAATGTTTGTGTGATGAGCATGGACATTTGTTTCGAGTCATGGATGCTTATAAAATATGTACCTATAATAAGTATGTATTTACAAACAAAATGTAAATCAACTGTCTGGTGACCACGACACAATCCTTGCTTACTGTGGCACTAGAAGGCGCTGTGTGTAATGCCCAGCGATATTTATTTATATAAATGTTGATGAATGAAGAAGGATAGGAAGACCAAAGAAAAGATAGATGATTTGTGTGAGGAATGATATGAAAGAAAAAGGGTGTAAATGAGTACTTGACGGTTGACGTGACGAATGGAAGAAAGAAACGTGTTGTGCCGACCCCACGTATCATGGGATAAAGGAAGAATGATGATGATGATGAGTAAGTGATAGCTCAATCGATATGTATGTTGCGACAGCAACTGCGTCCTATAATGTTCTCACAGCTGGGATACATGTCTCCTCTCTATTTAGGTCAGGGAGTAGGATGTTACCCAGGGCCCAGTGCGGGTTGATGTCTGAAGAAAATGATAGAAATTGTTTAGTCAAGCTTCGGGTAAATTGGTACAAACTCGTCTTCAGACACCAAAATCTGACAAATGTTTCAGTCCGATAACTGTCAGAACCCAGTATTCAAAGTCGCACACACTCGACTGTGTCGGGTTCGAGCCGAGTGTCGGCCGTAGCACAATCCATTGTCCGTTGCTCGGTAGCGGCTCGGAAGCGTGAGTGTGTCCATACTAAATTGCACGGTCGACACTCGGCTCGGACCCGAGTACGGTCTAGCGTGAGTACCCGTATTACGAACCTACACTGTGACACTACGGTACTCATGCGAAGAGAACTAGTAAAAGTCGCATCGCTTGAGGTCGTGAGTAGGGCTTTATGCATCTATTATTATTTATTTTAGTTACAAAGCTGTACTGTTACAACCTCAATGTTATAATTAGATTGTAATTGGAACTATAATTGCTACAAGAAAAGAAATAAAATTAGTGCTTGTAGTAAATAAAATTACTTTTTGGCGTGTGACCTTTATATGTAAGGTCATGTCCCACTTACTCAAACAGAACCCGAGAGGGTTCCGCCTACCGCAAATTTTAATCTCAAATATATTTAGTACCTGCTCCGGGTAAAAACAGAGAAAACGAATCTTCCCAGATATACTATAAGCTTGATAGCAGATCGATTTTTCGCCCCCATAAACTCCTATATTGCAACTTTAATCGAAATCGTTAGAGCCGTTTTGGAGAACGTGATTTAATATTGCTCATTTTAATAGTACCTATAAGTTAGAGAGGCCTGCCTCTTTCGTACCAGTGGATACTCTTACGTTACTCAGATGAAATACCTTTTTTCAGCATCATCCACCTGGCCCTAACCTAACCCAACTATACTGGCTCTAGGTCAAGTTGTACTGGCAGCCGACCGGACTGTCAGACATGCACAACAGTTGTTTACTGGGTATTACGGGTTGTTTAGTCTGAACGGACCGAAATGAATGGACCGCGGTCCGTTCAGACGTAGACAAAAAATGTCAACAATGCAATGGCATCTAAATGCGTGAACAATGACAACAGCAACTATTTATGCGACTGTCCCTTTAAACTTATTATTGTTTATTAATTTGTTTTTAATTGACACCGGCCTGTATGGACGAAGACATTTTTTTTCTACGTACTTAAGACCCATATTAAGATACCCCTTGGCAAGATTGCTTGTCAGACGATTTTCCTATTTAGATTCTTCAATTGTTATTTAATATAATTGTCATTTCCCACAGCCATGCCGCGGCAACATATCGCTGCTAGAAGAAGACATTTGGCGCGAGCAGCAGTGTGGCGCGCACGACGACACCCCGTACGGGGGTGAACTCTTCCACTGGAGAGCACACCGGGATGACGCAGAACCCTGCGCGTTGACGTGTAGGGGTGTACCGCAGCATTCGGGGCAGAGTCCGGAACCGGTATGTGTATTATATTCTGACTACACCTTCTATATACACAATGATGACGCCAAGCCTTAGGGGCAGACCTGAAAGGGCTTACCGCAAAACAAAAGTTAGTTTATTTTTAGGGATAAACTTGCCACACTATTACCAAAACCACTGTAACTCCTGAAAGCCAGAATCAACCGCCAACCGCCACCAACCGTGCCGACCACCAGAAAAGCGCCGAGACAATGAAGCTCGACGAAGTCCCAGATAATGAATTTAACTGTCTTGGATCCCGCAACGAAATTGAACAGAAAAGTATACCGGAGTAGGAAAACCCATACCGTAAACTTAATATTATCTAACATGTTTTTGCAAATTAGGGCCAGTCTGCATCTTGCATTTTAGATCTTAATTAATTCCATCTGACACATACAGGATAGGACTCCGACGCAAAAACGGTACCCACGTATTCGGTAAATCTTTCCAACACCTCTACATCGAAAGTTTTCATCGACAATTAAAAAAATAAAACAGCAGCTGTTCCCTGCACAAGTACAATATTATGGTCAAAATGTTGCAAGCTGATTTTCTTTTTAATTCCACCCTGTATTTTTTCATATTTCAATTGGTCTCTCATAGTTATTTGATAAATTATTGTACAAATATAAACATGAATTAATGTACGTGCCTAGTTATTGCTGCAACGAATATTAAGTAAGAATCAATCTTCCTTCAAAAACAAATAAAATAATAATATAATATAACAAAAAGTAAGTATATTTAAAATAACTTTAGTTGAAAATGTTTTACGACAATTAACTTTTAGAACTTTTAATAAAAGAGAACAAAGTAAAAAAATATATAAAATATTATTTATCTAAATTTTCTCTTGCTATAATTACAATCAAAATAGAAATCAAAATTCATAAAAGAAATTTTCTGAAAAAGAAACTAATAAAAGTGACAAAATCTTCTCTTCAGTTGAACGTTGAAACATACATAATGCAAAGCCGAAAGCGACTTTAAAATGCCGGACTAGTTTTCTGAGAAAGTTTAAAAATAAAGTTAGCGTCAGTCAGAGGAAATCGTAACTCGATAAGGGCAGTCTTAGTATTCTGAGACTATAATGATCTTAACTTCTTGAGAAGTTTGAAGTTTTGCCAAATTAATTAATTTGGCCGGTACCTACTTATTCAACCCATAATAATTGAGGTGTCAAAGAGTTTTCTTCTCTTCTGTTCTTCATCTGTACCCCGCATTCTTACTAATGCGATCACTCATATCATGATCATCATCAACATCATCATCATCATCATCATCATTTCAGCCAAAAGATGTCCACGTCATCCACTGCTGAGCATAGGCCTCCCCCAAGTGTCAAGGGGAATGAAAATAATGGTTTTCCTACTACTCCACTATTATAAAATACTTTTCTGATAATTTTCGTTGCGGGATCCAAGACAGTCAAATTGATTCTCTGGGACGTAATCGAGCTTTATTGTCTCGGTGCTTTTTTGGTGATCGCCACTAACGATTCTGGCTTTCAGGAGTTACAGTGGTTTGGAAATTGGTGGGCTAGTCCCAAAAAAAAAAACAGTTATTTTGTGACATAATTAAAAACACGACTAGGTCGCTTTCCATCCTTATGCCCTAAGTAATAAGGTTGAAAAGTGGTTGAACATCAGTTAACTCGGTTGGCCATACCTACATGATTAATTTTTACTTTCTATAGTAAGACAAAATTTACCATAACATCAACAATGGCTGACAACAACACAGCATAAAAAACACAACAGCACAACAAAACTAACACAACAATTGCAACATCAACAAAATACCACAGTGCAACTAACATCCACAACAATTTACAGACGGTGGCCCTGGATGATGAAGACCGCGTGGTGGTAGCAGTGCTGGCAGCCAGGGTGTCTGACGGGACCCGGTGTCGCCCTGGCAGTCTGGACATGTGCATCGATGGGAGGTGTCAGGTTAGTACTGAGTCCGAAAATTATCTGGATTTTGTTCTGCTCCAGGGTTTGGAGAAGAATCTGGTAGCATCGTCGCTCGAACTTTGAAGAATAGAATAGTCCTCCAACCGTGGGAAGTGTATCTTTTGGATCTTCATCAAAGTAAAAGTTTTTTTTTTTTAATGACCACTCGTAGTTGCAACTCGTCGCTTAACTACTTAACCGGAATATCCTGTGGTGGCCAAAAGTTATTTTAAGGCTCCCAGCCAGGGCATACAAACTAAAAATGTACACTTAAAATGAACAGTCACTAAGGGCACCCCCTGTGGGGCTTGGGCCTTGACTTAGTGCGTCATTGAGGGGAGGGCGGCAGCAAGGGATAGGCTGGGTCGGAATATTATTTTGTCGCGGGCTGGCTCGTCGAGCAAGTGTCGGGCAGTAGTGATGTTACAAGGGGGTCGCGGGGGGCCTCTGCGGCGAGACCGGATTCGTGGTTTGTATCTGTGTTTGTTTTTGCGAAGAGTACTGGTTTCCCTACAACTTTCCTGCAAGAGGGTGGTGGGGTCGTCGGGTTGGAGGAGGGTGGACCTAGGACGGCGAATCTTGGATAATTTGGAGGGGACATAACTAGCTTATGAAACGATCAGGGGGTTGGGGTGTTTTTCGGCCCATCGAAAAAACCCTTAGTGAGTCGTTTCATGCACTGCTGAATGGTGGGGATCTTGAGGTCAACATGAAGTTGCTCATTCCTAACGTAAAAATCGGTTTTGTAGGGTCTGCATCCTGTGGATGTGGTGAGGTTTGGCATGCGCGAACCCGGGGCACGCGTATGTTATGATGGGCCGAATGCACGCGGTGTAAATACGCAATTTGTACTTGAGTGACAATTTGCTGCGCGCATTGAGCAAGCAGAGGAGCCTATCGAGAGCGAAGGCGGCACGCGAACATACCGTCTTGATGTGCTCACCGAAGTTTAAGCGCCTATCGAGAATGACTCCTAAGTATTTGGCTTGCTTCACCCAAGACATCGGCTTGCTGAACATGGTTATCGGACTGGTGAAGTAAAATTCAATTTATTTATGTATTTAACACTTCAAGCACAAAGTTCAGATGCGGACTTTCACTCATGACATCTTATATGTTGGAAACGTGACACTTTAGAACATTTTGTCTTAAACAAAAATGGTTTGTATTCATGATACAGATTTTATGCGTGTCTGATCAAATCAAAGTAGTGCATAAAGATGCCATCAGTGAATGGATTTTAACTATGGTTTTGAGCTCATACGAGTATCTTGGAAACGTGCCACTTTAGAACATTGTATTTCGTACAAAACTTGTTTGTATTGTTATCAGCTATCGATTAATATAGATTTTATGCAAACTTTGAAAACAAAAATGGTGGAAGTTAGGCCGGCCAGGTTTCATACAAAAATCTTCTAAACCCTTTCTCACTCGTCCGTTTACTGTTAGTCAAAACTATTTTTTTTGTTGTTTATTACTGGCTGATAAGCCACAATATGTTAATACACTGATTTTAATGAAAGCATTATTAATTTAGCCATCGAATGCAGCTGCTAGTCTCGTTTGCGTAAATATAAAATTGATAATGCCAAAGTTGAACAAAATCCATTTGAAATTCTGCAATGAAATCAAATCAGGGTTCGTTCTCTGGTAAAGTTACAGTTCAGACTGTCTTTTTTTTCGCAAAAAATATTGCTGGGAAACAACTTTTTTTTTGAGGTTAAAATCATCAATCATCATGTTAAAATCTTACAAAAGTCAAGTGTTTTTATATACAAGGGTCAAATTACACGAAATAACCCTTGACCTTGTAGCGTTAGCAGCGGTTTTCTGCCGCCCAGTCTAGCGGTCGGAGCGTTTGAGAGGATATTATCTTTGTAACTAGAAGGTTCCCAGGTATGGTGTAGAATAAATAAATGATCGCAATGATGGGGAGAACCAGTGCCTTTCGGCTTCGCCTGGTGTTTTACACCCTTTATAAGTAGATTACCAAACTTGTCAAAACTTGACAGAACTTGACCATAATGGAATCAATGATCGACTACTCTGACACTATTGTATTAGCAGACTTGAGTCCCTGGTACACAAAGGACTAAGAAGTAACATGGTTGGCTTTTAGTCAGTAAAAGCATGACACTGAGAAATTCCTTAAGGAAAAACCCAATAACACTTTGTCCGACTAGGGAATGGAGCGCAGGACCTCAAGCTCATTGGTCGCGCTTTTGACCACAAGACCAATGAAGTAATCAAATTGTCATGTTGTTAATGCAAAATTAAATTTTCAAAAGCACAATAATCTCCAGCATTATGTCATACACAAACACCACGCTACCTTTCAACAAAGCCTATCACGACAGTTACGTTCGTTACCCTAAACATACGAAGTTAGGAGGCAATAGCCGCTGAAAGGCTGTCAGCGGCTATTCTGAACGGGCGAGAGTTGGGGCCAATAAAAACCTGCCGGGTTCAAACAGGACTATTTAGGACTAGGAGGTATTTTTCAAGTTGGGCCCTAAAAAATGTGTAAACGGACTCTTCACAAAGCTGCAATAGTTTTAGCGTAAAGTTACTTAGTTTGTTGTACATAATGCTTGGTTGACAGCTTCGTGATGAGGCTGTTTACATCCTATATTAAGCGCTCGGCTGATTTCTAGTTACTGAGAAAAATTACTTTACCTACCTAGGTAATATTCAATTGGTTCCCGTCACTTACATAAGTGAAATTCTAGTACTTGACAGGCCTTTGAACGAAATAAGCAATTACTTGAAGTAAATGCCAGCACTGCGTAAGACGTGAATATGTACTCGTAATTTAAAGATAAATTGGGCACAGTCGCGACGCGGATAGGCAATAGTTATGATTAGAAACTAGCTTTTGCACGTAGCTTCGGTCGCGTTCATTTAGAAAAAAAACTTGTGTCAACACACTTCTAAAGGTTCTATAATAGGTAAAATAATTCAATCATTATTCGAAAGACTATTTATTCATCATCCATTATTAAAAGAACGTTATTATTGTTTTCCTCGGGAATAGTAATATGTCCGTTTTTAGGGTTCCGTAGTCCTGATAAGGAACCCTTATAGTTTCGTCATACCCGTCTGTCCGTCCGTCCGTCCGAGGTTTAGCTCAGAGACTGTTAGTACTAAAAAGCTGTAATTTTGTAGAGGTATGCAAATTTGGTTTAAGGGGCCGGCGGTCCTTCAAAGTGAAAGGACAATGATATTTAGACGAGATATGAGGAATTTAAAATTTCTATAGAAAACTTATTTTTCTCATAACTCTTGTTTAAATCAATGTCTATTCATAATATATATTTGGGAACCTAGAAATTATGTCATCCAATCGAAAAAAATACACACTTTCCTAAGAATATGTTTGGTTTACGAATTATTTTGGTGTTACTTTTGTATGAACGACGCACGCTCCGCCGGCCCCTTAACATAAAACTGACCAGCGAATAGCAAAAAAAAACGTTAAAAAAATGAATTTTGCGGGTTGCCCCCTTGATAAAGTTTTGATTCAGTAATAATCAGTCTGTCATGGTCCCATTGTTGTGCACAACCCTCTTATTATGTTACAGTAAAGTTACGAGAATTCGTTAGCACGTTTTCTGGTGTATTTCCACTGACCCCACTAGTTCGTCCCACTGGTGGAGTCAACGGGAAAAATCAAAACTGTCGTTTCGCTGACCCCACTAGCCTACCTTACTGGTGGGGGCTGGCAACCAACGGGAAGTTTGCAATTTTGGTCCCGCTGGGTTCTACTACCGCTACTGGTTCGTCCCACTGTTGGGGTCAACGGGAATTCTGGGGGTAGGCGCAACACGTTTTCTTCTTCCATTCTCCCTTGTCAATTGCAATATTTTCTTTGGGCCTTCTCTCCCTCTCAATCCACCACCATTCATATTCATCGCTCTTTTTCATGTCGTCCCACTGGTGAGTGGTGGGGTCAACCGAAACAATTTTTGATTATTTTAATCATTTTCCGATGACCCCACCAATGGGACGACAAGCGGTGGGGTCTGCTTCAACACACCCGTTCTGTCGTTTTTTTATTGCTTGTTGGTGATTTCAAAACATATCCATCAGGTTTACTCACATGACTGTTATCATTGGAAAACTCACGTTGATCCAGTGCTGGTTGTGCTTAAGGGGGTGGTAAGTAAACGAGAGGTTTTCTCGATGTGAGTGTCTTTGATGAGTGAATATAAATGTGCAAAAAAAGCATTTTTTCTTTGAAATTTCGTAACTACTCCTAAACGGCATTAAGTTTTAGTTTTTTTTTTTACACACAAATATTTGTCGCTATTTTCTTCACAAAGCGTACAATTGGAATTTTGATGTAATGGTTTTGATGCTACAATTAAATACAAACCACTCATTTCGCACATTCGGCCCGCAGTGACTGACGTAACAACCACGTTGTAGTGCAAGCTGATTAGAACTTTATTCTAACAGTATTTCAAACGAAGTTTGAACCACCACAAATAGAGTTGCTAATTTAGCAGATACCACAGCCTTAACAAGCTATCCAACAAACATCTGAAATAATTTGCTCATCTGCATACCCTTTTCCAACAATTTTGGGATCGGCGTCCAGTCTAACCAGATTCAGCTGAATACGAATATTTTACATGAAACGGCTGCCTATCTGACATCCACAACCCAGTTAGTACTGGGGAATACGATATCCCTTGGTAAGACTGGTTGTCAGACTTTTTGTCAGACGTTTCAGAAATATTGCTCTGTCGATATTACCTAATTAAAAAATACATAATAATTAGATCAACTACAAAATAATTTACAAGCTCTATTTAATTTTATTATTATCCGTAATTTCGTATTGAACAAATCAATTATTTCAATAGACAGTACAATAAAATAATCGTGTAGGCGTTTAATTATTCGTTATTGGCACATCGATTTAAACCCAATCATCATGCATTTGTTTTGGCAAGTCCATTGTTTGTTTTAATTATGAAATATTAAATGCTGTGCCCCAGAGAGACAATCTGTATGCATTATGTAACATATTTATGACACAGTGACTGACACATTTTGCTCTGGTTTTTGGTTCATTTGTGTCCAACAAATGAACCAAAAACCCGCGAAAAAACCAGCTATAAAAATATATATTTGTGGGCTTTAATTGTGCATTGGCCGTACACGTAAAGATAAAGATAAAGATAACTTTATTTTGCAAATATGGGTAATCTCAAACGCTGACAAAAACATATAGTACAGCCATATTTTACCACGTAGGCATGCAAAAGATTTAAAAATAACAACTTGTAAGTAAATACAATTTTAAAATTATTACACACGAAATAAAATATCAAAGTATATATTTTGTAAATGATTATACAAAATTATGCACTAGCTTAAGAACTTTTTCTCACTTAGGAATTCCTTAATATTATTATAAGCTTTCGCCACTAAAAAGCTTCAGAATCTTTTTTTAAATAATGAAAGCGGAAGCTCTTTCCATGTTGCAGTAGACAGTTTTGCGCATAAGTGCAGTCTTGGCTGGCTCCAGACATAGGACACTATTATCGCGTCTATTGCGGGGTACTACATCTGATAGTCGGCTAAATCGACTTGGATTTGTCTTTACAAACACAGCTACTTCAAGTAAGTACAGACACGGCAATGTTAATATTTTGTAATTTCTAAAGTACGGTTCACAACTGTCAGTGGGTAATATCATAAAAAAAACCTCCGTCTTTGCGGACTGCCGATAAAAGTAAACACTTAGTAATCTATATCTGCTACAGGTTGTGCCTCGGGCTCGCCTAGTGGTGCTACGCCGTAGCGCATCGGCTACGAGGGCTACGAAGCGTTAGGTGACGGTTACTCGAGTTCATAATTTTAGTTAAGTCAAATTGTGCTCAACGCACTATCGGTTCACCAACAGCTTCTGTGAACAGAATTTAAGTTCACGTTTTACAGTCTTGGACTTACGAGACTACTTATAAGAGAAAAAAAAAGTAAATTACTTATAAATTAAAATGAGTGACTCTAGGCATGAAATACAAAAGAAAACCTTACATTTAAGAGTTTAATTAGTTTACGAAAGGTGTTCAGGCATTTGTTCGTGTCAAAAATTGCCTCTTGCAAGCAAAGTAAACTTAAACTTAAGACTCACAATCTTCGGAGGATCAAACTTCCATCAATAAGTAAATTGACAACTTGCCCAACACCGCTCTCTCCTACATACCTGTCATCGCCTGTAGCTACGAACGAAAAGTCTGACAACCAGTCTTACCAAAGGGTATCGTATTACCCAGTACTGAATGGGTCAGATAGGCAGTCGCTCCATGTAAAATAATGGTATTCACTAATGACACAAGGGCTCACATAAGGGACCGATTGAAGAAGAGCAAGAACGAAATAAATTAAATATTTTTAATAGATCTTGCTAGCGCATAGATCTTGGTAAGCAATCAAGTAACCCCATTTACCAATTGGGCTTTACTTAACACTCTTCAATTTTGTACCAGACATTATAATATCAAGAAATTGCTTCAGCAATAATATTCCAAGATTGATATTAGTCAAGTACGACGCGGTTGCCGCGACTAGACCGCGCATATATTAATATTTCAACAGAATTACACGTTTCGTGTGTCTGAGAGGACACAGAGTAAAATATTTGCAGTAGATCAATAACGCGACAGGATTTAGTCTTAAAAGTTGTGTGGGAATCGGTTGTCGTGGTGTAGGCAAGTGATGAAAGAAAGAAAAAAATTTTTTTTTTTTATTATACTCATACAGGACATAACAAAAAAGACAGAATTAACAATATGACAAAATTATAAAACAAAAAAAAAGTAAAGATAAGAAAAATATCAAACAATCATTTTGGTCCTGTACGAGGCTAAAGGCTTCTATATCAGCATGGTGCTGTGACATTTAAAAAAAAATGCGGGGCAATAAGGCTAAAATTGGCCTACTACTATATTTTTACTCTGTGGCAAAGACGTGTCATCTCAAAAACGTCCCGTGAATACGTTTCGGTTGTAAGTGCGGCTTAATGTGCGGTTTCCAAGCGAGAACAAGATGGGAAACTGAAATGTGGCTTCGTACGAACGTCGAGAGGAAAATCTTTGATTATTTAATGTTAGACAGAGGTATCTTTGAAACACTTACTTGTAATTAGCTTGCTTTCATTATGGATGTCATGTTGTTTTAGTGTTTTAGAAAGGAAATGAATAGTTATTTGAATCTGCGTTTCTGGTTCAAACCGGGGTCAAAGTTTTTATGCCGCCCATGGGCCTCTGACTTGGCTTAACATGCCGTCGAAAAATATCTCTCAGGCAAGTTTCTTCACGATGTTTTTCTTCACCTATATACAATATGAACGTGACTCCGGAAAATCAGAGGTGCGTACGTGTCCTGGGTTTGGACACGGTACCTATGACTTGAGAGTCCGACGAGCATACCACTAGGATATCACTGTTGCTGAACCAATTATCTATGAGTCTGTTAGTCAGCACGTTACGTTCGGCAAACTGTTTTCGGCATTGACGATCAATAAGCCGAGCGGCTTTATCGAAACATCTTTATAGTTTCGATTCTATACCTCTGTTCAAAACCATCGATCCGAAAATGTGTTTAGCACCCCTGAAACATTTAGGATCATTTTAAAGCCATGTTGAATGCCAAAAACCTTTTAATCTTTATCTAACCACTCATAATAATACACATTATCAACATTCATACTGCCAAAAAGTTTTGGAATGGCGATCGGTAGACGTTGCGTTGGAAGACTTCCCACTTGGTGGACCGATGACCTGGTGAAGGTTGGGGGAATCCGGCTGTATGCGAGTCGCACGGGACCGGTCAATATGGCGACACTTGCAGGAGGCCTATGTCCAGCTGTGGATGTTTTTCATCCTACCTTTATCCTAATTCAATTAAGTTCATCGTAGCATAATTTTCTTCTTCCATACTTCGATATTTGCTGACTCTCTTCCTTTCTAACCAAACCATCTTTCACACAGTCCATCCATCCATCGTTTTTTTGATCTTCCTTCACTGTTTTAGCCATCCACATTCATACTCAACAACCTAAAGAACTTGAAAGAATGGACGAACCCACATAAAGTGGCGTTAAAAAATAAAGGGCCAACATAAGCTCGTGATTATTATCAAGAGCTCGCATGTTAAAACCGTACCTTAACGGGTGTTTACCGCCGAGCGCTAATAAACAATAAACACGCTTCTTTTAACACGTCGCCTCGCATTCGGAGCGTGACAACGTTGAGTACAGGCGACCAAAATGGTCGATGTATAGCCAAGAAAGAAATAAAACTCTATTACGTCGGAAATAGAAATTATTTTCAAAGTGTTTATTTTTTAAACACGTCTGCCTAGCCTTTTCCCAACTATATTGGGGTCGGCTTCTAGTCTAACTCAATGGAACTGAATAACAATATTTTACATGGAGCGACTGCCTATCTGACCTCCACAACCCAGTTCGCACTGGGTAGTACGATACCACTTGGTAAGACTGGTTGTCAGACTTTTTGGGCCACTGACTACCTGTAACGGCTGTCACAGATCTTCAAAGACAGCTGAGACCAATTAGCTTAACCTGCTTTGCGAGGCACGGAGGAAACTTGGTAAGGGTGGTCACCCATCCACAGATTGACCTTGGCAAGCGCTGCTTAACCTTAAAGATCAACCGTTGTGACTGTTATTATTTTTTAACTGTTATTATTTTTCATACTCTTGTTTGTTATTGTTTTCTGTATCATATCATAAATAAAGTAACATTAATAACATTAGCACACTCTAACATTATTTTTAAGTACAGTACCTACAGAACCAACTAAGTTATGAATCAGTATGTCTGTTACAAATAAGGACGAGTTCGAGGTTAAATAAAAACAGCCACTCGGGTCGATCTTTAGGTTAAGCCGTGCTTGCCTAGGTAGGTCTGTGAATGGGTAACCACCCATTATGTACCGAGTTTCCTCTATGCCTCGGAATGCATGTTAAGCAGTTGTCCCGGCTGTCATTTGTAGATCTTAGACAGTCGTTACAGGTAGTCAGTGGCCCAACAAAAATCTGACAACCAGTCTCACCAAGGGGTATCGTATTACCCTGTACTAACTGGTTTGTGGAGGTCAGATAGGCAGTAAAATACCGGTATTCAGCTGCATCCGATTAGACTGGAAGCCGACCCCAACATAGTATGGAAAAGGCTTGGCAGATGATGATGTATCCTTTGCAAATAAATGATAATTGTGGAAATTAATATAAGTTGCATCGCGTATGTATAAGTGGTGTGATATCAGAACGTCATACATATCTTCGTTAAAAGTATAAGTCGTTATCAGCGGCGGGCATGTCTTGCTTTCAGTGCGCTGCGCGGTGTGCTGAATATTTAATGACTGCGCCGGTTTGGCGCAAGGGGGGTGCGGGAGCGGGTCTGACACTTTATTTTTAGCTAGATCTACATAATAATGCAAACAAGTATTGATTAAACAAGAATTTGTTTGGCAAACTACTTCTAAAAACCTAACTACGGATAAATCACACTTTCTAATTAAATGGGTATTAAGTCGGTTAAAATGTAGCCCATGTTACCCGGGCCATAATTACAAATTCATTGAAACCTTATTTATCAACATCGGATGAATGGTTTAGATGTTATGGAAGAACATACGTAAATGCAAACATACATTCGTAACCACATAGATGTGGACGTAAACTGCTAAAATTTTAACGGGTCGGTCGGGTAAAAAAGCTGAATATCATCGTATATTGGGTAGTTTTATTGATACAGAAATCATATTTTGTGATTTTTGTCAACTGCATCAGACCGCAGCACTTCAGCAGTGTGTGCACGATCACAGACATTTGCATGTCTGTGATAGTTCAGCCCAAATGTACGCTGCTCTTTACACAATTATTTAATTACTTAGTCATAGAACACTGCCTGTGAGATATATAATAAATGAATTGCATACTTGGTGAGTGAGGCGAGGTCGCGGCAGGCCACGTAGGAGATGTCGGGACGAACTGGACTAGTTCCGTCCGAGCTGGAAGGAGGACACGCGGGTTCGCGTGAAGTGGAAGGAGTGGAGGGGCCCTTTGCCCAGGAGTGGGACAGAGCAGGCTAGGAAAAAAAAAATACTTGGTGAAGGTATCAATCAATAATAATTATACAGGACTAGCTGTAGACCGCGACTTCGTTCGCGTGGAAATTTTGATGTGTATAGTATGTGTCAGACTTTAAAATACGACCTATTCTCAGACCTACCGAATAAACAAAATCGTCAATCTCGGGCCTATTTACACCATTTAGAATCAAACCGCGCAAGTACTGTAAGCTTATTGGTAACTACAGCTTTGAGCCGTTTGGGGTCGAAACGCTCGGGCCATGGGGTCCGAGTGCGCGTCTCCTTTTTAAGGAAATCTCCCACCGACTGATCGACACTTCGCGTGACCAGAGAGCTGGGTCTTTCTTTGGCCAAAGAATTAGCATTGCCATTCAACGTGGCAATGCTGCCAGTCTTCTGGGCACGTTTCCCGATGACAGCGATGCGGAGGAGTACTTTGACGCCTAAGTGTCCTATTGACATTGTTGTATATATGTAGGTACCAGTTTACGTTTTGTATATATTAAAATGTACATAATAAAATGTAGAATCTAAACCAAACATATTGCATACAACGCGGCAACTTCCAACTCGTGCCTCCTCCTCATATAACACCACAGTGCAATTCACTTAGTTATGCTTTGCCAGCGGACACGAGAATAAATAGGCTGTTTTTGTGTGAAAACAATGCTAAAATACCGTGTGGAAATAACGAGTTGAGTTCGCCACACTTCATAATGTGATTGTGACAGTTTTAAATGTATTTGTTTGAGCTTCAGCCGCAATTATTGATTTTAAATTTTGCTTTTCAGCAACCGCGCTGCTTTGTGAATTAACTAATTGGCATTATTTTAGTGCAGGTTATTTTTAAAACCAACATATTGTACTATGTTTGTTTTAAATGGATTAAGGGCAATATAAGAGCTACCAACCGTTCCTTCAAAGGTATAATAATATATTCTGAGCAATTAGTTGCGCTCTGTTCCGACTGTGAGTCGTTCTGTTCTGTATTAGAATTTATGATTTGTTACAGAATTCTAAACTACTGGGCTTGTTTCTTTCTTTTTAGTTTTTATTTAAGTTAATTTTTTCACGTATTTTTTTAAATTAGTTTTTACGCAGTCGGGTTTTTTGTTTTTCTTTAAATTATTTTATTTTTAATATTAGTTTATCTACACTAATAATATTATAAAGAGGAAAACTTTGTTTGTTTGTTTGTTTGGTTGTAATGAATAGGCTTAAAAACTACTGGACCGTTTTTAAAAATTCTTTCACCATTCGAAAGCTACATTATCCACGAGTAACATAGGATATATTTTATTCCCGTACTCCCACGGGAACGGGAACTATGCGGGTGAAACCGCGGGACGTCCGCTAGTGCAGATATATAATAATAGTAGATTATGCACCGAGGAGCTAAAGTTGTGTCTTATGTCACGGGCGTCATATTGAATCTCGAGCGCAATGAAGGAGTTAAGAGTTTAACTCACGAGCGAAGCGAGGGAGTTAATTCAAGAATCCTGAATGCAGCGAGGGATTCAAGCTAGCCCAAGGCAAAGACACCTTTAGCCCAGAGGAGGATACTCTACTTTTTACACCTACTGTGACAAAATAATAGCCATAGTACGAAAAACAAAGTATTTATTAAATAATAATAATAAAATAAACAAACAGTAAGAATAAATAAATGAATTAATGTTACAGCCAATTACTATTACGGTATTACGGTGCGGTACGGTATTTGTTATTATTAATGCCAGTTTTAATGTTATTCCATTCCTTTTAAAAAACCGGCCAAGAGCGTGTCGGGCCACGCTCACTGTAGGGTTCCGTAGCTTCCCAGACCATTAAAAATACCAACATTTTTCGTCAGCAAAAATAACTTTGTTTTTCATAGTATTTGTATGAAAAACAAAGTTATCATTTGCGTTTTTTTGAAAAAGTGCTATATAACTCAAAAACTATTCAACTCATCAAGTTGAAAATAATTTTCCTAGAAAGTTCATATAAAGGTCTACTTCTGTGATTTTTTTCATATTTTTTAAACTTATGGTTCAAAAGTTAGAGGGGGGGGGGACACATTGTTTTTGACTTTCGGAGCGATTATTTCCTAAAATATTAATATTATCAAAAAATGATTTTAGAAAACCCCTATTCATTTTTAAATACCTATCCAACAATATATCACACGTCAGGGTCAAAATTAAAAAAAAAATCGCTCCCCACTTTACGTCTGGGGGAGGTACCCTAATAAAAATGTTTTTTTAAATTTTTATTTTTGCACTTTGTCGGCATGATTGATATACATATTGGTACCAAATTTCAGCTTTCTGGTGCTAACGGTCACTGAGATTATCCGCGGACAGACAGACAGACAGACAGACAGACAGACAGACATGGCGAAACTATAAGGGTTCCGTTTTTTGCCATTTGGCTACGGAACCCTAAAAAGGTTCGTAGTTATCTAATTATTCTTACAATATTATGTCTTTGAAAACATGGCAACGATATGAAGAAGCAGTCGTTACGATTTTGTAGGAAATCGAGAATATCATCCACGCGTAGTAAGGGTCCTATCTAGAATAGCTTTCCTCTTTCTGGCACCAAAGGGTGTTTGTTAGTACTATACTGCCAATTTAGCTGAGAATGTGAGATTCCAAATTCAAATCACATTATTGACCAGCGGGTCATAATGAAATCCAGTACAACATTATTGACCGGCTGTGCCCCCGGCCACTAATGACTCACTTTAGGTTAAGGTTGCTTGACATATAATTTGACATTTTCGAGCAGGTGGTGTGAAAAAATATTAACTTATCAACATTAGGGTAGTGGGTTGACTTGACTATCCAGAGGTACAAGACTGGCAACCGCTTCCAAAGCGTTTTGTATTCCCGATTTTCAACAAGATTGACATACCTAAACTTCTCAGTACCATAGTTATGTCAATCCAACACAACTTCGTGATCACTGGTTTGGCCCTTATGCCCTGAGCAATAAGGCAAAAAATGGTTGGCCGTCAATGAACGCGGTAGTACATTTAAGTATCACCACTCGTAGGGTCCCAAAGGATCCGAATTAGGAGAAGTTAAATCTATAGTACATTGTTATCCAAGGGGTGAAAGTAACTTATTTAGTCCCGAGACGGGGTTTGGCGCCCAAGCGTAGCGCGGGCGCTCGAGTAGCAATAGCTCGAGGGACTAAATAAGTCTTTAACCCGAGGTAAACACTGTGCTTTTCATTACGAATACAAGGAAAATAAAAACAAAAACACGAAACCACTCGAAAAAAAAATGAAGATGGGATTGCCGCTTTCCCGCCTATTTTGTTTTTTTTTCTGTGGCCGGCTATTCAGCCTTTATTTTCACTATCATCACTGAAAAAATAGTAAATTTTTTGCCCAAATTTTTGTTATTTTAAAGAAATATTTGTAACTAAGTTATAACTAAGTTATTTAAAATAATTATATTCTTAAATTAATACTGAATTTTATGTTATTTCAATTTTACATCGCGCTGTAATTTACAGGCTGTATAGAAGTCGGAACATGGTTCAATAGAAATGTGAAAATAGAACTAGATTTTTTTTAATAATGTGACAGCTGTCAGTTGAAAGTGATTCTCCCTAGGGCTGAAAAGTATTACTTTCAGCCCGCTCCTCAGGCAACTTCAGACCTACTTTCCGAGTATGAGTAATGAAAAATATTATAAAACTAGATTATAACTGGCAGAAATGTAGGTTTAACTCGATTCTAAATAACTGGTACCCAGAGGACACGTGTTAAGGAAAACTTTTTAACACAATTTCCGATTTGAAATAACATTGATTAGTAGATTCGCAGCTTTGCACAGAAATTGTGTATTACAATATTCTGCCGTGAAATGTAGTCTACGTAATTTGGGAATAATGAGGCTTTTTATCACGCCATTTGTATATCTGTTTTTTACTGCATACAGTAAAAAACAGATATACAAACAGTTTAACAGTTTACAGATGTTTCTTTTTGCGTTTGTCGTTTATACAGGGTTTAAACCACCTCATCACGAAGCCGTCAACCAAGCACTCTGTACATCAAACTAAGTAACTTTACGCAAAAATACAGTCGAATTGATAAACTCCTCTTTTTGGAAGTCGGTTGAAAAATATTGCTGGGGATTGAGAAACTACTTTTTTTTTGGTTGAAAGACATTGATTGGTATTGATATTGATATTGACATTGACATTGATATTGACATTGATATTGACATTGATATTGACATTGATATTGACATCGATATTGACATTGATATTGACATTGACATTGACATTGATATTGACATTGATATTGACATCGATATTGACATTGATATTGATATTGACATTGACATTGATATTGATATTGTCATTGACATTGATATTGACATTGATGTTGATATTTTCACACACTAATTTCGATTCCAAACAATTTCGATTTTGACACACGAAATGCTACCTGACAAGCGTATGACACTAGACAGAACTATTTGTTACTAGGTAACAAGTATTGGATTACGGTTTTCTATGTACTGCCCGTCTATCGCTTAAATTGAATATTTGAATATCTTTGAACATTTATCACACCAAAAAATACTCACCCTGCCTAATCCCTTTCAAAAACACCCTTTTTCGTATTAGCCGTCACCCAAATCAAAATAAAAGGGTCAGCGTCTAATAATGCAATAAAACAAAACCTAAGTTTGTTTGCGAAGGTTGGGGGCCCGGGGCCCAACAGATTTGAATATTGAGACCGATCCGGAGCAGTGTTGATTTAAGTATTGACACGGACCCGACGACCAAAAGGTTTACCTTTCTTTGAGGAGTTACACCGATGTGTAACAGATTTTTTATATTCATGTTTTGGGAGAACGATAAGAGCTCGTGGCTAAGTAATAGCAACCACTTGGATCGATCCTTATGTTAAGCCGTGCTTGCCTAGGTTTTATCTGTGGATGGGTGATCACCCATTACACACCGAATTTTCTCCGTGCCTCGGAAAGCACTTTAAGCAGTTGCTCCGAGCTGCCATTTGTAGGTCTTTACAGACACAGACACACTTATAGGCAGTCAGTGGCCCAAAAAGTCTGACGACCAGTCAGTCATACCAAGGGGTATCGTATTACCTACTAACTGAGTTGTGGAGGTCAGATAGGCAGTCGCTCCACATAAAATACTGGTATTCAACTGCATTCGATTAGACTGGAAGCTGACCCCAATCAGTTGTGAAAAGGCTAAGCAGATGATGTTTTGACAATGATGACTAATCGAGATATATTGAAAAAGAAGACATGCTATGCCGGCTCCAAGTAATCACGATCAATCAACTCACAAGGTATAAAGAGACTCTCCACAAAGCCGTCAACCAACGTAACTTTATGCAAAAATTATTGCTGGAAAACAGTTTTTTTTTTGTTTAAAATCACGGTTTACGGACTCAATGCTACCCAATCAAAATATTGTGCTGATCGATGCATTTAATAGTGTAGGGGTCATTTATTTTTGAAAAAAGTTTATACTTTGACTTCCACTATCTCCATAAGAGGCTTGCGGAGCATGCGAAGTTCATACAAACGTAATAACAAAAAAAATTGTAAATCAGACATATTCTTAAGGTAGTGTGTATTTGTTTTGATTGGATTACAGAACATATAGGTTCCCAAATAAATATACACACTACCTTAATAATATGTTTGATTTTCATATTATTATTTTGGTATTACGTTTGTATGAAAAACGCATGCTCCGCCGGCCCCTTAACTAAAAACACCCATTATAACTTTTACCTGTAAAATCTAAGTACTTTTCAAACTCATCACTTCAACCTAGAAATGTAAAAACCTAAAACATTTTCAGTTAAACGCAAAATATTTGCAATCATGAATTCAAGACGGAAATTAATAAACTTTGAAATTCAGAAACATTTTACTCAGATAAAGCTAGGTACACAGTTTCAAAATCTTCCATCAGCGCATAAACGGAAATTTTCCCGTTGGGAACCTCTGGGGGTCGTTACTTAATAATTGTACTTAATTAATTTTATTGTTTGGGTAGCTACAAGGTTTGTTCTCATTGAGGTAATCTATTTGACTTGTTAAATAACCTCTGTTTAGATAGATTAGTATCAAAATTGTAAATATTCAACCCGATTTAATTGGATTTTGCAGTAATTCTTGGTTATTTTAGAAGGTGTTATTTTGAATAGCGTAAAGTTGCTTACTTTGATGTACATTGCTTGGTTAACGGTTTCGTGAAGGGTCTGTTTACACCCTGATATCAGCATCTTTACTTCATCATCATCAGCCTATTAATGTTCCCACTGTTGGGACACAGGCTTCCTCTCTATGAGAGGGAAAGGGCTATAATCCATGGATTGGTAGATGGCATATTGTCTTCGATTCTTCCCCTGGTTAGAACCTACGGCTTCGTATCTACTATCTGTCAGTATCTTTGCAATTACTTTTAGATTATAATCTCACCAACACTTACAACCCAAACCCAACGGTGTGATAACCATCCATTCACTCCACCACTTTACGTCTACACCTTCAAAACTAAATCCCAGTTGAATTTTACACCTTATCCATAATGCAATAGAGGCGTCAGTTTGCCAAATTCAATTTGTAGATCTCGTCTGAAATGTAAGCAGATTGTAATGTATTAGTTATCGAGTTTCCCCGACTTCTGCCCTTCGTTGGCTTCCTCTTGGACTTTCCATAAGGCATCGTTTTGCCTTTATTTCCGTATCTTCGGGATTTTGCTTGGAGAAATATGAATAAATAACCCGTTCCTTCAGCTTTGTGTTGGAGTTTTATAGAGTTCTTGTTTTACATACAGGTGTATCGGTTGAGCAGATAAATATTTTTCTTGAAATAGAAAACGTTTGTATTGGAATGATGGGGGCATTGTACATTCAAACACCACAAGAGATGATACATGCACGGTCAACAAAATGAATAAGTAATGTTTTTCAGAAATAGTTCGTTTTTTTAGAACAAAATTACGTCTTCCGATGTTTAATAAATTTTTAATATTTCTATCAATTTAAACATCCATCGATTTCTTAAGAAAACTTCAATTATATATTTTGACCTTGGTTACTTATTTGGTTGGTGGACTGTACGTATGGCGTATAAATGGAAATTGTTATTTTAAATACAGTTTATTCAAAACGTTTTTATACTTTATTATTACAAAGATTGACTTTTCAGTTACGAAAGTTTAGTTTGTACAAAGAAGTGTATGTTTTTAAACAAAATATCAGGTCTTGGTATCAAGCGTAAAACGTGATTTTTCACCCCAAATTAAAAGTAATTCCTCAGCAATTATATTTTATAATTTTTGTTTTGCTATGTGCACTTGTATAAATATGTTTTCTCTTTTTTCTTCTAATAAAATGGTTTGACTAACTCATTTTTTGTTCAACAATAATTTAGAAACAACAACATCTGGTGGGGATTGTTTTTTATTTTTCCAAAAATCCCCACTAGGCTGACATCATTTAACTAGTGGTGATTTCTGGAAAAAAAGCAACAATTTCCACTGGTAGGGATTTTTCGATGGGGATTTCTGGAATAATTCCTATTTACTTAGGTTGTTGCACAGAATGCTTGATTCACAGCTTCGTGAAGCCCCCTTCACGAAGCTTTACACCCTATACATTTTTGGCTCCTCCTTCCGTACATTCCTATCATTTTGACAATACAAGCAAGATGTTACGTGCACGCCATCGCCATAGTCGCGTCTTAGTCACCATGGTTTATTTGAATTAATTATTTTGTTTTTGAGTTGTATTTTATTTTTGTTTTGCTATGGACACTTTTAACGTGCACATCTTGCTACATTGTTCTCACATAATATACCATCTCAACATGATGATGTAACCAAGATTTTGTAACAATATTTTGATTTAAAAGAGTGTCCATGGAGTTTCTTGCCCGTTCTTCTCCATAGAGATCTACGCTAGGGAATGGGCATCTACAGTACTTTCACAGTTTTTATGTCTTGTGACTGGGACTGTAGCTACATTAAAATGTTCATTTTTGTTTCGACAATTCAAAAGTGCCTGTAACTGGCCTACTTGAAATAAATGCTTTGATTTTGATTTTGCGATCATCATCATCGTCATTTCAGTTGAAAGACGTCCACTGCTGGACATAGGCCTCCCCCAAGTGTCGCCACATTGACCGGTCCCGTGAGACTCGCATCCAACGGATTCCCGCAACCTTCACCAGGTCATTGCTCCACCTAGTGGGAGGTCTTCCAACGCATCGTCTTCCGGTTCGCGGTCGCCACTCCAGAACTTTTCGGCTCCCTCCGCCATCCGTTTTGCGAGCAATGTGCCCTGCCCACTGCCACTTAAGTATGGCAATTCTATAGGCTACGTCGGTAACCTTGGTTTTCTTACGGTTGTATTAATTTCTATTAAATTATTATTCACTGTGTAAAATTCTTTAATACGATAATTTGTTCTATCTTAGCTAAAATTCAGTTCTAATTTCAGACTAAATTGAAAACGGTACACACAAACAAGCTCAGAGTAATTCCCGAAGCAATCGCTATGAGTATCCAACAGTATCTTTCGCCGAAATCCTCCGAACTTTCCAGCAATATCTACCCACATTTTGCCACTTATTTCATTCGCGAAACCTCTCAAACTGATTTTATAAATGGTCTCTACCGCAGTTTTGATTTTCCATATTGAAAAGGCATTTCCAGTGAGCGAAGTGCTCTTTTGTTGGTAAACAAATGACTGGAGGGCGCTACAGCGATGCTTTTGGCAATTATTAATTATCTACGATTGGATTATGAAGTATTTGTGAATGAAGCGGTCTAGCAATTAGCTAGCATTTATGTATACCTAGAGGCTATTGTTTTAAGGTTGTTGTTTGGATGTGATTTATTTATTGGTTCGGGAGGTCTTAATTGATTGCTTCTTGCCAAATTTCATGACTCTAGGTCAACGGAAAGTATACCTTATAAATTTTGATTCCTTGAGAGTGTCGAAATATACGTTTTCACTTCTCTGGCTCTAAAAGTACGCCAATATAGCCCTACGGAGCAGGACTAAAGTGACCACTTTACTTCCTAGTTAGTAAAAGTAATTAGTTTTTTAATTTCTTTCATGTGACATAGACAAATTCAAACAGCCAGTAAATATACTATTGTCTGTGGAGTGTGGACCATACATTTTTATTACGAAAATGCCATACATTTTTATTGGGAGTTTTAGTTCCATAGTTTTTCCGCAAAGAAGGTAGCGCCATGTGTTTTGAATTTTAATCTGTGACTGCTTTAGAAGAAAAAACTGACCGCGATATTTCAGATTTTTTGTCGAGTGTATTAGTTTGGTTTATAATATAACTAGGTTTTTCAGCGACAGTGAAGAGTTTGACGTCGAGCAAAGAGCAAAAGACATAATAGCTATAATCTTTTGCCGCCAAAATCGCGGAAGATTTACCTAAAAACTGGAAAGTTTTATGGACTGGAGGTATAAGAAACAAATGTTTTTGTACTAAATTTACTATTTTTCTCGCACTCAAAGTGAAAAGTATAGTTTGCACCTCGAGACTAAACGCCAACTTAATAAATCCTCGGTTTCATTAACTCCCTCGCACGCTCGGGCGTCAAACCACCTCTGGTATATTATGGCTTCGTTTAGTCCCTCGATATAAAATATACCAGTTTTGCGGAATAAACGGCCTTATCTTTTTACGTCAACTTAGGAGTACTTTTTTCAAGTGACTGTGGACCTGTATACGGTTCCTGGTTTAAATTTCAACTCGCCACACATAAACCACGCATCACCTAAAAAAAAAAAAAACATTACTATTAATGCTTTTTATTTCTTTCTTTCTTTCTTTCACCTTCCTAAAAATAGACAATGATTACCGAACTGAAGACTTTTCCTAACTCAGTTGGCATATTCATACTCCTCCCGAACCAATAAATAAATCACATCCAAACAACAACCTTAAAACAATAGCCTCTAGGTATACATAAATGCTAGCTAATTGCTAGACCGCTTCATTCACAAATACTTCATAATCCAATCGTAGATAATTAATAATTGCCAAAAGCATCGCTGTAGCGCCCTCCAGTCATTTGTTTACCAACAAAAGAGCACTTCGCTCACTGGAAATGCCTTTTCAATATGGAAAATCAAAACTGCGGTAGAGACCATTTATAAAATCAGTTTGAGAGGTTTCGCGAATGAAATAAGTGGCAAAATGTGGGTAGATATTGCTGGAAAGTTCGGAGGATTTCGGCGAAAGATACTGTTGGATACTCATAGCGATTGCTTCGGGAATTACTCTGAGCTTGTTTGTGTGTACCGTTTTCAATTTAGTCTGAAATTAGAACTGAATTTTAGCTAAGATAGAACAAATTATCGTATTAAAGAATTTTACACAGTGAATAATAATTTAATAGAAATTAAGACAACCGCAAGAAAACCAAGGTTACCGACGTAGCCTACAAAATTGCCATACTTAAGTGGCTGTGGGCAGGGCACATTGCTCGCAAAACGGTTGGCGGAGGGGGCCGAAAAGTTCTGGAGTGGCGACCGCGAACCGGAAGACGATGCGTTGGAAGATCTCCCACTAGGTGGACCGATGACCTGGTGAAGGTTGCGGGAATCCGTTGGGCTATATTGGCGTACTTTTAGAGCCAGAGAAGTGAAAACGTATATTTCGACACTCTCAAGGAATCAAAATTTATAAGGTATACTTTCCGTTGACCTAGAGTCATGAAATTTGGCAAGAAGCAATCAATGTCTTACATACATCACAAGTAAAAGAAAACCGTAAATATGTAGTTTAATAACAAAATACCTACAAGTTTATCTGGAAACTGAGCGAATCCCACTCGCACTTGGACGGTTTTTAAATTAAGAACTTCTCATTCATCTTGATATGTGCAGGCTTGTTGATGAGGCTTAAACATAACTGTGAAAGTATGGATATAATTACTATATCGTAGTGATCATCACCATCAGCCTATAACAGTCCACTGCTGGACATAAGCCTCTTCAATCGCACGTCGCTTAACACGATACCCAGCATCTCCTATCCAGTTACTCTAGCCACCACGTGTTCCCTTCAGAACAAGGAAATTCGGAGGATTCAGATCTGTGTTCTTCGGGGAAAACATGCTTGAACATTATGTTCTTACACCGAAACCATCAGCAATGCTAAACATAACATAACTTACCCCAAAACACCATCTGAACGATCCTAACACTAACTGCCAGGCACTTGCCAATGTTTTGTCAAAACCGGTATGGTAATTATAATCAAATTCACCAGTTAGACGGCAAGACGGCTGTATGCTAATTCGACGCCGTCGGCTGATTGTACCCAAGTTGCTACATATTTTTGCTTAATCAACTTGTCTGTGAGACGTTTAAACTTGGTAGTGTCGTAGATTTTGTTCAGATTTTTAAATGAATCTTTTGCTTCCGTTTAGAGATCTTCAGTTTTTTTTTTTATTATTTTAGGATAAAGCGAAAACGTTTTCCTTCAGTGAAATCATTTTTAGCATCTCGATAGTTTAGTAACCGTAGCATAGACACAGTCTGAGAAATATAGTGCCAAAACAACTTGAAAAATCTTTAATTCACGCATTCATTGCTAGACTACCGGGCCTAGTTACTTAAATAAAATACGACGAAAGTATGTGCAAATAAGAAGATTATTGAGTATTCAAGCCCTTGTAAAACAGTGGTGTGACGTATGGACTGCCAAGTCAGAGGTCGTTCGAACGCCAGACCTCTGATTTTTAAATTCGTGTTCGTATAATAATTATCATTTGCTTCGGCGAATGAAAACATCGTGAAGAAACCAGCATGTCTGAGAGATATTTTTAGACGGCACGTAAAGCCAAGTCAGACCCATGGGCGGCATAAAAACTCTGACATTAGGTTAGGCACTAAACAACAACAAACAACAGTGTTAAAATACAGATAAGCACTAGAACTTCCATCTATACTCACCCCACGGTATGAACCTGTACCTACACTACAATTTCATCTCATTCCATCCCAATATACAACAATGTAAAGAAACAAACATTCACGTAGATACAAGAAACTTTCTACGAAGCATAAACCATCACCATTATTACGCGCTAAACAAGAATTTATAATTCCAATAACGATATTGCTTCCACAGTGTATACCCGGGCGAGTGGGACACAGAATAGATATAAATGCAGAGGGCCAGGTACTTACAACGAGCGAAAACAGGCGCACGCACGCATAGACGCGTACGTACGGCGTTTCAACAAATTATACCAGTCGTGAGTGTGTTTGCATTTGTTGACTCAAAGTAGTAAGTACCTCTTGGGGCCGGGCTACACTCTAATGACACGCGTCTTACGACAGTGACTGTGAAAAAAACTGTGAAAGAATTTGGTTGGAACATGTCACGACTTGCTGAGTGACAGACGGAACTAGGAGAAAATCAAATCGTCCGAAGTCGACGTCGCGAATAGACGCGTAAGAACGGCTATCTTAAAGAATTGACAGTCGTTGAACAACTACGTGAAGTGTGTCTATGTGTGTGTGCGTTTTCGCTCTTTTAGAAGAGTTGAGCTTCTGTACAGCTATTTATTCTGGGCTCAGGGCCCCGGTAAAGAACAATGCTTTACAAGCATTTTTTGTTGAAAACAGAAAATAAATATCCATTGAAATGTTTTTTTTTTCCTTTCCCATTAAGTTGACGTAAAAATAAAGGAATACTTTTATCTAGTCCCTCTTCTTACTGCAGTTGTATTGAAAGTCGGTAAAATAATGGACGGTTCGTAGGCATATCTTCAACAAACTGTTCTACGTTTTACTTTGCTTTAAAGTAGAGAGTATTGAAGAGATTTCGTGTCGTAACTCATTAGCGAATTCTCTTTGTAATAGAGATAAGTAAGTAAGTAAGTGTAATAGAGTTAAGGTCTAATTGATTTACGGCCGTTTTCTTTAACTGAGTGTTAGTTAACGTCTCGACGTCTCGTAGCAATCGGTGTTTCTATAAACAAAGTTAGCCCAAACTAACCTAATCGCGTCACATAATGGCACTATATTCAAAGAAAAATCAAAGAAAGCTTTTCTGTAACGTTTTGATTCTATCGGTCCATAAATAGTCAGATAAAGCAACCTTCCGTTACCTGTTAGTAAGTTTTTGTAAATGGCCGTTAGGTGATGCTGGCATATGACATATGACATATGAGGCACCCCTGCAACGATACTTACATACTACTAGTTAACTTAGTATCACCTTTATGACAAAATAAAATGTGAATGTGGTTTGTTTTGAAGTACCTGGAAGTCCTGGAACATAACATAACCATGTAATAAAACATGCGAGTCTGTCTTTGGGTACTGCCGATAGAAGATAAAACTAAGTAATCTATATCTGCTACGGGTTGTGCCCCGCGCACGCCTAAGTGGCGCTACGCCGTAGCGGATTGGCTACGAGTGCTACGAAGAGTTCCATGTTTTTTGTTCAACTAAAAAGTGCTCAACGCGATTAAAGACGTTTTTACTTCAAAATTCTTAGAAAGTTACTTGGTACTGCCACTATCCTTTGACCTACTTCCCGATTTCCGATTTGTTTTTGAAATTTTGTTTGGATGACAATTTGTATAGTAAGTTAAGTGTAGTCATTCGAAATTCAATGTGGCGGAGTCCCAAAGATGGCGGATTAGTAATATTTCATGCGTTCACATGAAGTAGCTATCAAATCAAAGGGTTTGCTCAGAAGAATACGGGAAATAAAAAGACGTCACTCTAAAGTGTGGCTTAAAGCTAATAATAATAGATAAATATCGCTGGACATTACACACAGTGTCATCTAGTGCCACACTAAGCAACGAGCCTTGTGTCGTGGACATCAGATAGTTGATAAACTACATAGATACTTTTTGTTTGTAAATACGTACTAAACTATAAACAATAATAATTAATTAGAATTAACTATAATGAATTCTAAACTGTAATATTATTATTCAACATTTTGAAAATCTTCGTAACAAACTCTGGATCCACATTTTCTCCGCACTATGTTATCAGAATACCAGTGGTCTGACCGCATGGATGCAATCTTGTTAACGTCTCTTGAAATAAAGGAGCTAGTGAAACATCTACAAGAAACCACACTGAGTTAAGAGGTTAAGTCATTATGGAATAGAAAATTATAAGTTGTCTTACTGCAAAGTCAAATCAAAATCATAAGTTATTTTTAAAATAAAGCTGAGCACAGTTCGAACGCCAAAACGTTTAAGTCATGCCGGAGTTATAGCTGGAAAGAAAAAAAGGCGTAACAAACTCCCCAGCAAAACGCAGGCCTTCTTGATAAAAAAAACCATATTGATTCACCAACACTCACTGATATCTGTATTAATTAAAAATTATTTTCCCTCTACTGACCAACGGCCTCCCTCCCCTTTTTTCCGATGATGGCTGGACGAACTTGACTTCTTCTAGTTCGTCTAGCCATCTTGGCCCCGGTTTGCTTCGCGATGTCGTCAAGTGTTTAATAGGACGCGAATCGGTGATTCTTTTAGCCCACGTCTCATCGCAATTATGCCCGGCCTAACCACACTTCAGTTGAGCTGCTAAGGCCTCTACATCACCAACTATGTTGCGGTTGGCTTCCAGTCTAATCAGTTGCAGCTTAACACTAGTATTTTACATGGAGCGAGCGCCTATCTGTCCTCCACAACCGAGTTGCTGCTCAATAAGTGTTCTGGGTATCAAAATAAAAGACGTATAACCCTTACAGCCAGATTGCTCACATCATACAATACAGACCAGTTTTCAGTCTATTTTTAATAGCCCGAAATACAAAGCTACATGATTGCCAAAAGGAAATATTAGCAGTGTACACGAGCTTAACATTCCGGGCCGCAAAGTTTTAATTTTAAAAACGGGAGCAAACGTCGTGCCTAGGACAAAGGCGTACCGAGGCCTCGCGCTACTCAAAGTGGAGAAAGTTATGAGAGGTAGCGGTGACGATAAACATATAGAAGTGATGTTTTTATGCATTGTTGAAAATGACGAAAATATACTGAGGGAAATGTTGACTATGAATGTAGATGGGCTATAAGATATAAAGGAAGAAGATAATATAGATGAGATATAAAGGAAGACCTAAGAAGTGATGGTTGAACTGTGTGAAGGATATAATGACTAGAAAGGAGGTGACTGCTGAGATAACGAGTAATAGAGAAGTATGGAAGCAGAAGACATGCTGCGCTGACCCCTAATACATTGGGATAAAGGCAAGAGAAGGATGATGATGTCCTCCACAATATCAATCTAACGGCAAAGAGAATACTGTAAGAAAAGTTTTGTGAAAAAGTCTGTGCTTGCTAAAATGGGTTCAGACAAAGTGAACAACAGAACAAGAGCATTCTTGCGGCTTGTGTATACCTATTCTCTTTTTGATACTAGAGATTGAAAATCTATACTTACATGCATATTTCATATACATAATACTGGTTCATTATACCACTAAACGAGCAGCATTTCCACCTGTGCTACAAACAGTTGTTTTAATCTTCCCATAATTATTGTTTTAGTTAAGTTGTTGCAAAAGTATTGTGTCATCAATTTCTTATTAGTTTTATACAATATTCATAGTTCCAATCTTTTTTCCGTATATCAATTCTGCATCTTCATCGTAGTCAACAGGTCAAATCTTTCTTTTCACAAAATTTGGTCCCTCGCTTCAGCATCCAACTTGCACCAAAACAACAGCCTTATTATTTCGCGTCCCCATTCCCCTGATGATGTCAGGTCTCATCCGCCATTGTGTCAGGAGGTTTCAATACACTGTAGTTTTTTTCTGTTTTGTTTCCTTCTGAAAGGACGACCGACTTTACAATCTTGTGCCCAAATACGTTAATCAGTTGTTCGCTGCAGTTGACAATGGAAGTGAGTTTCGATTGGAAGGTTTCTTGTTCGTAGATTATAGATTTCCGTTGTTTTTGTTCACTGTTTGCTTCATCCAAGCATCCATGTTATCAAAGAGCTCGGATTTTCAGTAGATATTTACTTGGGAAGATATTGATGTCTTCGAATCATTATCAACGTTATTAACGACCTCATATCACCCACTGCTGCCTATAAGTTTCCTTTAAAGTCATGCTACCCTGGTCTGTGCGATCACGAGATAAGGGCGAAATTACTAACATTTTCAGATAAAAGTATGAATATTGATCATTGTTTTACAATCTGCGGCCTTATTGCGTAATACTGCAATTGTGATTAGACATTCAACAAAACTCATTGCATGGTGGACAGCAAAGTTAAGTTTTGTTTGTTTGTTTTTAACATTCTTTAGATTGTTATTATTAATAGAAAGTCAGTCACTTAGGGTGCTGAACATGAGAACCACAACTACTTTACTAATTAACTATTCCATCGGAAAGTCCTCCAAAACAGTCAATACATACTTTTAAATCACAATGAATATTATTTTAAAGACGAAAGTTTGTAAGTGTGTGTGTGTTTGTTACTCCTTTACGCTCAAACGGCGTAACGGTTTTAGATCAAATTTGGCAAACAGATAGTTTATAACCTGGATTAACACATTGGATACTTTTTATCTCGGTAGTATGATCCCATGTGACAATTATGGAACTCCACGCGGACGAAACCTCGGGCATTAGTTAACACTGAAACAGGACCAACATCAACCAATTCATATTCCATATCCTTGTTTACCACGGCACAAACACGACTATCTACGTACGACGTCTATAGCTCATCTGATCTTAAGTGAACTGTTAAGAAAGTCGCGTTGGCTCGGCTCCAGGCTCGGCTCACACTCACGACTTAGTTTATAGCCCCAGTCTTATCCTCTACATCTTTTTGTTATTCTGGCAGGACAAAAAGATGCTGTAAGGGAATACGTCATGTTAAATTAATGTTCACAGGGTAATGAATTAGTTTAGTTAGTAAATGTCTCAGTATCACTAACACTTAAAACGGGATATTTACCATGTTTACTATTAAAAAAAAATAGAAAACAGTACTAAATAGTGTCAGTCACAAAATTTAAAAAAAAATGACCAAGATAGAAATCAAAGCATTGATTTTAAGTAGGCCAGTTACAGGCTCGTTGAATTGTCGAAACAAAGAAAACAATGAAATGTAGCTACATAGGACTGTAGCTACATTTCATTGTTTTGTCACAAGGTACAAAAACTGTGAAAGAACTCTACTGTGACCGTCTAGGTATTGAACTTTTGTAGAAGACTTTTTTTTTTAAATTTCAGATGAAAAATACGTGGTTAGAGTTCATGCGTCGGTGCTTTTTACTCTATTTTGGTGAAAAATTCTGAGTTCTCAACTCTCTTGAAAAAAAAAAGAAAAAAGTTCAGTCTATTTATTAATAAATTCACTTTCAGCAACACTCTCAAGCATTCCTCGAATTTTGAACATAACAAAAAAATATAACATGAAAGTAAATCAAACAGTTTATGCTTTCTCAAGGAGCTTGAATACAAACTTTTTCCACAAATTCCGTATTCATAGCTCCCAACGATCTAGACTTTTACAATGAAGGAAATATTTTTGACCTAAAGCTAGGAAAATTCAAAATGTTTCTAACAAAGTCAAGCACCAAGTTCTTATGGAAGGGTCCTCTAAAATGTTAGACCATATCGATGAAAAAAGTACTTTAGACATATCAACGACATTTTTTTTACTTCGAAACTACCATGAGAGGCCTACCAAGTTTTCGTGGAAGCCATTTTGCGAAATCCCCAAATTCTTTCGATGTTGGAGGCCGAAGTATTTTGGAAGCAAAACCACTCAAAAAGTGATACAACTGTGATTCGGAACTCATCGTCTTTTCAACGTATTTGCATAATTTCATATATTATTTAAGTGGAAACTTTTGGAGTGATATTTGCATAATCCCGTGCGGTACGTTACGAATACTTACGAGCAATCCCGAAGTTTTGCCTCGGCTTGATTGGTCAATGGTTTTATGTTAAGATCGTGTTCCTCCGGGGCTAAAGACGAAGTTTGCACTTTGAGATGTGTGTGTTTTTGAAGTTTGGCAGGTCAACTTTTACCAGACTTGAACATTGTGAAGAAGCTTTTTAATAATTTGTAGGTATTAGAAGTTTCACATCTCGTTAACTATGTCACAAAAACCCTGCTGATGCGGAGTTATTGCTTAACACACTCACATTCTCAAAGATATTAATTAATTGCGACAAATCAAAATATTGAACAAGTAAAATTAAATTAAAAATTAAAAAAAACCCTCCACACAATTGTTAAGTCCTAGGTACCAGACATCACTCCACTTTCCTCATCTCATTTCGTAAGTTAGTTTATAGGTAAAAGTAGTTGTAGTAGTAAAAAAATGATTCGCCATTTTATGGTGGCGGCCATCTTGGATTTTGAATGTATCATAGTACTACTAGTACTACAGTACTAGTATTATAGTACTAGTACTTTTACTAGTCAAGCCCTTTCATTTGATACCTATGTTGAGGGAGTTTTTGAATAAATATGTAATCCGCTTTTTTGTGGCAGCGGCCATCTTGGACCAATTACCATCAAACATAGCTTAGAACACTCCCGACTAATTCACCTTACAAACCAAAAAAACAACATTAAAATCGGTTCATCCGTTCGGCAGCTATGATGCCACAGACACACACACACACGTCAAACTAATAATACCCCGTCGGTTTTGCGTCGGGGGTTAAAAAAATACGTTTTTACAAATCGCTTCGGTTTACGATACAGAACTGTGATGTTACGTAATTAAGGTGCGTTTTCATTTGAAAGAACAAAAATTATGTAGTTTTACTTTCCTATCGTAGGTAAATACCATTCGTAAAGCATAAAATCTCCTGAACGAATTCATAACTCAATTCCACTTTGCCTACGACATATAAGTACGAAAACCCTCGACCGATTAATAAAACATGAGCCCCTAACTGCCCATCTTTGGACACTCTATTCCACACTCCAATATATCTCAACCAGGACTAACAAATAAAAGTATCAAATCTCTTATATTTTTAAAGCTCAATAACAACCTATTGCCGTCCCTTTCTCTCATGGAGTTACAGAGCATGTCTAAAAGAGATAGCAAGAGTCTACTTTATTATGATAATCGGAAAATTCTCCGAGACTGTACGAATGCGATCCCCGAATTCAGAGGTCTGAATAAAGGATGAGACACCCAGGAGGTACATATCTATGTAATTTATAACCCAGAATGTGGTTCCAACTGATTTTCAGGATTTATTCTGTAAGGGCTGTGAAGATTTGTACCTGATTCAGGAATGAGTGGGTGTCGAATACTCTCATAGGCGGTATCGGTGTTCCTGATTACAGCACCTGATTTGTGTGAAAGAGGTAGGGCGTTTAAAATTCTTATTTTGAATTTCGAATTGTTTTCTTTTTCTTTTTGGAACGCGGTTCAAAAACATGCTTTTGTATCTGATAGGTCAATTCAATAGTTGAACGTCTCAGAAGGATTAAAACTTTCCCGTGTATATAGATGCTCTGTGATTAAAACTAACTAGTGCTCGCCAGTGGTAAAATTCGACCATAATTAATTTAAAATCAAGGATGCAAGTAAAATTGTCAAACGTCAACAAAGTCGTTGCCAGGACGAAGTCTTTTTAATATACAAAACTTGCACAATGGTCCATCTCAAGGTTAGTCCTTGAGATGGACCATTGTGCGAGTTTCGTATATGGTGCGGAAAACTAAACCCCATGATAGATAGAATATACGAAACGTCCTCACGTATACGTGTGTGTCAAATATACATGGTAGTGTGTTAAATGTTTTATTTATTGATTTAATTTTTTTTAATGTATAAATTATAAGTGTGCGAAATTTCATACTCCTCCGTCCGCACAATTTTCGTTAAAGGGGTACAAAGTTTTCTCTTCAAATATTAATGTTAAAATTATTAAAAAAAAATATATATTAATATTACTTCATGGAAATATTTGAATTGACAGTAGTCTCAAGTTGACCGCTGCCGGTCCAATTTGACTACATGAGTTATAAATATTGACCCATCTCAGATAAAATGCGAGTGTGGACCCCCAACACAGGATACGCCACACCTTCTCTCTTGTCCGTCGTGCATTACTAATTGCATGTTCAGGCTCGGCTTCCCATCACGATGAAATTATGAATTTTATAATGATGGTTCTAGAACATAGAAGATTAAAAAATGGTTACAAAGAAGGTCTAACATCAAATGTATACCTACAACCTACAACTCCTAGTTACGGCAATATATTAAAAAGAAAACTAGCTTGTCATTGTCATTATCTGACATGGGGTGACATGGGGTGTTAGGTTATTTTCGTTACGGAATTTCTGGATTCGGTCTCCACGCTCAAGGCCCGCTATAGAAGCTATGCAATAGCTTAAAAAAAAACGTCTAAGCGCTGATATTCTGATAGGGCAAAAAAAGAAAACTAGCTTGTCATTGTCATTATCTGACATGGGGTGACATGGGGTGTTAGGTTATTTTCGTTACGGAATTTCTGGATTCGGTCTCCACGCTCAAGGCCCGCTATAGAAGCTATGCAATAGCTTAAAAAAAAACGTCACAGCGCTGATATTCTGATAGGGCCAAAGTGATGCCACGGTCAGATACGACATATTACAACAACAACAGTGCAACTAGCAAATTGCAGTGCAATTTTGATTATGTACACCTTCATTTTCATCTGTTTGTGCAAGCGAAGCAGGCATCATTAGTTTATGTATATCAAGTAGTTATTACACAACATACATCACGACTGTAACCCCTTAAGTGTTAAGCAGAGGTGTACCTAACAGACACCTACATTTCGACAGTTATGTTTAAGTCCCATGTATTAGGGGAGAGCCTATTGCCATCAACCGGGCAACAATCTTAACTCCGTGGCTGCTACTGAGAAATTCCTAATGAAAAACCCAATAACACTTTGACCGGCCCGGGAATCAAACTCAGGACTTCATGCTCAGCCGTTGCACTTGTTGACCACTAGACCAACAGAGCAATTTAATGGTTATTAAATAAATAAATAAAATAAAATCCGTTTATTTCAGGTTCCCCCATATTAAAAATTACACGTTACGAGACACGAGATAAAAACAAAGCATAATAAAAACCGGCCAAGAGCGTGTCGGGCCACGCTCACTGTAGGGTTCCGTAGCTTCCCAGACCATTAAAAATACCAACATTTTTCGTCAGCAAAAATAACTTTGTTTTTCATAGTATTTGTATGAAAAACAAAGTTATCATTTGCGTTTTTTTGAAAAAGTGCTATATAACTCAAAAACTATTCAACTCATCAAGTTGAAAATAATTTTCCTAGAAAGTTCATATAAATGTCTACTTCTGTGATTTTTTTCATATTTTTTAAACTTATGGTTCAAAAGTTAGAGGGGGGGGAGACACATTGTTTTTGACTTTCGGAGCGATTATTTCCTAAAATATTAATATTATCAAAAAATGATTTTAGAAAACCCCTATTCATTTTTAAATACCTATCCAACAATATATCACACGTCAGGGTCAAAATTAAAAAAAAAATCGCTCCCCACTTTACGTCTGGGGGAGGTACCCTAATAAAAATGTTTTTTTAAATTTTTATTTTTGCACTTTGTCGGCATGATTGATATACATATTGGTACCAAATTTCAGCTTTCTGGTGCTAACGGTCACTGAGATTATCCGCGGACAGACAGACAGACAGACAGACAGACAGACAGACAGACATGGCGAAACTATAAGGGTTCCGTTTTTTGCCATTTGGCTACGGAACCCTAAAAATTAACATAAAAATGTAAAAATAATAATAAAAAAACTTGAGAGGTGTCAATGGACACCCGGATGGAACGAAGTTCTTTCGATTAACTAGTGAAGGAATTGTAATAAAATTTTATTTTTTGTAAGTTATAACTTACAAAAAATATTTTTTTTTTTTATTATTAACAAATATAATGTTCACTCAACAAAAATAATCGTCGCGACACCACACTGTTCAATGCGAAATAGAAATGAAACAAACGCATTGCAACCTTCATTTATTTTTAAAAAGTGTCGTGACAACTTTTTCGTAAGAATTTCTTCCGTCTAGCCCCCTTTCACAACGCGCGATAAGGAACTTCGTTCCAAAAATTAAATAAAAAAATGTTATTAGTATCAACAAAACTGCTTTTCCTAAAGTATGAAAAGAATTATTGTACTGCAATAGGGTAGAAGACATAAAAAATGTAATTAGTCCGTCAGGTAGACAATTAAAAAATATTTGACCCGTATTTTTTCTTTTGTTACGTAAATCAAAATTTACGAAGATACAACGCTTTTAAAATTCCCAATACATCACGCCTATGTATTACTTTTAGCTAGTTCTGACGTCACGAGCCCCCACTTCCGAGTTTTGATGCGTTTTATCTTTGTCAATATTCATTGATTTACAAAAACATAAATACGTGTCCATTATTTTTCAATAATCCAATTGACGGATTAAATAGATTTGTATTTTTTTAATATTTTCGTCATACCTATTATTTGATAGTAAACACAAAAGGTAGCAAATATAAGGCGCTTAATTTAATTATTCCAAATAGGCAATGTACAAGGCATTTCGCAATCGCTTCAACAAAATGCACAAGCAATTATCAGCCTTATTACAAACGCAATGTAACTCACTGCAGCTGCAAAATAATGTGTGTTTATTGCCTAGTTACTGTAAAATGAAAATAAACTGTAACGGCTTGCAATAAGGTTGTATTTCATGATTATGTAAAGTCGTATATGACTATGGAAATTGCTCCCTGCATGACAGATCGTTGCGTTGCGTAGATCCTTTTAGAATATTCATTGCGAGTGTGATGCTTACGATGTAGCAATTAGTATTTATGTATATGCAAAAAATCTTGGTCCTTGTCGTTTTCATCCTTTCATTGCCAACTTGATCAATAAGATGATAAACCATTAATTGGTTGCGTGGGGTATAATACATCCCCAGTGAGCGCTGAAGTTACCGTAAGCTTCATAGAATTCGTATCCTTTATGAACAAGTATCGAGCATAATGGTGATTTTGTATTTGATTTATATGATCGGGGTGTCACGAATAATAAACGTAATAATAACAGCCGGCCGTGTCGATGAAAAGAAAAGTTCTCGAGTGGCGACCGCGAACCGGATGACGGTGCGTTGGAAGCCCTCCCACTTGGTGGACCGATGACCTGGTGGAGGTTGCGGGAATCCGCTGGATGCGAGTCGTACGGGACCGGTCAATGTGACGACACTTGGGGGAGGCCTATGTATAGTAGTAGACGTCTTTCGAAATGATGATGATGATGTCATTTTGAACGTGTGTAGAAAACAGCAAAAGAACCAAACCCCGTTAAAGTACTTAATGTCAAACAAAAATTAACACTTACTATAAATTCGCAAATTAACACTAACACCAATGTTTTGTCCTCAGCGCGTTGGCTGCGACCTACGTGTGGGGTCAACTCGTCGTGTGGACGAATGCGGGGTCTGTGGGGGTGATGGGTCCTCCTGCTCTAGACCCCGATACCACTGGCTGGCCACGCCGGGGTCACTGTGCTCTGCTACTTGTGGTGGAGGTAAGTTTACTGCCATATTATGACAATATGTTTAGGCGTAAATTCCTCTTATGTCGATGTCAGTTTAGGTGAACATCAATCGCGCGAGCGAGTAAATCTTGTGTCCTTTTTTCACCACACTGCGATGCTGACTTCAGCGGCGCGTAGGTCAGCCATATTTTATTAAATATTTCTCGCTGACGTACGCCATCGAGCTTGGGTGGAATTCAGGCCTTAGAGAGCTATTGAATTTTAAATTTCGGCTCTGAGCAGAACACTACAACCCATTATCACACGGGAAGACCTTTGCCCAGCAGTGGCACAATGTCGGATAAACGTATGAATAATAGCACAAACTTATGTACACCTAAAACGTAAGATATATGAAAGGAAATAGACAAAGATGACGAAGCATTTGTGTCAGGAATCGTGCAAGAAGCTGTGACAAAAGCTAACAGGCATAAGGAAAGATGTTGCGGAAACGACGTCATTTCCTCTTGGGACGTATCAAAGGCATTGCACAGACGGGTCACCAATTGCCTTTGACCGGAGATCTAGGAACCGTAATATGTGCCGAAAAAGACACCAAGTATTTTCAGTCATCGAGATTTTCACACGACCGAAAGTAAATAGCCAAAGGAAGAATAATCGGCCAGAATTTTAAAAGAATAGTTTCTTGTGGTTGCGAGCGCTTTGCATTTATCTTTGACAGTCATGGCAGGTAGTCGGCAGGTAGTCAGTGCTAATTTGGTTGTGGCGGTCAGATAGGCAGTCACTCTATGTAAAATTCTGATATTCAGCTGCATCCGGTTAGACTGGAAGCTGACCTCAACATAGTTGGGAAAAGCCTAGACTAGATGGTGATGCTTATGAGCTTTCCTACTGACCATGAGGTCTTATATTCCCTATATTCCCAGGCAAAGGGTTACTGAGATTTTTCATAAGAATTTTAGATTTTAGATTTGAGCTCGAAGCAATGGGCTCAATCCCGATTACGTGGAACTTACACACTAGTGAAATGTTGATGTACTATTCAGGACACATTTGCGGCGTCTATCTTACCCTTTTGGGGATTACACGTGATGTTATGTCTGTTACCCATGTTTTGTGGTAAATATTTAAACAACTGTGAAAGAAAACCTTGCCTATTCACTTTATTCAATACATCAACTAATAAGCAAGGTAAAGGCTACTTCAATAAAGGGAAAAGGCTCCAAAATTTTAATCAAGAATATCAATTAAACTTGTACACAATTTAGAGTGGCGTCTCAACAACGAATTACATCCCGAACAGAAATTCACCCAGAATGTTGTATCCAAATCTCTTCGATACATTAGGGCAGCATTGTTAATTGTTGGCCTCCGGGTTTGCCTGTAATTTATATCTGGAAATCCGCCATTACTCGAAGCTTACAATAAATCAGACAGCGAATTCCTTTTGTCTCCGCGCAACAGTTTCTTAAGTGGTGCTGTACAGACGGGCGATTTAGTTGCAAGGTTTTTGGTGACTCATAGCATTTTGATCGCAAGATGTTCTATCTTTTATTCTTTTGATTTTGTATGAATAGAATCCGCGATTAGTAAGGTGTTGTAATCTACACTAATATCATAAAGAGAAAAGATTTGATTTTTTGTTTGCTTGTTATGATTTAACTTAAGAACTAACCGATTTAAAAAAATATTTCACCATTAGAAAGCTACATCTTCACCAAGTAACATATGCTATAAACTATTTTGATATCATGCAAATTAGCCGAGTTATCACAATTTGAAGTGCTAATTATGAATAAACGGCTGGCAACATTGCGGCAGGCCCAGTTACACGAAGGGATGCACTGTACTCCTGTAATAAGAATTGATAGCTGAGAGAGTCCTTTAAAGCTGTCCTTGAGAGCTACACAGAGAGGAGTAGAAAGAAATCATAGTGGTGTTTGCCCTTCAGTGGGACACCATAACAATAAATAATTCTGTACAAGTCTGAACATTGAACAAAAAATTGAGTCACAAAAAAAACATTGCGCTGACCAGCGATAATTTTCTCTTCTGTTTTATTTGCAAATAACACTCACAATGACATGAAAATTAAGTTCATTACGCAATTTCCTTCAACTTATCGCAACCGCAACAAAAAATCCGCCCGTCTGCCTTTCCCATTACGCTAGCGAAATTCTCATCGGCCGATTCTAATTAAGAACCCCTGAAAGATGAATCTTAGATAAGTATTAACACAGCGGAATTGTGCGCTGGAGTCATTTGTTTCTGTTTCCAACTGGGCTTATGTAATACTACGCTGGTTTACCGCAAGGGGTAAGGTAGAGAAGTCGGGGGTTGGTTTTCGATTGGGGGTGAATAGGTGAGCTTTGAAAAATATTGATGAAAGCATTATTGATTTGAAAATATGTAATTTAGCAGGAATGGAGAGCAGTGGAAAGGTGAGCCAGTGGAAAGTTCTCTAAAAAGCTCTTTTTTATCACTACAGCTCTCGAAACGATGATGGAAAACATCGTGTGGAAACAGTCGGCATGTCGTAGAACCAAAAAATCCCTTATGTTGGATTCTGGCTTAGTTCTTCTCACGTATAGAAGTGCGTCCACAGTGTGTCCCGGAAGTAGAATCGATAACGTACCCAATAGGCCACTGCAAACATAATTTGACAAAATAGGATATTATTGGTTTCCTCCAACACCAAGCGCTCCGGACCAAACTATGTCCCAACTGCTGGAGTGTCCTAGGTGTCCGTTAACATATGTACATACTAACGTCAGCATTGCAGTGTGGTGCTGTCTACAACGTGTACTCGCACGCACGTGTAGGAAGAATTCAGGCCTTAGGAACCTGAGCATTCTTGAGAAAAGGCTAGCTTTATGTGTGGAGAAAGCTATTTATCTCCTGTATCTAACTAAATTAAGGAACACCTTTTTCACCTTCCCACTTAATAAAATTCATCCTCTAATTCACAGCTAACAGTGTTAACCCCTTAAACGCGGACTATTTATTACAGAAGAAGCGTTGTAACGCAGACCTAACCCTCCACTAGATTACCTCTAGCCCACTGACCCGAGACGGTCTTACAGACCTTCAGACGTTTCAATTGTTAATTAGATGTCAGTGTCGTAATGATTAATGGGGTCTGTCAGACCCCTTTGTCGGTTAAAGGGTTGAGAAACGACGGTCAAGACTAAATGAATGGTTCTGACTTTTTGGGGGATTGGACTGCAGATAATTTTCGTGGTGTTTTGATGGCGATAAGGATTTCATTGTTACGGTTAACTTGGGTACTGAAATCCAGGATTTATTATTAACGTAAACGTGGACCATTTATAACTGTTAAGAAAAACCGACACAGAGTTCCGTAGCAATAAACAATATAATACTTACTCGTAACAATATTTTTAACGTTCAGTTTTATTTCCGTTTGAGGTCCCTAAAAACAAAACAAAAAGCTGACATCAACAAATAGGTAACCACTCAGCATGATGTTGAACTATGGGGGACGCACAGCACAGCGCTGGTTTAAGTGGTCACTTGTGAAAAAAAAACTGCGAGTATATGGCTCTCTTGGCTTGTGCCAAGCTCCAGTTTCTTGTGCACGCCTCATCCAGGATATTCCCGCAATGGCAACAATTTCGTCTACCCATCTCGCCGCCGGACGACCAACACTTCTCTCTTTCTCATCTACTCCACTTGCCATCACGCCCCGTTTCAAGGTATCAAGCCTAGTTACATTTGAGTGCCTTAACCCGATTTCCAATAACGAAGAGCTTCGTACGTCTCCAGATTTCGGCATTTGGAACTCGGTGTAGTAGTTTAAATCAAGCACAGAACAATCTATGACTCTCTGTGCTACTCTGAGGAATTAGGAGGACCAAAGGAGCATAGAGGCTGTGTACAGACACAGCCTCTATGCTCCTTTGCTCCTCCTAATTCCTCATCATCACCTACCAAGCCTCTTCTCAACTTTGTTGGGGTCGGTTTCCAGTCTAAACGGGTGCAAATAGATGCCAGTATTATACATGGAGCGACTGCCTATCTGACCTCCACAACCCAGTTAGTATTGGATAATAAGATAGCCCTTGGTAAGACTGGTAGTCAGACTTTTTGGGCCACTGACAACCTTTATTAATTTAAAATAAATCCTTTCAATTAATAAACTTTAAATGATTGACAGAAACATAATAATCTTAATATCATTTGGTGCTAATTATATTGAATGAGACTAGAGGCGCCATTGAAATAAATTGTTTATAATAGAAACAAAACTTATTAACTTCAATCAAACTCGAGCCTAAATTAGCTGAGAAATAATGGGACTCCCACTGCCTACCTTCAACATGAAATTTCAATTATAAATCACCTTTAACAGATATTTTACTATACTTACACAATTATTCAGGTTATTTTCATTCGACTTTGGAATAGCTAAAAGTCGAAGGTTACAAAAATAAAGTGGAAAACAATACAAGAGAAATTGTTAGCGTGTAAAAAAAAAAAATCCAACTAAGACAAAAAACCGGCCAAGTGCGAGTTGGACTCACACATGAAGGGTTCCGTTCCGTACCATGGTAGTAAAAGTGAAAATTAAACTGTCTACCGATTATGGATCATGAGATACAGCCCCCTGATAGACTAACGGACATACAGACAGACGGAAACCAAAAACACAAAAACAAAACGGCAACTAAAAACCTTCAAACAAGTGAAACATTCATTGTTATTGACGATCTCGCAGATAGTACATGGGTTATGGAAGTACATTGCCTTGTATGAGGCAAACTCTGGGCAGTACAGAACCACGTGGGCTGCTGTCTTATCTTCCTCCATGCATGCACGGCACAGGGGGCTGGCTGTCACCTTCCGCCTGACGCAGGTCCTCACCGGACACGGATGTTTCGGGAGGTACCTGCACCGAATCGGGCGGGAGGAAACGCCTGGGTGTTTCCACTGTGAGGATCGACCGGAGGACACGGTGGAGCACACGGTGGAAGTCTGCCCTGCGTGGGTGGAGCACCGCCGTGTCCTCGTAGCGGCGATCGGCGGCGGCGACCTCTCGCGTCCGGCCCTGGTTCAATCCACGGAATGGGAAGCCGTCACCTCCTTCTGCGAAGCAGTCATGCTGGCGAAGGAGGTGGCGGAACAAGAGAGGGAGAGAGCCTGTCTTCCCGGCCGCCGCGGGAGACGCACCGGGCGTCGGGGGCCACGTGGTGGCTACCGGCCACCGTAGATGCGGGCCTGTGGACGGTTAGCTATGGGCTAGCTAGCCGTCCATCCGTCTAGTGACGACAGGCCGTGTCGACGGCGCGTTCGTGTTCCACGCGCGCCTCAAAGAGATGTCAGCAGAAGAGAGGGGCCCGCAAGGGCCGAAGCCTGCCGGGGTTGCGGGACTGTTCGAAAGAGATACCGCGGCCCCGGAACGTAAAGGGCGAGGAAGGAACATGGATGGGTTTTAGTCAGTAAGAGTCTGACACTCCCTCCCGCTCCGCCCAGAGTGGGAGAAGTCATTTGATGATTTCCCATCCTAAAAAAAAAAAAAAAAAAAAAGGGGGCTGGCTGTGACTCCTATGACAAAGAGGTGTTGATTAAAAGAGCCGTGTCCAGTAATGGCGGCTTTAACAATGCACAGTTGTAGTTTGGTCAGCCGAAGCGCCCGTTAGGTAGGGGCAGCGGCCGCCGATAGTAGGAAGTACTTCTTTGTCCTGCCTACCCTCACCATGGTTTAAGCCACAGTACGAGTATGTGGTGTTGTTCTCTGACACATTTAGTAATGACGTGTGACTTCGTGTGGATAATAAAGGGTGTCAAAACCATCTTAATGAAACTGAAAGGCACATTGTTCTCCCCGTCACTGCGATAATTTTTTTGTGGGAACCTTCTAGTTACGGAGATATTGGGGGTCAAAGTTCCAACTTTTTGGCAAGTTTTTTTTAATACAAGGTTTTATTGTAAGATTCACGACCCCCGTACTATTCAATTCATCCATCAGCTAAATGTTTTGAGTGCGTTACATTGAGTTCTACCACAACATATGATTATTCACCCCAAAAAAAAGACGTTTACTAGCAATAACTTTTGCGTAAAGTGACTTAGTTTGATGTACAGAATACTAGCTTGACAGCTTCGTGATGAGGTTGCTTACACCTTGTATAATCAAAGCTTTGTAGAAAATAAAACCAGAGAGACCAAATCGATTTTCCAGAAAACAAAAAAAACAATCATGTTTTTTCCACTGCTTTACTTTAACATACAAATCCAAGCTTTTTTTGCTCCTCTCAATATACTCGTACTAGCGATGCAGATAAAATGCGTACACTTTCAATTTAAAATTCAGCGGAATCTCAAGACTAAATGGATGTATTTACATATTTATATATTCAAAAGAAGTTTCAGAAGCTAGAGATCTTAATCGTTGATTACCATACGCGTTATTTTATTACTGAAAGCTTTATGTTTTAGCTGAATCAGGTTGTTTCATAAAGTGGAGAGAGTTTATGTGTAGCAGCTGAAACAATTGTTTTGTATGCCAGTTGCTGTTGCTGATAAAATAATATCTTAAACTGAGTAAATATGGGTTTATTGAAAAACTAATTTAGGAAAAAGCATAAAGGCGCATACACACCGCGGCGCACGGATAGGCTACACACGTGTGTTAGGCTTCGCTTTTCAAGGAAACGTATGTGATAGTGTCCACTGTAAACCACGGACACGCAATACACGCAATGTTTTGACCAAGACTTTACGTCTTGGAGTAGTATAATATCTATCTATGGTCTTGGTAAAAACATACGTGCCTCTCTTTGCGCCGCGGTGCCATGTAAAGCCAAGTCAGATGCCCAAATAGATGGCAAAAAACTCTGTCACCAGGTTAGGCAATCACGATAGAGAAAGAAAGAACATGACTGTTTTTAACCCCCGACGCGAAAACGACGGGCTGTTATAAATTTGACGTGTCTGTGTGTGTGTGTTTGTCTGTGGCATTGCAGCGCCCAAACGGATGAACAGATTTTGATTTTGTTTTTTTTTGTTTGAGAGGAGAATTAGTCGACTGTTCTTAGCTATGTTTGATAAAATCAGTCCAAGATGGCCGATTAAGTCAAGCCGTTTTATTTGATACCCATATTGAGAGAGTTTTTAAACAAAAATTTTTGTTTAACAACTCTCTCAATATGGGTATCAAATAAAAGGGCTTGACTAGTAGAATACACAGTACGATACATTAAAAATCCAGGATGGCCGCCACCACAAAATGGTGAATTAACGAATTATTTTCTATTTAACTTTTAGTACATTGTGTCGGGGGTTTTTTAAATTTTTAATTTAATTTGCATACACAAATGTCAAACTTTAAATAAATATCAGGCCAATTGAGAGTCGAACTCGCTCATGAAGGTAAGTATCGTATATTTTTCTAATTATTTGTTGATATAGTGGCAACAGAAATACACATTCTGTGAAAATTTCAACTGTCTAACTACCACGGTTCATGAGATACAAGCGGTGACAGACAGACGGCCAGTGGAGTCTTAGTAATAGGGCCCCGTTTTAACCCTTTGGGTTCGAAACCGTAAAAATCACGGCAAGATAGGTATTCTGTCGTGCCAATACTTTTTGACTTTCTATAGTGGTCGCTCTGCTTGCAAAACAATTAAAATCTTTAAACCTTACTTAAATGACGTCACCAAAACCTACGTCTATAGAAACGAAAATAACCTAGAAATAGGTTACATTCAAAGGTCACAACGTACGCTTACAACGTTCAAATAAAACGAACATTTACGTTTTATTTTACTGGCAACAATTTATTTTTATTTGATTGGCTTCGACCAGCGAATGAGAGTAGAAAGTAATCATATAGCCGTGTTTTATTATTCTACGTAATTTATAAATCGTGGGGAAAAACGAATTTTAGTTAAAAAAATCAGCATAAATATCAGACCTAAGTTTCCTAATCGACTTTTAGAAGAATCGCGGAGATTATGTTAATTCTATGTTTTCTATTACAGTGTAGGGAAAATGTAATTATATTCAGATTATATACCTAATTATATCCAGACATCAAGATTACGACGCTTCCCCAATTGGGTAGTTGACACACCAATCAATTGACATATTTTTAAGAGCTTTCAAAACGCGGTTCTCTCATAGATTTTGTATGGCAATAGCACGCTGTGACGTCATTGTTTAGTCAACTCAATGACTAAACTATTTATTGATTTCAAAGCAACTAAAAATCGAGTTTAGCTGTTAATTGAAAGTAACTCGGATTTTCCGACCCAAAATAAAGTTTTTTTTAGAGGTTGGTCCTGGAAATATTATTTATAGTGTCATCCCATGCCCTTTTTCTATAACTTACTTACGTATAACTGTCAGTTTATAATGCCACATCTCGCAGCTATCGGTGTTTCTATAAACAAACCTAGCTTGAAATATCCTTTACGCGTCACCTACCAGTTACTTAATTCATAGAAAAATTAAAAAAAGATTTTCTTTGACGTTTTGTTTCTAACCGTTTGTAAGCAAAATTTCAAATAGACAGATGTAGCAACCTACCGAAACCGAGCAGTAAGTTATTGAAAATGGCCGTAAATTACCAGTTTATCCATCAATTTATTATAAATTTACAAAAATTACCCTTTAAGAGCTTTCTTAATCACACTAGCGAGTTGCGAGCGAATGGAAAGCGGAGCGAGTGCGAAAAACAAAATGAATGATTGTAGAAAACAGATCGCACACCGCGAACTCGCTACCCACCTGCGGCGACTTCGCAGCGCTCATGTTGCGAACTCGCGGCGAGCTGCGCATTCGCCCCGCTTTCCACTCGCTCGCAACTAGTGTTACCTATAAGGCCCTTAGGCACATGTGGTACCACGTCCTACCGTCTTCAAACTCATAACATTAGCTACTCTGTACTAAATTCCCATTGGTCGGCTTGGTCAGATAATTGCAACGAACCTAATGTAAATTGACCGCAGCAGTTTCCTTTTATATCCGTTTCTTAATAACGTTCAGTAATTTGGTTTTCCAAACTCGCTTAATGTGAATTTAAATACTGCAAGACCCATACTTTCTTTTAGGGGCCACTGAACGGTGATGGAATTAGGAACAATTTTTATACCCAAATGAGTGAAGTTTATTTCTTGAATATTGATTATAGTTCTGTTGATATTTGTCTGCTATGGTATTAATTTTATGATCTGCCATTGCTAATTTGAGAATTTTATTCCTAGTCATATCTTTTATAGGTACAACATCTCATCTTTCATCAGTTCTTCTTTTATCATGGTTATCATTATTTCAGCTGAAAGACGTCCACTGCTGGACAAAGGCCTTCCCCAATTGTCACCATATCGACCGGTCCCGTGCGACTCGCATTCAGCGGATCCCCCCAACCTTCACCAGGTCATCGGTCCACCTAGAGGGAGGCCCTCCAACGCAATGTCTTCCGGTTTTCGGTCGCCAATCCAGAACTTTTCGGCCCTTTTTAAATATTTGCATTATTCAGCATCATCTCAGAATTCATTTCCTTCCATCTTTCATTCAATCCGTTCAGTTATACATTAAATTACTGCTTTTAAAAATGTTTGTCGTATTGCTTGTTTGTGTTTATAATAGTTATTCAAATCTGACCACAAACCTAATATTTTCTTTAGACCCTAATACTTTATTTACTCTTTATGTTTTCTATTTTGGATTTATCCAATCATCTCTAAAAATAAGCGTTGCCAACGGAACCTTTCCCAAAACGAAGTTGCTCGAATGTTTTTTTCTAATTTCATCTTCTAAATGAACGTTTCGTGTTTCGTAAATGGAAAAATAATTACGTTTTTGTACTTTTCCCCGCGATGCGGGCTGTTCTGCCTACCCACTGAGTTTATTGGTGGTATAGAATTACATTTTAGGCAAATGTTGTGGGCTTCCTAAAGTGATTGTTTGTTTGGTTATACAATTTTCTGTTGTTGTTATATAAGTGGTGAAGTCAACAAATAACAATTGAACATAATTCTATTTTTTTGGAGCCAAGCTTGGCTTTACGTAAATCATTTTACTTATATTTAATTTTTGCACAATCTATTATGTTCCATAAGGTTTCAAAAATATCATCTAAACATAATACCTAGTGCTCAATCATTTGAACGACAAAGTAAATAATAATTTTCTATTTCGTAACATTTGTTGTGCCCTACGGGTTATTTAAGTTTAAGCCACTGACTGTTGTAAGATCTTGTTAAAACAATATGGAACACAAATATAAAATATGACTAGGAGTATGAGTAGACCTAATTTGCAAAAAAATTCGTATATCTTTATTAAGGGTACTTTTCTACGACTCGTAGTACTAATATCTTTTCTGAGAATCAACTTTACCGTAGGCGTACATACACATAGCAAAGTAAAATAAAGTCAACGTTATTTAACTGGGCTCTAGAGTTTAATACACGATACGGTTCGACTTTGAGTTCCATTCAAGGAACGAAAACTGCCGATCCCCGGTTTCAGAAATTTAATTTTAAAGGATACTTCGCCTTGACTTTTGAATATATTTTCATCTATTTGGACAAATATAACTTCGGACTTCCTAATTTTGTTTAAAGGGGAATGTAAAGTACTTTTGAGCTGAAATTTAGGTGAAAGAGCTGGAGCGTAACACCGGGCCTTTTGTCTGTAACGAGTTGAAATAATACCGAGCTATAGACATGTACTGACATGCCTATGATGGAAGGTAGGTGTAATTTTTAGCCCAAATTTATATTTTTTTGACCTCGAGGGAAATTGGGAGCAGCGAAACAGCTTGTATTTTAATTTCGACACGAAAATATGAAATTTGGACGAATAGAGATACAAAAAGTTGGTAGATTAACTGAAAAGAGAATTGTATTCATGCCAAAAGGTAATTTAGAGGTATAAGGTGAGATGAGTTGGTGAGGCGGATATAAGTAGATACATAGATAGGACTGTTTCTTTTTTTTTTCAAAATGTGAATGTAAAAATATGTGATTAAATTTTAAAACAGTTAAATCTCCAATCGATTGAACTGACATTGACATAACTTAGCATGGTTAGCTAAGTTATGTCATTCTAAATTCAATATAGCGGACTAGTGAATTTTAGTTATAATTTTTTATTTCGAAAACTATAACTTTTATCGCTAAACTTCAAAGGTAACAATTGTAGAGTAAACAATTTGCTTTCAAAAAAAATATTTGCGACACTGAAAATGTTTACTGTTTCGGAGATATGATTTTTTCTCGCAAAAAATTTGGAAATAACAACCCCCGCCCCAATTCAGGGGTTGCATCAAAAAAGTTATAATTTAAAGTTGTCCGCATTTTTACTCAGAATCATAAAAATGAAAAACGGTTCAAAAATTTTCCATAGGAAAAAAGTTATGGCCAGAAAACTGATTTTAGAAAAAGCCCATGGACGAAGTCCGCCCATTCACGAACTTAGCCTAAGTTTTGACCTTTTCGATTTTTCGGCCAAGTTTGAAAGCAATCGGTTCATAATTGCGACCTGTAGAGTGTGGCTAAATTTTGCTTGTCACCCATATACATACGTATACATATAAATCTCCGTAGGTGAGAGACCAATAGGTAGATTTTTTTTTTTTAATAAAGGAAATCTACCTAAAAGCCATCTTAATCTTCTTCTTTATTTTGCGTGTGGTTAGTGTCTAACCTGGTGTCAGAGTTTTTATACCGCCCAAGGGCTACTGACTTGGCTTTACATGCCGTCAAGAGATATCTCTCAGGCAAGCTGGTTTCCTCACGATGTTTTAGTTCACCGTATAGCAAGTGATAATAATTCAATACGCACATGAATCCGAAAAAACAGAGGTGAGTGTCTTCGGTTCGAACTCGAGACCTATGAATTAGCAGTCCGACGGTCCCACCCATAGATATAATAAAGAAGGAGATATACCCGTTAGACGAAAATGTATCGGAACCCTGTGTCTCCACTTTATCTCTACCACACGGCAACTACTACACATGCAGTTCACTAAAAGCAATAGATACGCAGTCACGCACACACCCGTATTTTTTAAATCAGAACGTAGTACACAATCAATTATAAACCTTATATACCATCAAACACATCGTGTATTTACCAAGCACCGTACAACTTACCCACACAAAAACATCGGTATCGGTACACAACCACATCACTAACTTGTCGTAAGAATAAGCGGCCGCACCACGCGACGCATGTGTTTATTGAACTATCGTTTGGTGATTTTTACATTGATTGTCCATTCACTTAGCGACACACTTAGGTAGTGGTTGAGGAGCAATGTACTTATTGCAAAATAGTATACCCATTTGCTTATGATTGGCACAAGAGGTCAGGGTAGAGAGGGGTCTTGTGCCTGCCGCGCGGACACCGACACGCCCCCTTGCCACTTCTCCTGTTTTTTATAATTCTATGGTCACACCTCTAGATTATCATTGCTGTTAAATAATCTTCTTATGTATAGTATATTATGTATGTATGTAGACGGTAAACCTATTTTTGTTACAGGCTACAAGATGTCCCTAGCAGTGTGTCGCGACAGGCTCACAGGCTCCGACGCACCCGAACAGCTCTGCGACGCCTCCAGCAAACCACAGGCGTCCGTCGTCAGATGTAACACGCATCCGTGTCCTTTCAAGTAAGACCTAGTATTAAAAGACTCATCATCTGCCTAGCCTTTTCCCAACTATGTTGGGGTCGGCTTCCAGTTTCACCGGATGCAACTGAATACCGATATTTTACATGGAGCGACTGCCAATCTGACCTCCCAACTAGTGATCAAAAAAACATCAGTAGTTCCTGATGTTCCATGATTGGAACTATTAGTAGTACTAGTGGCAATGGGAGGGTTAGTACCGGGTAATACGATACCCCTTGGTAAGACTGGTTGTCAGACTTTTTGGCCCACTGACTACGTAACGACTGTCAAACGACTGTTCCTGTTCCTGTAGCTTCATAAAGCTGATTGATTAGTTGTATCCACTAGAAAGGGTTTTTATAAATTCCACCCGTAAGAGGGTGAAATGGGGGTTGAATTTTCCTCGAGGTAATTTTTAGTTTCTGGGTCGATTGACTCGAAAATTGGTGTACACACTGTTCAATTAAAATTATGCGACACATGTATCACAGTTTTTCCAAATTCATCTCCCAAGGATGGATGGATGGATGAATGTTTGTTACTCTTTTACGCAAAAACCACTGACCGGATTTGGTTAAAATTTGGCAAACAAAAACTTTATGGCCTAGATTAACACATAGGATTACGATCCTGTGGGAAATTATCGAACTCCAAGCAGGCGCAGCCGCGGGCAAAAGCTAGTCGTTAGTACCTAAACCAGCTTCCGACCGAATGATTCTTAGACATCTGCCATATATCAACCCGGATACTAGGTCATCAACCGCAGATGGATGGATGGATGGGTTACAGCCCACGCCCTCTCAAACAGACGATACGTATGTTCCAACAGTCAGTTATACATTGATTATAATGATGCTATGTGTCCTCAACAGATGGTACGTCGGCGAATGGTCAGCATGCAGCACGACCTGCGGCGGCGGCGCGCGGTCCCGGCGCGTACTCTGCGCGAGATCCGCCAACGTTACCAAGACTGACACTTATGAACCTGGTGAGTTAACCAGTAATGGAATCTATCTGGTTATAGATATGTACCATTTTCCCAAAGCAACAGCAAGTTTCAGACTTGATGGGTGTAAAGACCCTTAAAGAAGCCGAATGGCCACGTGCCTTTCGGTTTCTCCAGTATTGCCATTTTTTATTTTGTTCTGGACCATACATGGAAACCTTCTAGTTATGCCAGACAGATAATCGTGTAGTTTAAGTGTCATGGCTTGTGTATTTAAATGGAGGTGTTCACATATAGGACGACGCAATTACTGTCGACCACGACTTTTGCAACCTAAAAACTAAGCTAAATCCCCCTTCCTCGGCAGTCGGGTAAAAATATATGCATCACACAATTGGCAGTAGGGTTTTTGTTGATTTTTTTGATTAAATGTTACTTGTTTCTTAGGTGCTAACTCAGAACCCGGCTGCGCGTCTCCAGCGCCGCGTTCGACTCAGCCTTGCAATCTTCATGAGTGTCCTGTGTGGGTGGCGGGACCTTGGTCTGGGGTAAGTAACTTCAAACGCTAAACTAATCACTCCCTCATCACCGCAAAAAAAGTTGTCATCCCCTCCGACACATTATGTCGAAGTTGCAAAAAGGCTCCCTTCGGGACACCTGCTGCCATAGCCCACCTGGAAGACTCTAAACCGTTTGCGAAGCTGGCCGCTGCAGATACAACCTGGTCTGGTGGGGGTATTCCGATGACGCCTTGTGCGACTGCGGTCCCTCAACACAAACTATGGCTCACCTCCTGTCCTGTACTATGTGTGGCTCCACCTGCACTCAAGAACCTGTCCAAGGCCACCGCCAACGCTGCTGAGGTGGCAGAATTCTAGGCAAAACTAATTTAATTTATTAAAACAAGTAATATTCAATTAAAAAATTAACAAACCCCCGACATATACAGTCATTGTGTTATGGTATTTTTTTGGAACGAAATTCCTTAACACGGCTTACGGGGTTCAAGCCCTTTCATTTACCCACATTCAGGGAGTCGTTAAATAAATATGTAATCCGCCATTTTGTGGCGGCTGCTATCTTGGACTGGTTTTTATCAAACATTGCCAAGAACACTCCCGACTAATTCACCATTCAAACAAATCAAAATCGGTTCATCGTTCCCGTCGTTTTTGCGTCGGGTGTTAAAAATAACCTACTTTGTATTTAAAACGTTTTTACTGTTGCAATCTTTATTTCTCGCCACTGTAAAATCATACGCAATTCTTTTTATGAACAATAGCTTACTTCTAAAAATACTTTCAATAGTCTATCCAAAGTACATACAATTCCAACAAATCCGATACAAAGTGTACAGTTAGCGGCTCATGTTGTCGATAAACTATTCTATCCTCACAATATGTAGTGCGAAACTTTATAGCGCTGGTGTACTCACGTAAAGTGCAGGACGATGCAATTTCTTAGGGACGTGTTTCATACATTGTTGGAGTTCTTATAAATTGATGTTGAAGTTTTGTTAGGTCACCTTGTATGTCCTTGGAAGATCTTTTGTTACAGTAAAGAAAGAGTAGGATCATAGTTTGTATTTCTAAAATGAATAGCTAGGTCTGGTTTTCCATTACATTCTCATTGGAATTCCGAAGATCAGATGTATCTGGTGGTGGCATTAGTCACACCCCCAATTAAATGGGACTTAAAAAAAACAATGGGATGTGATTGTACTTTTGAGTACACCTCTACATGTTATCTTATGTTATTATTAAATAACGAATTGAAGCATCTGTCAGTAATCGTGTAGTTAAACTCAGAATTTAAAAACTTCAACGACTCGACGAATAATATCAAAGAAAGCACCAAGTCATACCTACTACTACTTGTCTCTGCACCACCTAAAGGTTGACTGGTAGAAAATGTCCACGGCATTAAGTCCGCTTCTGTGCTTGTGTTAAATAAATAAATATAGCACATTTGCGTAAACGCAAAAAGTTCTCAAATACCAGATAGGGCGTTATCACGTTAGGCGATAACTTTAACGACACGATATCGTGGGACTGATAGTCTCATACATTTTCTAATGTGAATGTTGACTCGACATCGTCGGATGAACCCCAGACACGCAGCTCTGATTTTTCGGTTTCATGAGCGTATCGTGTAATTATTACTAGCTTCGGTGAAGGAAAACATCGTAAGGAAACCAGCATGACTGAGAGATATTTCTGGACGGCATGTAAAGCCAAGTCAGAGGCCCATGGGTGGCATAAAAACTCTGACACCAGGTTAAGCACTAACCACACGATAAAGTAAAGTAATTCGTCGGATAAAATGAACTTAGGAGTCCCACGATATCGTGTCGTTGTCTTTATCGCCGAATGTGAAAATGATGATTTTTGTTAAAACTAACTGAAAACATAGTAACTGAGTTCCAGATACGCCACCTATTTTTTTGCGCATTATGAAGTGTCTGCCACCTATAAAAATAACTTACATAGTTTCATACAACCGTCCTCTTTAAACTCACACACTCATTCATTCTCACCACCTCGACTCATTTTTATCAACTCAACCAACACCTTTACACACATAAACTTTCCCAACTTCTAGACCAAACTCACCACTTAAGATCAAACAAAAACAAAACGATTGCCTTTAAATAAAACCCTCCAAAATCAAAAAGAAGTCCTTACCTCCAATTAAAGAAAGTTCACCCTGTCTTTTTAATTTGTCCGCCACCGACGCAAAGTCTTCAACTTTGCCTAAGTTTGGCAAAGTTGGAGCTTGTTAGCTAGAAGTTCAGACGTGAGTATTTGAGCTAGGTTAGATCGTGATTAAAATTTTGCCTGTCCCATTAATTTGTGTGGCTACACAGTATTGGCTGCATAGTTTAAGTTTTGACTATGTTTGGCTTTCGAACTTGTCTTTGAGTGTCAAATTTGTAATGGCTGTGTGACCACAGGAGCGTAGGGTGTGGAGCTAAGAAGCCAATTTAAATAAAGCCTTGACCAAGCCTTGATCAAACATTAATATTTTATTGTCAACCAATATGGCATGGTAACCCTCATCATAATGACCATGTTTGTCTGTCCAGTGCTCAGTATCCTGCGGCGAAGGAGTACAGGTGCGTGGTGTGGAGTGCACCCCTTCTGGAGGTGGATGCGACCCAGCGTCCAGACCAGAGATATCACGACCATGCTCCACTGGCATCAACTGTCCAGCTTACAGGGAATCGGATGAACCAGAGGTAATTTTGACAGATTAAGCTTTGTTGTTCAGTGACCTAGATCTTATGTAATTGGCGTAAGGTACCTATTCCACCGTCGACGAAGAAGCGACTGGGTATCGACGGTTTTCTTGCTCCAGAAACGTGCGATTTTGTTGGGGTTTTGATGTTCTTGGGGTCCAGGGTTCGAATCCCGGTAGGAGCAAATGTTTATGTGATGAGCATGTTCATTTATTTTCGAGTCATGGATGTATATACAGGAAAAGTTTTTAACCACTGCGTAAATTTTTTTTGGTAGCTCAGTGTTAGTAATAGAACACATTCCCATTTTTAGTTTTAATTTTTTTTTTTCAAATTTTTCCATCTTGTCCCATTTTAAAATAAGCATAACATGGACATAATTTAATTGTAATACTGTGAATGAAAACGCGCTGGCTGCTGACGTACGATGTGTCCTAAGCCCATGAAAGTATGAAGGAAAAATTGGAATTACGTTTACAAATAACATATCACAGCCTAAACTTAAAAAAGTAGCGCGAAACGGCGGTCAGTAACCGTCAGCGCGTAGGTAGGTAAGTTTACGTCGGCGCCGTCGCATCGAGCGAGCGCACCTACAAAACTCAGCTGATCTCAGCTTGCCGGTTGGGCAACCGGTCGACGCGTGAGTCGGTCGACCGGGCGCCCGACTGGCAAGCGACCATAAAATAAGTTTATAGGTAAATAAGTCTCGTAAGCGATAACTTTATTTTTTACTACTAACACATATCAAAATAAAAAATACGTGTCTATTAAAATACATTCAAGTTTATCATGTCAAAATTTGCGCACTGGTTAAAAACTTTTCCTGTATAAATTATGTATAATAAGTATGTATTTACAAAAAAGTATTTATGTAGTATATCAACTATCTGGTGTCCACGAGTGTGTTAATGTCCAGTGATATTTATTTTATTTATTTATTTCACTCGCTTGTGGGTAATCGTCGACAGTGGGACCGGTTCCCTTAGCACTCGCTTCATTGAATCTTTTCGATTCATTATATTTTGTGTGTTCTTTCACGATGAAGAACTCGATACATTGACTTCACGAGCAGTCATTGAAAGGGGCCTGCGTACATTACATTTTTTAGCGAAATTTTAGATTATTAATATTGCTTTCTTCAACAAATAGGTAACAACGTCCCATCTCGTAACTTTCGACAACTAAACAAAAGAAGTGCAAAACAAGTGAAAAAGTGTCCCAATACGTAACTAATGTAATCTTCATACATTGAATCTCATTTCGTCAACCATTTTCAACGCAGTCGTGTCTTGTGCAGGTGCGTTTTTCGTTGGATGTAGGTTTTGCAGAAGTAAAAATAAATATGTATATTTCTCAGTATTCTGTCTTTTTATTCTGAAATCTGCACAAGAAAGTATGTCCATTTTCCGTCCCAACCATTAACATTGTCATAATAATCTTGTATTTAAATCATAACTACAGTTTTACCAACAGGACGAGATAGAAGACTTGCTCCCAGGAGTAGTGTATCACACTCAGCCATTGATACAGCCGTACCCGATGCCGCAGGCGAAGGCCGAGCGACTGATAGGCGAACCTGATGTACCGGTAGAAGCCACGTAAGTACTGCTCTAAAACATAGATTTGTATAGTGTGGAGGCAAGAATCATCGATCTATTGAATGTCAATCTTAGAATAGTAGAAACAAAGGTTAATGTTGAATATCGTGATAAAAAACGTGTGTGTTTCTTTGTGCGGGTCGTTCTGTTGCACAATTATTAACAATACATTATTAATTAAATACGTTTCTTTGGGAATCTCCGAAACGGTTGAACTGATTTTGACGGGACTTTTACTGGCAGATAGCTGATGTTATAAAGAGTAACTAAAGTTATTTTAGAAAAGAGTTCCGTGCTAAACAATTAAAACGTTAGAAATTGTGAGCAAAAATATGATTTGAATTGGGAGTAATCAATAGGTATGCATAAAAATCTCGTGTCACGGTGTCTGTGGTTGCACTTCTCCAAAACGGCTCAACCGATTTTTATGATGTTTTATGTATATTTGGTAGGTATAAGAATGACCTGGTGAAGGTTGCGGGAAAACGGTGGATGCGAGTCGCAAGGGACCGGTCAGTGTGGCGACACTTGGGGGAGGTCTATGTCCAGCAGTGGACGTCTTTCGGCTGAGATGATGATGATGATGATGATAAGAATAGGTCGTAAAGAATATTTCACACCATAATTGATATGGCAGAACAACGTTTGCGAACCCAGATAGTATATAATTCCACACGGACATCGTATGGCGCTATGGGCAGCAATAAATTCAGAAAAACAGTTTTAAGTTTAATTCAAAAATTATTGGAATAACTTATATTTCAATCAGTGTAGGAAAATTTCAAGAACATTCGAATGGAATAAATCTCAAAAGCAGCTATTAAAAGTTTTCTGTTCAGTACAGAGAGGGTCTTACGTTCGTTTATTACTTTTGATTAAAAGACGTAGGTATTCATTTAAATGCCTTATTACTTTATTGAAAAAAATATCTGAGGACCACAGTTTTTCAAACATTAGTAAGAAGGATCAGTTTGAAAAGCTCGTGACTAAATAATAACAGCCGATCAGGTCGATCTTTAGGTTAAGTCGTGTTTGCCTAGGTTGATCTGTGGATGGGTGGGTGACCACGCATTGCATGCCGAGTTTCCTCCGTGCGTCGGAAAGCACGTTAAGCCGTTGGTTCCGGCTGTCATTTGTAGATCTTTGACAGTCGTTACATTATTATTATTATTTGTAAAATACCGTTATTCAGCTGCATCCGGTTAGACTGGAAGCCGACCACAACATAGTTGGGAAAAGCTAGGCAGATGAGGAGTACGAAGCCTTTGATTTCAATTTTCATAATCTATTGGTCCAACAATTTGTATCTTCAAAATAAAATAATGTCTTTTGTTTTTTTTTTTATAAATTTGAAATATCTTGTGTGTGTAGTTGAATTTACTATATATTTCTAAACTACAGGGCAATACAAAGTAACTTTCTATTTATAGTGAGATGACGGAAAAATAAAAATATAAGGATTAACATCAGCTACCGAAAAACTTCAAAAAGTTATGGTAGAAACTCGAAACAATTTGAGAGCGAATGACATTTGTCTAAGTCCTAAGGTATTTTTAGATTTTCTAAGAATTCCTTTCATTAACCAACCTTTACAAATTATACAAATCAGATTATTTCAATAAACACAAACTCTAACTAAGCTTGCTAAAATAAACAAAACGAGCAAAATCTAGTAACTTACATTTAAAGGCAGTTTTACTCGTAAAGGAAAATGCGTGGGCAAAGTAGCTTAAAGCTCTTAAATATATTATGATTTTAGTTCAAATTATTTAAGTTCCAACAATTCTAGCTTAAGGCTTGCGGTGAAAGATCTTTAGAAGTTTGTCTTTTGTAACAACTTCAGTTTTTAACAACACATTAACATACGGTATGTCGTTTCATTCTTTCTTTTCTTTGACAAAGAAACAAGCTGACCCCCAAACGTTGTTCTGTCCATATAAATTAAGGTGAGAAATATACTTTACGACCTTTTCTCATACCTACCAAAAATACAAGAAAAAAATCGTAGAATAGAATCGGTCGAGCCGTTTTCGAGGACTGTTATCACAGACACCGTGACACGAGATTTTTGTATATAATGTAGCATGTGTATATCTAACTCTTAAATCACTCTAAATTACTGAAAACTTCATTAAAATCCGTTACGTATTTTAAAAGATCTAAGCATATAGACTGCGGGAGCGACACAAGGTTTTAGCTAAAATGTTAATTTCAATCTTTTGTTTGCAATCATTAGGTTAAGCTACGTTTGCCTCCACACTATTAGAATTATCTAGTTTTTATCAAACCTTTTCAAAACCGTCCATTCTATTGACAACGTCTAACGCAGCATGTGTCATTACAATATAAATTTTACTCCCAATGACATAAATTTTAATGTTTTTTCTAAATATCCAAGCTCAGAGTATTTTGTTGTTGTCTTTTCAGCAATTACAAAATATTCTTTGCGTGTGGCTGGTTGTATGTAAGGTATTGTACCTAAAACGAAAGTTATTAAAGTTTCACTTCAAACATTTACACATTTATTACAAGGAATGACATTACCCGCCCCCTCAACGAATCCTGTTGCTGTAGTCTTGAGTTTTGGCTTGTGTGTTTCAAAAATGTCTTTAATTTCTGTGTTCAAGGGTGAGATTGTGAGTTAGAATTTGATTTCATCAAGAATTTTTGAATTAGCATTTGATTTCATCAATAACTTATGAATTGTTGAATAAAAGCACAATTTTGATTAGAATAAACTACATAAAATGAAATCTAGTATAAGTTACGTATTTTTGAAAGAAATAAAAACAGAAAACGAACCTTGACCTTTTTAATTTCTTTCAAAAGTATGTGAAATTCTTTCAAAGACACAAATTCAAAAAATCTGCGTTTACAAAATTTATCTCTTCCTTTAAAGAATTAAAGACGATTTTTGATAAATGTTTTCTGTTTTGTTTCCTAGTGGTCGTGTTAGTACCCACCTTGTATGTATATATGGAAACCTAACCCCTCCTGGGATGTCTAGAATATCGTAGTAATATGAAATACGGGATGTTACGGTAATAGTTCAAAATATAGGCCCAAAAGTCATTTATTCAAATTAAGCTAGAAATCAGCAGTGAACGTCAATATTACATAACGTCGTTGAACTTCTAACACCCTGTACGTAAATTGAACTTTTTTGACTTATCCACTTTATAAACCGCTTGCTAGAGAATCGGAAGACACGTTGATTTAGCCAATCAGAAACAAGCAACGACTCCATCTAATTTGAAGTGAACACAAATTGAAACAAAAAAAAATGAAAACAAAACCCTTCCTTCATGATCATGTGCATTCTTTCCACTTTGACATAAGGATCTCAGACTTCCGGGGTTGCGGGCCTGTTCGAAAGAGATACCGCGGCCCCGGAACATAAAGGGCGAGGAAGGAACATGGATGGGTTTTAGTCAGTAAAAGTCTGACACTCGGGATCCCGCTCCGCCCAGAGCGGGAGAAGTTATTTGATGATTTCCCATCCTAAAAGAAAAACAAACAAAAGGATCTCAGACTTGGTCTTTTACAAACATTCAAAAGTCCAAGCTCAAGGTTTGTCAACGTGCAGTGGAGCGCAGTAGCCTAGGCGTCCTTACTGACCATGTACGCAACACCACACTGCGCTACGAAACACAAATCACTGACGTTGCTCAAAAAGCCGCTATGCTAAAGTGGGACTAGGCTGGCCATATCTGCCGTATGCCTGACAAGCTGTGGGCTAAAATAACCACGATGTGGGGCCCTGACACAGTCAGAAGGCGACACGGTAGACCTCGCGGGAGATGGCAGGATGAGCTGAACAAAACCAATGACCCGTGGCCCACATTGGCCCTGGATCGGACCATTTGGAAGTCATGGGGCCTTTTTCCAGCAGTGGGATGACACAGGCTTTACTTGGCAGTCGCGAATACATCGTATTTTACCTCGGTAACCCCACCCCTTTTTAACTTACGTTGTGTTATAACTCCAAGGACGATGACACAATCCACCAAAACGCCCGCTCTCTCTCTACCTAGTGTTTTAGCGGAAGAAGAAGTGGCGGAACAGCCCGCGGCTCTTGGGCCGAAATCATCCCACGGGAACGTTTATAGCTAGGTTAGAAAATAGCCTAAGTTCCAACCTAAGTAATGGCCTACCTGTTTATCGAATTTTATCGAAACCCGCTCAGCAGTGAAGGCGTGGAAAGGTCACAAGACAGACGACAGAGATACAGACTACCGACAAACAAAGTTACTTTCCTATTAATAATATAAGTAAAGATTAAGTACTTACGTTCATTCAAGCAAACCTGAAAGATTATTCCAGTACGATATCTAATGAACCGAAAAGATTAAAAAGAAATACTTCGGAAAATCTTTCTTGAAAAATTCCTGATTCGTTTCAATTAAGATTGCAAAGTCTTTTGGTTCCGCTTTCGATAACAAGGATTGAAATAATTGGATGGTAAGTCGAACCTGCAGATTGGTATTGTTGAACTATGAGCTTACTCGATGAGTTATATTTGTAGTATTTTATGGTTTTGAATGCTGCTGGGTATTTCCTCCGCAAATGGGCCTTATCAGAAGGCTTAAAGTCATCCAAAGGGCAATGGAGAGGGCTATGCTCGGAGTTTCCTTGCGTGGTCGAATCAGAAATGAAGACATCCGCAAGAAAACAAAGGTTACCGACGTAGCCCGAAGAATTGCCAAACTTAAGTAGCAGTGGGCAGGGCACATTGCTCGCAGAACGGAAGGTCAATGTGGCGTGGACACTTGAAGGAGACCTTTGTCCAGCAGTGGACGTTTTTCTTCTTAAATGATGATGATGTATTGTTACATACACCATAGCTTGATAATCCTCCCGCCTAGACATGAAATGCCATGGCTGACCTGAAAGTCTATTCCGGACCCAGGTTGGCCGCTGCAAGGAAAATCTGTCCAGGTGGAGATTCATTAAATGACTCTGCCATGGAGTGTAAATGTGGTGCTATTCCACAAACGTGGGACACATAATATGGTGTCCTGTGTGTCCTGTTATTTGTTCACAGCAGGAACTGATGGATGCAACCGCGCGAAAGCGCCAAGCTAGTAGCTTAGTTTGTTCACTACAGGAACTGATGGATGCAACCAAAAGCGCCAAACTAGTAGCTCAGTTCTAGGCCGACAAAATTTAGAATGCCATCGACACGCTGTAAGAAGAAGATGCTTAAAAATTCTAGACCGGCTGCTCCTGTCATTTCCATACTTAGTCTTACCACCCAGCACTGGGTGAGCTCGGACTGTGGATGATGATGATGATGATGAATGCGCCTGTCTGGGTTCAGACCCACGATTTAGTGTTCGTAAGTCGGGACCGCCACCACTGGGCCACCGCTGCTCCCTGCAGAAAGCGTATTTCACGATATTCTTTCTTAATATCGGGAGCTCAATATAAACAATAATCACGGAAGATATCCCGTAAGTGACATTTTAAGTTTAGTTGTGAGCCGTGATAGCTTAAAACAATGTTCTTTCTTGAAGATAAAAAATAAAGGTAATTTAATTTTATTAAATTAAGGTAATTTTCTTCAAAACTCTTTAGAAACATGAGCATTTCTTCATTTTAATAATAAAAAAATAAATTGTGACCTTATTATAGAGTAGACGACAAAAAAAGTCTAGTCCGTCAGGTAGATTATTAAAAAATATTTGACCCGTATTTTTTCTTTTGTTACGTAAATCAAAATTTACGAAAACACTACGCTTTTTAAATTCTCAATACGTCACGCCTAGGTATAATTTTTAGCTAGTAATGACATCACGAGCCCCCACTCCCGAGTTCTGATGCGTTTTATTTTTGTCAATATTCATTGATTTACAAAAACAAAAAATACGTGTCCATTATTTTTCAATAATCTAACTGACGGACTAAATAGATGGATAGTGTATTTTTTTGATACTGTCGCCATGCCTAGTTGATTTTGTAAACTTTGTTGAGTTCTTGGATAAAGTTTAATGTACATACACAGCTGGTGTGCACACTACGATGTTTGAGTGTTGTTTATATTATAGTAAATATATATTTATAATATCTCTAATATATGTATGTAATGTATTTTTTTTTGTGAATACAATGCACTTTATGTTGACGCAAGGAACTATTCAAGGCGTAATTATAATTGTAAGTTTTTAAGCTGCTAGTAAATTAAACCTTGAGGTTATACAGTATAAAGGGTGTAAAACACCTGTTCACGAAGCCGAAAGGCACTTGTTCTCCCCGTCATTGCGATCATTTTTTTGTTCTACACCATACCTGGGAACCTTCTAGTTACGGAGATATGGGGGGTCAAAGTTACAACTTATTAACAAGTGTTTTTTTAGATACAAGTATTTTTTGTAAGTTTTTGACTTTTAACACCTCCACGGCCCTCGTACTATTCAATCCATCCATCAGCACAATGTTTTAAGTGCGTCACATTGAGTTCTACCACAAAACATGATTTATAACCTCAAAAAAAAAGTTATTTCCCAGCAATATTTTTTGCGTAAAGTTACTTAGTTTGATGTACAGAATGCTTGGTTAAAGGCTTTGTAATGAGGTGGTTTACACCCTGTATAATTATATTCAATGAGAAAAAATAATCCTGTACAATTGAAATGCCCATAAAAACTAGTAAATCACAAAAAAAAACAGCAAAAAAATGTATTATGTATTTGGCACTGCTTCGAAGCACGCAGTAACATAAGATCGGAAATCCCAAGCCGACGACAGATATGAAACCTGATTATAAAACCGAATCACATAAAATCCGTAACATCCCTTCTGTAAATATTAAAAGGAAACACTACACAGAGGAAACCTTTCTTCGAACTACATACTTAAATATTGATCAACTAATTCGTATGCACAGTATATTTCAATTCACACTGACCCCTACCATCGCACACATCATCTCAACTTTACTCTGATCTGATTTCTATTTTTCTACTCTCTGCACTGCACATAAGATTTATATTTCCTTGCACATTAATATAATACACGAACCGTTTGTCTTGCAACGTTTCCTTGCTTACACTTTTACCAATTGGCACAAAACATTTAAACACAAAATTGATACACACGAATTGATTTTTGAAAATTACTTTTTATCTGTGTTGGAATTTACAGGTTTTGGGTGATTTACATTACATATAACACTGGTGCATACTTCTACATATACCAGCCCGAAATTATTTAGGATCTATAGCTGCCCTTAGCACCTCGCATGTCGACCTATAATGACCCCCGTGTGAATCTACAATAGATAGAATAGATTTTTTCTTTTTTTAAATTCTGGGCGACTTTTGAAGGGCTGGGATATTTCTGGCAAGGTAATTTAGGGTTTCTAAGAGTTTAGTAATAATTACTGTCTACGAAAAAGGTACAAATTTTATTAACTTCTTATAAATATCTTTCTCGAAGCAATCATATTTTCAATTCTATTTTTGTATTCAACCTTTTAAATTAAATTCTTTTGAAAGAGCTTATTCTTGCGATTGCTTTAATTTACTTTTGGAAGATAAAACACATCTGTATATAAATTAAATGCGATATTCCAAGAACTCTTTGCCCTGAAGATTATATTAAGAAATATAATAATAACAAACTCATACAAACCCAAATTCCTTTGCCAATCCCAAATAAAAAAAGTTCGTTGCGTCAAATAACAAATTCTTTTTTCAAACAGCTACATCAAGGACGATGACTGGGGTCCTTGCAGCGTGACCTGCGGTGAAGGTTGGAGGAAAAAGGAGGTCCATTGCAAAATCTTCCTCGAATTCAGTAGAACTATCGCGAAGCTTCCTGATAGTAAATGTTTGGGACCGAAACCGACGGAAGATACCGAAAGATGCGTCATGGAACCATGTTCTATGGCGTATGGGACATCTTTTGGAGATTCTAGCGTGCCATCTTATAGTGGTGGTGACAGGTGAGAAAATGATACATCAATTACTACCTTATTATCGGTTCCTGAATTAGAACTCTTCTTTAGCAATGTAGGTACTTAAGGTGATTCCATCGAAATTATGTATTTCATCATCATTATCATCTGCCTTGTACCTTTCTCCCAACTATGTTGGGGTCGGCTTCAGTCTTACCGGATGTAGCTGAATACCATACCAGTATTTTACATGGAGCGACTGCCTGTCTGACCTCCACAGCCCAGTTAGTACTGAGTAATACGGTAGGTACCTCTTGGAAAGACTGATAATCAGACTTCCGGGCCACTTCCTGTAACGACTGTACCCTAAAAATCCTTTATTTATAGAAACATTAGTAACTTAAAAACTTCTGAAGTAGAGTTCGACACTTTCTCAACGGCTAATCCTAAAATCAGACAACGTGTATTTACTATAAAATACTTAATAACAAGGCTTAGAAAATACGATTAAATAATCCCAATGAATAACTTGGTATTGTTAAAGTTTAATCCAATTGGAAATGAAAAAAAATATCAGCAGCCAATAGATTATTCACAATCTAGATGTATTAGAAAAACAAAAAATACATAATCAATTATTTAATTTTTCAATAAGCTTATCAAGTACTCCATTCCCAACAGATTCCTTCACAACATCATTGACTCTATACTTCAACAGTTCGTTCTCTTGAGGATTCTCCGCCGGTAGGTCCATACTTAGGTCTAGTCTTGATCCCTTCAGTATAGAATCATCTTCAGAGGCCATAGTCACAATCCTTAGCTCAATCATTGCTATCAACAAACCATACGGTTTAAAATCTTCAAAATCAGCATTAAAATCTTCCTTCTTATAAACATTTTCCGCTTGTATGTCGAATTTGTTTAGGAAAACTTTCAGATTATCATAATATATCATTTTAAGGAGATCTAAATATTCCAATCTGAATGCTGAATCAGTGGATATGTATAGAAAGTACATTATGTCTGTGACTGGATTGGCGTATCTCATTGCTTGGAAGTCTATGAAGCATATTTTTCCTGTCTGAAAACAAAATAATAGATTTTAGTGTGGTTTTTGGTTAACTTTCTGGTATGTTCTAAAAATTCATGTAAATGCACTTTCGAAAACCCAATGAACGTCGCTGACGCTTCTTTTAACGTGGCTTCTACAACTGGACCCAACTGGAACTGATCTTCCACTGATACTATTGACTCGAAAAGAAGAAGATAGCGTTTTTGGAGTGAATCAGTGGGTCAAATTATTAATTAAACTACGGAAGATATCCCGTAAGTGACAATATAAGTTTGATTAAAACCGTGAAGCTTAAAACAGTGTTTGAAATTATTAATTACTTGGAGTAATAGGGTTCTTGTTTAAACATACAAGTATTCAGTATGGAGTCATGCCTCTTCGGTACGGATTGGTACCATTCGCTATACGGGTACAATAGTCTCGTGCTTTTTACAACGTGATCGCTAAAAATATTTAGATATCCCATACGTTTCGGCCGAACACGTGTTGTGGTTTAGAAAAGGATAGCTGACAATTATTAAGGGTAGTTGACACTCCAATCAATTGACATACTTTCTTAAGAGCTATCAAAACGCGATTCTCTCATAGATTTTGTATGGCAATAGCTCGCTGTGACATCACTGTCTAGTCAACTCAATGACTCAACTATTTATGGATTTCAAAGCAACTGAAAATCTAATTTGGTAATTAATTGAAAATAAATCGGGTTTTCCGGCCTAAAATAACGTATTTTAGCGATTGGTATCTTGAAATTGTTGTTTTATGTATCTACCCTCTGTTTCGCTATTAAGATGCTGTTTCTATGGAGAATGTTGTTCAAATTGGTAGCCTTAAAATATGACCACACCATTCTGGTACTTATTCAGTCTGGTACTTAACAGATATACATTTGCTTTCCTGCATCGTTTGTCTATACTGGAAACCTATATCTTTATTGTTGTAATGATATCTACAATATAAGGCTAGCGCAGCCATCTATATTGTCTATGTATTTATTATGAATAAAATGTCTTGTCTTTGATCTGTCTACGAAACGAATGTTTGTTTTATTATAGGATATGGGCCGCTCGCTCATAAAAAATCGTGATTTTTGCCTTTTATCAAGTATTTTGCAGTAAGCAAGTGTTAAAAGACGATTACGAGACGCGATTGAACTGTGTCGTGACGGATTGTTATTAAAATCGCAGTGGACTAGTTTAGTATTTCGTAGTTCAAAATGTCGGCGAACTATCTAGTCAACGTTACTAAGTTAACGGGACGCGACAATTACAGCGAATGGTGTTTCTCGGCAGAGAATTTCTTAATCCTGGAGGGCATGAAGCATTGCGTGATACCAGAAGCCGGAAAAGAAATAAAAACTGCAGACGACGAAAAAACCAAAGCGAAATTGATAATGACAATTGACCCGTCTTTATACGTGCACGTGAAGAATGTGAAATCTTCAAAAGAATTATGGGATAAGCTAAAACAATTATTCGACGACAGCGGATTTTCACGAAGGATAAGTCTACTACGGAATTTGATTTCGATTCGCCGAGAGAATTGCAGTTCGATGACGTCTTATGTGACGCAGATTATCGATACAGCACAGAAACTCAGTGGAACAGGGTTCGAAATTAATGATCAGTGGACAGGATCATTGCTGTTAGCGGGATTGCCTGATCGATTCTCCCCTATGATCATGGCAATTGAGCATTCTGGGATTCATATAACGGCGGATTCTATTAAAACAAAATTGCTTGACATGGAACTGCCAAGTAACGACGAGAGTGAAGTTTGCGGTGCTTTTACCATTCGTTCAAAGAACAAAGGAAAACAAATCACTAATTTGTCTGTGGCCCGGAAGAATGATGTTGGTAACAATGGTTGTGGTTCATCAAAGTCAAACGTCAAGCAAATAAAGTGTTATCGATGTAAACAAACCGGCCATTACAGAAATCAGTGTACTAATACCGAAAACAACTCGTCAATTCAGAAAAATAAGGAAAGAATGCAGTCTAATGCTTTTAGCGCAGTGTTCCTGAGTGGAAACTTTAGCAAAGATGCATGGTATATTGATTCGGGCGCAAGTGTACACCTTACAACGAATGAAAGTTGGGTTAAGAATGCACAGTATGAACAATCCAAAGAAACTGTTGTTGCTAACAGTGAAAAGGTGTCAGTATTGTGTTCCGGCGATGTAGATATCACGACTTCAACTGATAACTGCGAATATGACATCACAGTAAAAAACGTGTTTTGTGTACCAACCCTAACCACAAACTTGTTATCTGTTAGCCAATTGATATCGAAAGGCAACAGTGTATCTTTCACTGAAGATGGTTGTTCAGTTTATAATCAGAAGAATGAGTTAGTTGCTAAGGCAGTGTTGGCCAACGGAGTATACAAAGTGAATCTGTCAAAACAAGAATGTTTAGCAGCATCGGTTGTGTCAGGATTAACATGGCATCGCAGACTAGGACACGTAAATAAAGATTATTTGAATCACATGAAGAATGCAGTGCAGGGTATGTCACTCGATGAAAAAGTTGACATAAGCAAATCCTCATGTATAACATGCTGTGAAGGTAAGCAGTGCCGTTTGCCGTTTTACAGTACTGGCCAGCGAAGCAGTAATCTTCTAGATATTGTACATACAGACATCTGTGGCCCTATGGAGACTATGTCTATAGGTGGCTCGAGATACTTCTTGTTGTTTGTTGACGATCATATTGACATGTGACGCCAAAGTGACAACACTGTTTTAAATTTTGCTCCGTTAAAATAAACATAAAAGTGGTCAATATTTTCCATAATTAAAAGTGTTATATATCCCCGTAAAGCCTTGTTTACGGACTATCCAGTGGTGTTTACATCATATCGTGATTCTTGTGCGTTTGTGAGTAATAAGCAAATTACCTTCAAAATTTTATAACGACTGCGTTGTTGTTACGTTACCTAGGGTAACCCGCGAGTCGCTCGCTTTTACGTACACACACTCGGCGCTTACATGCATGCTTGCTTGCCGTTTAGCTCTCCAACTACTTCAAGCTTTATGCCGCATATTAATAAATGTCTTTAGCTACAAACAGCAAAAGACCGATAAAATTGATACACGTGCGCGCCCGTCCAACAATACTGAGAATCTCCGTCACTCAACGGATCGAAAACAAACTTCAAGCCCCACAACTATTCCTAAAACTTCTGGCTCTCAAAACACTCCAGCCGATACGATGAATGTGACCCTAAGGAAGAAATGTAATCAGTCCATGTCTACCTCAAATATTCAGGAACAATGTTTTAATAACAATAATCTTAGAGACATAATTAAGGAAGAATTGGCTGCTGCTTTCAAGTCATCTTTTAAAGAATTAATATTGGAGCAATTGAAAAACATTCAAGGAGAAATATCGGAATTCAAAGTTTCGCTTGGGTTTTTCAACGAGCACTTTGAAGAGTTCAAAAAACGCTTTGATGAAAAGGAAACCCTTATAAACCAACTGCGCAACGATAATGCAACCCTCCAGCAGAGTGTTAGTGAACTTACTACACGATTATGTATCGTAGAACAAAACATGCGTGAAAGCAACGTGGAAATTAATGGTATTCCTGAGGATAGGTCTGAAAACCTAGTGCAAACGCTGCAAAAGATCGCAAAGGTGACTTGTTGTGAAATTGGCGACAGTGACGTTATGCAAATCACAAGAGTAGCCAAACTGAATAAGGAGAGCAACCGTCCGCGCACTGTGATCGCTAAGCTCCGCAGCCCTCGCCAGCGTGACAATCTTCTAGCTGCTGTAGGAAACTTTAACAAAAAACACCCCTCGGACAAATTGAGCTCGCATCACCTAGGCCTACATGGTAACAGAGTGCCTATTTTTGTAAGCGAGCATTTATGCCCTACTGGTAAGCAACTTCATGCAGCAGCACGGATATTGGCTAAGGAGATGTCATTTAACTTTGTCTGGATACGTAATGGGCGAATTTTTGTACGTAAAGATATTTATTCGAAGCCTATCTACATTCGCAATCACGATAGCTTAAATTTAATGAAAACGACAGATATAGCTATTTAGAATTTAGTTTACTTCTGTCTCTATAATAGTGTTCTTCGCGTTATTTGTATTCGCAATGTTTGATATTTATTATCAAAATGTTCGTGGAATTAGAACTAAAACTGAAGATATCTATAAAAACATTCTACTTACTAGCTATGATGTAATTGCATTTACTGAATCTTGGCTAAACTCTAATGTATGTAATGGAGAGTTCATTGACCCGCGGTACACAGTATATCGTAGAGATAGATTAAGTTCTAAAGTATCCAAAAAAGATGGGGGAGGGGTTATGGTTGCTGTTTCTAGTAAAATTAAATCTAAACGAATGAAAAGCTGGGAAAGTGATTTGGAAGATTTATGGTTATCTATTGAGGTAACTGTGAACAATCATACTAAAAAAATTGCACTATGTGTTATCTACATGCCCCCGCCTGTCAAACTGGACTCTCTACAATGTTTCCTAAATAATGCTACTATTGCGCTCAATAATGTCGATGATGTTGTGATTCTTGGGGATTTTAACTTGGGTTTTATCGAGTGGAAAAAGAGAGATGATGACCTACATCTTTCACCATCAAACTATGAAAACGCACTGGGTTACTCATTTGTAGACTTTTTGTCGGTTAATGAACTCCACCAATTAAATTCTATTCATAATGCAGATAACAGATTTTTAGATCTAGTCTTAAGTAAAATATCAGATGTAACAGTTACTAAGCCCATTGATCTGCTAAGTAAACTGGACTCCCATCATCCAAACTTGCTTATCTCTATTCCACTGTCAAACTTAGAACAATTAAAACCAAAATATCGCTCCGGTTACAACTTTTTTAAAGCTGACTATGAAAAAATCATAATGTATCTTGAAAATATAAATTGGTTTGATGCCTTCAATAATTGTGTTGATGTGAATAAAATGGTTGACATCTTTTACAGCGTCCTTCAGAGCGCTATTGATAATTTTGTACCCATTTACACTAAGAAAAAAACCAAGTATCCGTCTTGGTATACTGCCTCACTTATTAGGACCCTATCTGAAAAAGAGAAATTTAGACAAAAATACCGCAAATATAATAATCCCCGAGACAGGCTAACCTTTGAATTACTTCGCAGTCGCTGTCATACATTAATAAATAACTGTTATAATTCATATAAAAGTAAAATTGAAAACGATATTCCAAAAAACCCTAAAGCTTTCTGGCGGTTCATAAAGGATAAAGGTCGTGGGGAATCCTGCATTCCTGCTGACATGTTTATGAATGATAGGCTCGCACGTAGTGGTCCTGAAATTGCTAACCTTTTCGCAGATCAATTTGTGTCTGTTTTTAGCCATAACCCTGTTACTAATAATAATAATAATTCAAATAGATTCTTAGGTCCTGACTCTGTCCTAAGTACCATCAAGTTCACTGAAATGCAAATTTTTACCAAGCTCAAACACATAGATACCTCTAAAGGAGCTGGACCTGATTCCATACCACCTCTGTTAATAAAACGCTGCTGCCATGAACTTGCTCTACCGTTGCTACTTATTTTTAATTCTTCTCTTGCTGAAGGAATCTTCCCTGATGTATGGAAAAGTGCAAGAATTGTCCCGATTTTCAAGAAAGGAGATCCGGCCAATGTTAAAAATTACCGTCCAATTTCAGTATTATCATGTTTTTCAAAGATCTTCGAATCCCTTATCTGTCCAATCATTACTCACCACATTGACAAAATTATTTCGCCGAATCAGCATGGTTTTAAAGCTGGTCGCAGCGTAGAAACAAACCTTGTCGAGTTTGTTTCCGATATAACGCTGGCTCTTGACAAAAGATTGGAAGTAGATGCTGTGTACACAGACTTTAGCAATGCGTTTGATAAAGTTGACCATTCTCTGCTACTGTCAAAGTTAGAATACAATGGTATACATGGCTCATTTTTAAACTGGTTTTCATCTTATTTATCCCGTAGATCGCAAATTCTTGTTGTTAATGGTTATGAATCTTACCCTTACTATGCTGAATCAGGAGTTCCTCAGGGTTCTCACCTTGCACCAGTTCTATTTTCACCCTTCATTAATGACATAACTGATCATATCCATCACTGTAAATACCTAATGTTTGCCGATGATCTTAAAATTTATAAAATTATCACTTCAGATAAAGATGCTTCCCTAATTCAGGAGGATTTGGTCAGAATTGATCATTGGTGCAACCTGAATCACATGAAACTTAACATCCAAAAATGTAACCACATACGATTTTCTAGGAAAAAACAACCCAATACAGTCTCATTCAAAATAAGAGGAGAATTATTAGAAACCGTTAGTGAGGTCCGCGATCTTGGCATCATTATGGACAGTGAACTTAACTTTAGAAGCCATATCGATAACATCGTCACTAAATCAGCACGGTTGCTAGGATTCCTTAAGAGAAGTACTAAAGGGTTCAAACTTCTAAGAACTAAAACTGTCCTTTATAACGCCTTAGTTCGTAGCCAACTGGAATTTGCCAGTGTGGTATGGAACCCCCACTATGCAGTACACTCACAGAGAGTCGAAAGCATCCAGAGAGCCTTTACAAAACATCTAGCGTATACTTTCAGTGTAATATCCCCTCGGTGTCCATATGAACAACGCCTTCTATCTTATAAAATGTATAGTTTGCGCGACCGTCGAGTAATGCAGGATCTTATGTTTTTGTATAAATTAGTAAATAATAAACTAGACTGCAGTAGACTAGTTGAGCGTATTGGACTAAAAGTACCTCACAATTTGCCAAGGTATCCTATGACCAACCTCTTCAACACTCAAGGGTCTAACACGAATATTGGGGTAAACTCGCCACTCAATAGAATCTGTAGAGTGATGAATTCTTTTATTAAATCTTCCCCTGATGTCGACATTTACCATAACTCCATAAAAATATTTAAAACTCATTTACTGGATTCGCGAAAATCGCAACACAATGTTTGTGGTGTTAGTAATCATTAATGATCCCTTCGGTTTATTTAATTATATTACTTCTTTCTATATTGTTAACAATGTTGTAACGTTATTATTTTATTCATAGTTCTGATCTAATTTTTATGTTTTAACGATAATTTTTATATCTTGTCTTCTTTTTTTTTTCAAATTTTAATTGTAATTAAGTACCTAGTTAATCACTCACAGCGTATATATATATGTTTTTTTTTTTTTTCTTTGTATTGTTTCGTTAGTTAAGTAAACTCTTAATAGTAAGGTTTACTATTGTATTTCATGTCTTGAACCACTCATCTTATTGTTATTTTTTTTTTGTCTTATGTTATCACTTATTTTTGTGAATGCTGGTTAACCTATAATTGGCGACTGTGTAAGTCCAAGACCTTAAAACATTTTTATATCTAAATGCTGTACACAGAAGCTGTTGGTGAACCTATGTTAATAAATAAATAAATAAATAAATAGTAGGATGGCATTTGTTTATTTTTTAAAACACAAAAATGAGGCTTTGAAATACTTCAAAATGTTCAAAGCTTTGGTCGAAAATCAAACCAAGAGAACAATCAAAGTATCAAGAAGTGATAACGGGCTGGAGTATTGCAATAAACAATTTGAAGATTGTCTTAACAGTGCTGGTGTGCTGCATCAGAGGACCAATCCATACACACCACAACAAAATGGATTGTGTGAACGATTCAATCGTACAATCGTAGAAAAGGCAAAGTGTCTTCTTTTTGATGCAAATTTAGGTAAAGAATTCTGGGGTGAGGCCACTAATACGGCAGTGTACCTGCAAAATCGAATTGCAGCAGCAGCATTGGACAATAAAACTCCATATGAGTTATGGACTGGCTCCAAGCCGGATATAAGCCATATAAGAATATTTGGTAGCACTGTTATGGTCCATGTCGCGAAAGAAAAGCGAAAGAAATGGGACAAGAAGGCGATCAAAAGTATTCTCATTGGATATCCAGATAATATAAAAGGATACCGGGTCTACAATCCAGAAACTAAGAAAGTGACGACTAGTAGAGACGTGATCATCATTGAGAAAGAATCAAAACCAGAACATCTCATTGAAGTGAATGATCAGAATTTTGATTCAGTGGGGGATAGTAAGAAACCTGATGATACACAACAACGAGAAACTGAATCAACGTCCAGTCAAAATAATTCTGAAGGTTTTGTAGACAGTTTTGAAAGTTTTGTAGACAGTTTTCAAGATGATGATGAAACATATGTTCCTTGTGACTATGAAGACTCTGACAACACACTAAAAGAGGTTGAAGAAGAAACTCCTGAGTGCCGACCCAAACGGGTAAGAAAAGTTCCGGAGAGATATGGGTTCTCAAATTTTTGTGTCAACAGTGACACATATGATGATGTTGCTGGCTTGTCTCTTCATGATGCTTTGAACGGACCAGAAAAGGAGCAGTGGGAGTCAGCTGTCAGAGAGGAATTACAATGTTTCAAGGACAATGATGCCTGGGAGTTGAGTGACGCTCCAAAAGATGGTAGAGTTGTACAGTGCAAGTGTGTGCTTCGTAAAAAGTACGATAGTAACAACAAAGTTCGTTTTCGTGCGCGTTTAGTAGCTAAAGGTTTTTCACAAGTTGAAGGTGTGGACTTTACAGAAACTTTTTCTCCTGTGGTGAGACACACAACTTTGAGGTTACTTTTTGCATTGTCAGTACAATTAGGTTTGAATACAACTCATCTTGATGTAACAACAGCTTTCTTGAATGGCACTCTAGAGGAAACCATTTATATGCGGATACCAAAAGGTTTTCCTGAAGAAACAAAAAAAGGCCAGGTACTTAAATTAAAAAAGGCTATTTATGGGCTCAAACAGTCCTCTAGAGCATGGTACAAGAGAGTTGATGATTGTTTATTAAACTTGGGCTATATTAGATCTAAAATAGAGCCGTGTATGTATACAAAAATGCAAGATCAATTGAAAACTATTGTTGCGTTATTTGTAGACGATTTCTTTGTTTTTTCAAATAATATTAATGAAACAAAACATTTAAAGCAGGTACTAGCTAGCCAGTTTAAAATTAAAGATTTGGGAGAAATTGGGAAATGTCTGGGAGTAAACGTAGCTGTTAATAAATCTCAGCAGACAGTAACATTAAGTCAGAGAGATTATATTGATCAGCTGTTGCATAAGTTTAATATGAGCGAATGTAAACCGATTCAGACTCCAATGGAAAATAAGTTGAATGTTCCTAGCAATGAACATTATGTAGGTAATTTTCCATATCAACAAATAATTGGATCTCTTATGTATTTAGCAGTTTTAACTAGGCCAGACATTGCATACACAGTTAGTTATTTAAGTCAATTTAATAATTGTTATTCTAAGGAACACTGTGCTTATGTAAAGCGGCTATTGAGATATTTAAAATGTACTAGAGATTATGGCCTGAAGTATTTTGGTAATGGAAGCTCAATACTTAGAGGATTTGTTGATGCTGATTGGGGTGGAAATGTTATTGACAGAAGGTCGTACACTGGTATTTGTTTCACTTTGTCTGGTTGTGTAATATCTTGGGAAACAAAAAAACAGAAAACTGTTGCTTTATCGAGTAGCGAAGCTGAATACATGGCGATTACTGAAGCCTGTAAAGAAGCAGTTTATTTGCGTAATTTACTGTATGAAATAACACAAGAAAAGTATACTATTGATCTTTTCAATGACAACCAGAGTGCACAAAAGTTAACCATGAATCCAGTGTATCATAAAAGAACTAAGCATATTGATATAAAATATCATTTTTCTAGACAATGTGTAGAAAATAAGATTGTGAGTATTAGATATTTGCCAACGGCTGAAATGCCCGCTGATTTATTCACTAAGAGTTTATGTTCCATTAAACATTATAAGTTTTTGGATAAACTAGGTGTGCAAATAGTTTAATATTTATGTGTTTTTATATTGTTAGATATAGTGGGGGTGTTGTAATGATATCTACAATATAAGGCTAGCGCAGCCATCTATATTGTCTATGTATTTATTATGAATAAAATGTCTTGTCTTTGATCTGTCTTCGAAACGAATGTTTGTTTTATTATATTTATACTAGCATCCTTAGTTAGCAAGTCTGCGAAGTTTTGATAGTGAGAAATCAAGTGCAAGGACAAAGTAAAGTGTCCTGATAAGATGGTTGCAATGATATCACACTGATATTGTAAATATACTGTTTGAAGTAGAATATCTTAGTTGGGTTAATTAAACTTTATGAATAAGTAGCCTGAACCTAGATTAAAATACAATACGTCGTTCAGTAACTTTTAAAATTAGCAATCATATTTTGTAGAATAAAGGGTGTAAAACACCTCTTCACGAAGCCGAAAAGCACTTATTCTCCCCATCATTGCGATCATTTTTTTGTCGACACCATATCTTGGAACCTTCTAGTGACGGAGATATGGGGGGTCAAAGTTACAACTTTTTGACAAGTATTTTTTTTAAATACAACTTTTTTTTTGTTAGATTTTAACTTTTAACACCTCTACGACCCCCCCCCCCCTCCCCCTATACTATTCAATCCATCCATCAGCACAATGTTTTAAATGCGTTACATTGAGTTCTACTACAAAACATTATTTATAACTTCAAAAGAGAAGTTGTTTCCCAGCAATATTTTTTGCGTAAAGTTACTTAGTTTTCATGGACAGAATGCTTGGTTAACGTCTTTGTGATGAGGTGGTTTACACCCTGTATATCCAAGCAAGTTCTAAATAAATAGAATAGTTGATTTCAAAGACTAAACAAAATGAAAACCCAGTCAAGATAGAGATTAAGTTCTTAACAATCTTAATACTACTGTGCATAAAATTCAGTACTACTACTGAATTGGTTTTATAACCGCTTTAAAACATTGTTATTGCTAATCTACTTACCTCATGTTTAAACAGCATATTATTGACCCAACAATCTCCGTGACATAAAACATTTGTTTTACTTGGATTTGTGTACATTTGCAACAAGTCCAATAGCTTGACATCTATTGTTTCTAGTTTTTTCTTCGCATTTCCATCCGTTATCTGCCATAAAGACATCTCAAATGATTCAAAGAAATAGTTCCTCAATTTAGTTTTGTCCAAAAAATGGTTCTGGTACAAAAGATCATGAAACTCAGATTTAACTTCATCGAATGTTGCAGGGTCTTTGGTTTGAAATACAAACGATAAAGCATGGAATTTTGCTAATTCACCAAGCACTACACTGATTTCTTTAATTCCCAAGTTTTCATATTTTGCGAGTTTTCCATCGATTTCATATCCCTTTGTTCTCAAATCGTCCAGGATAATTACTTCGTTGGTACTTTCTGTGTTCGAATATAAACATTCGCAGAGCTCCAATCTTTCATGTTCATACAATACATTTTGTAGATCTTTGAATTTGCTGATGACCTTGTCATACGCAATGACTTCTCTTTCATGTAACTTATGGAACAAAACCTGTCTCTCCGTATTCACTAGAGTCTTAACAATAACACTGATATTATTTTTGTCACTATCCGTTTCTCTTATCTCCACTCGAAACACATTTGCGATATAATTCGCTTTTTTACCACTAATACAGTCCACGTTATACTGAAAATCTTCAATGCCGTTTGCAAGAGCAATCTTTTCTATAGAACTATGAAGTTCTAAGCAGTTGAAGTCATCAGGTTCACTTAAATGGACTTCTAAAGACATTTTCTTGGTCAGTAGTTCATCTATCACTGACTGTTCATTGAGTATTAATCATGCGATAAGTTCCTTATCGTTTGATAAGCCAATATCAATACGTAAATATTTGTTTAGATTACGTTTTGCGATACGTTTTTGTGTGTTAGCTATATTGGTATCGGATATATGGAAAATAATTGGGTTTTAGTGACCTATCCTTTTTTTTATCAGATTTACGAAACTGACGTTCTTTTTGCAAACCCTATTTATTAACATAGTTAGGGAAACATTGGCTTCTTTCTCAGAGGTAAAGGATAAAATTAGACGCAAACAATGTGACAGTGTAAATATATACTCAATTAGCGTGCGTGTTCTTATTTTGATTCGACATTTCAATAATATCCCCCTAAATGCACAGCCTTGGTAGTTTTACATATTGTGACGTACGTGTTTAGCTCATAACAATTATTACGAATTTAGGCTGTACCTATTGAAATACATTAGTGGTTATAACAAAAGTATTTGCAGGAATACGATATTTTATGAAAGTGATTACCACATAAGTAAGAAGGGCTTCTGCATAGACAATCTTCTAAAACTAAAGGTACAAAATCAAAGGCTACCGCAAACTGCAGTGCCTTGCTGTTGAGGCCTTTACAATAATTGTAATCTACTGCGGGCGCTCCCATCACCAGGCGCTTTCACTGGTTTCTGTACAAAATCGAACATTTGGATTGTTACTTTACATGCAAGTGCTCTCTTGAGGAAGTTTACTCCAGTCTTACCAAGGGGTATCGTAGTACCCAGTACCTACTGAGTTGTGGAGGTTAGATAATCGGTTGCTTCATGTAAAATACAGGTATTTGGCTGCACCCAGTTAGACTGGAAGCCGACCCTAACATAGTTTGGAAAAGGCCAGGCAGATGATGATGCGCCTGTTGAAAGTGCACCTCGAGTAATGAAAAATAACGACTGTCATTTGTTTTCAACAGCAGACTACTCACATTTGGAACGTCGAGCAACATCAGGGTAGCACCAGGATCTCCGGGAAAGTCGTACTCTTGGAAAGAGAAAGGATACACGAGCTGCAGTGCCTCTTGTCTTAGTGGAGTCCAGGTATTGTACTCTTATAATATGAAGGCTCATTTCCTAGTTATGAGCAAACCCAGTGACTTACGCGCGTGTTGCTTGACTTAGTGCAGATCGCCTGAGTTCGTGGACAGATCCAAACTTGTGTGATGTTCACGTGTTGTAAGGTCAGGCCCCGGTGAACAAAATACATTTATTTGCAATAAAAGACTTAGGCGGTTATCAACGACACTACTCGTCCGCGCGGTTGGGATCTCAAGTCACATTGACTTGCATGAAATCCATAGATGCCTATACACGTACACCGCCCGACTGGGCGTACGTGCGGTGCTGACCGCCTCTCCGCGCGGTGCACTGCTCATACATCCGCTTTGCGTCGAGTAAGAATTGCCTTACATAAGTCGTTGATGCACCATCTTTGTACGTGTGACGTCATAATATTTCTTTGCAGGAACTCATTATCCAATGCGTCAGAGATGAAGACGGAAAGAATGCGTCTCCATACATGTGCGACCCGCTCACTAAGCCTGAGAACAGAGTCAGAACTTGCAACGACCACCCTTGTCCACCCAGGTATGTCTTTCTTAGATAAGTACTACTTACGAATGTCGATTGTTATTGAAGTAGAGGAATACAAAATAAAAAATGAAATGACTAGAGAGAAAATAACTTGTGAGATGACTATTAAGACAATTTGGCTGATGAAGACATGTTGACCCGAAATAAATTGGAATAAGGGCTGCAAAATTATCTATGTTATGTAGTACGATCGAATAAGCTATTTGGTTTATAGTTTAACCCACAAATTACATTGTAAAATGTAAACCAAATAGCTTGTTCGACAGTACGTGCTTAGGAAAATATATTTTAAAGACTTCTTCAGGATATATGAGAACAAGGGTTTGATTCACAGTTCAAGCAAACGTTTATTGGGTTTATTCAATCATAAATTCTTCAGTTCTTCAGATTCTTGATTCGTGTGAGTCTAGAGATGGCAAATAGTCGTAAAGGACACGGAGCTTAACAAAACAAAATAAAAGTGACAGCTCTGCCTAACCTTACAGCAATTACAGGATGTTATGTTTTTAATGTTACGTACACTAGATAGTAGTTTCTGCAGTCGAGGACTTTAATTGACGAGCCACTTGCCACTATTCGTATTATTCGTACTCGTGAATGTATAAAAGTGCAAAATAGGAAAGTAAAGAAAGTAGCTTATTAATTAAAGTCCTCGACTCTACTTATTCATTAAACTTTCCCAAGAAAACACAGTATATTTAACGTACGTTTGCGTGATTTTTTATTTTATGTTCATCCCTTTCACAAAACTTCCTTAATATCAAAGTAAATATTCATTTCAGTCCTGTGTTTTTGTTTTGTCTGTTTTTTTAACGAAAATAGTCGTAATGAAGTCTATTTTAAATGAAGGAAAAACAGTATTCTCTCTTAATATATTTTCTTTCTTATCCGACACGTGTATCAGATCAACAAAATCTTAATACAGGAAATCATTTTTTCCAATCAGATTGTCATTTAAGGCTTGTTCCCATGCCACTTAAGCAAGCTGCTTGAATTAAGCAAATTTATAACCATTTGATACAGTAATTACAGCATTTAATTATCATTTCAAAAATTCATAATAATCTGCATCATGCGAGGAGTGGTTTTGTTTTTTTTTTCAACTTTTATTTTAGGTAATATTAGCAACTGAAGCAAACAGAACGTGTCTTTTTCGACGCGATCTTACATGCTTACATCAAAATGAATACTTATGATTATTTCAGAAGAGTAGTTTATTAAGTTAGTTAAAAATCGCTTACATATTAGTAACTTATTCCGACATAAACAGGGTGAAATATGATTATAATGATTGATAGTAATATGATTGACCCTATCGATTCATGTCAAAAACAAGTACAAGACGTAATTTTTTTTTCGAATTTTAGTCAGTTCGATTCCCGAGTGTGGTGAACGAATTTTCAAAACAAATTGAACGCCGATTTATTTGTTTTTAAAAATATTTTTTTTCCTTTGAGTAAAATCTCCACTATTTAGAGTACTTCCGCTCCAGGTGGCGTTGAAAAATTCCACCCTGTATACAATATTCGACAAGATAAGCGATTTCTTTAAAGCAAAAACATATTATTGCTCATGACAGTACAATACAAGTACAATACCTACCTAGTTACTCTACAGTAAGGTACCTAATGACAATCCACAGTCGAGATCACATAACAAAACACTCCCCCACAACAGCACTCTCAAAGCGACACAAAGCATTCCCATGCAGTTGAAACTAGCCGTACTAATCCTGCGCTATGCTCTCCTTTGTCAGGTGGAACTTCACCGAGTTCTCGCAGTGCACCAAGTCATGCGGCATCGGGATTCAGACGAGAGAGGTCACTTGTATTCATGAGGTAAGATTATTGACCGACCATGGAGGCGGTTACTACACAGGGTGTATGGGACAGCCCACAGCAAACTGGCAGGGTGCATTCTGCTCCTTATTTTGAATCATATTTCACTGTAATTTTGAGTAAGTTACAATAGTACTTGTGTCGGAGCTATTCAATGTATTATTATTTTATATTCTCCGTACGCAGCACTCCATTTATGTAAATAATACGGCTTAAATAAAAAAATAACAAAAGATGTCGAAATACTCTAAGTCCCGTATTACAGAACATCGCTCAATACTCAAGCATTACTTAAAACTAGATTCAAGTCATTTGATTGGTTGAAACTATTTTCCAGTAACGCTTGAGTCTTGGTAGACGTTCTGTAATACGGGCCTAAAAAACGAGGCGTAAAATCAGTAGTTCACTTCTTGCCTAGCTACAATGTTCATCGAACTCGTTGTCGCGCTTGCCGTTCATTACGTGCGTTTTGCTACGGTAACGATACATTGCGTATGAAATTAAAAAAAAAAACAAATTTATTGGACTCCCAAAACTTTCCTGAAATAATTTCTTGTTACTTTGGATGATAATAAATACTGAATTCACCCTAGTTTGTGCTTGTGGAGAAAACATTGTGAGAAAAAAAAACGGTGTTCCCTTGAACTAATAATTCGAAGACTTGTGACTTACAAAACCAGCACGGAGTCCCCATGTATTACCGTCCATTCCATATCAGCGAGAGCAGGTTTGTGTCCCATCAGTGGGAACTTGATGGACTGATCATACTTAATGCTTATGTTCCTACGTTGTTCTATGTTGAAACCACAGATACATGTACACCCAAACCTAAGTAACGTCAATATCACGATAAGCATGAAAACCAATCGTGCCAGTATTTGACCACCTTCAATGACGTCACAGCACTATTTAAAAAACATATATCTTAACAAAATAGACTACGATTTTGTTCTTTAAATGTTTAGAATAAAGTTTTGAGTTGCAACTTTGTTGTTTTAAACAAATCAGCTGGTTGCGACAGTAGCCACGTTAAGCATAAAATGTTTAAGTCGGGCACGCGAAGTAGATGCTCTTGCGTTATCTAAATAGGTATTATCTTTACCTGTGGTTGAAACCACGTCATGATGTAATTTTACTAATTCAATTTCACTCCAATCTGAATGCAATGATAATTCCATACTGCTGTATAATTCGTTCAAATTTTGATTGGAACGAACAATAAACAAAATGGAGCACTATGGCTGAGAGTTCCTTAATTGGAATGGATTAGAAGTTTAGCTGGGCTTGTACAATTAAGTGTTGGAAATTCGATTTCCGCACGGAAATATTTGTAGACCGTGCAATCATTCGTATGGTTTACATTGCTTACAGACTTGTTCTTACCTGGCCATTCACAAGGTCGCTTTATAATTTATCTTTTGTTTAACAATTCAATTCTCGGAAACTTCTAAGGGCGGTTAAAACTAGCGCGAATACACTCGTGAAAAATAGTATGATCAGTGCTAAAAGTTACGAGAGATATTTTGCCGCCCCCCATCAACCACCGATAGATACCCTATATCAATGTTAGTTCATTCGTACTATGACTTAAATATTTTCTCGTTTCCATCTTGCGCACGACGATTATTCATAAATGTTATTTCAAACTTTTGCATATTTGTCTGAGTAACATTTATGGATTTCACTTGCATATTGCGCTTGGCTAAGATACAACTGCCTTTTGCATAGCTCACTACAGATAAACTTTCATCAACCAGGTGACCCGAGGCGGCACAAATACAGTGGTGGTACCAAACAGCATGTGTCCCCAGCCGCCCCCACCAGACCGTCAGTACTGCAACGTGCTGGACTGCCCCGTCAGGTGGCACTCCGGAGAGTGGTCCAAGTGCTCCAAGACTTGCGGGGGAGGGCTAAAACAAAGAGAGGTTAGTACGGTGACTCCAGGCGGCACACCTAACATGTGTCCCCAGATTGGCAGTACTTCAACATACTGGAAAGTCCCATGACGTGGCAAGCAATCATGCAGAGAGAGGTAAGCAAGTTACACGAGTGAAAGATAAATGTAATACTTTTAAAAGTTACGATGACAATTTGATCGTGTTGGTCCATTCAAACTATTTTTCCCCCAAAATTAAGCAAGAATGTGAAAAATAAAACATATTTAGTCTACAGCAAGCTTCAAGAGTATTTTATGCCTCTTACAATGCCTTTTCTTTCTCAACCCTAGGTGGAGTGTAAGCAGATAATGGCCCAGTCCCATGTGGTAGAACGACCTGCCTCACTGTGCAGCTCCCCGCGACCTGCTGCCACCAAGTCCTGCAACTCTAGACCTTGTCTCCTAGACACGGCATCACCAGAGATATCGCTTGCCAACTCCTCCTATATACAGCACGACCCCAAAAAGAAAAAGGTAAGGACTTCATTTTGAGGCCATTTTACTTTTATGTTCAAAAAGAAAGTTGTGGCTATTAAATTATAATTATCTTGGTCAAATTACATGAAGACCATGCAGATAAGTAGTACAGATTTGTGTAGACGTGTCTTTTCAGAGCAGGCATTTTCCAGTAGTCGTGTAGCTCATTAAAGAAATTAAGGAATTCAGCAGCTCGACGTAAAATCCCAAAGAAAAGACGTTTGTGTACGCCACATAAAGTATGTGCTAAAACTGCCAGGCAGAAATTGTAAGGAAATGTAATTATTTTAAGTATATTCTAGTCTTATACATTCATAATGAAATTCCTTTCATTAAAATTAATAATGTATAACGAAATTTGAAAATACCGGTTTCATTGTCTAGTTACTGAATTAAATGAATTGAATGCGCCTATTTCTTGCAAAGAACATGATATTAATATTGTAAGAAAATCAGCATGTCCTAGAACCGAATAATATAAGACGTGACTTCCTCAATCTGTTCTGGGCCTATTCGGTGGATAACAGTCCACTTTCCTTGCAGGAAAGAAGCATATGTCCCAGAAGTGGGATTATTATAGGCAGATCATGCTAAAAAGAGCCTTGATGAATCCGAAAGCACGTTTTCCCCGTCATTGCCATGTTTTTTTTGCTGTGAACCATACCTGGTAAGGTTACCAGATTGGTAGGTACCAATCTTCCTACAGGTTTGAGAGGTAATATTAGCTAATCTTTGAGTTACGGAGATATTAGATGTCAAACTTCCAACTTTATCACAAGTTAAAAAAATAAATCTTCATGCCCCTTTTACTAGTCAACGCATCCATCAGCACATTTTTTAAATTACTTTACATTAAACGCTTGCGTCAACCGTCACATGACACTTAAAAAAGAAATTGATGAAGGATTGTACTTATGATTGTAAACTTATTCAGAATCAGAATCAGAACCAGAATGTTTATTTGTCAACATAGGTAGTTACAGAGTCTGTGAGATGTAACATTTCATGTGCTCTATAATGTTTTGCCATTTGGCGTACAGTTTAGTTTGATGTAGGTACAAAATGCTTGGTTAACGGCTTCGTGGAGGGTCCATTTACAACTTGTATAACTCATGGGAAAAGTCTTTACATTGATAGTTTTAGTACATGTACATACATCCAAAAATACTGAAGATAATTGTTACAAATTGTTTTGTACGCAGGTGACTGTGAAAGTAGGAGGGTCAGCGACAATATTCTACGGCACTCAAGTGAAGATCAAATGCCCAGTGAAAGGGTACAACAGGACCAAGATACAATGGGCAAAAGACCACCAGATCATCAGCAAATCCAAGAAGTATAAGATTTCGAGAAAGGTAAGTTCCTTCATTATATTTTAAAGCGTAAATTGTTACATTTTATCTTTCCATAAACCCGAGTGCATGCAAGTTTCTGTAAGTTGGTGAGATAAACATAGTTTTTTGTAAAGCGTTTGAAAGTGTGCCAAAAAATCCTTCGTTATTTTTTGAAGAAAAGTTGGGTTAATGTTGTATTTCATTTTGACATGAGGCGCTATTAAAATCGTTCTTATATTGTAAATACAAATAATAAACTATTGCTGTTGTTGTTAAAATAAAGGAAGACGTCATTGTTTTATTTGTGCAACAGTCTTTATTTTATAGTTTTCTTATCGTTCTTATGAATTTCAACAATCTATGCACACTTTACTCACCTGGGTTTGGCAAGAATTTAAGTTAACTACAAAAATCTTCATAAGCTATGTATATTTTTATTCATTTTCTTTTTTTTTATCCAGGGGGCTCTCCGAATAAACTCTCTCTCTCTCCGCGACCACGGAGTATATACCTGCGTGGCTGGAAGATCCAGTGCCAACCTGACGCTGCTGGTCAAACCTAGGCCGGGAGAATTCCCCTCAAGCGAAGAGATTGAGAGACATAAGGCTTTGGATGAGCCATCGTCACCGCTATCAGATAGGTAAGATGTTTGCTTAAAATACATACAGGATTCAATCAAATAAATTAGAGGAATTCGACAAGATAAGATAAACCAAAAAAAAATGTGACTTGTTAATTTTCGATGTGAATGACCGTGGGTTCATTGATAATGATTACGATGATGGTTCTGGTACAGCTTTGAAAGATTATTCTTGATCCACAGCAGAGCGGATGGTCGTTACCGGGCAATGATCGGCGGCACTTCTGATGACCAATCACATGAACAGCGGCCGGGGGACTCCAGGAAGAATTATAAGAATAGGCAAAAAGGTAAGCCGGTACAGCTGATCATAATCTTTGAATTTGAACATTTAGGAAGCCACTTTTTCATGCGATGACGATCTGGGTATACGACGAATTGTGTACAGTGCAGGAAAGTCATGAAGATTTGTTTGATGGTTCACTGACTAAACTGAAACGAGTAAAATACGTAACTTAAAAAAAGGGCGGTAGCAATAAAGCTGTCAAATGAGATGACATTAAAACTTTCCTGAAAGTTTAAACGATACCTTTAATGGAGGTGCCACCCAAAAACTCGAAACGAAACATGAAAATTCGTTTGACAGATTTAAACTGACTGATCTCGTTTAACTCGTTCTATTTGTGACTCAGCTAATATTATTGCTATCCACCTAGTAAGTGGCTAAGCTTAGGGCCAACAAAATTAACAATACTGCCGTGTGAGTGACACAAACAAGATGAATTCCAATGACCATTATTGTGTTCTGCATTATTATAATGAAATCATAATTATTATTTTCCTACCCTTGTCCCATGTTACTTGGGGTCGGCGCAACACTTTTTTTTCTTCCATTCCATTCTGTCAACCATCACGCTTTCGTGTACTCTTTTTAACCGACTTCAATAAGGAGGAGGTTCTCAATTCGTCGGAATCTTTTTTTTTATGTATGTTCCCCGATTACTCGAAGATGGCTGGAGCGATTTGAATTATTGTTTTTTTGTTTAAAAGGGTATATTTTACAGGTGGTCCCATAATCATCAAGTCGGGATCTGATGATCGATCCTGGAAAATTTTGAGAGAATTCTTCAAATTTTATAGGCACACTTGATGCGATTTGGGTAGTTTTTGGAAGAGTACTTTCTTAAAGTGGTTCCATTTCAATTTGGTGACGATCTGAGGACCTTTGTTTGATTGATTTGCTTAGTTTTTTGTCACCGACTTCTGAAGCTAAAGGTTTTTTCACTTTTTAGTGGTTCACTTATGCTTACCCCTTCACAGCGTAGCGGCGTGATGTCATTCCTCACACAATCCATCCATCTTTTGCTTGGTCTTCCCCTCCCTTTTCATCCATCAACATTATTCTAATCAATCAATCAATCAATCAGTTTATTTGTGAAACATAGGGTAGGGTAATTTTAATGTATCATTTACCCTACAACGTGCTTTATTCTACAAAATGCCTCAATTCCACAACAAATTCATAAAGACCCGGCACTGCAGTACTCGAGCGCCCTGCAAACACTAGATAAATTTCGAATTAAAGTCTTAATTTTTCGTACATTTGAAAATTTTAAAGCACTGTTTAAAAATTGTTAACCTATTTCTTAATTTGGCAGCTGCAGTTTGGATGAAAATATTTTGTTAACTTTTCCGCAGTCCACAGTTTATTTTCTGTGTTGAAATTTCCTGTTTAATTAAGGGCGCAGATAGCAAGTTATAAAAAGTATTTTATCATCGTTATTTTACTCTCGTTTATCTTTAATTTGATTATTTTCATAGCCGTTCAAACATCTCAGAGGAATATTTTAGCAGATCAAAAAGAGTAATACCACACAGTAGTACACAGATAACCATATAAAAATTATCACTAAGTTTGCGATCGCAGTTTCAGTTATATTACAGTGCAGCTGTATAGTTATTTCGAGCATGAGGTCCTTGCTTCGATTTCTAGGTCGGGCAAAGTGTTATTGGGTTATTGTATCAGGAATTTCTCAGTAACAGCGACCGAGTCTGGATCTGTGCCCGGTTAATAGCAAAAGGCTTGAACCCTATAACATGGACTTAAGCATATCTGGTGAAATGTGGGCGTTCTATTAGTTACAGCTCTGCTTAACTCATTGGTCATTCCAGGTGTGATGTTATGTTTATCTTTTGACAGGAAAAATAGACAAAGTCCGAGACGCCCTCTACGGCAACACAGCAACGACAAGCACGAAAGCGTCACCGAGCTTCAACTCTCAAGAACGAGACAACATGTATGATGAGCATGAGGTACGGTCACAACGATTTTAGTGTAATCTATGGTCTATAATATTGTGTTGATAAATCGTCTGAGAACCTTACATAAAGTACATTAAATATAATCTGATAGATATAAAAAAACACTGAAGAATATTGTAAACTTTTGTACAAACGGAAGAAATAATCAAGTAATTATTAACAATGCCTTTCTCTGAATTCAATACACAATATTAAGGTGAATGAAATTCATAATAAAACTCAACTAATTTAGTAATAAACAGCCCGAAAATATTAACAAACATTGGATTTCAGAAAAAAAAAAACATTATAACAGCGTTTTACGATCAACCGAAAACTTGGATCATAAACGTGGTTTCCATCAGGTGCCAGTGATCATACAAAATCTTTCCCTAATAACATCTTACCCTTAATCAGTAATTTATAATCAAAAACCGATAATCTTCGGCCTGTCTCTACACTGTAATGACAGTAATAAAATTTACAACCGATTTTACGACTGACATAAAGTTTATATATCTAGATGATGTTGTTGCAAGCTGACTTACTTATCGTACGCATAAATTTGTCATAATAATGTTTTATGGTTACTGTATAAAGCACTTTGTTACCTGAGATATTGTCTAAATCCTTAAGATGTTTTTGGGAGAGATTATTTGTCAATCATCATTTTGTTAGCGTTGAACATTTACAGTATCCTTTTTACCGTCTACGCCTATCTTAACTGCAAAGACAGTCTTCGTCCCTTCAGTTTAAAGTACATTATCATTAATAAGCATACTAAAAGTGCCAACATCGTCTATGTTCTTTGATTTATCTAATTTAACTCTCTCGAAACACAATTTATCAACACAAACCTAAGCTTAATCTAACAACTCTTGCCCGCACGCCGCTTGGACCGTTCTATATTGAAGAAGAGTGCCGTCTCCTCCCAGATGCTTCCGCCCAAACGGAGCAGTGCATCCAGGGTACTGCCTTGCCTGCATTACATTGTTATGCAGCTTCAGGTGAGAAGTTCCCAAAACTGAGGGTAGATGGACTTTTGGGTGGCATGCATTGCATGCTTCTGGTTATTTTGATTTCATTTATGGTGATTTCCTTTGAACTTTTGGTTTTTTTCAGGGTTGTAGTAGAGGAGAATACGCGTCTGTGAAAGCTTGTAGTCGATTATTTTAAGCCAGATTAAATTATTAACAAAGATACGATACTTTTCCTGCATCAAATACGCCTGATTTTTGCTTTGTTCTGTTTTTAAACAGCCAAAAAATAGATTTTTGAAATCCGACTAATTGGTTACCTCAAACGATAGTTCACAGATATACTAAACATTTAGATTTGTTTTATTTTCATTGGGAAGCACTGTTTTGCTCGTGTGCATCTTTGTTTTTACTTCATGATTAAGGACTAAATTAATTCACACAGATTCTACTAGTATTAACTTATTACATTATTAACAGGAAACATTCATTTGGTTTGTCTACAAATGTTTCATTGAAATTTTTAAAACGCCTTCTTGTCTTCATATAAAATTCATAAATAACTACCCTGTCATCAAACTTTTACTGTTGGTTGGTTTTTAACTTGCAACTAAAAAATCTAACTCCGTCAACTTGGAACATTTTTAATTGATATGTTCAGATGTTTTGGAATTTCCAGACCGGCAATTCGAGAGGTCAAAGAACAGTGGACTCAATCATCATGTATCAAAACTACGGGGTTCCTACCAAATCACACTTTTTCAATCTCGAAGACAAACAGCTTGTTTTCCCTGAGGACGACGACTCTGATATCATTATTGTGAATGAAGATTACAATAGAAATGCAATTAGAAATTTGCCTGTTGAGAGTCTTCAAGATTTGGATGAGACAACTACAGAACACAGGTAAGGTTTTGCTTTATTTCATGAAGATTTTTTCATGAAAAATATTATTTTTATCATTTGAGAAAAAAGAGTCAAGACATTAAAAAAAAGTAGACAGAACTCACAAAGCATGCAGTAGAAGTGGCTTACAGCAATGCTATATCAAACCGGCGTGTTCTAGAATCCATCTCGTGGTGGATTTCGATCCGATTTTCACAGAGAGAGGACGTTTGTGTTCTAGCTGTGAGAACGTTATAGGCATTTTATATACGTGTGTAAAGCAATCCTATCTGTCACCAGGTTTGAAGCTCTGGACGCTCACGAGTACGTTTGGAAGACGACTGAATGGTCTCCCTGCAGTGCTCTCTGCGGAAAAACTGGTCATCAGATCAGAGGCGCAGTTTGCCAGGTTTGTAACTGATCAGTATTACTATTGTCTTAAGTTGATGAGTATAAGATCGTTGAGTATTCTTTTCATAACCCTTATCTTGCTGTTTTGAAGCAATGCATTAATTTCTATGTTACCCGAAATAATCTCAATTATTTTTTCTAATATGTTTGCTTTGCAAACTAACATCTAAAATCTTGTGGATATTCTTCTTGACTCAAAAAGAATATCAGCAACTACCCTATCATCAAACAATTGACCCTCTCTTTTTGACCCTCAAATAGCACAAAAAAGACAACAGCACGACTACAGTGGAGACAGAAGAGTGTTTGTCTCGGGGAGGCACTCCTCCTACTGTAGTGCGGGAGTGCGCAGGAGAGAGCTGCGCAGAGTGGAAGGCTGCGCCCTGGTCCGTGCCCAAGTGTCTTAGCAGTGGAGCCGGTGAGTGTTCTACTGTGGTAACAATAGCAAATTATGAGTGTTTGTCTTGGAGAGACACGCCTCCTACGGTAGTGCGAGAGTGTGTCGGAAAGAATGCCATGCCGCAGAGTGGAGAACTCTTCGATCAATAATAGTACTGTTCAAGACTCTTATAAGATGTTTTTTTTTTAAATATAAATGGACATTGGTTTATTCTTTGAAATTATATGTTTTTCCTTTGTTGATTAAAATAACAGTTACTTGTTTCGAATAGTTCGTTTTTTATTACTTCAATAGTAATAAAGTGAATTTAAGATAACTTGTTTCGTTATTTGGTAATAACTTTTCTCCCGATACATGTTTAGGCAAAAACTTAGGGAGACCTGTTTTTTGGGACCTGGAATTTGTAAATTCTATTTAATATTTCCCATCAATATTTTTTTCATCTCACAAATATCCAATTCTCTAGTATTATTAGAATCCTTTTTCGTTACGTGTTTTTTTAAAGTAAATTGTACAATTAGCGTAACACCCTAATTATATGGGGCTCCTAAATATATTTTCTTTATGTTAGAGTCTCCCACCTTAATATTTTCATTTTCCATTTTTCCAACCAGCCATAGTACGCCGACGCGTGGAATGCGTGGCGGAGAACGGCACGACTCTGGCGGAAGCTGCGTGTGATTCCACCACGAGACCGGAGAAGATGAAGAGGGACTCCAGTCCCTGCAGGGCGGCCTGGGCAGTCGGACCTTGGAGTAAGGTGAGAGAGGACTGATGTCACTACCCTTAATAGGCATGTGATGCGGAGGAGTTAGGTTCATGGCTAAATAATATCAGCCACTAGGGTCGATCTTCAAGTTAAGCAGCGCAGCTTGGGTTGGTCCGTGGATGGGTGACCACCCATTACATACTCAGTTTCCTCCGTGTCTCGGAAAGCACGTTTGGCCGTTGATCCTCGGTGTCATTCGTACATTTTTGACTGTTGTTACAGGTAGTGCAAAGCCAGATAGTCTGACAATCAGTTTTACCAAGGAATATCGAGTTACCAAGGGACATAGTCTGAAACAAATTGTTATTCTTTTTCTTTATTGCACACAAAACAACAAATATACAAATATTAATTGTAATAATATAGCTTACTAGCTGTACCCGCGCGGTTTCACTCGCGTGTATCATACGTTGGTGTTTAAAACAGCAATAAAATACCATCCTGAAACACCTCAAACTCAAATGGGAATAGTTCTCCCGCTGCCATGACTTCACAGGCGGTTCCGTAGGTGCCATGGCAAGACATTTCAGTAACGTATTTACGCATCGAATTATAAACAGCTCTTGACCGCTCCTGGGTGAAAGCTTGAAACCTTTCCCAGTTGTAAGACACGTGGCGCACATTGCTGGCTCGAACACGTGGCCCAGACAGGTGCATTACTTTGTGTAATTTATTTCATCACCACTGCTCTCAAAACGGTGAAGGAAAACATCGTGAGGAAACGAAAGGAAAGGAAAGGCATGTCTTAGAACCAAAAATTCGAAGACATGTGACATCTGCCAAACCACACTGGGCCCGCGTGGTGGATTTGCCCATACGCAAAATATGCGCTTTGAAATTTAAATTGGCCAACGGAATCAAACATCAAAATGACCTTCACTGAAGTTTCATGAGAATCGGATTATTTTATTTTTACTCCCTGTTCGTCCCTTGAAACACCTGGAACTCAAATGGCAATAATTCTCCCGCTGCCATGAATGATGCACCAAATATGATAGAGATGAAAATAAGCATGCGCCATCGCCAGGATTATTTACTATTTGGCTAAGAATTTGCACTTAGAAGTGATAACCAATATTTTGATTATCCATTTAATTAAACAATGCTTACGACCAGTACCGTAAAAAACATTATTTGGAACGTAATTTTCTTTATAGCTATTCTTTTGCAACACCAGCCTAAACCAAAGATACAACTTTAAAATTAAAATACGATCGTAGGTATTCAAGGACACCTTTTCTAGTAAGAACGACTAATACTAAAAGACCTACTATTATAGTACTTAATACCAAAGTGTGAAATACACAATATGTACTTCGCGAAGCAATAGACATAACAAAATTCCAACCAGGCAATAGGTAAGAACACAATAAAATGATTATCCTCCAATTTAAAATTACTAATGCTACGGCCAGACTTGTAGGCGAAGATTCGAACGCACGCACGAACTTTGTCGCGACAAAAGCCTTTGATGTGCGGCAATTTACCGACAGCGGCGGGAAGGGCGTTCGTATTCGCGAAGATGATTCGCGATAGGACGAATTCTTTGGCCAGACGTGTCGCGACAACGCAAATCTTCGCGTTATCGCGATAGTGTAGCCCCAGCATAAGTGAAACATACCGAAACGAAGACAACCCAAACAACGATGATGTCAAATATTTCAAATCAAATTAGTAGTAACAGCAAAATATCGCAGAACAGAAATGAGCTTGAGCTTGAGCGTGTTTCGCTTAAGTTCGTTTTTTGAAACGTTTTTTTTTTACCCTTCAACAGACGCCTGCGTACTGAAAAATACTGGCCACCTAGAAATTGGCATAAAACTTTAAAACGTTATAGAAACTCATTTCAATACCTTTCAGCACACGCCTGCATATCACTGAAACATACTGGCCACCTAGAAATTACGCCCTCAATGAACTTCCAAATTCTTATTTCAAAATATGCATTAACGCGTTGTCGTAAAATTCAATTTGGATCCATATCGGTTTCCGAATTCTCATTTCAATGTAAAGTATGCAATAACGCGTTGACGTAAGATTCAATTTGGATGTTTAACTATTTTCATACAAACATTAAAAACCCTTTTTTGTACCCTTATGGGCCGAATTTTGTAATACCTTTTCTTAGTGAGCACCTAGAAGCCAAAAGGAACATTCAGGCTTTACATTCATATCTCTAACTTTAAAAACATAGGACTTTCATACAAACTTTGACACCCCTTTTCAACCCCTTGGGGTGCGAATTTTAAAAAATCCTTTCTTAGTACGCGCCTGCACCCCCTAGAGAGTGCTTGTGCCAAATTTGAGTCCTTACGGAACAGTAGTTTCCGAGATTTCGTGATGAGTGGATTAACTTTTTCCATACAAACATTAAAAACCCTTTTTTGTACCCTTAAGGGCCGAATTTCGTAAAACCTTTTCTTAGTGAGCACCTAGAAGCCAAAAGGAACATTCAGGCTTTACATTCATATCTCTAACTTTAAAAACATAGGACTTTCATACAAACTTTGACACCCCTTTTCAACCCCTTGGGGTGCGAATTTAAAAAAATCCTTTCTTAGTACGCGCCTGCACCCCCTAGAGAGTGCTTGTGCCAAATTTGAGTTCTTACGGCCCAGTAGTTTCCGAGATTTCGTGATGAGTGGTCAGTGAGTGGACTTCTCCTTTATATATATAGATGCACAAAAGCGAGCTTAATCCAGAGTTACAAATGAGACAAAATAAATGAATGCCAGATGAATGAATGTGAGACAAATGTTTATGATAATATCATCTTAGCCAGTAAGTATTAGCTGGAATGAAAATACTTGGAAAAAAAGACCATGTAGTCTTTCTATGATGGTCAGTTTGGCTTGTCCTAATCTTTAAGGTTTTAATAGTCTTTTCTATCTCTGCATTTTGCTCACATAATTATGTATAAAAGCAACAACGTATATACAGGACTATATAAAATCTAACTTTATTTGAAAAAAGTGTCCATGGAGTTTCATGCCCATTCTTCTCCTTGAGAACAATGCAGTGCTTTGAGCTTGAGTTTGATGTGAACGTCAGATAGGCAGGTATAATAGCTATAATAACTAAAATATCCAAACATCCTCCATCTCTCTTCGATGTTCAATTAGCCTGCTCATAAGCCAAGCCAATGGAAGGATACAAAATTTTCAACATTTAATAAATTCATAATGTTCACTAATACTGTTGTACAAAGAAGTTCGTTGTACTAGCCTGTTCCGGGGCCTCGAAGCAAAGTGAAAAACTAATAACAAGCTGTTCCTGCATTGGAAAGTTTACAATGAAACCATTATAGCCATTCTACGTTAATGTCGATTTTCGTTCACTTATAAGTCCATTTATGCAATCGGTTTCTGGGTAGTTGATGTAGTGGGTGGTTTTGGGTTTAGAGGTTTCTCTGTCGCTTGCTGCATGAAGCTTAATTACAGTTTGACAATAATATGTAATGTTACGATTTTTCTCTTCTGTGAAATATTTATCTTGTTTTACGTTTTTTTGTATAGTAAGCAACGAGCTATTGTCGGGCCTACGCTGTCCCCCCCATATTAAAGTACTAATGCTGTAACTTAATAATACTGTAATATCTAATGATTTGAAAAGATTAACCATGGAGTTTCTTGCCGGTTCTTCTCCATGGAAACGACCAACGCGAACCGTGCACTTTTTTTTGTCGTTTTATAAGTGCCCATCTACCTAGGTCTTTGGGAAAAAAATATTTTTATTTCAATTTTAATTTTGAGGGATTGCAATCCTAATAGTATCATCATATAAATACCTATTTAAATAGACTGCGGTCGTATTCTGGAGGTCTAAAATGGCCGCTTAAGCAGAATCATAATAGAAACATAATATTCGAGTGTAGCAATGAAATTATCGAAAAACTGAATGCAGATATGATTATTTTTAAAATTAAAGGAATGTTTCCTTTGGGTAAAATTTGCTATCTCCAGTAGGTATTTAGAGTACTTTTCTTCCAGGTGGCATTGAAAAATTTCACCCTGTATAATTTATCCAGCCCAAACACAAGTCATACAATCAGTCGGCTAGACAAGCTTACACGGGGAGTTATAGGCTAGTTTCCACCATCAATAAATTACAGATCTATTTAGTCCGTCAGTTATAATATTGGGAAACAATAGACACGATTTTTTTGGTTTTTGTAAACCAATGAATATTGACAAAGACAAAACGCGTCAAAACTCAGGAGTGGAGGCTGGTGACGTCAGAACGCACTAAATATTATATCACGGCGTGATGTATTGAGAATTTTAAAAGAGTCGTACTCGTATCTTCGTCAATTTTGGTTTACGTAACAAAATAAAAAATACTGGTCAAATATTTTTTGATATCTATCTGACGGCCTAATTCGTTATTTTCAGTACACAAGCCTATTTTGATATACTAAAGAGACATCCTTTAAGTACGAGTATGTATGTATGTATCTAACAAATTTAATATGGCTTCATAAAATGATCGCATAAACTAAAGTTATTGCCAAAGATTTATGTATTTAATAGTGGTAGTAAAGTATCGTCGAGGACATCTGATTTTAGTATTACTATAAATATCATTTTTGTGTTATTTGCGTCACTTTTAAACGTCTACGGATTGGGAACGAACCTAAGGCCACTAAACGGGCGGGTGAATATTTCATTTCGTGCATATTTGAAGTTTTGGAGAAAAATAAAAAAAAGTAACCTAATCATGTTCTTTATATACTTTTTTAAAAGTATATAATGATACCAACTGGGACATATCAAAGGGACAGTAATTCTAGGCGATTTTGACGTTTGTTTTTTTTTAAAGAACGGTAATGAGATTTCACAAATACGGTAATTAGATCTCAAGATACGGTAGTGAGATAAACTAGTAACAGCTAGTAACCAATAAAACATTTAAAAAAAACATAGTATTTTACACGTGTAAACCTTTTAAAAATTAAATAAAATATTATAATATTAACATTAAAAATCATTACCATTCGTTTCTTCTAATTACCATTCGAATTGTAGAAAATGGTATTTAATGGTAATTAGAAGAATGGTAATTAGATTCACAAGTATTTCTAATAAATATTTGTTATTTTGAATAGGTAAAGGCTTGTAAAGCATATACAACAAAGAAAGACTTGTACTGGATATACTTAGCCAATAATTATATAAAAAACACAATATTAATTACCTTTCAAAACGCGAATGGTGTGTAGAAATATTTTGAACCACTTCACTTTTTGCACAGGAGAATTCAAAATTACGTCGCCATAATCGCTCTCTCACGCGTCCGTCCAGCTTGGTAGTAGAGCAGACACTGACGCCGAATATTTCTTGTTTAGTCTACATCGCTGTGGCGCGTAATTACGAAAATATCGGATTGAGAATATCGTCGAATGGTAATTATGAATGAGGGTAGGGACATTTTTCAAAGTTATATGAAACCACTTAAATATGGTCTTTCGTAAAGAATATATAGTATATAATATGAATTACTTAATATATTAACCGAAAACGTATTACATAAATCGTTCTTCCTACAGATTTTTTACTAAAATGCACCGATTTATTAAAATCTGGAAGAAGGGACATGGATGGTAATTAGATTTTTGACTTGTTTTTTTTAAATTTGGTGCACTTATAATAAAAAACTAGATTTTTGAAGCGTTGCGCCTAGTACTGTTATAAGTTAATTAGAAAAAAAAAAAATCAGGTAAAGATTTTTTCAACATTTAATGTATTCTTTATCGCCTGCCGCGTAATTTGCACGAAATGAAATATTCACCCGGGCCCATCGCTTTTGACAGCAATATCTAATGGTGAACACTTTCCACTATATAATATTATAAATCCGAAAGGATTATAAAATCTGTTTTAAATTTCATCCAAATCCGTTCAGTAGATTGCTAGCCTGCATACCTATAGTAGGGCCAATTTAATGGATGACATTTGACATCTGTCAATTCAAAGTAAAGATTACGCTCTTTTACCATCATTACAATAAACAAAGGGTGTAAAACACCTCTTAACGAAGCCGAAAAGCACTTGTTGTCCCCATCATCGCGATCATTTTTTTGTTCTATAGTCACCATACCTGGGAACCTTCTAGTTACGGAGATATTGGGGGTCAAAGTTCCAACTTTTCGACAATTAAAAAAAAAAAAACAAGAAAAGTTTAAATGCGAGATTTTTACTTTAAATACCTCTACGACCCCCGTACTATTCAATCCATCCATAAGCACAATGTTTTAAGTGCTTTACATTGAGTTTTACCGCAAAACACGAATTTTCACCCCAAAAAAAAAAGGTGTTTCCCAGCAAAAACTTTTGCGTAAAGTTACTTAGTTTGATGTACAGAATGCTTCGTGTTGAGGTGGTTTACACCCTGTATGTAATCGTAATTGGAAAAGGTTAAGCAATTGTGTAGTTCTAACTTCGAAATAAAAAAAAATATTTTATGCCAGCCGTAATTACAAGGTTACGTTGTTGTATTTTGATGAAGTGTCAAATGTGACCTATTAAATTGGCCCTACTGTAACTCTGTTGAGCAACCCCACTGAGCCCAGCCAGAACAGAGAAGAGGCTTGTGTTAAATTACAGGCTGATTATTCTTATATTCCCGCAGTGTGTTGGCGTGTGTTCGTCAGTGGGCCGCCAGCACCGGGCCCTACGCTGCGTATGGCGGGCTACAGGGGCCCGGCGCCGCGGCAAGGAGCGCAGTGCGGCGGCCGCGTGTGAGGGCCTGCCGCGGCCCCGCGTCGCCAGGCCTTGCCAAGTACATGCCTGTGTTAATAAAGGTAACGGTGGGAGATTAGAGGTGGCTTGGCCTTTGTAGTGCTGTACTTTTATTTTATTCCCTTTATTCATTTTCCATAATATTTCTATAAAAAACCTTTAAAAACTATTAAAAATATAAAATACTATTTTTAGTTTTATTATTTTATTAATATTTCCTATAATCATTCTAACATCTTAATTTATACATTTTTAAATATTCCAATATAAAATGATATAATATAGTACCCCACCAGCGCTCAGCGCTGGAAACAGTGTCTAAGCTGCCGGTGGTCAGGGTTCTTGAGAGAGGAATCTTTTAAGAATACTGCCATGTCTAGAAGTACTGCTTTCTGTTTCCAGCCTTTGATCCAGCTGCCAAACGAGAGCCTCCTAAGATTTTTTTATTTATTTTTTAACTCTTGTTTTTCTAACGTCTGCTTTTGGAAACTAGTCACCGTATTAATTCGTTACCCCTCTTTTGAGTATTCGTGACGGATACCTAAATAATGCAGCTGTCTGTACATTTTTTATTATTTTATGACTGTCTAATGACAGAGGTTATACTCGTAGTATAATATGGTGCATTAAGTTCTAACAGTTACAAATGTAAATGGAGCTATGGTTTTAAGCTTTTTTATGGCTTTTGTAAATACAATGAATTTTATTATCTTTCTAGATTTATACATATTTTTAGTACACTCATAGCCTCATTCCTTTAATGATGTAAATTCAGAGATTGGGAAATCTATACAAAGCGAGGCCATGTTATACTGGAAATATAAAGCTTGGCTGGAAATATATACCGTGTGTACTTTTCATTTTTCTTTTGTTTCTTCTTTTTTTTTATTTTTTTAGTCCTTGAACAAAACCAACACTCATCGACCACAGCATCACTAACTCCTATCTTCCTCCACAGACGGCATCTGTCGCGACAGCTCCCGGTTCTGCGAGAACGTGAGAGCAATGAACATGTGCGCTCTGAAGCGGTACAGAGAGCAATGCTGCAAGACTTGCACGGATTGAACGAGTCATTCGCGTGTTCATTCAGAAACAGTTTGAACGTAACGTTCGAGAATCTGAATGACGGTTATGGATTCAAAAATAGAATGACGCCATAGACAAGCTAATTTTAAAAATGGACTCTGAACGATCTGCGATCAACGCCTCTATATCACATTCAAAATTCCATTGCAATAATGACGTTGACAGATCTTGAACGCAGTTTCAGTATAGCTCTGAGCTAGATACTCAATTTGTCCGACAATTACGTTCGCCTGACTCCACCCTAAAATCCAATTGTAGATTACTAATTCGAAATTCAAATACAGCTACACGCAATATATCATAGGTCTGGCCTAAACCATTGAATTATTAACGGCCCACTAAAGTGTTGTCATCACACCCCTGTTCAAAATTTAAACGTAAAATGGCCACCGTTTCAACTAGTCCGAGGGCTGTCAAGTAAAATATTTACCTACTGATCGATTTGGGTACGAGAGTGAACCAAAACTTCGTACGATCATTAATTATTTACGAGCGCTTGAGACTCGGCCGAGTTTTGAAATCAATAGTGTGAGTCGAACCTAAAATTGCGTTCCAATTTCAAAACTTGTGTTTCGACCAAAGACGAAAAAAATCACGCTATTAAAATTCGCACCGAATAAGTATCTGTGGTTTGATAAAATTTGCCGGTAAGTCCGTGCGTATCTAAACGCACTTATGTAAATTCGCGAAACTGTTATAAAAATTAACAGATTATTAACAGTACGAATTTTAATTCTTGGCTTCGTGTACAAACTCATAAAATTTAGATAAATGAAAAAAAGAAACAAGTCCTTGTAGATTGAAATTCGAATGAATTGAATCCGTCTCCGCCATTCAGATTTGAATGAACGCTTTCTAGTGAAATACGAAATGAACTTTTTAAAGACAGTAAGTGAAGTGACGTAAACAAAATGCGAATTTGTTGTATTATCCGAAGATTGGAATTCTATTAAACTTTGTGAATGAAGAATAAAATGTATAAGAACAACAACACGAAATGTAATTCTCACAACAATGAAGGAAGCCTGTCGGTTGTATTAAAATATTATGATCAAAAAAGTTTAATATAGCAAGATTTTTCTTCAAATAACCGAGTTTTTCTTAGTTAATTATCAAGTTAATCAAGCTTGAGGCACAGCGAGTTTTAACAGAAGGTACTTAGTGCAGTACTTCGACTGTTCGACATTTTACGTTCAGACCCGCTGTTAAATTCATAAAGCGGCAATCGCGCTCTACCAGTGAAGGTTTGAACGACGAAATGAACAATTTTGAGAGAGGCTCACTTTCGTTCGGGTCATAATGAAATTTTCCACGTGATCGGAGTGAAAGGAACCGTACAAAACTACTTCGTTCTTTTGCTTCAATACCCCATTCTTTTGAATGAATGAACGAATCCATTCTTTCCTGAAAAGGATTCTTCAAGTTTTTCTTTGACAAAGGTACTTCTGAAATTTAATCTCGTTCGATGATCTGAGACAAGCATAGAATCACAAGCGAGTGTGAAAGAGAGAAAGCTAATTGTAAGCACGATAGTTCTAGTCGTGAAGCACAGCTGACCACACGAAATGGTCGATATTGGATATTTATAAACATGTAAATTATTTCAAAAGTATAGCCCTCGAATTGATTATGTAAGTAGCAAACAAAATATTTAGTAAAAATGTTTTGTACTATAAGTATACAAATAATGTAAATATATATAACAGAATATTGATTATTATTATTGAGCACTCTACGCTACGCTTGGCTCCTATATGATATAATAAAGCACAAAATTAATAATTTAATCAATAAAAAAAATAGGGAAAAATATTTAGCAAAAATTGCCAAACGAAAATAAAAACAGAGTGTAATAAAAGTACAGTCATGTTCATATTAAGTGCTGATTTATTTTGTTCACTTTAAGTTCGTTTCTTCACTGTCGTAGATAGATTCGTTTATAGGAATAAAAATGTATGTATATTGGACATATTAAAATAAATTAAGTATGTAGGAAAAAAACATTTCTGAATGAAAATTATAAAGCAATACAATTCGCTTTTACATTTAAAAATGTAAATATGTATGCGAATGCATAAAAAATGGTTATCAAACCTTCGGGGGTTTTTAGTAAAAATTTTATAGTTAATTTTTTTTCTTTACTAAAATTACAAGCCCACTAAAACTGAGAAAATACCTGCATGAAGAGTCAAACATATTTTCTAGTTCGTGTGACTTACCTGTGTCTCAGTCTACCCTACAAGGGAATTAAAGCGTGAACCACGTTTTTAGTAAATCCTCGGTGCAGTATTATAAATTACGAAGTATAATAGTTATGTTTAGATAAACAATTTATTGTCAATTGTTAGTGGCATTAACCCAATTTGTATATAATTGAAACTATATATTATTATGTAGCTATGCAAACATTGTTCCAAAGTATGTGGCATTATTTACGTTTGGGTTTTTATTACTGAATCTTACATTCTCAATAGACTTTGTTTTTAAATTTAAAAAAATTGCTGAAAACAGCGCCATTTATTTCTTGAAAAACAATGAAAAGTAAAAAGTTGAGCAGTAAAAACCCATTTGTAAATTAGTTTATAAAGGCTCACAAATTCTCTAAGACAGCTATTAAGTAAATATTTTAGTTTTAAGTACGCAACTTTCTGTATACTTACTTAAAAAGTTTCAAATAAATGTATGTTGACATTGTAAAAAAAGTTGTTTTTTTTATTCCTTTCAAAACTTATTGAATGTTCTTTTTTACCAACGTATTGTTGCAAGCTCATGTAAAATATTTCATATCAACAATATACTGCCATTTTATGAAAAATAAACTTGTTTATCATGTCGCTGATTGTACTTAGTGTGTCTAACGCAAGGCTATTGTCTACTGTGGCATTGTCTTTACATTCAGTGTTTAAGAGCTCCAACAACAAAAAAAATCCACCGACGACGCTCCTAATGACTTTCTCATCATAGAAAATTGATATAAAGAATATTATAGACTCGAGTTAAATGACAACTTTCATGCGAGATGAAGTTCCTATCACGCAAGATACAGACTACGTCTTCCACAAAAGCGACAAGCAGAGTTGAAAGAGTGCTTGGACATTTGTCAGAGTAGACAAAAACCTTGTATAAAACTGTTTTTAATTTGTGCGTATCTTTACATTGTAACAATTATAATTTGTAAGTCTCAGAGAATAAGTCCAATTAATTGTACATTGTACCAAGAATTTTCAAATAAAAATATATTATATGAATAAGTTACTCACACTTGGGTTTTATTTACATAAATCCTTTACACACACATATTAAGTGCTTGATTTATTGGCGCTTAATCAGAACTAACGACACCAGTTAGTTTTCCCTACACAATTTTCACAGAAACATCAGCGCTCTCCTGTCAATGTCAATCAAATGCCAGAGAAAATATGCAGCTCTATACCTGAAACTACTAGGTATATTATAGCTTCAAATTGAAAAGCAATAAACAGATATAAAAAAAAATCGTCCAGAGAGTTACTATTTAGTTTTGATGATAATTGTACTTTTTCCGGATACACTGGAAATTCATAAAGACTAATGATATAAAACGCAACGAACAAAAGTGTACTGAACAAAGTCTTTGAAACAATATTAAATCCCCTCAATAAACTAGTCCACAAACCAAATCCCAAATCCACTTTATCCCGTCCGCCATCTTAAACTGAATTCTCCAAATTCAAATCGCACGAGCGTCCCCTTTCAAACAAGCGCATCACTATTCTCCAGTGACGTCAGTCCCATAACTCCTCTGATTGGCTGGCTGGCTGCTGCGCATCGCTGCGTTAACTCTGATTGGACTAATGAATCCGGCCTGATTGCGTCACACCGTATTGCATAGTAATTGTGTAGAGAGAACAAAATTTTCACACAGAGATTTCGTGAAATCGCGCTTCTTTTGTTTTTGAGTGGGTTAGTAATGGAATTGTTGGTCGCCAAAGGAGATAATAACTGTGTATTTTCTTTGCAAGTCGTAGCTAACAAATACGGCGCGGTTTCACATAATCACAGTGACATCCTAATGAAATATGAATTATATAAAGCTTTCTGTGAACAATAGACAAATAATTAAATAAGAATCACGACTAAATATAATTTTAAAACATGATGTTCACAAAGAACGATCTGAAACTATCATTAAAAGATAAACAATATTGAAAACAGCTGAAACCACAGTGTATTGATTAGCCTGATAAAAAGCGGGACTGTTATCATCATTTGATAATCATCAAAATCATCATTAAAGGTCGAAGAACAACTTTTTCAAGATCAAAATCGTTCCTCGACCTTTGTGAATTTGGAGGTTTGTATGAATGATTTTGTTGATTATAATTGTATAACAAGCTAGCATTGGCCTACAAATTGCAAGAAACACAAGAAAAATTGAATTTCGCGGGCTACCCTGGACCATTGTATTTTTATGTATTTATCTGGAATAACATCTAGATGGTGCAGCATTTCTAGATTTTCCACGAATATTTGTCTACCAGTCAAAATCCTCTATCCAAGATTAGCTACGGTCAGGATTTGAGATTTGCGGAAAATCTTGTCTCACTAATGTAATAGAAACGAAAGTTTGTATGTGTGTTCGATCCTCAAATTGAGGGTAGTTGGTAAATCATCACTGAACTAACTCTCAACCTACGTCGTCGCGGCTTTTTAATCGTCTTACAAAGCCTAAATTCATGGAAAAATATAAATAATCTCGCCTTTATGTCGCATGCATTGAGTGGACCACCTCAACGTATCCGACATAAAATACCTCTAGGCGAGATTATTTATATTTTTCCATTAATTTAGGCAATAGGTACAAAGAAAAAATAATGGACGATAGAACTATGAAAAGTCCTGTCAATAATGTTTACGTTTCAAACAGTAGAACACCATATAGTTTATGACCTGGTATGGGGCAATTATCGACCTCCACGCGGGCGAAGCCACGGGTAGAAACTAGTAATACATGAAACACAACCTGTCATTACTACCTGTACTAGTTTGTACTGGTTTGCCAGATATGTACCTTACAGTACCTACACTCTCATTTCGACACTACTCAACCTGTGGGAATCAAAACCTGGAGCTCTTCAAAACTAATAATAACAGAAATCACTTGAAATCAAAACATAAACACTCGGTAATAACGTGTTTTCAAGAACGTAGGTACTTTCTTTAACACTTTGAAATACGGTTACCAACAGTACCTAGTTGCAAACACGGTCAATGTCCGTAATTCTACTGATCATCATCCAATTTTAGATAGCAAAATGATGTGATAGCGCAAATTGCAACAGAAAATTGATTTATTTTTCATAATTGGAAATTGTATCCAATTGATTTGTTCCAATGAATAATATTTTTGCTAGTTAAATTTAATATCTAATCGTAGTTTAATATTGCATTCGTCCTTAATACAACGCCTCCCAAGGATAACACCTGCCTAATATACAATGATCTCTTTGATATTGTTCACTGTTCTTATCTTTCAAGGTGTCCTCACAGAAGAAGTCCATTCGGTAAGGTTATTAAACAACTACAAAGGGAATCTGTAGCCACGAGTCAAAAGTCAGCACTCAAGGTCTGTCGACTGTCAGTGATCGGGGGAGAGAACCTCTCGCCCCAGCTGCTGCGGGAGACGCACCGGGCGTCGGGGGCCACGTGGTGGTGGTGGTGGCGACGATGATCAGCGGGTTTTAGTCAGTAAAAGTCTGACACTCCCTCCCGCTCTGCCCAGAGTGGGAGAAGTTATTTGATGATTTCCCATCCGTAAAAAAAAAGGTCTGTCAGCGAGCAATGAGTGCAGTAGTAGGTACTAGTCATGGGAGAAGCGACAAAAAAAACTGCGGGGTGTCTTTTGGGATTGCCGATAGAAGTGAAAACTCGTAGCGATCCGCTACCGCTACGCTGCTACGAAAAGCGTACGTGACGGTCACTCAAGTTCCCAAGATTTTTGTTCTCTCAAAAAGTGCTCAACGCGCCGAAAGAAGTTTTCACTTCAAAAACTCTGTTTTTTGCATTTTTTTTTTTGTTACTCTCTTTTTAATTCGTTGGAACGAATTTTTCCGTTATCGTGGGTGCATTTATAAACGTTTAAACTCGCATTCGCAGACGTTGCGTTGGAAGACCTCCCTCTAGGTGGACCGATGACCTGGTGAAGGCTGCGGGGATCAGCTGGATGGGAGTCGCACGGGACCGGTCAATGAGGCGACACTTCGGGGAGGCCTATGTCCAGCAGTGGACGTCTTTCGGCTCTAATGATGATGATGATGAAACTCACATCATACACAAACAGCCAGACTCCGGAAAACTACACGTGGGCCATACAAATGGGTGATTATTCTCGCAGACAATTTTACGTGTCCACGTTGAGAATCGAAGAGTAAAATTTTAGGATAATAGTAGATGAGTGTGAGAGAGATGATGCGACAGCCTATCTGACCTCTACAACCCGTTGGTAAGAGTGGTTGTCAGACTTCGACCAGGGTCACTGACAAATTACAGCCGAGGCTAACGGCTTAACTTGCTTTCCGAGGCAGGAAGGAACCTGCTACGACTGTCACATAACATCACGCCTGGAATTCTCGAATGGTTAGGCAGTGGTGTACCATAATAGATACACCACTGGTACTATTGTAAAAAAATAAAAATGAGGGTTCATTTCGCCAGATATGTTTAAGTCCTATGTGATAGGGGGAGACAAACATTGAAACTCACATACATAAACAACTAGACGGATATATTTTGTTGCGGTGTGGCAATCAAACCCGCGATACCCAGTGCAGCAGACAAGCTCTGGGCCACTGCGACAACCGTGCCATGTTGGCGCATTGATGTTCATCAGACAATGTTTATCTTTTCTAAAAGATGAAACACTCAAAAACTTAATGACAATTTCTTGGTGATAACAGATTTATTATTTTCCAGGAAGGGGAAAAGGAGGTTATCTGTGATATAGCTGAGGTAAAAACGCAGGGTTTTCAAGCACTTTTATTTAAATGACTAGCCGCCACGCCTTTTCAGGATTTTCATTCAGAATAAACCATGCAAACCGACTTTTTCCGATTATTACGTTGAATTTCCAAAAAAATATGATTATAACAAAAATAATCGGCCGAAAAGGTTAATTATTGTCTTTGTGCAAGAGCCAGCAATGAGTTGACAAAGTTTTATCGCAATCGTATGAAAGGCTAGCGGACGTCACACGGTTTCACCCGCGTAGTTCCTGTACCCGTAGGAGTACGGGGATAAAATAATTAGTCCTCGTTACTTGCTGATAATGTAGCTAACTATTGCTGAAAGAAGTTTTCAAATCGGTCCAGTAGTTTTTAAGTTGTTGTTATTTTTGATGTTGGTGTGTGATGTTTCCCTTCACCGTTTTAGAGCAGTGATGATGAAATGAATTACACAAAGTAATGCGCCTGTCTGGGCCGTCACCACTGGGCCACCGCTGCTCTCCTCTAGTTTTTAAGTTTATTTGTTACATACAAAAATACAAATTTTTCCCCTAATCAATATGAGTATACATATAGCAGTGCATAAAATACGCACAAACAAATAAATTTTTTATACGATTCCGCAAAGCATAAGCGCAAGTCATATCGCCAGCTAGCGAGCGAGCTGGCCTGTGGAGCTGGCGAACCAAACTAGGCGTCGTTTCACCTCTCCATACTTTGGATCACACCGCGAACGACGGAAGAACCGCAACGAAGTATAAAAAAATACCCATCGAATTGAGAACCTTCTCCTCTTTGAAGTCGGTTAAAGAGAGCCTCGCACACCTCGCTCGCTCGCTCGATACCTGGTGGTGAGACTTTATGTTGGTCAATTTGAAAGTCATTGCAGAAATGCGAAACGTTGTGAATGCGTTTGCCACTTCTCCAACCTTACAGTTACTTTAAAGCAACTTAAATCATATTAGGTCATTCATAGAAAGTGTTGCATACTTATTTCAGGAACCGGACCTGGTCAACAAAACTGCAGACAGTGCTACAACAAGAAGTTCAACGGACAACAAAACAATAACTTTTGATAGTTATACACAGCGAAACAATACCCAACTTTATAAATGTACAAATAACAATTGCTCTTTAGTAACATTTAAGTCTATGACTGAAGTACTTGCTCCAAATATGTCTCTGAAATCCTGTTTCACAAATACGACTGGGTGTGAAACAATCAGATACAGCCGTTTAAATAACACTGACAAATTATTGTTCTTGTCTAAGGCTATACCCAAAAAGGTTTACTTCATCCTCAGTTGTCAAAACACAACTGTTAAAGAAATATGCCAAAAGAAGGACTATGCAGAATTAGAAAAGAAATTGACATACAATACCAATAAAACGGGTGCAAATCTAAGCAGTATAGTGGAGTTCAAAGAATATGTGTGTGAAGAAGATCCGCCATCCTATATATATCCTGCTTCTCCGTTCCGAAGAAACAATTATAAAAGTAAATAAATATAATAAAACTACTAAAATTGCTGGCCGTCGAAAGCCTCAAATCCTCATTAAAGTTATTTCGATCACAGGAAATGATAAAAAAAAACTGAAAGAAAATTATGTTCCACGTTTGAAAAACTATCAAATTGTAATGACATAATAAAAGAATCAAATCAATCAAAGGGTCATAATGGGAGTCCATCAGAATTGAAATATAAATAAAATAATACCTCCTTTTTACAACATTACATTTTTAGATATTAACCAATAATGATGCCTGTTTATTAATGATGATTTTTGATTGTTTTTTTTTATTTTTATTTAAGTTTTTAATTACCTAGAGTTCACAATTAAAATTTTGTAGACTCTCTCTTGCTCTCTCACTCCCTTGTTTTGCTTTGTTTGCTCTGACCATCTTAACATAAATGATCCACCAAAACTTTCAGTGATATAGTATATTTACAACAGTTATGTTTTAAGTTCCCTCCCTCATAACTTCCACCTTTTTTCAATATTGAGCCTCTTCTCGCCAACGTAACAAAAGCAACAAGTTGCTTTCGTTGCATTAGCCTAATAAGTATCTAACAACCACTTTAATAATATGAATTACGTTACAATTGTTAAAATGGTCATATCCATCACTTTTGACGTCACATGCGTTTCACCCCTCCTCATTACATGTCCATTCCAAGATACGACTTCATTTATTATTTTCTGTAACAGCCTTTTTTTTTTTAGGATGGGAAATCATCAAATAACTTCAGGGGAGGGAATGTCAGACTTTTACTGACTAAAACCCATCCATGTCCCTTCCTCGCCCTTTATGTTCCGGGGCCGCGGTATCTCTTTCGAACAGGCCCGCAACCCCGGCAGGCTTCGGCCCTTACGGGCCCCTCCCCTTATGCTGACATCTCTTTGAGGCGCGCGTGGAACACGAACGTGCCGTCGACACGGCCTGTCGTCATTAGACGGACGGACGGCTAGCTAGCCCATAGCTAACCGTCCACAGGAGGCTTCACTTTCAAATTCCTCACAACTGAGCCAGAACTACTAGGCTACTTGATGAGAGCGTTAAGATGAGACTTTCTATCCTCCTGGACACGACACTAAGATCATCATCATTAGAACCGTAGCCCTACTTCATCCACTGATGGGTATTGACCTTTTTTTGTTTGTGCCAAGCTCCACGCGCTTGTGCTAGCCTCATCCAGGATATTCACTGAATGGCAACAATATCGTCTGCCCATCTCGCATTTCTGCCTATTGACCTGGTTTCGTTCGGTCTCCTGCTGATATGGAGGGAAGTGGAAATAACGGTTTTTTTTCATAAAACATATAAAACAGCCGTGGTGGTCTCCCCGCGACTTGCTTGCTGGTGCAATCCGGTCGAAACGTCGGGCTTAAATTAAAGGTAAATTCGCGATAAATACCCGTTTTTATATGTTTTATGATGTGTTCTGATCGTGAAAGTTTAAAAAAGACAACGGTTTTTTTTCTACTCCTCCGCTATAATTTCTGATTAATTTCGTTGCGGGATCCAAGAAAGTTAAATTCATCCTCTGGGACTTTGTCGAGCTTCATTGTCTCGGCGCTTTTCTGGTGGTCGCCACTGTTGATTCTGGCTTTCAGGAGTTACAGTGGTTTGGGAATAGTGTGGCGGGCTTGCCCATCTCGCCGCCGCACGACCAACACTTCTCTTTCCATTCCTTGAACGCCACTCGGTCACAGCTTTACTCCACCTGCCATCATCGCGTCTTGCTAGATGTCCTGCTCAACTCCATTTGAGTTCCATAACTATTTTATCCAATATCGAAGACTTTAGCTTCGTACGTCTCCGGATTTCGATGTTTGGAAGTCGGTCTATTTATTTTACGGGACGGAACGCTCCATGGCTCTCTGTGCTACTCTGAGTCTGTACACAGCCTCCTGCGTGAGCGTCCACGTCTCAGCACTGTATGTCATGGTGGGCAGAACACACTGATTATACCCCATTCGTATGTGAAGCCCGACAGAATTGTTCTGACGCCATTGTTTAACTATTGAGCCTACTTCGCTAATAGATGAAGATTAAAGATATCTAATCCTAATCCGAGAGAGGTCAGAGGTCGATAATTTCTGCCTGTAGTACACACTAATTGTTTTCCGGGCAGTAATGATATTCCCGGGGTTGACACACATGCAAATAAGCTCGGCAAAGTTGTCACAAACGTTGTTATGGTTCTGTATACTCTTGTTTATGGAATTTCAATTCGGGATGAACGGGTTATCGTGTGTTATAATAGGGTGGGATTCAATTATGGAATAACAAGGGATTGTTAACTAGGTTTAGTCGCGGTTCTGTCAACGTAAGATTATTTTAAATGGGTGTCTGAGGAAGCGTAAGAACACAATCATCATCATCATCATTTCAGCCGAAAGACGTCCACTGCTGGACATAGGCCGGGCCCAAGTGTCGCCACATTGACCGGTCCCGTGCGACTCGCATCCAACGGATTCCAGCAACCTTCACCAGGTCATCGGTCCATCTAGTGGGAGGTCTTCTAAAGCATCGTCTTCCGGTTTACGGTCACCACTCCAGAACTTTTCGGCCCCATCGGCCATGCGTTCTGCGAGAGATGTGCCCTGCTCACTGCCACTTAAGTTTGGCAATTCTTACGAACAAAATCTCACGAAGACGTCAACCAAGCATTCTGTACATCAAACTAAGTAACCCTAAGCAAAAACTATGGCAGGGAAATTACTTTTTTTTTTTGACAAAAAATCACTTATTACGGTAAAAAACTTTTTTGCAAAAAATAAAACCGACTTCAAAAAGAAAAAGTGAAAAATAACTTTAGCTTCTGAAGTCGGTGACGTTTGTATGATTGATTTTATTTTATTGTCACCGACTTCAGAAGCTAAAGTTATTTTTCACTTTTTCTTTTTGAAGTCAGTTTTATTTTTTGCAAAAAAGTTTTTATTTTTCACTTTTTAGTGGTTCACATGGAAAGTGCATACCGTTACAATTACAACAAGCCCAAACACGACTAGGATACATTGTCTCATTATGGAGTTCCGTGACTCTTGGCTTCATCATCAGATCTGATGGTAGAATGGTTCTTATCAAACGCAAATGCTTCACTTGTTGTAGAAAATACCAAAATTGCTGTACGTTATCCTATAAAATTTGAAGAGTTCCCTCGATTTCGCCAAGATTCCATCATCAGATCCCGACTTGGCGACTATGGGACCAACTTGGATGTATACCCTTTCAAACAAAAAAAGAATTTTTCAAATCGGTTTAGGCGTCTTCGAGTAATCGGTGAACATACATAAAAAAAAAAAAATACATACAGTCGAATAGAGAACCTCCTCCTTTTTGGAAGTCGGTTAAAAACTCAACTTAACGCACTCAAAACATTGTGCTGGTGGATACATTGAATGGTACGGGGGTCGTGAAGTGGTTCAAAATAAAGGAACAACATTAAATACTTACTTACACAAAAAAAAAAAACTTGTCAAAAAGTTGGAACTTGAACCCCCATCTCCGTAACTTCCTCGAACGTTCCCAGGTATGGTGTAGAACAAAAACATTATCGCAGTGACGAGGAGAATAAGTGCGTCTCGGCTTCGTTAAGAGTCTATTTACACCCTTTATGGTCACTCTGGTACTAAGTAAAAGCACTTCTTAAGTTTTTAGGGTTCCGTAGCCAAATGGCAAAAAACGGAACCCTTATAGTTTCGCCATGTCTGTCTGTCTGTCTGTCTGTCTGTCTGTCTGTCTGTCCGCGGATAATCTCAGTGACCGTTAGCACCAGAAAGCTGAAATTTGGTACCAATATGTATATCAATCATGCCGACAAAGTGCAAAAATAAAAATTTAAAAAAACATTTTTATTAGGGTACCTCCCCCAGACGTAAAGTGGGGAGCGATTTTTTTTTTAATTTTGACCCTGACGTGTGATATATTGTTGGATAGGTATTTAAAAATGAATAGGGGTTTTCTAAAATCATTTTTTGATAATATTAATATTTTAGGAAATAATCGCTCCGAAAGTCAAAAACAATGTGTCCCCCCCCCCTCTAACTTTTGAACCATAAGTTTAAAAAATATGAAAAAAATCACAGAAGTAGACCTTTATATGAACTTTCTAGGAAAATTATTTTCAACTTGATGAGTTGAATAGTTTTTGAGTTATATAGCACTTTTTCAAAAAAACGCAAATGATAACTTTGTTTTTCATACAAATACTATGAAAAACAAAGTTATTTTTGCTGACGAAAAATGTTGGTATTTTTAATGGTCTGGGAAGCTACGGAACCCTACAGTGAGCGTGGCCCGACACGCTCTTGGCCGGTTTTTAAATATAATAGACTTAAAAGTGAAAAGGAAATCAAACTGTAGGTAATATCCAAAAACATAAATAAGTACTTAAGGGGCCGGCGGAGCACGCGTCGTTCATACAAACGTAATACCAAAATAATTTGTTAATCAGGTACCTAGTGTGTATTTATTTCGATTGGATTACAGAACATCGATGTTCCCAAAAATATATTATATAAAGACGAGATACGAAGAATTTAAAAATTCTATAGAAAACTTATTTTTCTCATAACTCTTGTTTAAATTAGTATCCATTCAAAATATAGGAACCTAGATATTCAATAATCCAATCGAAATAAATTCACACTACCTTAAGAATATGTTTGATTTATTAATTATTTTGGTATTACGTTTGAATGAAATACGCACGCTCCGCAGGCCCCTAATATAAAGGGAGCGGCAACAAAACCATAATCTACCTACAAAGGCCATAATGGTGGGTGGTCACCTATCCACTGACCGCTTGTCTAGGTTGGTTTGTGGATGGGTGACGTCATTACATACTCGAGCCTCGGATTCCACGTTAAGCTGTTAGTCACAGCAATCGCTTGTCAGTGGCCCGAAAGTCACAACCAATCTTACCATATAGCATTATTGTTGTTGTTAACTAAACGGGTTGTGAATATCAGATAGGCAGTCGCTCCATGTAAAATATTGGTATTGAGATGCATCCGGTTAGACTAGAAGCCGACTCCAACATTGTTGGGAAAAGGATCTGATGACATGCATATTTAATGAGAGATTGCCAAATTAAGAACAACTGTAATAAATTATCTAACCTTTAAGATTAATATTAGGGAAAATGTATCAAGTTTTATTAATTGACATTGAAATATGATTTTAACAATAATTATAAGCCCAAATGTTTGCATGTCACATTATTATGACTTGTATTATGGATCTGGATTATTTATGTTAAGACCGAAATTGTACCAATACTTATAGCAAATAAACTGATTTGATTTTGATTTTTTTTTTGAAGGGCCAACTGGGCGAAGTATCTCTGAGATGGAATTACATTACCACTTGTCTAATTCTACACTGGTTTCTTCTCAGCATCTCAGCCTTAGCACAGAAGGTCTTTGTAAACTTGCACGGGACCGTACGGGACAATCATGTGTGGTGCAAGTTACAGACGAAAGATCTGAAGTATTCGGGTTCCCTACATGAGTCCGAAATATTATTTAGCGAAAATTGTTACATCGATAACTTATTATATACATTGATGTAAGAATTTAGAAATTATTGACAAACTGCAACCAACATGCTTTATGAATCAATATCTCTTTGACTTATTATTTTTGAAATAACGTTACATAGAACAAACAACCGTCGAAGAAATAAGAGTTCGGTGTAATGAAACAGCGAACAAAAAGGCGTAGTTATAACGTAACGTGGCATTTTCAAGGCATCGATGTAAAAAAATTCGCAGAATACTATTGCGATCTCGCGTAGGGAACCCAATTTGCGAAGACGAAGTAACATGATATCTGCGGTAACAATAATGGCAAAGTCAACAAAATAGTCTAATAAATACCGTAATAGTATAATAACAAAATAGTAATTGTTTGTTTCATTGACTGTTATGCTAGACTTCAGAAAGTAAAGTTCTTTCAGATATTTTTAGTGATTTTTAGGGTTCCGTAGTCAACTAAGAACCCTTATAGTGTAAGCACGTGTCATTTTATGCCTCTTAGTGTGTTATTTAATAACACATTATTTGTTGTTAAATAATTAAAGAATATTTACTACCTAAAATCTTAATTTAAATTCAAATAGTATTAAAATAAGTTTAACTGCCAAGCTCGCAATCATGGCGCCATCCCCACTATTATTGTATAAAAGAGCATGCCGCCATCATTGCGAGCAGAAGCGCCCCGTCGCTTGATACGAGTGGTCTCCTCGTTCCTACAGGACAGGACTTTCAGGGTGGTGGTTGACGGAGCGCTATCATGCGCCCGCCCCATCGCGGCTGGAGTGCCCCAGGGAAGCTGCGTCTCCCCATGGTGCTACTCCTGCTTCACCGACGACATCCCCACGACTCCGGACACCACGCTCGCGCTGTACGCCGATGATGCCGCGTACATCGCCACCTCACTCAACATGCAACACGCGGCAGTCAAGCTGCAGCGCGTGCTCGAGCTGCTGCCAGAATGGCTTTCCAAATGGAGGTTGTCGGTGAATGTGGGAAAGACGCAGGCACTGACTGTGGGCGGCTACAAACAGCCACCACCCTTGAAACTGCAAGGCGCCGACGTCAAGTGGCTCCACCAGGCCAAATACCTAGGAGTCACCATCGACAGTCGGCTCACCATGGCGCCACACGTCCGCACTCTCGTCGCGAAGAGCAGGAGCGCCCGCTTCCTGCTGCACCCAGTGCTCTCATCCCGCCTCCCGCTGCGTGCCAAGCTGGGCGTGTACAAAGCGTACATTCGTCCACTCCTCACATACGCCGCCCCAGCCTGGCTCGCCCTCACGAGCGAGAAAGCCAGGAAGGACTTAGAAAAACAACAAAACATGACGCTGAGGAAAATCGTTGCAGCTCCACGCTACGTGAGGAACAGCGTCGTCAAGCGGGACCTCAACATCGAGAGCCTGGAGGACTTCTGCGGTCGCCTCGCGTCCAACATGTTTACGCGAGCCGACGCCTCTGCCTGGCCGCATATCAAGGAGATAGCGCCATGGCACACACGGCCGCCCGACGCGGGGCGCCCCCCGCGACGATTACCGCGGGATTTAGTAGCGGACGTGAAGGACGCCACCCCACCGGATTGACCCCTGAGCGTGTCACTTTTATTTATGTATTTATTACAAGCGACACACTCACCAAAAAGACTCCACACACACTACACACACTTGGTGAAACGTCGTGTTCTAAGTTAATATAGGCACGACGTCCACCCCCCACCTCATACCCGCACGACTCCACACTCGATTGTACTCACGCGATACATAGCGGCGCGGGCGCGCTATGTACTCGCAAACATGGACGGTGTTACTATAACACAATACCGTCCACACATACATACATGGCCCCTTAGCCCGGAGCGCATCGGCTAGCTTCGATAACGCTGTGGGCGGGGGCCCCTCTCCTGGTAGGGGGCAGCCCCAGCCGCCTCTGGCTGGTCATCACCCGCTAGGCTTCTCCCGGGGCACCGGGAGTTCCACCTGGCGGTGACAGACCGCCGAGGCGGCGTGAAGATACGGTTAACACCGTGGCGCCCTCTACCCACACTATGCGACACTAACCCACAGGCGAGCGGCGTTAGCGCGCTCGCCACCGGCCGAGGCCTATATCGGCCAACCCAAGGACGGCGCCCGTATGTTTACGGGCGTAATCGATCCCGCGGGACCAAGGGCAATGCCCATAACCCGCCTGCCGCACCCCCCTGCGGGGGTGCAGCGAACTCTCACGAGGTTGCGAGCTCAGTTTGTGTGCGACGTTCCTGGAGTTAACATCTTTTATCGGTAAGTTGATTTTGTAGTATGTATTTTTGATGATGTTTAAGTTGATATGTTTTAATGATGGTTATTTAATATATATTAATGTATGTTGATGAATATAAATATTTAAAGATGGTTATAAAGGTAATTATTGCATTTTTGTTATAAATAAAACAAAGTATAATATCAAACTACCCTTTTATTTTACAATTCAGAAGTGGGATTAGTAGCTCATTCTAATATGTGTATTTTTTTTCTTCTCTTTTTCGGTCGAGAACATGGATAGACAAAGAGTGCTTACCTCTCCAATTTTGGAGAGTGTACAAGTGCAATCAATCGAAAGTGCAGATGATCATAGGCACCATCACTCGTTGAAGCAGCAATCACAAGGTTCAAGACTGAGTATGCAGCAGATGCGAGGCCGCGTGACGGACCCGACTTGCCATATACCCAGCAACAGTCGATCGCGCAGCCCTTTGCGCAGTAGCCCGCAGTGCAGTAGGCAGCTGCGCAATAGCCAGCGGCGCAGCAGCCCGAGGCGCAGCAGCCAGCGGCGCAGCAGCCCGAGGCGCAGCAGCCAGCGGCGCAGCAGCCAGCGGCGCAGAAGCCAGCGGCGCAGCAGCCCGAGGCGCAGCAGCTCGAGGCGCAGCAGCCCGAGGCGCAGCAGCCCGAGGCGCAGCAGCCCGAGGCGCAGCAGCCCGAGGCGCAGCAGCCCGAGGCGCAGCAGCCCGAGGTGCAGCAGCCAGCGGCGCAGCAGCCCACAACGAGGCACGAATAGCAACGTGCATCATCTCGCAGCAGCAAATCAAGGAACTACAGGTAACACTGCTGCTTCTAACGGAGGCAGTGGTGATTTAAATATTTTAGTACAGGCGTTGAGGTCACTTGTTCCGGGTCATGAAAACATAGGCTCTTTCAACAATACTATACCCGAGTTTGATCCTGCAAGAAAAGAGCAAACGATGGGTATGTGGTTGCACAAAGTGAATGAGTGTGCCGCCATTTATTCATGGAATGAAAAACAAATAGTGCATTTTGCACTTTGTAAACTTCAAGGCATTGCAAAACGTTGGTATGAAGGATTACCATCGGTGCTCTTTTCTTGGAACGAATGGCAGACAAAATTAATGTCGGCTTTTCCCTCGGAAGAGAATTATGGTCAAATGTTAGCTGATATGCTGTCTAGGCGCGCACGCTACGGAGATTCTCTTGAAGATTATTTTTACGATAAAATTACTCTTATTAACCGATGTAGTATAACTGGTAAACGAGCAGTAGAATGTGTTCTACACGGCATAGATGATCGCGCAGTTAGGTTAGGTGCCGAAGCAGCTCAGTATGATGACTTGGATAAATTGCTCACTTATTTAAGAAATTCAAGAAGTATAAAACAAAATTCTGACCGTAAATCTAATCTAAATAAAAATCAGCCTGTTACAAACTCGTCGGATAATAAAACAAAGAATCCAAGCGCCAAAGACAGAGTCCTTCGTTGCAATAACTGTAAACAGGAAGGTCACTTTGTAAGTCAATGTACTCAACCAATCAAAAAGTGCACTAAATGTATGAAGGTTGGTCATGAGGCGGAAAATTGTTATTCAAAAATAATTCCAGCTCAAAAATCAGTTAACAGAGTAGATATCAATAGTGCAATTTCAGATAAATATTTTAAAACTGTGCGAGTTAACGACATAGAAATGAATTCCTTTGTTGATCTTGGTAGTGAATGCTCGATGCTTAAACAATCTGAATTGTCCAAATTGGGGAATATAGAGGTAAACACAAGAGATTTGCCTATACTCAGAGGTTTTGGGAACTCTGTTGTGCATACATTGGGTAAGGTCAATACTCTAGTTGAAATTGATGGAGTCAAGGCTGAAGTTGAAATATTAATTGTTCCAGATTGTGTTATGCAGGTTCCCCTTATGATAGGACAAACCTTTACTGAACAACCTCATGTATTGATTAAGAAAACAAGTGAACATTTTGAAATTCTACAAAATTCTATCGATAATAACCAATACAAAAAAATAAAAATTTTTAACCTTAAAAATATTCAATTAACAGGTTTAACTATTTTAGAAGTCTATACAGAACCCAAATTCACAGGTGACCTTTACGTTGAGGGAGGCTCGCGTAACAAAAATAACTTTTTCCATTCTGTTCTAACTGGAATTTACCAATTCGACAGTGATGGTTACGGACAAATTGTTATAAATTGCTTAAATTTCAAGCCGCTATGGTTAGAAGACAATATTTTAATTGCACGGGGTATCACTGCTAATCAACAAAATGAAAAGAAAGTTCTGCATGTAGCCAATTCTAAACTGCAGGATCAACAAATGAGTTTAATCTGTTCATCAGACCTAAACGTTGCTGGTGAATTAAGCAAAGAGGTGATTGATGACTTGCTTTGCTTATTAAATGGTTATCGACATTGCTTTGCGTTTACACTCTCTGAGTTGGGGCACTCTTCGGTTTGTGAAATGAGCATTGACCTGCACTGTAACACACCTGTAGTCTATAGGCCATACCGGCTGGCCATTAAGGAGAAGGAAATAGTCAGGGATATTGTAGATGAACTAGTTCAAAACAATACAGTACGCCCTTCAGTTTCCCCTTTTGCTAGTCCTATTGTGCTTGTACGGAAAAAAACTGGCGGTTACCGCCTTTGCATCGATTATAGAGCCTTAAATAAAAATACGGTACGCGAAAATTACCCAATGCCACTTATTGATGACCAGATTGATACATTAGCTGGAAATATGTACTTCACAGCTCTTGATTTGGCATCTGGTTACTACCAGATCTCTATCAGAGAGCAGGATAGGCATAAAACAGCGTTCGTTACACCGGAAGGTCATTTCGAATTTAACCGAATGCCTTTCGGTTTAGCAAATGCCCCAGAAACATTCCAACGAATGATGCATCAGGTTTTAGGCAACTTACGTCATAAAGAGGCACTAGCTTACTTGGATGATATAATCATCCCGTCAAAATCAATACAAGAGGGTATGAGACAATTAGAATCAGTATTAGTTTTGCTATCAGAAGCAGGCCTTACTCTAAATTTATCAAAATGTGTTTTCTTTGGTCGTTCAGTAACTTATTTGGGGTTTAATATTTCAAATGATGGCATCCAACCAGGCTCCGCTAAAATAGAGGCAGTAGAAAAATTTCCCGTACCAAAAGATCAACACAATGTAAGGCAGTTTTTAGGCCTAGCAAGTTTTTTCCGTAGGTTTGTGAAGGGGTTTTCGATTATTTCAAAGCCTTTGACACAGTTACTCAAAAAAAAAATGCTGTTTGGGTATGGGGGCCCGATCAACAAAATGCATTCAATACCTTAAAAACGATCTTAGTTCAAAAACCGATATTAGCCCTATATAATCCTAAATCCAAAACAGAATTGCACACCGACGCATGCAAAATAGGTATCGGTGGCATACTGTTCCAGAAAAATGAACAGAATATTTTAAAACCCGTAGCTTATTTTAGCCGTCAAACTAGCCCTGAAGAACAAAATTATTGCTCTTATGACCTAGAAACTCTGGCAGTGGTGGCCTCGTTACAAAAATTTCGGGTGTATTTAGTAGGGATACATTTTAAAATCGTAACCGATTGTAATTCGTTAAGGTCCACTTTCATGAAACGTGATATGATTCCCCGGGTAGCCAGATGGTGGACCCAAATGCAAGAATTTGATTTTGAAATCGAGTACAAAGCGGGATCTTCTATGGCACATGTGGACGCTTTAAGTCGCAACCCATCTATCAGTAGTAATCACTCGGAAAAAAGGGTTAATTCTATAACAGAAACAGACTGGCTCTCAACAGTACAGAATTCAGATTCAGAACTTCAACGGATTATCGGGATTTTAAGTAACTCTGAATTTAACGATATTTTAGAAATAAAAGAAAAATACAAAATTAAGAATGGTAAACTTTTTAGAATCACACCTGATGGAGACAGGTGGGTTGTGCCTAAAGGCGTTCGATGGCAAATCGTCAAACAAAATCATGACGATATAGGACACTTTGCTTTAGACAAAACACTGGAAAAGATAAAAACTCATTATTGGTTCCCAGATATGCGAGCTTTTGTTGCAAAATATGTATCCTCATGTCTAGAATGTGCATATAGTAAAGCACCTGGTGGGAAAAGACCCGGTTTTTTGCACCCAATTCATAAAGTAGACGTGCCGTTTGATACTATACACATGGATCATACAGGTCCATTTGTACGTAGTAGTAGGGGTAATGTGTATATTCTTGTGATCATTGACGCTTTTACGAAATACATTTATTTAAAACCGGTGAAAAATACAAAATCAAACACTACTATTAGAATTTTGCGAGAGTTTATTAGCATCTTTGGTGTTCCTAAACGAATTATATCCGACCGAGGCACGTCATTTACAAGTGACCTCTTCAAAAAGTTTGTGTTAGATAAGGGCATCAAACATGTACTAAATGCAGTTGCTACTCCACGAGCCAACGGTCAGGTGGAGAGATATAATAAAGTTATCGTTGACTCGTTAACAGCCAAATGTGTTGGCACATGCGAAAGCAAATGGGAAGACCACCTGCCCGATGTCCAGTGGGGTATCAATAATACCTTCAACAAAGGTATCAATAAGACACCTGCAGAGGCTCTTTTTGGAATAAGACCACAGGGCTCCAGTGATAGAAGAGTAATTTCTGCAATTGATGATGATATCACCCCAAAAAGCAAAAGTCTCGAAGAAATTCGTGCTGAAATCTCTTCTCATATTGAATCCACACAAGAGACTCAAAAAGCAACATTTGATAAATCTCGTTGCAAGTCTATCAAATATAATATTGGGGATTTAGTAAGGGTTGAAAGGCAAATTCCCTCTACAGGTGGTAGTAAAAAATTAATCCCAAAGTATCAGGGCCCTTACAAAATAACTAATATTTTCGATCATGACCGTTACCAAGTAGAGGACACGCCACTTACAAGGAAGGGAAACAAAAAATACTCTAGTGTTATTGCTGTGGATAAATTAAAGCCATGGATTTGCTTCAAAAGACCACATGATGACGTTTTAACTTAAGTGAAATCGTTTAAAACTACGTAATTACATAGATCAATGGGGTCGAATATTGATTCAAGACCAATAGGGTCAACACATTAAGTTTAACACCCGTATTCCAAAAACTTGCTTAAGACCATTTTTTTGCTTGAAACGGTCTTTGTTGCCATGGTAACAAGGAAACCACTGCAGGCCACCGCCTCCGACACGCCTACAAAATTATGTTCATAGGGTGAGTACAGACTAGCTAAAACATGTATTTTCAACAAGTCATGAAGACACCAAGCTGCTTAACACTTTGTTAAAACTTGATTTAGGTACTACTTTTGCTTCATTCACGTTCATATATCTGGGAACACGCGGCGACACGCACGCAGGACTCGAGCACTGCCACCTGACTTTTTTTAAGAAACCTTTAGGTACCAATAAAGTATGTCCTCCTACGTTCTCTTTCGGTTTTTTTTAGTCGCCTTTTACTCGTTCTATCAAGATGTCTAAACCAACTAAACATATTCTTTTATTTTATTGTCCTTTTACATCTTTTCAATCGCAAACTTGTAGTTTTATCATTATTCCTAAAATTATCAACCAATGTTACATCACACATTCTTGACGGAAACCAAAGGAATGTTACAAGTAAATACGTTGAACACCGTGCCAAGCTTTCGTAAAAACATTACAATACGTTGAAATGCTCATATGAGTACTCACCTTAATCTACCTGCAAAACATGCTGCCCATATCAAACTCAAAATAAGTATGTTGCATGAAGGTTGCAAGCTGCTTTAAATGCTAAAAATGTTTTAATAGAATACGTCACAATGCTAGAGATGTCATAAATTGATGATCGATCGAATGCTCTTGGTTGACATCATCTGTCAAAGAACAAAATCATAAAACCGCATAAAACGGATTAACTTTCAAATAAATATTTTTTCATCATTCAAGAATCAATCTCAAGAATTTAAAATGGCCTCAAGGTTTGCTTTACCTCCGGAGAAAAATCCTGCTTACTGGAACTTGTGCGCAAGTACAAGCTCCATTTATGTACGACGTGGACGGGCAGCCCATCAGCAAAAAAAATGCTTGGGTTCGCCTGACCCAAGAATATAACTCCATAAATAATACGCGCAAGTACCGCGTAAGTACCAAATAACATGTAGGCTGTGAGTCCGAGGGCATGGAGTTTGAGGCACGGCCAAAAAATTTAAAAGGGAATGAGGAACGAGATCAAGAATCACATTTGCTAAAAGTGAAAAACTTAAAGCGGATTCAAGAAAGAGAGGAAGAACTGCGCCAGATGAAAATGCAGGAGAGGAAGTGGCTATTAAAGGCAGCAGAGGAAGCCTACTAAAATGCAAAGCTGGACCGTTTAAGTGCCGCGCAGTTGCTTCAATTCAGTGAGGGTGCAAGGGAGGACGCCGAAAAAAATTAAAAATAAATTATTACACATTATGCAAGCCAATTGATTTTTATTATAAAAGTAGTATCACGTATGTATAACAAATAAGTAAAATATCTACATAACACATTTAAAGACATAGAAAAACAAAGAAAATGATTTTTCATTTTCATGTAGTCCTACGTTACATTAGATCCAGTCTATGGGTTAGTAAAACCCAACAACACTGCATGGCCTGGGAATCGAACCCATAACCTCACACTGTGCAGCTTATGACTAGTGGACCTACGAGACAGCAAAAATATAAATATAAACATCACACAATTATCAACATAAAAAACTGGAGCATACATACATACTTATTTAGAAAAATAGGGGTAAAATCCAAGGAAGTGCCAGATTTTGCATTTTTGCACCCTTGAAACCGCAATTTTTAATAAATTGTACCCTGCTGCCTCCAATCCGTCGCGGCTTCATGGTGGTCTCTCCAACCCAGCTGTGCCTTATGAGCTCACAGCTTCTGAGCTTTTCTTCGCCAGTTTGCTCTATTAGCAAGTTCCGGTCGTCCAGAGTTGAGCAAAGAATTCAGTCGGAAGATGAACCTTCTTCTGCTTGTCGTATCGATGTACTTCTATACTAACTTTGCAGTCCATAACACCCTTAATTGACTTTCACAAAATGGCATTCCAACTTTCACAATTCTTTGGGAATGTTTCTAAATCCTAAGCACTTTTTCAAAGAATTTTAACAAAGTGGCCCTCAATCCACACGCACATAGTTTGGCCCCAGTAGGTGGCCATGTTTATTGCAGTGGCAGAGGTGCTATTCAGGTCGTAATAAGTGCAGGTAAACGAACACCTTGGACACTTCAGCAGATAGCCCCGGCATAGTTTGGTTCGGACCGCCGCACTTGCACTCGGTATTGGAGGAACCAATAATACTCCATTTTGCCAAATATGTTTTGCAGCGGCCTACTTGTGTACGCAATCGATTCAGAGCTTTCCAAATAGGCCACTGCAGGTCACTGTAGGTAAAGGGCGAGGAAGGAACAGGGATGGGTTTTCTTTGATTTCCCATGCGAAACAAAAAAAAATGTCTGTCCGTAGCCAGGTTGTGTTCTTGGGGCTTCAATTTGTAAGGTGGTGGGAACCTCTCTTGCCATAACTGGCTTCGACGATGAACGATGAACCGAGCAGCTTAGAAGTATTCGATCTGATTATATTATTACTAGCTTCTGCCTGCGGCTTCGCCCGCGTGAAGTTTGATTATTGTCCCATGAGATCTTACTACCGGGATAAAAGTATCCTATGTTTTAATCCAGGTTTTAAAGTATCTGTGTGCAAAATTTCATCAAGATCCGTTCAGTAGATTAAAAAAAAAAAAATTAACTCAAGGAATGTACTATATTAACGAGTTACGAGTATATGTATAATACCGCAACACAAATATACTAAAGATGTAGGTTGGGGGCTAAATAAAAAAACAAAACAACCTTAGCCAAAAACTATTTAAAATAAATGATGTTCGGTAAGCAACTTATGTACCGCATTGGTTTCACATACAACTTGCTAAATTTCAAAAATAAACCAATATTAGTTCCCAAACATCACGAATTCACGAGCTACCTATGCAAGCTCGCTCTTGTTCTCTGAGATTCAAAATGCTGCGTTAACATTTTCATCACCATCATCATCATCAACCTATTAATGCTCCCATGTGTTCGAATTTTTGGTTCTAGGACATGCCGGTTTCCTCACGATGTTTTCATTCTCATGCTTTAGAAATACCAAATGAATTAAGCTTGTATTCATCTTTTATGTGTACGATACTCCATATTATGATTATTTGTCACGACTATATTATTTACGCGATCTTGATAAATAGCTCATACAATTCCACGACAATGAACATTTCCAAATACCCACCGATTTGGGAAAGAAACTGTGCTCAATATATATTTACCACGGAGCAAGTGCTTGCAATTCTTAGTAATAATCATGAATTACTAATTCCTCCTACATACTAGGTAGCTTTGAAATTAAACGCGACGGAAAATAGGTATTAGCAACTATGGTCTCCGGCCGTCCATTGCACAGGCTGCAGGTAAAAGTTTTCAGAACGAGCACGTTGGAACCAAAAATGAACCGTGTTTTCTTTTACAAAAATAATACCAGCCTATTACTGTCCCACTGCTGGGCAATAGCCTCTTCTCATACTGAGAAGGCACGAGCATTGATCACCAAACTTGCTCAAGACGGGTTCGTTATTTATTTATTTATTTTACTTTATATCAGCCCGCTATGTCCCACAGCTGGGCAAAGGCCTCTCCCATGGCTTTCCAATTTTGTTAAACATTGCTTTCTTCGACCAATCCGTTATGACAGTACCCATAGACATTATTAATCTTTCGAACAGTTTCTGCATACGAAAATAATGTGATTTTTAAAGTTTTCCATAGTGTGAAGAGAACGATTTCAAAGAAAATCAAGGCACCACGGTTAGGCAAATAAATGGTAAGAGCTGCTGCTGTCTTGTACGGATCAAAATCATCATCATCATTCCAGCCAAAGGAAAGACGTCCACCGCCGGACATAGGCCTCCCCCAAGTGTTGCCACATTGACCGGTGCCGTGCGACTCGCATCCAACGGATTCCCGTAACCTTTACCAGGTCATCGGATCACAATGTTTGGCTACAAAACAAAATGAAAGGCAATTTTATATGAAAATGCTCAGATGAATGGGGGATGTGTAGTGTCATGTGAATGGATGGAATAACAAAGTAATACAAAGAGGAAGACGTCTGAAAAGTCGTGGTAAGTCTATGGTTGTAATGGTATGAGTTCGTGATGCGGCTGAATGAGGAACATGTTGTGAAGAAAGATTTGATTACGAATATTTATTAAAAGAGTAGGGGAAGACCAAAGAAACGATGGATGTACTCTGTCAAAAGAAATAGGATAAAAAAAATGGAAACATACTGCGCCGAGCCTAATTGCATTCGGATAACGGCAGCAGAATTATGTTGGACCACTCTGTGTTCTGGCGTCCGCATGTCTCCATTTTCCATGATAGAAATATTGTGGAGTATGGCACAGGCACTAATGATATTCAAGGTGTTTGGTAATTTGTTTTGTAATTTTCTACTGAGACATGCAAATCGCCTTTTCCAGACCCCTTTGAATCGCTCAATTACGTTTCTTGTTTTTATGTGAGCCCTATTGTATTGTAACTCAGCTGGAGTCTGTGGATGAAGCATAGGCGTGAACATATACGATGTTTGGGCATAGCCGCTGTCCTCGATCAGTATGCAGTAGCTGGATTGCTGTCGGAATTGATAGTCCACGATCAGAACTACGCTAGCACTTTCAAATACCAAGGGTAAAAAAAAATTCTGCACGGTTTCCTTCTGAAACCGAAATCGTCTTTGGAACTGTTCGTTGTTGTAAAAGTCAAATGGGTTATCGGCATCGCGTAAATATCGTCGCGATAAATAATTATATGACGTATCGTTCGCATAATCGACATACTCCTCAAAATTCATCTTACTTTCGCCATTTCTAGACAATCTCAAGAAAATAATTATACACACGTCAAACATGAATTTCAGTAGGTACATATATCACCCACAACGTAAGTTTCTCGATTTCAAGAATCTTCTGGCGCGGGGCAAACATCAAAACTAATGCAGCCATCTCTTTCTTTTCTAAATATTTCTTACAAAACAATTAACAAAAGGTTAACCATCAGCGCCCCCCTGTTGGCTTCATTCAAGTGTCAAAAGATTCTTGTACTACTGTACGTTGAATTTGACAGAAAAGTGGGCGGATATGTCAAATTATAAACAAACTTTAGCTGTCAATATCTCGAATGGGGTGGAAAGTAGGCGTGTCAAGACGGTTTTGAGTCAAGTCGAGGACTCTGCATACGGGTGTAAGACCAATGGGGTCAATACATTGAGACCAATGGGGTCAATACTTTAAGTCCAATGGGGTCAATACTTCAAGACCAATGGGGTCAACACTTTAAGACCAATGGGGTCAACACTTTAAGACCAATGGGGTCAATACATTAAGACCAATGGGGTCAATAAGTTAAGACCAATGGGGTCAAATATATTTAATAAGGACTAATGGAGTCTGCTTATATTAATTTAGACCAATGCATTTACCTAATTTTTATTTACATTGTTCCATTTACACACATATTATTGTTATTGTACTTAATTGTATTTATCTTATTATTGTTTGCTTGATTTAACATCTAAGTACGGGGACGTACTTACAATTTGCTTGGATGGCCGACTGTAAGCACGTGTCATTTTATGCCTCTTAGTGTGTTATTTTATAACACATTATTTGTTGTTAAATAATTAAAGAATATTTACTACCTAAAATCTTAATTTAAATTCAAATAGTATTAAAATAAGTTTAACTGCCAAGCTCGCAATCATGGCGCCATCCCCACTATTATTGTATAAAAGAGCATGCCGCCATTGCGAGCTCAGGATCGGCCAGTGGTCCAGTACGGTCGTGTCCTGAGACGTGCAGCGACGCCACCGGAATCGTGAGGAGACTTCGCCAAATATCAACAAAGTTGGGGGTATTTGGTGAAAGTCTCCGCTCGCGCGGATCGCATTCTACCCACTTTCCCTGTGTTCGTACGAGTGCCCAGCGCTGGTGCGAGCACAGGGGGAGCCACTTGCTGCCCGGTGCAGCCGCACCGCAGCGATCGCGAGCCCACGTCCCAGCATAGAAGCCCGTCCCAACAGTGAAGCCCTACATCATGGATGTGTTCGAGAGGTTCCCCGACGACTACATCGTCTACGAGGTGGACCTCTGGACGCTGGAGCGGACGGTGTCGATGCCGAATATCAGCATCGTGCTGTCCGACCCAGAACCGTCCGGACCCCCCCTTCCTCGATCGGAGGAGGGGAAAGCGTCCGGCCGGAAGAAAAAGAAGAGGAAGAAGAAGACCGCCGCCAAGGAGAAGAGGGAGGAAGAAGAAGCGAGACGGAGCGCAGCTGACGTTGCGTTCGTCCCGTCGATGACGTCGGCGCCTGCGCGTGTTGCGCCGATGCCCCCGCCGAGCCGACCGCACGCTGTTCCCGTGCGCCCGACCTCGTTCCGTCCAGTCCCGATGGAGATCCTGGGCCCCCCTGCTGCCGCGAAGTCGGGACGTGCGTCGCATGCGCGCGCCGCTGCGCCCGCACGCGAAGCTATACCCGGCTCCGAACCGCGGGTGCAGAGCGCCACGATCCCGTGGCGCGCGCCCACGCCCCTGACGCCACCTTCGCGCACTCCCACACCGCAGCCGCGCACGTTCCTGACTGCCCCCGATGTCTTGGCGCTTGCGCCGACACCCATGAGGCCCGCCGAGCAACCGCACGCCGCCACTTTTGCGCGACCTTCCGCGTCGACCGCCCTCTCGGGGGCCGAGTCCGCGATGAGGTCCGACGCCTACAACTCGCCGGCGCCCCCTCGTGCCTCGGCCTTTGACTCCCCGGCCGGATGGCCGGCATGCTCGCCGAGATTCGGCTCGAACATGTCGCTCGAGTCCGTGAGGTCGGACGAGTCTGGACCGAGTGCATCAGGGAGGCGCACCCCCATGATGTCGCCGTCGCCGTCGCGTGGCCTGGGTCACGACCATCGGTCGGAGCCTCGGCCCCAACGACGCCGCCGCAGCACGGACGAGTCCGAGGAGGATGCGAAGCGTTACTGCCTCGACCCGCCGCAGCAGCGCGAGTGCGCGCCGCCGCGGGGGGGGCGGGACGCCGCCGGGTCGCCTACCTTTGCGGAGGCCACCCGCCGCACGCCTCCTCCCACACCAGATATGACGTCATCGAGTCCCAGGATGCAGCGAGGGGTGAGTAACACTAATGTTTCTCCCCCACAGCCGACGGCCCCCCGGGCCGATGATTCTTCGGCCACCGACCGGCCTAATCCGAAGCCGCAGAAGCGGCCGAGGTATCCTCCGCTGGTGGTGGAAAGGCTGCCAGGATGGGCCACTCACTTCAGGGCCCTCAAGGAGAAGCTGGGCCACCCCCCCAGCGCCAGACCATTCGGCGCGGGGATTCGCTTCACTCCGGAGAGTGATGTTGAATTTAGGGTGGTCCAGAGCTACTTGGTGGGCCTGGAGAAGGAGGATGGCACCTCATGGTTTGCCTACTCACTGCAGGCGGAGCGCAGCTGCAAGGTGGCCATCAGGGGGCTGCCTGTGGACACCAGGCCACAAGAAATCGAGGAGGAGCTCCGCGCGTTGGGGTACGAGCCGGAGTACGTTCGCCATATCAAGGCGAGCCAGGGACGACCCGGCTGCGTATTCCACGCCGTACTTAAGAGGACGCCTGAGGTACGCAGGATCTTCGACACTTCCGTGTTTTTAAACATGAGAGGTGTCAAGATAGAAGCCTGGCGGGGCAAGCGTGGGCCCGCCCAGTGTCACCGGTGCCAGAAATGGAGGCACTCGTCACACAACTGCCACCGACCGCTCGCCTGTGTCCGCTGCGGTGAGGGACACACTGCGCGGGACTGCCCCCGACCACGTGACGAACCAGCCACGTGCGTCAACTGCGGGGGCGATCATCCCGCCAACAACATCAAGTGTCCTTCATTCCAGGCAGAGATAAGGGCTAACAGGCGAGTGGGCACAGCCGCCGCCATTACCGTCTCTCGGCGACCGGCAACGGTTACCGAGGGGCCAATAGACATGGCCTCCACCGAGGCCCAGGGCCAGTCGCTCATGGCGGCGGCCAACGGGCCCACCAACAGGGGAGAAGCTCCCCCCTCCTCGAAGCGGCGGAGGGGTAAGAAGAGGAAGCGAGGGGGCAAGGGTAATGTTTCCCCGCCCCCCACCGCACCTGAGGATGACCTTCCGGGCGACCTGCCTTTCCTGGCGCGGGCTGCTACACCGGACGACATCCGAATGAAGCCTGCCCCAGAGAAGTCTGCGGGGCCGACAGCTGGCGCCGGCGTGGCGCGGCCCGCGGCCCCAAGAAGAATAACCGAAGCACATGCCGAGAGTGGCACCTCCACTGCCGGCCTACTTGCCGGCCCTGCAGCCATCAACAAGGACTTCACAGCCCGCGCCATCCACCTGCTGATGGACTTGATTAAGGCCATCAGGCAGGGCCAGAGCGTCGAGCTCGTTGTCCTGGACGGCCTGGCCTCGCTGCTCAAGCTGTATCAAGGCTAGGCCGGGCAGGACAGGGATTTCCTGCGGCCCTGCAAGGCATGGTCGCCCCCCCCTCCGCCGCCTCTTCACCGGATTGGACCCAGGTAAGCTGTTTCCTCGGTTACACGCGGCTTACCTGCACAATATGACTCCACACACATTACTCTCACCCAGCTGCGTGACGTGGGCCAAGTTAATATGGGCACGGCACGTAGCTAGACCACTCATGCATCTCTCTACACACATGTAGACTCACGCGTTGTCGCGGCCCTGGGCCTGCGATACACGCACACATGGGTGGTGTTACACATCACAATACCACCCACACACACACGTCGGTTCCTTAGTCCGTACCACTGCCGGCTAGCTCTGGTTAGTGGGGCGGGCGGGAACCACACATCCACTGTAGGTGCGCTGTAAGTCGGCACCTCTGTCGCTGGTTGTCCCCCGCCGGGCCTCCTCCGGGTAACCGGAGGTCTCACCTGGCGGGGACGGACCGCCGGGGTGCTGTGAAGAAAACAGCGCTGAACGACAGCGCTGTAGCGCACTTACAGTTACAACACAGCAATCACACACATGGACGCATGTTGTTACATGCGCCCACCAAGACCTGGGACAGTGTCCCACCAAGATACGGGTCCCGCAGTAGCGGGCCCAGGTATGGCTTCCGCGGCCAGGGGGCGATGCCCCGTTACCGCCTGCCGCGCCCCCTTACGGGGGCGCAGCGAATGCTATGCTATTGCGAGCTCAGTTTGTGTGCGACGTTCCTGGAGTTAACATCTTTTATCGGTAAGTTGATTTTGTAGTATTTATTTTTGATGATGTTTAAGTTGATATGTTTTAATGATGGTTATTTAATATATATTAATGTATGTTGATGAATATAAATATTTAAAGATGGTTATAAAGGTAATTATTGCATTTTTGTTATAAATAAAACAAAGTATAATATCAAACTACCCTTTTATTTTACAATAGTTTCACCATGTCTGTCTGTCCGTCCTCGCTTAATCTCTGTGACCGTTAGCACTAGAAAGCTGAAATATGGTACCAATATGTGTATCAATCACGCCGACAAAGTGGTAAAATAAAAATTGAAAAACCATGTTTTATTAGGATAGCCCCCCTATATGTAAAGTGGGAAGTGTTTTTTTTTTTTATTTCAACCCTAACGTGTGATATATTGTTGGAAAGGTATTTAAAAATGAATAGGGGTTTCCTCAAATCATTAACCGACTTCCAAAAAGGAGGAGGTTCTCTATTCGACTGTATGTATTTTTTTTTTTTTTTTTTTTTTTTTATGTATGTTACCCGATTACTCGAAGACGCCTGAACCGATTTGAAAAAATATTTTTTTGTTTGAAAGGGTATACTTCCAAGTTGGTCCCATAGTCGCCAAGTCGGGATCTGATGATGGAATCTTGGCGAAATCGAGGGAACTCTTCAAATTTTATAGGATAATGTACAGCAATTTTTATATTTTCTACAACAAGTGAAGCATTTGCGTTTGATAAGAACCATTCTACCATCAGATCTGATGATGAAGCCAAGAGTCACGGAACTCCATAATGAGACAATGTATCCTAGTCGTGTTTGGGCTTGTTGTAATTGTAACGGTATGCACTTTCCATGTGAACCACTAAAAAGTGAAAAATAAAAACTTTTTTGCAAAAAATAAAACCGACTTCAAAAAGAAAAAGTGAAAAATAACTTTAGCTTCTGAAGTCGGTGACAAAAAAATTAAATCAATCATACAAACGTCACCGACTTCAGAAGCTAAAGTTATTTTTCACTTTTTCTTTTTGAAGTCGGTTTTATTTTTTTTTTTTGATAATGTCAATAATTTCGGACATAATCGCTCCAAAAGTAAAAACACAATGTGTCGTCCCCCCCCCCTCTAACTTTTGAAGCAAAAGTTTAGAAAATATGAAAAAAATCTGAAAAGTAGAACTTTATAAGGACTTTTTGGGAAAATTATTTTGAACATGGATGGAAACAAGTTTTTGTACAAAAAAGACAAAAAGTTGTACTAAATAATTTCTGGACTAAGTTTGTAGTATAATCGTATATGCAAGCATTTTTTTTAACTTCGTTTACATATTTTATTATCCTGAACGTATCTTTTTTCAAACAAAAAAATAATTATTAAAATCGGATTGGATTGAACACTTATTGTGACGGACGGGAAACTACGGAACCCTACACTGTGCGTGGCCCGACACGCTACTGGCCGGTTTTTTAACAAGCAGTCAGTGGCGCGAAAGTCTGATAACCAGTCTTACCATGGGGGTATGTCCCAAAACTAACTGAGTTATGGAGCTCAACAGGCAGTCACTCCATGTAAAGTTCTGGTATTCAGCTGCATCCGGTTAGAAAGCCAACCCCAACATAGTTGGGTAAAGGCAGGCAGATGATGAGGGTGGGTTGGGGTAGTTCCTGACGATCACACAGGTAAAGTTGAGCCCAAAAGCTTCGTCTCTTCGCTTATGTCTTAGCCAGCCAACAGCTTTCCGCCTTGTATTTTAGGCTACAAGCGAAGGAATACCGGACCACCTTTGTGCACGGATATCGTTTGCTAACCCTCATAATCTGGTGGTGATGCATCTCCAATTACAGTACTGGTCTCTAAAACGTAGGAAATACCTGAACACTCTGAATGCGATTCTAGTGTTTTACATGATACAGAGTGTAAACTGACCCTTGACGGTGCCGTCGTCGTCGAGTTAAAGACTTTTTTTTGGGGTGACAAATCACGTTTTACGGTAAAACTCAATTTAAGACGCCTGCGGAGCATGCGTATTTCATACAAACGTAATACCAAAATTACTTGTAAATTAAACATATTCCTAAGGTAGTGTGTATTTATTTCGATTGAATTACAGAATATCTAGGTTCCCAAATATATATTTTGATTGGACACTGATTTTAACAAGAGTTATATGAAGAATAAGTTTTCTATGGAAATTTTAAATTCCTCATATCTCGTCTTTGTATCATTGTCCTCTCAAAAAATATATTTGGGAACATGGATATTCCGTAATCCAATCGAAATAAATACACACTACCTTAAGAATATGTTTTATTTACAAATAATTTTGGTATTACGTTTGTATGAAATACGCAGGCTCCGCCGGCCCCTTAACGCACTCAACACATTGTACTATAATGGAAATATCGAATGGTAAACAGGTTATGGAGGTATTTAAAGTAAAGTTAGGACCTTACAAGCTGGTATATAAAAAAAAAACCTGTGAAAAAGTTGTTACTTTGACCCCCAATATCTCCGTAACCAGAAGATTCCCAGGTATGGTCTAGAACTTACTCTAGAACAATCGTTGAGGGTTTTCTTACAATCTATATATCGGCAAAAATTCAGTCTAACTTTTTTAACCTTTCTTTAGTTTCACGAAACTCAGGTCACTGACTCCCTCAAAGCCAGAATGTAGGAGCAACCACAGTAAAAGCTTCTTAGCTATAATCCAGCGGGAATGAAACAAAACATGTGTTGAGTGCAGGCGGTCTAATTGTAGCAGGTTTTAATCCCTAGTAGCACCGCAAGCCAGCAAGTTGGGTTGTTGGGCACTTTCCAAATAACAGCAAGAATTCTGTGTGTTTTAGGGAAGAATTATGTCAAACGAAACTATAATTATCATGGTTTTGAGTGAGTGTGCCTAACAGTAGACATACGAAGCCAGGCTCCGTGTCTGCTACTGAGAAATTACTGGAGGACGAGGTTAATAACATTTTGCCTGACCCGGGAATCGAACTCAGGACCTAATGCTCAGCTGTCGCCTTGAGCCTCTGACTTGGCTTTTACATGCCGTCGAGAAATATCTTGGGTTAAAGTTCATTTAATCGTTTTCAAAGCCAATTACCCATTTTTGGACAAGAAACGCACACGAAAAAGATTTGTGCTAAAAAACACATGATAATTAAATATGAATTATCAACACAAAGCAAAGCAATATTTTAACGTAAATAATAAGTTTTGAAATCAACAAAAGGTACGGAAGTGTTGCCATTTTAAGAAAGAAACCAATTTACATCGATTATCGAGTTTTTTTAGTCAAATGACAGTAATCGACATAATAAACAGACCGTTTCTCACATATTATGAACTAGCTTCTGCCCGCGACTTCGTACGCGGATCCTGTTGCTTATGCCAGCGACAACGGGGTCGTCAAAAGCGAAGATCTGAAACGTCTGATGTCGAATTCTAAGAGCCCGGGGAAGGGAAAAGCGGATCTTTCCCATCTGAGCAACACATACCGTTTGTTTCTTTTCGCCATTTGACAGCTTCACAAAAAGTACAATTTTGAACCATAATATGTGGCGTATTCAATCATAGGAGTATATACGTAAATGCACTCCGTTCCTTATCAACCCAAGGAAGGTCGCCATGCCCTACGGCTATATCTTGAGACACATCCGATTCTTCAGATGATATCGACATTCTGTTCAGACAATGTCGAATTCGATCAGAATTCAAACGTTCGTTGCGCTCTTCTTCTGTCTCTTCATGCCGTACTCCAGCAATTCTTTCTCTCTCACTTTCTAACTGATTACGAATATTTTGTTGTGTGCGTGTTCGGGGCAATGTATGATAATCTCGAGCAGCAGTTAGTCGCGCATCACGTTCATCACTCGTTTCAAAAGACCTGTTAGTGATGTGCGAATACACTGAGAACTCAAGCGTGATTCTGTATCGGTAAACGTTTCCGACTCGCGAGACAATGCATGACGTTCACGATCAGCCAGTCGCGCATCTATTCTTCACTGGTCTCTAGAGATCTGGATGTAGATGCGTAAATACGCTAAGAACACAGGCGTGCTTCGCGATTCGAAGAGGTTTCCACGGAGCAAGTTGCAGCCTGGTGTTCTCGAACAGCATCAAGTCTCTCCTGACGCTCTTCGGTAGATTATTGGGATCTTATGATCCTCAATCTTGTAGCTCCTTTGGAACATTTAGAAAAGATTTGACCTCTTTCTAGGCATGGTTATAGTTTTGTTGTGAAGATATCTAATCAATTAAAATCTAATTGACTGCTCCCCTGCGTTACCGGGTAGGCTACCGAGTCACGAAGATGACGACGACGATGACGAAATGGAAAAGGAAATTCAACACTCAAATAACATAAACCCTAAGACATATTTATTCGATAAAATTAAATAATAAATGGGAGTTTTGGCCAGTCGAGTCAAATTTTCATTGATATACAATCGTCATCGAAAATCAGTCCTAAACTGTTACAGCCTTCACCGCGTGGAGGTACTCCCAGTTTATGTTATTTTATACAGTAAAATTAGTGATAGCTTTGCAATAATTTTCACATCAAATGTTTCTGACCTTCGATTTTTTCTAATTCAACACGAAATGCCCATCAGACCGAACAACTTTTGCTAAGACGTCATTCCTATATGTGTTATGGTGTAGCTGGGCTATTGGAGTTCCACAACAGGTGTCCCAGATCTTCGATTTTTATGAGTCAACAGAGAGTGCTCATCTGATTGAACAACTTTTGCTAAGACGTCATTCCTTTATGTGTTATGGTGTAGCTGGGCTATTGGAGTTCCACAACAGGTGTCCCAGATCTTCGATTTTTATAAGTCAACAGAGAGTGCTCATCAGATTGAACAACTTTTGCTAAGACGTCATTCCTATATGTGTTATGGTGTAGCTGGGCTCTTGGAGTTCCACATCAGGTGTTCCAGATCTTTAAATTTATTCTCTCAGCAGAAAATGCTCATCACGTGGAACAATTTTTGCTATGGTGTCATATTTGTATCTCTTATAGTTTAGCTGGTCTGTTGCGGTTCTGCATCAGGTGTTCAAGTTTCCAAGATAAATTATAGCTTATCGCTGACCAACGCAACTTCGTCTGCGTCACATAAATAAGAGACAGAAACGAAAGGAAAAAAAAACCCCGTTTTTGCAACATTTTTCATTCCTGCTCCGCTCCTTATTGTCGTAGCGTGATGTTATATAGCCTAAAGCCTTCCTCGATAAATGTGCTATCCAACACAAAAATAATTTTTCAATTTGAACCAGTAGTTCCTGAGATTAGCGCGTTCAACCAAACAAACAAACAAACAAACAAACAAACTCTTCTGCTTTATAATATTACTAGCTTCTGCCCGCGACTTCGTACGCGGATCCTGTTGCTTATGCCAGCGACAACGGGGTCGTCGAAGATCTGAAACGTCTGATGTCGAATTCTAAGAACCCGGGGACGGGAAAATAACGGATCTTTCCCACCTGAGCAACACATACCATTTGTTTCTTTTTGCCATTTAACAGCTTCACAAAAAGTACAATTTTTAGCCATACCTCCGATGGCGGAATATGTGGCGTATTCAATCATAGGAGACGTAAATGCACTCCGTGCCTTATCAACCCAAGAAAGGTCGCCATGCCCTTTTTTTTCGGTTGGGAAATAATCAAATAACTTCTCCAACTCTGGGCGGAGCGGGAGGGAGTGTCAGATTTTTACTGACTAAAACCCATCCATGTTCCTTCCTCGCCCTTTACGTTCCAGGGCCACGGTATCTCTTTCGAACAGTCCCGCAGCCCCGGCAGGCTTCGACCTTTGCGGGCCCCTCCCTTTATGCTGACATCTCTTTGAGGCGCACGTGGAACACGAACGCGCCGTCGACACGGCAGGTCGCCATGCCCTACGGCTATATCTTGAGACACATCCGGTTTTTCAGATGATATCTACATTCTGTTCAGAGAATGTCGACGTCGATCAGAATTCAAACGTTCGTTCAATGAACGTGCATCGCGCATCACGCATCACGTTCATCACTCGTTTCAAAAGACCTGTTAGTAGATGTGCGAATACGCTGAAAACTCAAGCCTGATTCTGTATCGGTAAAAATTTCGGATTCGCTCACGATCAGCGGATAGTCGCGCATCACGTTCCGCACTTGTCTCTAAAGACCTAGAAGAAGCTATGCGTAGATACGCTGAGAACTCAAGCGCAATTCTCTATCCGTGAACGTCTCCGACTCGCGAGACAATGCGTGACGTTCACGATCAGCGGTCAGTCGCGCATCACGTTCCCTACTTGTCTCTAGAGATCTAGTAGTCGATGCGTAGATACGCTTGAAACTCAAGCGCAATTCTCTATCCGTGAACGGCTCCGACTCGCAAGACAATGCATGACGTTCACGATTAGCGGTCAGTCGCGCATCTATTCTTCACTGGTCTCTAGAGACCTGGATGTAGAAATACGCTGAGAACGCAGGCGTGCTTCGCGATCCTAAGAGGTTTCCACGGAGCAAGTTGCAGCCTGATGTTCTCGAACAGCATCAAGTCTCTCCTGACGCTCTTCGATAGATTCTTGGGATCTTATGATCCTCAATCTTTTAGCTCCTTTGGAACATTGGGAAAGATTTGACCTCTTTCTAGGCATGGTTATAGTTTTGTTGTGAAGATACCTGATCAATTGAAATCTAAGTAACTGCTCCCCTGCGTTACCGGGTAGGCTACCGAGTCACGAAGATAACTGGAAAAGGAAATTAATTCTACAACAGGTGTCCGAGATCTTCGATTTTTATAAGTCAACAGAGAGTGCTCATCAGATTGAACAACTTTTGCTAAGACGTCATTCCTATATGTGTTATGGTGTAGCTGGGCTCTTGGAGTTCCACAACAGGTGTTCCAGATCTTCGATTTTTATAAACCAACAGAGAGTGCTCATAAAATTGAACAACTTTTGCTAAGACGTCATTCCTATATGTGTTATGGTGTAGCTGGGCTCTTGGAGTTCCACATCAGATGTTCCAGATCTTCAAACTTATACTCTCAGCAGAAAATGCTCATCATGTAGAACAATTTTTGCTATGGTGGCATTTTTGTATCTCTTATAGTTTAGCTGGTCTGTTGCGGTTCTGCATCAGGTGTTCAAGTTTCCAAGATAAATTATAGCCTCATAGCTTCTGCCCGCGACTTCGTTCGTGTGAAGTTTTGATATCGCAACGCATCGCCTACTCAACGGAAGTTTAAACTGCTTTGTTCCCCCTTGCAACATTTCTTATTGCTGCTCCGCTCCTATTGGTCATAGCGTGATGTTATATAGCCTATAGCCTTCCTCGATACATGGACTATCCAACGCAAAAAGAATTTTTCAATTCGAGCCCGTAGTTCCGGAGATTAGCGCGTTCAACCAAACAAACAAACAAACAAACAAACAAACAAACAAACAAACTCTTCTGCTTTATAATATTAGTATAGAGTATAGATATAGTATAGATAATTGGATGGTGCCTTTATACATTTTTATAAGTTAAGAGAATATGCATGGTATTGTCATCAAGTGAAATCAAATTAAAATTATTTTATCCATCAAAATCTCTTCGATTTTTATTTTTCAATACATTTCCTCGAAAACTGGTTCTGTACTCGTATTTCACACACGTGCATTTTTTGTAATTTTTTCCACACGCGGAAAGTAAAATTGTCACAGATAACTATGTATGACAATATATGTATAATCTATACTTAGTCCAAATTGGTTCAATGCCTTTTGTCACAGGTGAATGATTTTTAAGCTATTGCATAGCTTCTATCGCGGGCCTTGAGCGTGGAGACCGAATCCAGAAATTTCGTAACGAAAAAACCTAACACCAAAGAGTATGTAAACCTATAACACCCCAATAATTATATTAAGAAGAAAACTAGCTTGTCAGGGGTGACCCACCCATGACAGACAATGACAATGACAAGCTAGTTTTCTTTTTAATATATTGCCGTAACTAGGAGTTGTAGGTTGTATACATTTGATGTTACACCTTCTTTGTAACCATTTTTTATCAACTTATGCAATTATAATGATTTATGTATTTTATTTTTCCGCTTGTTGCCGGCTCGAGGACCAAACGCAGACTGAATGTTCAGGTTCGGCTTCCCATCACGATGAAATTATGAATTTTATAATAAATGTTCCACACACACATACACAGACACGTCAAACTTATAACACCCCGTCGTTTTTGAGGCGTCCGAGCGCGGTCGGCGCGCCGCAAGCGAACGGACCGCGTGATAGCTTTCCGGTGGTAGGTAGGTCCAGAGTGGAGCGAACCTGCGAGACCGAGTGGAGCGAAGGGGGAAGGTGGCGAGCGGAGCAAGCCGGCGACCTCTGTAGTGCAACGAGGTTGAGTTGGTGAAGAGTAACTCTTAAAGCTAAGCTAAGCTTCCAACCTGTGAAGAAACAAACAAATGGGTTCTTTTCAAAAAACTTACAATTTGTAACATGTATCCAACTATCACCTTAGTTCGTTTATCATTAGATCATTAAAAGCAAAAAGTAATTAAGTGATTGAAGTTTATTTTACAACATATAGGACCATAGTTTTGCCCATTAAACAGCTAAAAGTCGATAAAATGTTAAATATAATTTATCTTTTGACCAGCTCCGCTTTCTTTTTCCTTGTTGCGTTGCTTTTGTTTTTCAATTCCCCCTTCGACTGGGTGATACGTCAGGTACTTTGTGCAGCAACATAAATTGAGTAAAAAAAAACACGTAAATACTTAAAAAATCGTCCAAACAATGCACACGTTTATGTCAAAAACTTTTGACAGCTAACAAACTATCAGCGCCACCTTGCGGTATAATTTCCGGGAAACAACCTTCTTCTAACCTTAACGACTTTATTACGGATTCTGCTTCCGCTTCATTCGAAACTCCCCCCACATGGACCCGATAACTAAGCTTTGATGATAGTTTCTACAATGATATATCCGATGTTTTATTTAACCAATTTTTTTTTTATATGTTGACGTTTGGTATTATAGTTATTGAATCATTTCATAAGTGTGCCATACAAAATTATTACAACGGCCCCATACAAAATTCCAATACCTACTCGACCAAATGTATGAAACAGCTGATTATTCTTTCGCGGTTACGAAGGTGGTCCCATGGAGAAAGTGTTTGATGTCTGTAGCACACCCTTTCATATGACTATACCCTTTCTGTTACACGATGTAAATAAAAAGAATTAAATGTGGTGTGATCACGTGTCAGCGACGCAGTTTTACAGAAAATTCTGAGCTTAAATATGTCATGGTTCATTTGGCACAGATTTTCGGAAATTCGGAGTAGTTCCGATTGTGGCCTGCCATCCTGTTTTTTCAATACATTCACAAATAATGTGACAACAGCGCTCCTCCTCAACTTCATTCGACTGTGGTAACTATAAGATACACCTGAGGTACTTTTTTTTGTGACAAGCATAACAGTGGCAATCACCAGAAAAGCGCCGAGACAATGAAGCTCGACGAAGCCTCAGAGAAACAATTTAACTGTCTTAGATCTCGCAACCAAATTAATCAGAAAAGTATAATAATATAGCAGAGGAAAAACCCTAATTTCCACTTCTACTTTACTTAATCACTGTAAAGTGGCACAATTATCATGACAATCTAAGCAAAACAATTGGTGTCTAGCACCACAAAACAAAACCATGACCAATCTTCGTGTCGAAAATTATTTCGCAAATTTTCGTAATTCTTCGTACAAGACGGAATATGTGAATACCGCCGGTGTCCCAGCCCTATTTCTCACGGAAACTATGCGGGGCCCAGCCAAACAATTTTATTGGAATATCAATCAATTTTATAGGCATATCTCTATGAATAGTAACACTTAAAGACGCTAGAAACTCTAGGAGTTATGAATGCTCTACGCGTGAAAGAGACGGCGTGGTCTGTGCTCAATATCTCTGTCTTTGTCTCGCAGTAGAGCAATGGTCTTACCTCCGACAGTATATTTATTAATTGCTCTTAATATTAATGAATGAATAAAGAGTTAGGGTTGTCGCATATTTTGCTAGATTTATTTTGTCTGATGTCAAACTGTTAATATTTCTGACAACTAATCGCAACAGAAAGTCAGACACCCGAGGGTCTAAAATCTAAACAAGTGGTACTTGCTTTCATCACGTTTTGTTTTTCTACAGTGAAAAAAAGTTTACTGTAGCTTATGTCAATCGAATACATTTTTCACTGCAGAATTTGCGTAAACGTTGACACGGCCGATACGTACAAAAAACTCGCACTAAGCATACAGTTAATAAAAGTCTTTTTTTTTTGGTAGCCAGGCGATGCGCGAGGCCGACTCGGAGTTGGCCAGTTTTTCACTGCTCAAGATTGACTGTGGTTTTTTTGTTGTTCTTTTTCTCAACGCGAGTGTTTATTTTTAAAATGCAGTATGTATTTCTCTCATGCACTATAGGATCAATACAGGCAATACAAAGTATGTAATTGTTGTCAAAATGTATATATATATAGTTTAATGAAGTTACGAGATGGGACGTGCCCGTTTAAACTTTTATTTCTTGTAGAAGATGACATAGGCGGCGCCATTTTGTTTGTTCTGTAGACTTGCAACATACGGAATATGCCGAAAGCCTCTTTTGCCACTGAAATGCAAGACCAGTCTTAATAAAATACAGTAGACATTGCAACAGTAGTAGTGATCGCCTAGTGGTGTGACGGACGGACTGCCAAATCATAGGTTACAGGTTTGAACCCAAGACACGCACCTCTTTATATTCGGATTCGCGTGCGTATTGTATAATTATCACTTGCTTCAGTGAAAGAAAACATCGTGAGAAAACCAGATATATTTCTCGACTGGTATGTAAACCCAAGTCAAAGGCTCATTCATGGGTGACATAAAAAACTCTGACACCAGGCACTAATCACACGAGATAAAAGATAGCAACAGAGTAAACGGGTAACATCCCTAGATATGCAAGTGTTCTACATTTTCATAATATTCTCATTCTCTGTAAGTATCATATAAAAGTGTAGCTCGAATAAAAACTTGTATGTAGGTACTAGTTGCTTGGTCTGCTCTTTTTTGCAAGACGTTATTAAAAACGTTGAGGAAACAGCAAAAGCAAACTCGTACTTTTTTCTTCACGGTAGTCGGGAGAGATACGACTCAACCCTTCCTAATATCTGCCGGTTCTCTTTGCTGACCCCAACCCGTCCCAAGATCTCATACTCATCTCTTAACCGTTTAAGGGCCCAGGTTCGCCGCTGTAGAAATAATCTGGCCAAATTGGGTATTTTCGACCCGTCCAAATACAATTCCAGTGTTGAGACCCTCTGCAGGATAAGTTACACCTCCTTTCTTGTCCATCCTGCATAGCTACTTACACCTTCCAGGATTTAAATGTAGTTGGCGAGAGAGCTGTGCAGGTGGGTAAATACTGGTCGGGTATTTGAATCCATCGACACTCAAACAGAAGATACTCATCAGTAAACAACGAGGCAGTGTTCTAACGGCCATTTTCGAAAACTTACTAGCCGGTTTCGGTAGGTCTCTGTCTGTTTGACATTTTGCTTACTGGACGGATAGAAAAAGCGGCCAAGTGCGAGTCGGACTCGCCCATGAAGGGTTCCGTAGCAGCAAGTAACATAATATAAAAATGACGGATTAAAAAAAAACTACTAACTAGATCTCGTTCAAACCAATTTTCGGTGGAAGTTTACATAGTTACGTACATCATATATTTTTCTTAGTTTTATCATTCTCTTATTTTAGAAGTTACAGGGGGGTGACACACATTTTACCACTTTGGAAGTGTCTCTCGCGCAAACCATTCAGTTTAGAAAAAAATGATTTTAGAAACCTCGATATCATTTTTGAAGACAGGTCTTCAAAAATGATATCGAGGTTTCCAAAATCGTTTTTTTGTGAAAAAGGGTGGGGTATCTATGGACAGGTCCATAGATACCCCACACGAATGGAAATGATGAAAAAAAAAATTTGGAGTTCCAGTTCCAAGTATGGGGAACGACCAAACATTTTTGTTTTTTTTCTATTTTTGTGTAAAAATCTTAATGCAGTTCACAGAATACATCTATTTACCAAGTTTCAACAGCATAGCTTGTATAGTTTCGGAATAAAGTGGTTGTGACATACGGACGGACAGACAGACAGACATGACGAATCTATAAGGGTTCCGTTTTTTGCCATTTGGCTACGGAACCCAAATAAAACGTAACAAAAAAGCTTTCTTTGATTTTTCTATGAATCAAGTGATAGATAGGTGACACGGATAGTAGGTATATTATCATTTTATGGAAACACCGATGGCTACGAAAGAAGGCACATTCACCAACAGTTATACGTTAGTAAGTTATAGAAAACACGTGTTTTAAGTCACCTGCTATGAAGCAAGCATCCCCAACCTACCCTCCAACCCCAACTGCATCCACCCACCCACCATTCTTCCCCAAACTTTCGTAGTTATAAAACAATAAATCCCGCCGAAGGTTGCAGAAGGCCATATCTTGGGTATGTACCGCAGATAATGTAATAGGTATGTAGGTCGCCAGTCGGCGCGTTGTAAATCTAATGGCGCGGCGCATTGCGAGTGCAACCAGCGGGCATATGGCAAGGGATGGGTTAAGAGATGATAGTACCACTTTTGTTTTTTTTACCCGACTGCGCGACGCAAAGGAGGGTAATGTGTTTATCAGTCTATGTATGTATGTATGTATGTATGTTTGTTTCTATGTGGCGTTCTAGAGACCAAATGCGTAGGCCGATTTTGATAATTCTTACCTCAATCGATTCGTCTTAATCTTGCGAGTGTCACTAAAAACATGGCAGTAATCAAAATTCACCACAGCGACAACCAGACGCCATATTGTCAAAATGAAAAAAAAAAAAGTCGATGAACTATGTCAAGTGGAGTGTCGTTGAATAGGTATTTTAAAATCATCTTTAGGTTCCTTTTATCATTTTTCATTTTAAATAATAGTTTAGGAAATATAAAGATTTAAAGATGTTTAACAAAACAATCAGTCTTGCTAATTTTCTTACTTATTGATTTAAGTTTTTATTCGTAACTAAAAAGTATAAAATAAAATAAAATAATTTAAAGAAAAACAAAAAACCCGACTGCCTAAAAACTAATTTTAAAAAATACGTCAAAAAATTAACTTAAGTAAATAAAAACTAAAAAGAAAGAAACAAGCCCAGTAGTTTAGAATTCTGTACCAAATCATAAATTCTAATGCAGAACAGAACGACTCACAGTCGGGGCCCATTCAAATTTTACCAATCAAATCTTCCCAAGGGGCCCCGACTGTGAGTCGTTCTGTTCTGCATTAGAATTTATGATTTGTTACAGAATTCTAAACTACTGGGCTTGTTTCTTTCTTTTTAGTTTTTATTTACTTAAGTTAATTTTTTGACGTATTTTTTAAAATTAGTTTTTAGGCAGTCGGGTTTTTTGTTTTTCTTTAATTTAATACATTAATTTTAAGAAATTTTGTTCATTTTGAATTTGTCTTGTAAATCACGTTAAAAGGTTAGTAATAGGCTGTCCTTTGTAGATATTTAAATGTCTGTCTGACTACGTATTACCAAGAGGTATCGTGTTTCCAGTTCACAATGCAACTGCGTGGAACCTATACTACCCTACCACTAAAAAAATCCAACCACTGAAAAAATACGCTCTAATTAAATTAGGGGTTTAAAAGGTTAAATCAAGTCCTCCTATTTTTGAAGTCGGTTAAAATGTAGCTTGTATTACTCTCGACATAAAAAAAATCGGTTGCCAAAACGATGCTTGCAGTAACGATGCTTGCCGGAAACGCAAGTCTCTACATCCAAGATACGTTTTTTGCAAGCACCGTTATTGCAACTGATTTTTTACGTAAGTTATTAGCGATCGAAAGAAAGCGATTTTGTCGTTATCTATGTCGAGACTGCCGCGCCCTTTTTTTTTTTTTTTTTTTCCATAATAACAAATTGATTGACACCATATTCATCAAAATCGGGTGAATAGTTTTAGCGCTACGGAGGAACATACATACATACATAGACTGCCAAAATCATAACCTTTCCTTTTGGCTTTTCCATAGTCGGGCAATAATTCGCCAACACAAATTAATTCAAAACATATTCGTAAGCAACATACCATGTAAGTTATAAGACTCGAAGCTTACCGCAAACCACTGGTTCCCAACCTTCCTTGAACCAGGGACCACTTTGGTGTCTGTATTGTTAGCAGGAACCATAAAGTCGTAGATAAACCTGGACACCAACAGAATTATTTCTAAGGGAGTAAATCTATAATTGGAAAATGAAATGAAAAACCTTTATAACTAAGATAGTGACAGTTTTCGAGCTTCGATCGCTCTTGTATCCTTTCCATATTCAAAAGCGATCGGTGCTCGGAAACTTTCGCAATCAGTTGAGTTTGCATCTTTTGTGCAAATTAAAAAGTACGACTAAAATTTTAACCTTTTGCGGACCATTTTTTAAGCTTCTGGACCACTGGTGGTCCACGAACTACCGTTTGGAAACCACTGCCGTAGACAAAGCGGTAGAACCTACCTTGTTTCCAAGTCGACTCTAACAAAAGTTGGAAATCTGACAAAATAAGATTAATATTTAATAATCTACTCAGCACCCATTAAAGTATTAGCATATTTTAATATTGAACTCATTTACGTAGAACCTTACTTGGTTTGGTAGGCAGAAATTACAGATTAGCTTCTAAGACTGAATCTTTTAGGTACGCTTAAAACGTTAAATTTAATTCGCTACAAAATATTAATAAGGTGTTATAGCTCTAATAAATGATTGAACAGAGAATAATTATTAATTTATTTTCCTTTTAATATTAATTGGTCTTTTGCTGTTATTTTAATTGGAAGTTTTAGAAACTTTAGAGAAGTCTTTGTAGGTATAAGATTCTAATTAATTTAGGCGGCTAGAATTTAAATGCCTAAGGCCCGTTTTCTACAACTTACTTAAGTACGTATAACTGTCAGTTAACATGCCACGTCTCACAGCTATCGGTGTTTCTTAAAACAAAGTTAGCTTGAAATATCCTATCCGCGTCCCCACCTGTCATTTGATTCATAGAAAAATCAAAGAAAGATTTTCTGTGACGTTTTGTTTCTAACCGTCTGTAAGCTAAATGTCAAACAGACAGAGATAGCAACCTACCGAATTTTTTTTAGTATTTATTATTTACTAATAAACTACGGTTACAAAGATCATATTACAATATTTTTTGCTTTCAGTACCTCAGTCGACAAAAACGGAACTCTTATGGGGTCACTTTGCTATCCGTCTCATCTGTTAAAGCCCTTTTTCTCAAGACCGCGTAGAGGTATCATGCTGAAATTAAAATTGAATACTCCGCTCTGCTACCCCTTAAAGTGGTAAAAAAAAATTGAAAGTCAACGCGATCAAAAGATATGACTGAATCAAAACCGTTGACCAAAAATCATGAAATTTGGCAAGAAGCCATATCTTACAGAACATGTAAAAAATCTTAAAATTTTTATGTGCATTGTTAAATATCAACCTGAAAAAAAAAAACAAAATATAATATATTCTCATAAAATAACTACATCAAACCCTCTCTCTGTGATACAGGTTTAACCTAGTACTCGTACAGGCACCGAACTCTGTTATACCAACATTATTTTTAAGATTTAACTTGTATTTTTCGTTCGAATTCTAAACTTGAATAAATATTCCCATTATCTATATACATATAATAAAATCGCAGGAAAGTCAAAACTGTACATCGAATATTTTTTTTAAAGAATACTTGGGGCGTGATCTACAATCGATATCGAAGCCAAAAATATAGTTTTTAGAATTTTTGTCTGTTTGTCTGTATGTATGTCCGGGATAAACTCAAAAAGTACTGCATGGATTTACTTCAAATTTTGCATGAATATCTAAGAGGTCGGGTCAACATATAGGCTACATATTACCACGCTATCACCTACGGGGGAGGAGCTGTGAATCTTTATTTTTCTTACGCATTCTGTGACAGCGTGTAATCTAACGACGCATATTTAAATGTTGTTTTTGAGTAACCCATGCTATTATCTAGCTTTACACTATAAAAACTACACCATTTAAGTAACTTGGGCAGAGAAAGAAAGTTTAATGAATGTTAGTAGTATAAATATGTCGGGTTTGTCAGGATTTATTTCGTTAGGCTCGAGCATTATGTGGGCAGAAGACGGGTTTCGTGCTATGAAAACTCACTAAATGCGATACTTTGTTTATTGTCAGGTGCTCGGTTCGGGTTGGTTGTTTCCATGGAGAAGAACCGGCAAGAAACTCCATGGTTACTCTTTTCAAACATCTCTACACTGAGTAAACTAACAAATTACTTGACATTACACTTTCACACTAACACTCACTAAATGGGCAAACCGACAGTTTCGTTCTGGAGGAGTGATTTGGTTGGAGACTCGAGCAAGAGTGAGCTCAGCACAATCCCCACTCTCCAAGACGACTCTGTCCACGTGCCGCCAGTAAATCAACATCTGACGTCACGGCGTTTACCCCTACTACAATAGTCAAATCAGCAACTTGATATTGAAAAGTTATCGCTTTCTCCGACACGGCCATCTTGACAATTCACACGTCCTCGTGTGAGGCATCTGAAACAAGAAGTCATGGAAAGTAATACGTCCTTTGCACGGCCTTCCTGACCAAGGCATTCAAAATTAAAGTCACACAATACAATCAACACAATTTTATTCTGATTCACATTCTCATCAAATCTTATTAAGGAATCTCAACATTGAAATCACCACTCTTCAGGAATCATCAGTTTTCGAAACAATTCATGAAAACTTCTAAGCAAATCTAGTATGCAATGCTCTGTTCGGAACTCAACTTCGTCACATACAACACATTGCCTCCATCCGGCAAACCAGCGGGACCTCCATCCGGTACCCGACTTCCAGACACAACACATCACATTGCCTCCATCCGGCAAACCAGCGGGACCTCCATCCGCTACCCGACTTCCAAACACAACACATCACATTGCCTCCATCCGGCAAACCAGCGGGACCTCCATCCGGTACCCAACCTCAAGAGACAATACATTGCTTTTATTAAGCACCTTGGGTGATTACTTACATCGCTATGCTGGACAAGTCACGAACAGCATTGGGATGCATGCAATCTGAGTCACTTGCATACTACATTTGCATCCCCTCACTAAGGAGTGACACCATCGCCATCATGTTACTCATAAGGTGCGGTCTAACAGACCCACCGCCACGTGTTACTCACGGGTGCGGTCTAAAGTCTCGAGTATGAGTGTACATTGTACAAGCCTTTCCTTATCAGATTTGGTCTCACTACCACTGTCATCAACTATGACATTTAACTCTCGAGGAACTTGGTGATCGGGGATCTTTCTCACAAAAGCTAGGGATCTTTCTCACAAAAGCTAAAATCTTCGAATTAGCTTTACTGAACCTTGGTCTATACTAGTTGTAGTAATGACAGCATCAATATGCTCACTCTTGAGTCCAGACAAAACTGAATTGGTACTCTGCAGTCATAACAAAATGAAAACGACTCACCAGAGTGACGAAAAATCCCAGTAGATGCTCATGCGGTAATCACACACATGTCCACGCGAACGTTGTTTATGAGCTGCGCTCGCTGCATCACCGCTGCTAGTACCGCCATTCAAATTAGGGTAGCTTCATGTCCTTACTTGAACCTCCTGGTATGTCCTCGTGTGATGGTTACCCTGCAAACAAATACTCCACGACAGAATTTTGATCCACTCGGTCAGTCCTGACCAAACTCTAGATTCACCGGGTCAGTGAAAATAAAGAACTCTGTTTTATTTTAACCCAATCCTATTCTAATAAAATCAAACGTCATAACATAACGCCTGAACTCCCCAAAGGGTTAAACAGAGGTGCACCTAATAGTACACTCACACTCCGGTAGTTAAGTCCAAGTCCTATGTACCATCAACTGGGCACCACTTTGCCCGATCTGGGAATCGAACCCAGGACCTCATGCTCAGCAGTCGCGTTTGCCCCCACTAGACCAACGACGTGGTTTATTAAATCAAATACGGCTAAATTGGTAATACTTGAAAATAGGTCAACCCTTGGGCCATGTACCACAGTCGTTCAAATCAACCTTTATAACTCAACTGCAATAATAACTACTGGTACGGTCAAACACTACTAAACCGATAGGGTACTAAAACAGTGGTACACAACGTATGCAACGCACACACTACGCCTGCAACGCACACACTACGCAAGCTACGCACGGACTACGTCTGCAACGCACACACTACGCAAGCTACGCATGGACTACGTATGTATCACATACACTACGCACCCACTACGCACGCACTACGCATGTACTACGTCTACACCACGCATCCACTACGCACGCACTACGCATGTACTACGTCTACACCACGCATCCACTACGCACGCACTACGCATGCACTACGCTTACACTACGTATGCACTACGTATACAGTACGTATGCACACCATTAAAAGTCTCAGCCCTACAGGTGCCACACAGGCTCAGGTTGCCACACAGGCTCAGGTTGCCACACAGGCACAGATTGCCACCACTTAAGCTTACTCATCATCATCAAAATAAACACCAACATTATTCAATATCGACTGGTACGTGTCCCACTGGTATCTTCCTTAGCCTACCCTGTACATATTTGTAGGCACGCCTAAAATTCAAATCTTTTAGTGAATGACGATCACCGTCCAGTATCTCTCATCACTAAATTTACAAGCAACATTAAAATTTACTCTTTCATTGAGGAACATTCAGTTCAAGAATCAAAATCGAAACACTCACCAAAGTACTTTCATATTCCGACTCGACGGTGCAAAGGTCGACTCGCTTCTCCACCAGTACAGCAGCACTCGAACAGCGCTGTCCTGCTGCGCAGCGACTAGCATTGTGCCCCGGCGTGCCACACTTTGAGCACACCAGTGAACTGCTGCAGGCCTGCGGTCGCTGCCCAACGCCTGTAGCAGCCGTCACAGGCAACCGCTTCTTGATGGGGCGGTCGTCTTCGTCCGAAAATCCGCTTGTTTGTGTCGTTGTTTGCCGCATTCGCGACACTTGATTGGTGGTACTGATGAAAATATCCGACGTGTCTCGCTCCCTGACGACGGGCGCATATTTTACTTTGTTTATTTTTGTTTTTCACTATTCACGTAAATGAGGGTGGTCGAAAATGTCTCGACGTACACGAATCTGGCCTTGAACAATTCTTTAAACTGGTCCCACGAAAAACTCTAAGCGATACAAAGTCTTTGTTTTGCATTTCAAATAGTAACCGTCACTGATTTTCATTAACACTAAAAAACGATTTGTATCCCGTTTTTCACTTGGTAAATAACACTTGTTTACTGTCTGTTTTGAGTTTCTGGTATTTCGGCGCTGTTGCAAGCACTATGATCACGGATAAACTAAAGTTATTGTGGGTGGGTGTTTATATGCAGACAAATCGGTCTACCCTCTTTCTTGTTCGTTTTTTTTTGCACTCAATAACCGACACACGAAACTCATCGCGAACTAAGTTTGTTTTCGACACTTTTTCGGTTTTTACGCAGTTGACACTGATTGTTATTAACACTGTCCCCGCAGCATGATTTCATTAGCACGATTTTATCCCAATTCTGATGTCGGGTTTGTCAGGATTTATTTCGTTAGGCTCGAGCATTATGTGGGCAGAAGACGGGTTTCGTGCTATGAAAACTCACTAAATGCGATACTTTGTTTATTGTCAGGTGCTCGGTTCGGGTTGGTTGTTTCCATGGAGAAGAACCGGCAAGAAACTCCATGGTTACTCTTTTCAAACATCTCTACACTGAGTAAACTAACAAATTACTTGACATTACACTTTCACACTAACACTCACTAAATGGGCAAACCGACAGTTTCGTTCTGGAGGAGTGATTTGGTTGGAGACTCGAGCAAGAGTGAGCTCAGCACAATCCCCACTCTCCAAGACGACTCTGTCCACGTGCCGCCAGTAAATCAACATCTGACGTCACGGCGTTTACCCCTACTACAATAGTCAAATCAGCAACTTGATATTGAAAAGTTATCGCTTTCTCCGACAAATAAATAAAATTTTTAAGCAGCGCCATCTATGAGATTTCATAAAAATCAAATCAAGTTACATGTTAACACTTTTTTAAATTAATAATTTAAATTTGATCATGTTGGCGAGGTTAGTTGTTAGTTATTCTTAAAAAAAAATCATAGACGGTAATGTGCATTTTCTTCATCTTCATAAAAATTGTATCGTTTTGACGAATTCAAATGAACGCGTGCTGAACACCTGTCTCAGTTCACTTCAAGATGTGGTCATTTCTATCGGCAGCAATCCACTGATCGAATATGGGTTACCAGCTCCCCAATCATCACCGCATCAAGACCGTGGAAACCGGGAATAACGCTCCGGGCACAAATTACGATCCGGGCGAAATGACCCCCATACGAAATGACCATGTCGCTTTGTTCTCTTCAGAGCAAAAACAAATTTATGACACCGTCCTTGAAAGCGTTGGGCAAAACCAGGGTAAAATGTTTTTCTTGGATTCTCCTGGTGGAACAGGAAAAACATTTGTTACCACTGGCATACTTGCAGAGGTCAGGAGGCAGGGCAAAATTGCTATTGCTGTAGCGTCGTCAGGAATCGCTGCCACACTGCTTCCGGGTGGCAAGACAGCACATGCCATGTTTAAAATTCCCATCGATTTAGAGAGCGCCGAAACGCCTTTTTGTGGTGTGTCACGTAACAGCGATAAGGGACACGTGCTCAAGGATTGCTGTCTGATCGTATGGGATGAGTGTACGATGGCCAATAGGAAGGCAGTTGAGGCCGTGGACAGAACCCTGCAGGACATCCACAGGAACGAACATTTGATGGGTGGTGTCACAGTTCTGTTCAGTGGCGATTTCCGGCAAATGCTTCCCGTGGTGACGCGGGGATCGAGGGCTGACGAGGTGAATGCTTCGTTGAAACGATCATCCTTGTGGTCACGAGTTCGTACGCTGCGCTTGACCATTAATATGAGATCTCGGCTCGGCGGCAATGCATGTGCTCAAGAATTCTCAGATGTCCTTCTAAGTCTTGGCGAAGGCACTCTACCAGAAGAGAGAGGTGGACAGGTGGTGCTTCCAGATTCTCTCGGTAAAATTGTATCCAGTTTAGAAGAACTCATGGACACAGATGGATGGATGGATGGATGTGTACAGGGACATCAGTCGTATACCGCACCAGCAGAATTCTTGGGTGTGTGAGCGGGCCATTTTGACGCCCAAAAATGATCAGGCTGCAGCAATTAACGAATGCATTCTCTCGGACATTGAGGGGGATGAAGTGGTCTACACCTCCATAAACACTGTTGTCGAGCAAGATGACGCCACACATTTTCCCGTGGAATTTCTGAACTCCCTGTCAGCAAGTGGACTTCCAGCGCATACCATCAAGCTGAAGGTCGGTGTCCCGATTATGCTTCTTCGGAACCTATCTCCTCCGAAGTTGTGTAACGGGACCCGCCTTAAAGTCATCTCGCTCCACAGACATACCATTGAGACAGAAATTCTTACGGGTTGTGGCGTCGGCGAAGCAGTATTTATACCACGCATTCCCCTCATACCTCATAACTTCCCGTTCCAGTTCAAGCGCGTACAGTTCCCCGTGAGTGTTTGCTTCGCAATGACCATCAATAAGTTGCAGGGGCAGACACTGAGGGCAGCGGGTGTCGACCTCAGGACGAGTTGCTTCTCACACGGGCAACTGTACGTCGCATGCTCCCGCGTCACCAGTCCTGACTCTCTTTACATTTTGGCTCCTGGCAGCATAACTACCAACGTAGTTTATAGGGAAGTGTTGTAAGGTATGATACCTTTCTACATATTTTTACTCTTTTGTGTCCTGGAATGTATTCCTGAATTATTTTCTCTATTTCCTTCAGTCACATATTATAACTGAACTCAGCAGGATTCCCATATTTAATAACTCTCTTCATTTGCTTCGCTTGCAAAAAAAAACTTATATTTTAATGCTATTTTAAAAGTTGTTTACTTATAATGTTATAGCAACACTGGCATCTTAGGTATTTTTGGTGCTGTAGAGCCTTCACGCAGATGACGTCGCGGGCAGCAGCTAGTAAAATATATTAATTTTGAAGCGGTATTATCAACTCCATTGCAGTTGTGCCAAAAATTCTATTTGGCTTGGTGCAGCACGAATACGTCGCGGGGATCGGGCCCTCTCTCTTATATTTTATTATGTGACTTAGACCCGGAGCTAGCGAACTGAATGCTCCCCTTGTCCCAGGTAAGCCGTGGAAGTTAATTGATTTATCTATCTATTGGTTAAGTAGCGCTATTCATTCTGAAGCGACGGTGTGAGGGCCAGTTTATTTTAGTTTGCTGATTAAATTAGTTTAATTAGCGATTTTAGGTTTGAATTTCTTGCGTTATTTATGTCATTATCTGCCTAGCCTTGTCCCAACTATTGTTGGGGTCGGCTTCCGGTCTAACCGGATGCAGCTGAATATCAGTATTTCACATGGAGCGATTGCTGTCTGATCTCCACAGCCCAGCTAGTACTGAGTAATTCGATACCCCGTGGATCTTACCACGGGGTATCGAATGGTTGTCAGACTTTTTAGGCCACTGACTACCTGTGAATACTGTCAAAGATCTACCAATAACAGATGGGACCAACAGCTTACCGTGCTTTTCGAGGCACGGAGGAAATTTGGTATGTAATGGGTGATAAACCATCCACAGACCAACCTAGGCAAGCACGGCTTAACCTAAAGATCGACCCAAGCGGCTGTTATTATTTACTTATTTGCTTTTTTTGTTGGTACGTGGAGATGTGGCTGAACAGTTACGAAATTATTACATTTCAGAAGTGTCATGAATGAAAGCATGGACTACGATTTAAGAGGCCTGCAGAGCATGCGTCTTTCATACAAACGTAATAACCAAAATAATTTGTAAATTAAACATATTTTTAAGGTAGTGTGTATTTATTTCGATTTGATTACAGAATAGTTATGTTTACAAATATATATTTTGAAAGGAAATAATAATCATTTTTCTCTTAACTCTTGTTCTTCTTTCTTAGTTATGTTTGATAAAAATCGGTCTAACATGGCCGCCGCCACAAGATGGCGGATTACATCCTAACCTAATTTATTCAACAACTACCTCAATATGGGTATCAAATGAAAGGACTTGACTAGTAATACGCTATGATAAATTTCAAATCCAAGATGGCCGCCACCACAAAATGGTGAATTACGTTTTTTTTCACAACTCCCACAAAAATGAAAGGGTTTGGCCAACAGCATTTCGCTACGTGACGATTTCAACTAAATCGCACTACCCGTATTATTATTATTATAAGCCTATATTATCCCACTTCTGGGCAAAGGCCTCCCTTCCCACTACCCGTAAGAAAAAAAAATATCTTGAAATTAATGCATTAAATGTGTCGGGGGTAATTTTTAAATTTTTAATTAAATGTAACTTGTTATTTTTTCAATATTTTAAAGGCAGTACATGATAGTTCCGAAAAACAAAATCTACGCTACCTTAAACAAAGAAGCTTACAACAAGTATGTAAACACCTAAATTATGAAGATGTTGACATACAAACAGTGAGCCTTTCGAGTGTGAAATCTCCGGAAAAGCTCGGCGTTGAAATAAAATATGGTGACAGAAACACCGCATGATAAACTAATGTTTTGCTGCTCATTTTATTAATATTACAGGAGTATACTTAGGTCTCTGGGATATTCTGAATGTGAATAATCTAGTCTAATACTTATATTAATTAAAAATCACGTGTGACTGATTTTTATATTTTGTTTTGTGTATGAATTTGGTATGGTCTGAGAATAGGTCGTAAGCTATTTTTTTACGTTTATACGGCAGAACTACGTTTGTGGGGTCAACAAGAAAATATATTTTGTGGAATTCAATAGATAGTTCTCCCGGTATTAATTTATACATCAGATATTTCGGTCGTCTCCTAGCCTATGATCCGAAGCAGTGTTCCAGCGCATCGCACAACGGTAATACAAGAGTCGCGCACTTGCGTCACTCCTCGAGTTATCTAAAAGCCTTCCATTTCTCCCCACTCCCTACCATTGTAGATCAAGTCCTAAAACTTTTGAAGCTGTAGATAGTATGACTATCTTTTGTTTTATTCGTCTTATTGTATTTTGTATGTACAATTTATCTCAGAATAATTATGATTATAAAGGGTGTAAAAAGACTCAACGAAACCAAAAGACACTACTGCGGTACATTGAGTTTTACCAATCTTTTACAAATGTCCTTTCCATTGTATTGTTCGTCGTTTCGTTGAGCTCCTTGAGTTATAAGTCGAGCTACACACTTACTGACAAATGCTTGCACTGACTGGACAGGTTCACTCAAATCTGTGTGGTTCTTATTTCTTCCAAATACCATCTCAGGAGGACAGCAAGATTGTCTGGACTTCAAAAGTGACTAGACCTCTGAGGTTGTTTCAGCTGTTTCTTCTCAGAGTAGTCAGGTACGAAAACCGGCCCAAACTGGTTTAAAAAAAATGACATGTAAAAATTCTTACAAAATAAACATCATAATTATATCATTTACACTGTAATTTTTCACCCCCAAAGTTTCCCAGCAATAATTACTGCGTAGGGTTACTTAGTTTGATGTATAAAACAGTATGCTTGGTTGACAATTTCTTGAAGGGTCCGTTTACACCCTATATTTCATTAAACACAAGGTTTGCTCTAACAAAATAAGCTGTCTTAAAAATTCAATGGTTTTTCTACAAAAAAACATATTTTTAGGGTTCCTAGAACCTCAGACGGCAAAATCAGTTCGTTGTCTCTCTGCCAACACCCGTTTTCTAAGGAACGCGTGGTGGTATTAAACTGAAATTAATATCAAATACACTTAACTTTCCTTGTATTCTATCAAAGTACCCATTTCTTTTTAAAAACTAACATAAGAACTTTCTTTACACACATTCATATTTTATGCTCCTGGTCCGAACGTTTCATCTGACAGTGAATGAATCAAATATTTTAACTATGCAATTAAAGATTTTTCTGGAGGAGCCATGAGCTAAATAATAACAGCCACTCGGGTCGATCTTTAGGTTCTTTAGGTTAAGCCGTGCTTGCCTGGGTTGGTCTGTGGATGGGTGACCATCCTTACATGCAGAGTTCCCTTCGTGCCTCGGAAAACACGTTATTCTGGTCCCGGCTGTCATTTGTAGATCTTTGACAGTCGGTGGCCAAAAAGTCTGACAACCAGTCTAAGCAAGGGGTATCGTATTACTCAATACTAACTGGGTTGTGGATGTCAGATAAACATTCGCTCCATGTAAAATACTGGAATTCAGCTGCAACCGGTTAGACTGGAAGCCGAACTCAACATGATTGGGAAAAGTCTGGGCAGATGATGATCAAAGATTTTTCCTCTTCCTTAACAAAAGTTAACCTAACTCTTTGGGTCTTCTATATTGTAACCTAATCTTTCTCTCCACCAAAACTTATAATATTCAGAACGCGTATGGGCCACGATAAACAGCTGACAACACACAGCGTGTCGGTACCCTTTCAGCATAAATATGAGACAAACAACACATTCTACAACCTTTGTCTGAAAAACAAATGAAATACGAAAAGAAGAAGTTTCATACAAGTTTTAAAAATGTAATCATCATCATCAGCCTATTAATGTTCCCACCGCTGGGACACAGGCCTTCTCTCAATGAGAGCGAATGGGCTATGATCCACCATAAGGGCCCAGTGCGGGTTGGTAGATGTCACATGTCTTCTTGTCATGTTTTTCCTTGCACTTCCCTAGGAACTTCTCCAGCATCGTGGCTGCGTTTACAAACATTTAAGTTCACACACACAAACAGCCAGACCTGGAACAAATATCTGTAGGGGATCGAACTCGTGAGACGCAATGCAGCAACCAATCGCTCAGCCATAGCGCCAACGGTGCCGTTCGACCGAATATGTCATATCTCCATCCGTATCGGCTCGATGCTTTACTCTCAAGGTACCCAGAGTAATAGATTAAGCAGCCGGTTAACTTGTGAGATGCCATCCCAAAAAAAACATGCCAAGTATCTCCACGACACGACTTGCGACGCGACGATCCTCACGAACGCCTCAATGCTCAAACTTTATTTGCATTCCTCAACCTTCCAGTCGCATTGATTAAAATCATGAACTTGACGCCAAATGTTCTCAGCAAGTCTTCTTCTTTTATACTTCCTTATTACTCATCATGTCATCAGACAGTTCCTTTTATGCCATATCATCCTTCATTGACACTGATTTTCGTGATTCCGTGATTTTCTTTTATTTTGTTGAGCTCCCGACATTTCGACGCTGTTGCAAGCAACATGATCGCGGGAATACTGAAGAGTTAAGCGGGTTGGACGAAAATTATTTATTATGAGCAGACAAATCTGTCTACCCTCTTTAGTCTTTTAATACGCACACTACTGGAACTCGATTGTAACTCACGACAAAACGCACTCACAGTATCACTAGGTTACTTTAGGTGTAGTAAAAAACCGTGAAAGTCTAAAACAGTGCAAATGTTATGTTATCTACGCATTCAGCAACACTTTTCCCGATCTCAGTTTCATCTAATTCCGTATTCTTGTCGTGCTCAAACACTATATTCGCATCGATCAGGCCTTCGGGTTCGTGACACGAATCTGTACATCCCGTAATTGTTTCGAGATGCTGCGATACCGGCCGATGACGTCACTGATTTATGTGGCCAACCGCCGGAGACCAATGATTTATGATAACCAACGTTTTTGTTCTCTAATATTGTTTGGCGTTCGGCAAATTGGATTTGGTTGGTTATTTGTGGTTCATCATTGTTGGTTTTGTTTAATGCTGGACTGGAGTCTTCCTGAATCATTTCACCACGCTTGTTATCGCCGAAGGGTACATACAGTATACACCATACTTTCGCCAGTTGTATTGAACTCGCATGTAATAGATAGCCACCCTATTGCCAGCAATCGGGCACAAATCAGTACTGTTACTCTCTGGTATAAAAACCAAATAACACTTTGCCCGACCTGGTAGACGCTCCCAGGAAGTCGTGCTTAGCGAGGCAGTTCCTGAATGGTTATTGATGCCACTTCCATGATTGGCAAACAATATTTACAGAAATTCCATAAATATTTATGACATTTTTACACGATTAAGGTTCTCTTTCGTTCGAAGGGATTGCTAAACAAAAACAACGTCTTTCGTACGCTCTGTATAATAATACTAATAAAATACTAACCTACAATGTGTGGACTATAAATAAATAACTAACGATAGCTAGGTAGGCGCAAACGTCTTAACGGTAAGCACCCATCATCTTATAATCGTTTGGACATGACATGTGCAGATCTTTTAGGCACTTTTTTATGACTATTAAGTCTACTTTTTGAAGTTACAAAACCGAAACTGGGAAACAAGGGATGTTCTGGTTCAAAAACATCGGAAACTATTTGCTAACAAAATTCTGCGAAATCGGGGGCTCGAACGTCGTTTCAAATATTTTTTTACAGGAATACGGCACAGCGGATGGAATTTGATTATTTTGAACCCATAGTTTTCATGTTTACCCTTTAGATGCATCTATAAAACTCATTAAGATTTTATTGACGTACTTTAGAACAGATTTCACAAATTAAACAGAACGCGATCGGTGTTTCTGAACGGCGTTTCCGAACTGTCAGTGTCAAAATTTTTAAACGAGGCTTGTGTCGTTGACACCAGATAGTTAATATACTTATACTTAATAATACTTAATAATAATAATAATATAATAATAGTTTATTTTCAAACAACTTAGTACTATTTTACAATGGCAATGTGGCAACAATTACAATTTAGGCAAAGAAATTAGCGTCTGTAACCGAACTAGGCATAGCCTGTATTTCGGCTATCAGCACCATTCCCCTCGAGTATTTACAATACATTAATAGGTGCCAAGCAGTAGAGACATATAAAGTAGTTAAATCAGTACTACAGAATAATTACTGAAAATAATCTTTAGATAAGTAATTTACTAAAAGGTAAGTACAATCCAAATGTTAAAAGGACCGAGTGTGTGTGTGTGGGTGTACATGTGTTTTAGTGTATGTGTACGTGGTGTGTATGTGAGAATGTGTATGTGCGTGTAAGGTGTACTAAATAAGTATATGTTGGTGTGTGTGTTAGAAAATGTGTCATGGATGTATGTATGGGTGTGAGTAAGCAAGTGTGTAAGGGTATGCAGGTGAGCTACGGAGAGAGTGTATCTTTGTTTTATTTTAGTTTTATGTGCTCTTAGCCTTGTTCTTAGCGTGGTATGGATAGTAGTTGCTCCGTCTCCTCGTAACTTAATTTCTGCAAATATTGGCATACTTTTAATTTGCATTGTTTTCTAGTCAAGGGATATATATGTATTGTTTTATTAAGCTTATTATAGAGGTAAGGGCCCAGAAAGCTTACAAATCTTTTACCAAAGGTTGTTTTAAATGTGGTTAAAACTTCGCAAACATGATATTTACGACGTCTCTGTAATAACATTGGGTTGTAGGGCTGTTTATTATGTTGATGCAGGATAATTTTCTGGATGAATAACTGTCTTACTGTCAAAACCTCGCACAACTGGAACAGTGCAACAGTAGGAAACCGCATCGGTTTAAACGTGCAAACCTTTAGTATAGCTCTCTGGGCGACCTCAGCTGCCTTTAGCGTGGTTTTGCAGATACCACCCCAGGATGAGATGCAGTACGTAAGAAGAGACTGACACAGAGCCAGATATATTCGCTTCAGCAGTGCAGGGTCAGCGACATGTCGTAGATTTTTAAATACATAAATTAATTTTCGTACTCTGTTACAAAGAGTTTTGACATGTTCTTTAAAGTTAAGGTTATTGTCTAAGGTAATACCAAGGTACTTTAGAGTATCAACGCGTTCCAGAGGCGAACATGCACAGCTATCCCCAGAAGTGCACTCATGCCAGACAATTCGTAGGTTGCCGCGAATATTCACCGCCTGCCTAATGCTGAAGCAAATATACTTAGTTTTATCTACGTTTAACGTAAGTATGTTCTTCTGCAGCCATCCCTTAGTCGCATCAAAGCCATTTTGTGCATTAGTGAAGACCTCCTCCCAACTATCACCCGCAAAGACCAACGCGGTATCATCCGCAAAAGAGATAATTTCCCCTTTGGTGAGTTTAAGACAGGTAAGCTCATTTATATACACGAGGAATAAGGTTGGCCCCAGTATACTTCCCTGAGGCACGCCGTGTGTAATAGGAAGGTGTGTACTTTTGTGTTTATCCACTCGGACACACTGAGTTCGCCCAGAGAGGTAACTTTTGAAAAGTTCAAGCTGGGTGCCCCTGACACCCAGTGCTTCCAATTTATTGAGTAAGAGGGAGACAGAAATCGTATCAAATGCCTTAGCCAGGTCAAGAAAAATAGAGATACATTTTTTCCCTTTGTCCAGATTTGAGCTAATAAAATCTGTAAGTTTGTTTACTGCTTGTTCTGTAGATTTACCTTGCCTGAACCCGTATTGATTTACTGAAAGCAGTTTATTTTTTTCGAGATATTTTACTAGACGGATGTTTATAATTTTTTCTAGAATTTTGGAAATTGCGGGTAGTATTGATATCGGTCTATAGTTGTTTATACGACTTCTGTCTCCATTCTTATAGATCGGGCACACTTCTGATCGTTTTAAGAAATCGGGAAATATTCCAGTTTTTAAACAATCGTTGAATATTTTCTCCAGGGGATGAACAAGAACATTTTTGTGTTGTTTTAGGAATCTACTGCTGATACCATCCCATCCTGGTGCACTTTCGGTTTTTAGGCTCATGATAAGCTGTCCTATTTCATGAATGTCTGTCTCAGTTAAGACAAAAGAATTAGGGAAATTTGGAACTTTATCTTGGGCATTATTCAATGATTGTTGATATCTTAAAGTAAGATTTTGTTGACTAATTTTATCCGCCAGTGAGCTACCCACATTAATAAAATAGCTGTTTGCTTCGTGAAGTGATTGGTTAGGAGAAGATGAGAGAGTTAGCAAATCTTTATGGTGTTGCGTAGTTTTTGATGTGTGTGTGATGTTTTTGATGACTTTCCATAGTTTTTTATTGTTGCTCTGTGATTCCAGGATTTGGTTTTTTTCGTACGCTCTTTTTAACCTTCGTAATAGATTGTTACAGAAATTTCTGTAACGTTTGTAGGTAATTTTCAAGACTTCGTTATCCGGATCAATGCTTGCCTTTTTGTGTAGTTGGTCCCTGTTTCGCATACAACGTAGAAGTCCTGGAGTTATCCAGGGCTTAATGACTTTTTGGCGTCTAGAAAGTGTTACGATTTTTGTATTCTTTTCTATTACTTTTTGTAAGCTTTTTGTTAGGTAATTTAGACTATTGTTTGGGTTTTCTGTTTGGTAAATGGGATCAAAGTTAATATTTAGAATATCTTGTGATAATGTTTTATCGTTAATTATGGCCTTTGTTGAGGTTGCATGTTGCCGTGGTTTTTTCAGATTTAAACAAAATAAAACAGGATGGTGATCTGTTAGTGTTGAATTGGGGACTATTGTGATAGAGGGGACTTTAGTTTTTATAAGGACATGGTCAATGCATGTTTGGCGAGCGCTGCGTGTAACTAAAGTGTGCGCTGGGAGTAGGCCGTGTGAGGCAGCTACGGTTAGATAGCGTTCCCCTTCAGATTTGATTTTATTTGAGTTTATCGCTAGATTCATGTCACCTATAACAATGATGTGCTCAAAAGAAGAAACTGATTGTAACATTTTATCCAACGACAAGATGAACGGATCCAAATTAGTGTAGGAAGGCGATCTGTATAAGGCCATAATGGCAACTTTTTTTCCAACGGTGGCTAGTAGGCAACTACTCTCATTGAATTCAGGTTCTATTATTGTTAGGTTAATGTTTTCTTTGAAGTATATAACTACTCCGTCATTTTGAATGGGGTTTATTTTTGTTGCTACATGAGAGTAGCCAGATAAGTGTGGGATTACCGTTGCACTTTTTAGCCAACACTCTGTTAGAATTATTATATCGCAAGTTAGTTTAAGTCTTTCTAGTAAAACCTCTAAGCCGGGCATATTTCGGTTAATGCTTCGTATATTTTGAGTCAATATAATTAGGTTGTCCGTAGTAGAGGTAATAATATTTTGACAATCTTCTAGGTCCGCGATTTGTGAGTGAGATACAGATAACTGGTCAATATTTTCAGATAAATTAGTTACGTCATCGAATAGTTAACAGGAGAGTATGTATAGACAAGAGTTGTGGTCATGGTAGGTACATAGATTATGGAAAGAGTTCGTATGTGAATAGTAAAGCAGTGTTTATGGGTAATATAATGTTTAAAGCGTAGAGTGTATGTGATTGTAATTTGATGAGTAAGTGAGATGTGTAATCGAAGTGTGTTTGAGAAATAAGTTGAGTGTGTTTTTGGAGAAGTGTTCAATTCAGCTATGAGTAAAAAGTATTTTGATATGTGATTTTGGCTTTCCCTGAATAAATGTGGAATGTTAGAGTGGTCCTTGAGTTGTATATTATAATCATAAAGATAATCTATAAATTTAAACTTAAAATTAGCATGCAATCTTATTTTTAAGATAACAATTAAACAAAATGGGTATTCTAGAGCAACAGTTAGTCACAGAAGTTTAACATTATTACGTAACTTTTCCAAATCAGCATCGCAGTTTATCCGTATATGTGAGGAGTTTTCGTTGTTTTTTAGGTAAACAATACCATTTGTTGTCCAGCAGAAGTTATATCCATGACTTTTCCGGAATTGACGGGCTAAGTAATACAGTCTCTGGGTTTTGTACGTGAGGGCCTCTGATATGTATATCGGTTTATGACTGTAACTTGGGTTTAGTTGGGTCGTGTTTAACTTATTTCCTTTTTGTTTAATTTTGTTGAAGGATTTTACAGATTTTAGGACCTTTTCTTTCAAGAGAACAGTGGTGAAATCGACTACGATGGGGTCTGAGGAATCCTTTGATTTTAATCTGTATATATCTTTTATATTGCTTGTATTAATATCTACTTTTAAGATTTCCCCTAATTTAGAAATCTCACTAACAAGAGTTTCCTTAGTTTCTCCATTTTGTTTCGGTATGTTGCGAATTTCAATCGCAACCCCGCGAGATTTCCGTTCTAAAGTTTCCAGTTTGTCCTCCAGCTCTTTGATAATTAATTTGTCTGACTGTCTTTCTTTCTCAAGATAGGCTATTTTCGATAAAAACTCGTCATATTTGTCTGACATTAGGTCTATACTTGCTTGCAGGTCTTGAAAACGTTTATCTTGTTCATTGGAGAAGGAAGAGAACATTTTTTTAATAATTTCTGAAATATCGGATTTTTCTCCGTCATGTTTCCGCTTTTTCCTTTCCGTTATACTAGCCGCTAGGGTATGAAGATCGGGTTCTGACTCGCAGTGTAGTAGGGATGACGCATTTTGTTCCTTTGTCGATGCGAACATTTTTACACTGCGACTGCTTTCCGAGGGCGTTAACGGGACGGGTGAAACTGGTGGAGTGCGATTTTGCGGCATACTTCCTCCTGTATAATAATACTAGGACGACAAGCTGTGACAGGAGTATTGTATTGTATTGTATATCGGGCTGGTGTCCGCTTGAGACAGCGATGATGTTTAGAGTATGTAATACAATATGCTTTTAGTAGTAGGTGCCCAGACAACGCAGGTGGTAATGGTTATTCCCGGTGCAGCATGCAGAACGAACCCCACTGTCACGTAGAGAGTTGTTGTAAACAGTGCGCACGCGCCAGTGCGATGTCCTGGGTTAGCGAGTACTAGGAGCGCAGACAGTCAGCGGAGTGAACGGAACGTAGCAAGCGTAGCAAAGCGCGACGTACGTGCGACAGAGATAGTACTATACCGCTGGGTTGCGCTGCAAATGGTAAACAGTGCGCACGCACCGATGCGATGTCCTGGGTTAGCGAGTACTAGGAGCGCAGACAATTAGCGGAGTAATCGGAACGTTGCTAGCGTAGCGAGGTACGACGTGCGTGCGACAGAGATAGTACTATACCTCTGGGTTGCGCTGTAGATGGCTGGGGCTTCTGTGGTCACGCGGCCGCGCCGTGCGCCGTGCTTGTTCGATGTAGTTGAATTCGCCGACTCCTTTGAGATATGCACTCCTAATTTCTCGATAGATATTTATTTTTGAATTTTGAATTATAATGATAATTAGAATAAAACTGCGTAGATCTGTAGCACGTCTACTCGTGTTCGAGGTCCGGGAGGAAGGGGGATATACATAATATACTATATAGATACTTTTTTGTTTGTAAATACATACTTATTATACATTAACATCCATGACTCGGAAATAAATGTCCATGCTCATCACACAAACATTTGCCCCTACCGGGATTCGAACCTGGGACTTTAGGCATTTAAGGCAGCTTCACTACTGCTTGCGCCATTTTGGTCGTCAAGATGAAACTCTTCTTCACCTAAGTATGCCACAACACATTTTCCATTTGAATCTATCTCCATCTCATCGATTTAAGACAAAAGACGTGCCGACACACTCCCAAATACTGGATGAACATGAAGTTGGCTTGTTGGTGACAAACTTTACAATGAAGTTGGTCGAGTACCAACTTGGGGCCAAGTCGGCTCCAACTTGGCGACAACTTGGGTTATTAATCATAGGAAGCTGGCATCGAACTAAGACTATAAGTGCGGTTTGGCCAAGTTATGTGAATATGTAGGCAACAGATTTTTTGGGTATGTGATTTATTTAGACCACTCTGGGAAACTACAATTTATTCTATTTCGTTTATTGAAAAATTCGGATCATGGCAAACAAGTAAATTAAAGAAACAGTTTAATTTATATTGGTAATGAAGTTCGTAGTTCGTAGTGTTCTGAAAATCAAAAGCACTGAAAAGAATATGTAATTAAATAAACAGAAAAAATAAATTAAGTACATGTTTCCAGTGCATGAGAAGTTCATTATTAAAAGAAAACACCAGCCAAGTGCGAGTAGGATGCACGTATGAAGGGTTCCGTACCATATATCGACAACAAAAATATTAATAATATAAAAATATTGTATAAAATATTATTCAATTTTATTTATTTGTTGTTATCGCGGCAACAGAAATACATAATCTCCGAAAATTTCAACTGTCTAGCAATCATGGTTCATGAGATACAGCCTGGTGACAGACGGACAGACGGACAGTAGAGTCTTAGTAGTAGGAATAGGGATAACGGGAGTTATTACCCTTTGGATAAGGAACCCAATAAATGGTGCCAATTTAATTACGTATTGTGAAAATTTGTATCTTATTTTTATTGTATCACCTTTTAGCTTCATTTAATAAAACAATAGAAAACGTTTAGTTGCGTCTGCAACTGTGCACCTATTGTTTTAGATTTTGCCTAGACTTCATACAGTGTGTATTATCTACAATTTCTACTTATTTTACTGAAAACTATTACGGTTCAGAGTTCTTATTTTAAGTATATCATACACTGCAAGTAAGTACCATTCTTCCTTTTGCGTTATTGTTAAGGTGGAAGCGCCCATCATTTCATCATCATCGCATCTATGTTAGGGTCGGCTTCCAGTCTAACCGGATGCAGCTGAATACCAGTATTTTACATGGAGCGACTGCCTATCTAACCTCCACAATTCAGTTAGTACTGGGTCATATGATACCCTCTGGTAAGACTGGTTGTTAGACTTTTAATTTGGGCCAATGACTAAAGACTATCAAAGATCTACAAATGGCAGCCTGGACCAATAGCTTAGTGTTCTTTCCGAGGCACGAGGGAAACTCGTTATGTTAGTGTAGGCACCCATCCACAGACCAACTGAGGCAAACACGGGTAAACCTAAAGATCGCCACGCGCGGAGCTGGAAGCGCCCGCAAACATAAAAGGACAAGCGGGGCAGTCTTTTAAGGGGTCTGCAGATAGCAGTGAAAACGAAGTAATCTAAATCTGCTATGTGTTGTGCCCCACGCACGCCTACACGCTACACCGTAGCGGATCATCTACGAGTGCTGCGAAGCGTAAAGTGACGGTCACGCGAGTTCCATGTTTTTTTGTTCACCCAAAATGTGCTCAACGCTCCTAAAGAAGAGTTCACTTCATTCGTCGCTTCCACCTTAACTACTATTAACAGTAGTGGTACAGTGGTAACGACCTCAATTTACGAATTTCTGGCCGTGGGTTCGGACCCAGGCAGGTGCAGTACTTTGTGTACTGCTCTAAAAACGGTGAAGGAAAAACATCGTGAGTAAACCGGCGTGTAATAGAACCAAACATTCGAAGAAATGTGACATCTACCAACTCGGTCTGGGCGTGGTGTATTATAGCCCATTCCCTCTCATAGAGAGGAGGCCTGTCACCCAGGAGTGGGAAAATAATAAGCTGGTAATGCTGTTACCACCTGTATTTTAATTAAAATTCTCCATTATTCCCCATTACAATTCACTTAACTATTCTCACCTGAGCACACTGCAAGCAGTGCTGGCGTAAAATATTCACTCAAAGTAGGGTATTGTGTAAAATATTATAATGCAATAAATAGAAAACTACATCTCCATTGAGAAAGCGGCGCTTACTACACAAAGAGCGTACCTTTTCGCTTTAAAATGTGAAAGGGTACAGATTAGCTGTAGGAAACAGAGGGTTTGGAAATTGTTAACCGTGTGGATTTTCTGGTTAAAAAAAAATGTTGCAATCATATATGTATACGTACTCGTATAAAAGATACATTGAAGTATCTGTTTTTAATTTGAAAATAACAGCTTTTTTCTGAAGTTATTATGAACGTGTGTATTGTATACCGTACTACGTAATAACATTTCTTTTTTTTTATTTTCGGCTGTCTGTTCTGGCTATTCTCCGACACACCTGGACCGATTTTATAATGAGTAACTTGAATGAATGAATGGGTCATTCGTCAACTGGCGACAGTGAAGCTCGCGAGTGCGCGCGAGATGGCAACTTTTAATTTTATTTTATTTTTTCGTCGTCATCTAGCTGGACCTTGTAAATGTGACGTAAATTACGTCAGATGTACATTTTTTGTACGTTAACTTCTTTTATTAACACAAAATCTAATATGACCTTTGAAACGAGCAATGCTTGTATATGTTGTTTTTTTTTTCTTATTAATATAAATGTATTGCATTGTTTTTTTTTTTCTTTTTTAATTATAATATACATGGATTGGGTTCTTTCTTTTTTTTTTGTAATAAAAATAAAAATGTATAATGTAAATGGATTGGGAAAACTTCCAACTTTTTCACTTGTTTTTTTTTCCAAATAGGCGTACTAATTTCAATTTAATACTTAAATGTATCAATCAGCACAATGTTTGGGGGTGCTACATTGAGTTTTACCACAATATGTGATTTTCCAGCCCAAAAAAAGCAGTCGTTTCCCAGGAATAATACAATTTTTGCGTAAAGTTACTTAGTTTGATGTGCTTGGTTGACGGCATCGTGAAGTGTCCATTTACATCCTTTAGAAACGGATGTTAGTGGTAACTGATTCTTTAGGAACTATTTTTCGCGAACCCTCTGTTTATCGACACTTCTCTGTGAACATTAATGCGGCTGACTCAAGCGTCGGTTGGAGGCTTCCTTGGATCAGATTTTGCTTTCACACTAAAGATCTCGCGGAAAAGACGTCGTCATTCAAATTAGAACCAAATTAACTGTAAGATACTAGGTTCATTTTAAGTTCTTAATTTTCTATTGAGGAAAAATAACTTTAGATTTTATAACTTCTAAATAATAACAGAAAAACAGGTCGATCTTTAAATAGCAGCTACTCGGGTTGATCTTTTTGTTAAACCGTGTTGCCTAGGTTGGTCTGTGGATGGGTGACCACCCATTACATACCCGGTTTCTTCCCTTTCTCGAAAGTTGGTCCTAGCCGATCATTTGTGGATCTTACATTCGTTACATGTAGTCAGTGGCCCGAAAAGTCTGACATCCAGTCTTAACAAAGGGTACCGTGTTACTCAATACTAACTGGGTTGTGGAGGTCAGACAGACAGTCGCTCCATGTAAAATACTGGTATTCAGCTGCATCCGGTTAGACTAGAAGCCGACCCCAATATATGTAGTTAGGAATAGGCTAGAAAGATTATGATGAATTGAAAGTATACTTTATAAAAGGTAATAGCGCGATTCGGAGACCGTTTGGGCATATAATTAATATTGCTCTAAATCAAACTTTACATTGTGATAACTGCCAATAAATGCCACGAAACCCTAAAATCAGAAATCAACATTTGAAAGCCGGAACTCGAAAATCCCATAGAGAGGCATAGGATTTTAATATAAAAGCCAAAAGGCCCCGAATGAATTTTGAAGGAGGGAACATGAAATCCGTGGAGCGGCCATTGTGTTGTATAAAATATTCAGCGACTCCACGGCGAGTGGGCCGGCGTTATGATTGTAGCTTAACGCAAGTACTTATTGACGGTACTTTCGCGAAATGAGTATTCTGATTGACATTACTTTTTTGGGGCATGCTGGTGTATGTTGATTGTAGTGAAGCCCCAATAGTGTTCATACTGTAATCGCTACTTACTGTTGTTGTTGTGTGGTGTCTTTTACAACCCTTTGGATGAAGAAGACGGAACGGTTGGGGCATTGGCTTGGAGTTTAGCTACTGCGCTGCGTGACTTGGGTTTGATTCTCTGTCGAAACAAATATTATTTGTGTGGCCTACTGGTAGTTGTTTCGGGTCTGGCTGTTTGTGTTTGTGAGTTTAAATGTTTGTAAGCTCATTCATGGTACAGGAGAAAGGGTTTGGAGCATTTTTGTATGAAGTTTGGCCGGATTTTTATCCGCCATTTTGTTTTTTTTTTTTTCATAGTAGCGGCCACGCATAACACAAAAATAGATAAAAATCAATAGCTGGTTGCAATAAAAACAAGTTTTGTATGAGACAAAATGTTCTAAAGTGTCACGTTTCCGAGATATTAGCTATCAAAGTTAAAGTCGAGTCACTGATGGAATTTTCAGTACAACTTTGATTTGATCAGACACACATAAAACGTGTATCAATCGACAGCAATCAAAGTTGTGCTAAAGTTGCTATCAGTGATTGGATTTCTGGGGGCACGGCAGTGCCCCCGCCAAGTCGAGCGCGAAGCAAACACTGCCGTACCATCCTTTACTGGAACCATTTCGCCGCATTTTCAGGCCCCTATTTGAGAACCTCTGGATAAGACCAGAACGCAGAAATTTTCGTCATCCAGTAAGCTATAATCACATACTTAAAATCCAAAATTTCAAGTCTGTAGGTCATTTAGTTCCGAAGTTAAGCGAAAGCAAAGTTTCGCATTTATGACACTCACTCACTCACTCACTCATGATCATCAAAATAGAACTAGTACTTCCCATAAACTCAGAGAGCTGAAATTTGGTACAGAGTTAGGGTTTAATGGCCACATAAAGAGAAAACTATAAAAACTAGGATAATCGAAGATCTGGAGTACCTGGTGACCCTGATTAGAAAACACAAGAGCCTAACCAAACTATTAGAGAGATCGACATACCGCCTTTACAAAAAATATTCAACTTAGTGGGCCGCTTCATTTGATGTCAAAAATCGAAGGTCTGAAGTATCTGATGAAGAACCCTCAGCTGGTCTCAGCTGTATTAGAGACTAGCTTCTGCCCGCGACTTCGTTCGCGTGAATTTCCCGCTTGCAACATTTCTTATTGCTGCTTCGCTCCTATTAGTCACAGCGTGATGTCATATAGCCTATAGTCTTCCTCAATAAATGGACTATCCAACGCAAAAAAAAAAAATCAATTCGAGCTGGTAGTTCCTGAGATTAGCGCGTTCAACCAAACAAACAAACAAAATCTTCTGCTTTATAATATTAAGTACAGATATGGTAATGCCCCCTTCTACTATTGGTACATGAAAAACATCGACTGTCATTGCAAAAATCCAGCGTAGTGGGACACATCTTCTAATTTAATCTAGCCTATAGCGTCCCACTGCTGGGCGAATGCCTCCCCTTCTGCTTTTAATACGCATATAAATAAAATTGAAGGAAAACTCTGGATAAGACTAGACTGGCTTTTATACTTATACTTACAAGTTTACGAGAAGAAATAGTCGAACGATTAACTTTATTCTACTCGAACATTACACAAATTAAATAAATAAATTACACTAAAATATTAATTTCGCATAGAGAGGAGGCCTGTGTCCCAGCAGTGGGAATATTAATAGGCTGATGATGATGATGATGATGATGATGATGGTTAAATTCGCTCAAAATTTTGTCAAAATATAATGCATTGGACTAAGAGTGGCGGTGATACCCGCAAACGTCGCTAGATGGCGCTGACTGTATTTTAAAACGCGCTTACGTTTGATTTTCCGATAACCTTATATGGCGAAGTGGCAACCGGCCGCGTTACAGTCGTTTACGACATTCTCCTACTGCGCTTGAAAACGTTTACTAGGGATTAGGAGGGATTATTTGCATTTCGTTGATTTCGCTTATTATTTCGTGAGGTTTGCTAAGGTTAGCAGGTTGTTATTATAACAATTCGAAGATTTGAATAGGTTAGGAATTTTATGAAGAAACAGTACTTCGAAAATTCGCTAGTAATTTGATTCACGAATTATTGCCTATTAAGTCAAAATTTGAGATCATACCCCGGGCATACGTGTACAGAGAAATATTCCCAAGCTGTGTGGCGTATGCCCTAACAATTCACAAGAGCCAAGGTCTAAGTCTAAAAAATGCCCTCATGGACATTGGCACCTCCATATTCTCTGTGCTTTCACGAGTAACCAATATCTTCATGTGGTGCACCTCATAAATGTTGACTTCAAGAGTATAAAAGCTCAAGCTTCAGCGATCACCGAATACAACCGGCTTAGGCGTAAATACCGCGCCGATCTTTCAGAAATTAAACCGTCTAAAAGAATAAATAATGAACGCGAATGGGCCATACGAAAAACTGTTGCTACTGTATACAATAATCTGAACCGGAAAAATAGAAAAGAAAGATTTGTAATAATAAAAAAACTACTCCTAAAAAGAAAAAAAACTGTGTCAAATAAGAAAATCTAATAAAATAAATCAATATGCCCCACGTTTCTACAAAAAGAAGTGAAATCCCACCAAAAACATTCTGTAAAACTTTTTTGCAAAAAATAAAACCGACTTCAAAAAGAAAAAGTGAAAAATAACTTTAGCTTCTGAAGTCGGTGACGTTTGTATGATTGATTTAATTTTTTTGTCACCGACTTCAGAAGCTAAAGTTATTTTTCACTTTTTCTTTTTGAAGTCGGTTTTATTTTTTGCAAAAAAGTTTTTATTTTTCACTTTTTAGTGGTTCACATGGAAAGTGCATACCGTTACAATTACAACAAGCCCAAACACGACTAGGATACATTGTCTCATCACTGCTTCACTTGTTGTAGAAAATATAAAAATTGCTGTACGTTATCCTATAAAATTTGAAGAGTTCCCTCGATTTCGCCAAGATTCCATCATCAGATCCCGACTTGGCGACTATGGGACCAACTTGGAAGTATACCCTTTCAAATAAAAAAAGAATTTTTCAAATCGGTTTAGGCGTCTTCGAGTAATCGGGTAACATACATAAAAAAAAAAAAAAAAAAAAAAATACAAACAGTCGAATAGAGAACCTCCTCCTTTTTGGAAGTCGGTTAAAAAAACTAGCCAAGTCTCCATGGAGCTGCTTGTTTATCTCTAAAAAGTAATGAAATCTAGACAAAGTCGTGCCAAGGCTAAGGTTCCTCAGTGCAATTTCTTTATTATTTATATTTAATGTTGTGTGACTTGGCCGTTGAACATTCTTTATACGTTAGTGGGTACCTACAAGTCAATTTTTTAGTAAAAATAGATATAACATTACGCGAAAACTAAATTAATGTACAACACCAAAGATTACATTTTAACTTTTAATACTACCGTAACCCTCAAGTCTGAGGTGCTTCCACAGCATTATGAGGTTCCAGCGCTACCGTTAATTCTGCTAATGGACTCCTAGAAGGACAGTGGCTCATAATTCATTGGGTTGTAAAACTAGACGCGTCTGTTAGGGTTGTTTTGCTGCTTTATGGGGTATCGATAATGTTCTATTGTTGTGGAATGTATGCTGCTTATATTGTATCACATAAAGCATCTTCTTTAGGGAAAATATTGCTTTTTTATAGGATCTTATTACCAAGATGAAAAGTATCCTATGTGTTAATCCAGGTTATAAACTATCTGTGTGCTAAATTTGATACAAATCCGTTCAGTCGTTTTGCGTAAAAGAGTAACAAATACCCATCCATCCATACATACTGACAAACTTTCTCATTTATAATATTAGTAGGATGTTACTCGGTAATGATGTAGTTTTCTAATGGTGTTTTGCTTTTTATATTGGTTGAGTAATTCTTGAGTTAAATCGTAACAAACAAATGAACAAAAACTCAAATCTTTCTTCTTTATAATATTGGTTCAGACATCACACGTCGTGGTACATACACCTCTGCTTTACCTTTCGGGGATATGATGGACTTCCTTGTTAATCTAGTATACTGGGTTCGATTCCCAGGTCGGGCAAAGTGTTATTGGGTCTTTCCATAAGGGATTTCTCAGTAGCAGCCACAGAGTCCAGAATTGGGCAATGTTGATGGCAATAGAGTCGCTCCTTATTACATGGGACTTATACATAACTGGCGAAATGTGAGTGTACTATTAGATACACCTCTGCCTAACCCTCTGATGTTATTTGGTAACAGAAGTAGTAAGAGTACAGGGACACTATTGCATAACCGAACACAAATACTGATTCAGGGAGCTGACTCCCTGAATCAGTATTTGTGTTCGGTCACGGACGACCGACGTTTGGGACGGTCAGCCATGAGGCTGTCAGCATATGGAAGGGGTCCCCAAGGGCCGAAGCCTGCCGGGGATGCGGGACTGTTCGAAAGAGATACCGTGGCCCCATAAAGGGCGAGGAAGGAACATGGATGGGTTTTAGTCAGTAAAAGTCTGATACTCCCGCCACCCAGAGCGGGAAGAGTTATTTGATGATTTCCCATCCGAAAAAAAAGGGAGTCTGGCCTTGTTAAGTTTTTCATCAATAACTTCTCAATAGTTGCTCGATAGTCTGTATCTGATTGAATTATTGGCAAAAGGTTCGTTCCTTATTCATCTGTCCAGCGTTTTCTGGGGGGTCGGCTTCCTGTCTAACCGGATGCAGCTGAATACGAGTATTTTACGTGGAGCGACTGCCTATCTGACCTCCACAACCTAGTTAGTACTGGGTAATACGAATTCCCTTGGTTAAACTGGCTGCCTGACTTTATAGGCTATTGACTACCTGCTGTAACGACTGTCAAAGATCTACAAATGACAGCCGGGACCAACAGTTAAACACGCTTTCCGTTCCGGAGCAAGCTCGTTTATGTAAGGGTGGTCACCCATCCACAGACCAACCTAGGCAAGCATGGCTTAACCTAAGGATCGGCCCGAGCGGCTGTTATTATTTAGCCACAATTTCCTCAAGGCTTGTTCCTTATTACATAGATCGGAATAAGTAGAGCTGTTTTATGTACTTGCCATAGGTTAGAATAATAATGGATATTCCCGGAGTCCCGGGATTTGTTTTTTAAGTAGGTACTTGGTAAAATCATAAAAAAACTATTCTCGCCTTCGGGACTAATGAAAGATTACACTTCCTTTCTGACGGGTAAATATAAGAAGGACGGGATTAAGGATAGTATAATAAATAGGTAATCTTGATTCATTAAACTACAAAAATGTTTTTACGTAACGATTTCTTATTCAAGAATCAACAATCATTTAAATATTTTTATCCTGAAGTTGTAGGTACAAAAACATATTACCATACAAATTATTTGTTCCTCAGAAAATCAAAACATTATCAAATAGAACAATTTGTATTTACAATAAAATCTTAATTAAAATAATCAATACGCTTCAACAATAATTCATTTATTTAAACAAATAATATTATAATAATAAAATCCCGTAGTATCAGTCGAAATCCAGAGGAATATCTATATTAACATCAATACTTCCGGTCAATGAACCTAAATAGCTCTACCTATTCCGATCTATGCTTATTACATGTCATGTCTACATTACACGCACGCACTAGTATACATTCAACCTAAAAAGTACTGAATGGATGATTTGTTTATGGTTCCAAATTATTATTTTTTTGTTGTTAGATTGGCACAACCGTTTTCCACATTGGCGCAGAGTTTTAGTTACAGCTGTTATTTATTAGATAACAGTGCTGTTTTTAGTTATATCATATCGAGTGTGTACATATTATGTCTAAACTAAATGCATGGAATTTTCCTCGTCTATTTTCATCTGAAATTCAGATACACGATTTAAGCTCCGGAGTTTCAGTTTCAAATGCTTTATTAAATTCATTTATTCTTCATTCTGTATCATCAAGGTTTCATCTCAACCGCAATTACGCATTATAATAGTGTTGTTAAATAAACAGTCGATAATATTTCGCTCGCAGTGAGGTGCCCGCGTTAAATCCGGTTCGTTCCACTGAATATTTTATAGAGCTGTGACGTGCTATGCTGGGCGCCCGCTGTAAATTATGGGGCTAGTGTTGTGCGTAACCGGTTTTCATCGATAATTTCCGTGTTTAAATTCGAATTCGGTTTTTTATGAAAGCAACGACCTATTGTCGGGCCTACGCAGTCTCCCCATACTAAAGTATACTAATGCTGTAACATAATAATATTGTAATACCAAATGATTTGAAAAGCGTAACCATGGAGTTTCTTGCCGGTTCTTCTCCATGGAATATACCAACGCGAATCGTGCGCCTTTTTCGACGTTTTATAAGTGCCCATCTTTATAGGCCTGGATGAAAAAAAAAATTGTTTTTTTTTTCTCTTTAGGGGGGATGAGGAACTTTACACCCTGTTGTTCATACCCCCAAACCACATAAATTAGTATATTGACCTGTAATTATTGGTCCTCAACTACTACGTTAAGAGGATGATGATTATTTTTTACTTAGCTTCTGATGTCCCACTGCTGGGCGAAGACTACCCCATAGCCTTCCACACTTCTCTCCGTGCGGTTCTCTGGATATTTTTTCACAAACGGCTCTAGGTTGTCACGCCAGCGTTTTCTAGGCCTCTCTCGGCGACGAGGGCCATCTTCCGGCACGCACTGCGTGACGAATCTGGACATCGGCCCTGATGCATTCTACAAACATGGTACGCTCAATCCCTCTTCAACCCATCATTTGACGACTCGAATGGCGTAGTGGTAGTGACGCTGCCTTACGTTCTTAACGTCCTGGGTACTTATTTATTTATTATTTATTTATTCTTGTAGCCTACATCAGCTATTCCAGTCTTTGACATGACATGACAATTCATAAAAATAACCTGAGGCAGACGAATTCCAAATCGCATGTTTCTATAGTCAGCTAATAGAAATGCAATGGTGAAGAAAAGACACAAAACTTTAAAAGACCTCTTTATTGAAACAAAACCTTGAAACACCGGTAACTTACCGGTAATCCGTCGAAGTCTTGGCACCACATTCCAAAGAAGCCGGAAAAATAGTTCGTTTTCCAGAATTAATAGATTTACCTGATAAATCCATCTCCGTTCCTTGAAATGTACGGTTCCCGGGAGTCTGGGGGATCTATGGACTGCACTATTTTCAACCGATGCTATTCCGTACACTTTTCCTTTATGTCTTAAACTGGGGAATATAAAATAGAAACACTGCTTGGAAAAGGTGGGAAGGAATTTTGAGAAGCGATGTGATTTTTAGAACCAGAAAAGACAGGACGTCATTTATTGAGTTATGGTGATGAAAACATAGCTGTACTAACTAAACTAAGCTCGTGGCTAAATAATTACAGCTGCTTTGGTCAATCTTTAGGTTAGGCCGTGCTTGCATATGTGACGTCCTTACATACCGAGTTCCCTGAGTGCCTCGGAAAGCACGTTAAGCTGTCCCGGCTGTCATTCGTAGATATTTGACAGTCGTTACAGGTAGTCAGTGGCCCAAAAAATTTGACAACCAGTCTTACCAAGGGGTATCGTATTACCCAGTACTTACTGGGTTGTAGAGGTCAGATAGGCAGTCGCTCCATGTAAAATACTGGTATTCAGCTGCATCTGGAAGGAAGCCGACACAAACACAATGGGTAAAGGCTTGGCAGATGATGATGATGATGAAAACTTTACGGAGACACTTGACGATGAACGAAATTGGAATTAATTTTTATTCAATCAAATCAAAAAAAATATAACCGACTTCACACAAAAAAGTGAAAAATAACTTTAGCTTCAGAAGTCGGTGACCTTTGTTTGATTGATTTCGTTTTTTTGTCACCGACTTCTGAAGCTAAAGTTATTTTTCACTTTTTTGTGTGAAGTCGGTTATATTTTTTGCAAAAAAGTTTTTATTTTTCGCTTTTTAGTGGTTCACATATGCTTTTACCCTTTCACAGCGTATCGGCGTGATTTTTTGTTATGAACTGCGGGCCTAAAATGGCCGCTTTAGCAGAACATAATAATGAATCACGTAAAAAATGTTAAATTCTAAAAATGCACTTTATTGTCATAACCTTAAAGTCCATTTTAAGAATTTTAAATTTTTAACGTGATTCATATTATGTTCTGCAAAAGTGGCCATTTTAGGGCCTATGCACACCACGTTTTTTAAACGCGCCGTCGACGCGCGCTTTGGGAACGCGCGTCGCCGGCGCGTTTTTATCCTGCAGAGCAGTTTGTTGTCGTTTGTATCGATACAAACAAACGCGCGGCACCGGCGCGTCTGTATCGATTCAAACGCGCGACACCGATACGAGCGCTAGCTTGCTACTGTTGACGAGGTTCTGCTTAAAAACGCAAAATGCCAGCGCGTTACACACGCGCGTTTGCATCGCGTCTGCATCGCTACACGCGCGCGTTTGCATCTCGTCTGTATCGCTACACACGCGCGTCTGTATCTCTACACACGCGCGTTTGCATCGCGTCTGTATCGCTACTCACGCGCGTCTGTATTTATACAGGTGTGCAAAGGTCTACAGGCTGCGTCTGACTTGCGTGCGTATCGCGTCTGTATCGCTACAAACGCGCGTCGACGGCGCGTTTAAAAAACGTGGTGTGCATAGGCCCTTAGACCCCCTGGTGTAAACAATAGACAGACGTGAGTCTTCAGCGATCCCAGTACATTTGCTATCATTTATTAAGGGGTTCAGTTGCCTATCTTCCGAAGTCACCAGATCTTTATCAAATCGAAATGGGATCACTCCGAGAAAGTACTCTGCCTAAAACTACGCAAACTGCTTCTGGTGTGCCTATAAAGTTAAGGAGTTACCTCTATTTCTCCGGGATCCCATTGAATGGAACTTTACACGTCTAACTGTCGAAATCTGTGTGTGGGTGTATTGTATACTTCTGCGTACTCCCTCAGAGCATACAGGTGTGATGTTACGTCATGATGTTGTATAAACAATAAACAACCAAGCGATTGCAGCAATTACTGCAGCTTTGCCGTGTATTTTTGAAGAGTTCCATTTATATCTCCGAAGATCAGCGTAAGATCTTAACCAAATTGACATGGAACCACACGGAAAGCACCAACTTTCAAATAAAAGAAGAATCATCAAAATCGGTTCACCCAGTCGAAAGTTCTGAGGTAACAAACATTGTCGAAATCTGGGTATATTGTTCACATCTGCGTACCTCCTCAGAGCATACAGGCGTGATGTTACGTCATGATGTAGTTCATACAATGAACCTACAAGCGGATGCAGCAATCACTGCAGATTTGCCGTCTATTTTTGAAGAGTTCCATTGTATATCTCCGAAGATCAGCATCAGATCTTCAACAAATTAAAATGGGACCAAACGGGAAGCACCAGCTTTCAAATAAAAAAAGTAAAATTCGGTTCACCCAGTCGAAAGTTCTGAGGTAACAAACACAAAAAAAAAAAAAAAAAAAAATACAGACGAATTGAGAACCTCCTCTTTTTAGAAGTCGGTTGAAAAGAAGAAACTATTCGTTGACGCTTTGTACTCCATGTTAGCCGTAAAATATTCGCATAAAATATTGCGAGGAATCGGCGGAAAGTTTTGTGTGTGTATGTGATGTGACTATTTTATTGGGTTGTTATTATGCGACATTTTCACAAAACACATCATTTATTTCGTGCCATTCCGTAGAGTTAACTCAAAGAACCACCATCATCATCTAACTGCTCTTGTCCCATGTTACTTGTGGTCGGCGCGACACGTTTTTTTCGTCAATTCTCCTCTGTCAACCGTCACGCTATCATTTACTACTTTATCTTTCATATCACTCCTCACACAATCCACACATCGTTTCTTTTGTCTTCCTCTCCTCCTCGAAAAATTTGCAGAAACCTTTGGTTCCGGTGATGATACATTTTTGCATCAACAGCAAAGATCGCCTCCTCGAAGGAAAACTCCTCAACGGTTAATAGTACGGACACGAAACTGTTAGAAGTAGCCAGAAGGGGTTGTAAATAACAACAACTTGTAATTGAAATAACTGTCCTGTATTTACGTATCTTACAATAATCCTCTACTCACAACCTCGCCGTTCCCCAGTCTACGCCTTTACATTTTTTAAAAGCCCTGGGTTGCTATACTCATCAAAATGAATTATGTTCTCAACAAAATATAAGTTATCCTTAAACACTCTTATTTTAATTACTTACAAACAAGATGTTTTACAATATTGCATTTAAAAAAGGAATAATGCTAATATAACCTTGTACACGTGTTCAATATTGATAGATAAACTTAACTTCTGCTTTTCGTTTTAATAAAAACTTGTCTTTTTTAAATACTTAACTTTTATTAAGTCATCTTAATTTTATCTCCCCAAAAAACTCCCCTTTTTACAACCTCAATATAATTTTTCGCCAGGAAATCACCCTTACCCCCCCAACAAAAGCGACAACACTGGTCGCTCTATTCAATAACCGTAAAACATCCCGCGCGCATGAATTACCAAAGTGGGGGTATTTGGGAATTATGACGTCATGCAACGAGCACAATGGGCTGGCTTGTGTACCGTACGGGCTCCCGGGGATCGGTAGAGGTGTTACTAGAGTGCAGTTTGTAGAATGTGTGGGTTGAAATTTTCAGGAATGAAGCTGCCTTTTTACCCGACTACGGCGAAGCCAAAAGGAAGGGTTATGATTTTAGCAGCCGTATGTGTGTTTCAATTGTACGTATTGGTCCACCGTAGCGCCTTAACTATTCATCCGATTTTGATGAACGGTGTCATCGATAGCAGTGGTGGCCCAGTGGTGGCGGCCCCGACTTACGAACAGTAAGTCGTGGATTCGAATCCAGACAAACGCATTACTTTGTGTAATTTATTTAATTACCACTGCTCTCAAAACGGTGATGGAAACATCATGAGGAAACAGGCATGGCCCAGAACCAAAAATTCGAAGACATGTGACATATAACAATCCGTACTGGACCCGCGTGGTGGATTATAGCCCATCCCCTCTCATTGAGAGGAGGCCTGTGTCCCAGCAGTGGGAACATTATAGGCTGATGGTGATGTCAATCGATTCGTTATGATGGCCCGGTTAGCCTAAGCAACTTTTTAACCGACTTCATTCGATAACCAGGTTTTATTTATTTATTAATTAATACTTTATGCACATAACGTACAAAAGCGGATTTAATGCCTTGGGCATTTTCTACCAGTCTACCTTAGGGTGATGCAGAGATAAAACAGTAGGTGCAATAGTACAGAAAATACGAAGAATAAAATATAACAATAAATACATACATACATACATACAATAAGTTTTACAAAATAAGGAAAGATACAAAAAGAAACGTAAGTAGATTAAGAAAACAAACAAATTAAATGTGGGATAAGTCTGCCAACTTCTTATGCAAGTGTTCACGAGCTTTTATTATAAATGTGAGCCAACTGGTTGCCATCCTGATATTCAGAGGGAGCGCATTCCAAAGAAAAACCACCTGGACAGGAAAGAAAGATTTAAGAACACCAGAGCGGTGAGTAGGACATCGTAGAAGACGATTATTGGATGAACGAAGATCCTTGCTGTGCGCAGAGCATAAATACTGGAAGTGAGAAGTCAGATAAGAAGGAGAAATGGATTTGTCTAAAAGAGAAAACAAAGTTGTCAAAGCCATGATATAAGATATGAAAAAGTAGAGTAAAGTGGTGGAAATGAATGTTAATGGATGTAGAGAGAGAGAAAGAGCAAAGAAGAGATGGATGGATTGTGTGAGGAATGAAAGAGAAAGGAGTAAACAATACCGTAACGTCTGACAGGGGGGAATGGAAGAACAAAAACCCCAGAAGAAGACCACAAATAGAATGGGGCGTAGGTAGAAATATGATGATGAAAGCTACCTTGGTAATGGTCACTTTTGAGGATGTTTATAGTTTCAAGTTCACAATACGTATTATGTACATGAAGTTTAGTTACCAAGATTTTTTTACAATACTGCTAAGACTACTTACGGCTTCCGTTTGGCCGCATCTCCCCTGATGTGAAACAATGATACGATCTATAGTCTGCTCCGAGGAATCGGTGGCGTACTTAAATCATCAGTAGTTTTATTTCAAGTACATAAAACCCTCATAGAATGATTTCATAATTTAGTACGCGCGGAGTACTAAATGATTAAATCATTCTCGAGTCGTGCTCCACCCGGAGCCCGGACCCCGGAAAGCACGTTAAGCAGTTGGTCCCGGCTGTCATTTGTAGATCTTAGACAGTCGTTACAGGTAGTCAGTGGCCCAAAAAGTCTTACCAAGGGGACCAGGCGTCAGGAATTATATTTCAGACGTCGTAGAGCCTTTAGTCTCGTGTAAGAAAAAGCCAAGTATTCTGACCCGTCAACAACGACGCGCATTCCTGTACCATACAGCCAAAACTGCGAACATACGACTGCTATAAGACTTCAACAAGGTTGAAATATAATACGGATGATAGAGGGTTTAAATTTAGCTTTGATAGTTTTATTTGAATAATATCCCAAACCGCGTGGGATTGACGATATCGCCTAAGTTACAAGAAAAATGGTGAGGGACGCACGGGACCTCGTAGTATGACAGTGTGTATTCAGCAGTGGCTGAATACGGGCTAAAGAGGAGCTCGTGCGTAAATAATCACAGCCGTTCGGGCCGATATTTAGGTTAAGCCGTGCTTGCCTAGGTTGGTCTGTGGATGGGTGACCACCCTTACATACCAAGTTTCCTCCGTGCTTCGGAAAGCACGTTAAGCGGTTGGTCCCGGCTGTTATTTATTCATCTTTGGCAGTCGATAAAGGTAGTCAGCCTAGTGGCCCAAATAGTCTGACAAACAGTCTTACCAAGTGGTATCGTATTACCCAGTACTAACTGGATTGTGAAGGTCAGATAGGCAGTCGCTCCATGTAAAATACTGGTATTCCGGTTAGACTGGAAGCCGACCCCAACATAGTTAGGAAAAGCCTAGGCAGATGATGGCTGAATACAGGCTAAAATAATGAGAATATGTCTTGTCGGTCTAGTGGTTACTAGCGTGACTGCTGATCATGAGGTTCTGGGTTCGAATCCCAGGTCTGGCAAAGTGTTATTGGGTTTTTCCATCAGGAATTTCTCAGTAATAGTCACGGAGTCTGGATTTGTGTCCGGTTGATGGCAATAGGCTCGCTATTCGCCCTATTACATGGGACTTAAACATAACAGGCGAAATGTGGGTGTATCATTATGTACTTACACCTCTGCCTAATCCTTTGGGTATTACAGGCGTGATGTTATGTTATACAAGGTGTAAACCACTATTGCTGGGAAACAACTTTATTTTCTGGGGTGAAAAATCATGTTTTGTGATGGAACTCAATGTAACGCACTCAATGGATTGTGCTGGTGGATGGATTAAATAAGTAGTAAGGGGGTCGTGGAGTAAAAATCTTGCAATAAAAACGTGTATTTAAAAAAAACTTGACATAAAGTTAACTTGACCCCCAATATCTCCGTAACTAGAAGGTATGGTGTAGAAAAAAAAAACATCGCAATGACGGGGAGAACCAGTGCCTTTCGGAGTTTTTTACAGTTAACATAGTTGACTTATCGTAAGTTATTCAGTTAGCAAGACTTGTCGAAGGCCTTGAGGATATCGGACACATCAGTACTAGTTAGTACTTCGTCTTTCGTTCGTAGGATGTTCAATTTTATCTGTCTCTATTTTCAAAATGTCGGTACAGCTCATCTGGGAAAACAAATGTCTATGATCTCATGTTTCAATATTTACTCTAAAATTCATGGAATATTTTATTCTCGTTTTTATTCGCCATTTGGGTCGGTAACCAAAATCAACCATCGGTTTCAAAGTTTTTGGTTCGGTTCTTTGAAGTCCATGAGCTTAATTCATCTAAATGTTCTCCTGACACATAAAACCAGCATCCCTACAAAACATCCACCAAATAACAAATATAAAAATACCCAATTCTTCAAAGGAACTTTTCGGAATCAACCAATCCAGTGATTGTTCGTCTCTGAGCACGTTTCGCGACATTTTGCCTCAAATATTACATTTATTTGGTCGGAGAAAGGTTATCCATTAAAAACCGCGAATTGGGGCCTGATGTTGTTTCCTATTCGCGACGGGGAGGCGCCCGAGTGGCGCCGGGGCACAGACTAACATCTTAGAGGTTGGAGAGGAGATGTGACAGTTTTCTTTTACTTTTGGTTACTTTTTATCATCTACAGGGTGTAAAAAGACTCATCACAAAGCCGTCAACCAAGCATTCTGTACATCAAACTAAGTAACACTACGCAAAAATTATTGCTGCGAAACGATTTTTTTTTGGGAGAAAAATCATGATTTGTGGTAGAACTCAATGTAACGCGCTTAAAACATTATGATGATGGATGGATTGAATAGTAAGGGGTTCGTAGAGGTGTTTAAAGTAAAAATCTTACAAAAAAAACTCTATTTAAAAAGAAAAACTTGTCAACCGTAACTAGAAGGTTCCCAGATATCATCTTAAACAAAAAAAATGATCGCAACGACGGGGAGAACAAGTGCTTTTCGGCTTCGTTAAGAGGTTTTTTACACCCATTATACACTTCTGCAGAAAACTGTAAGTATCGTACGGTATGAATTTAATATATTTGAATGTCCACCACTTTCCTCACGCTTTTTTGCTGTTGGCTAGGGTACGCCACAATAGGGGCAATAAGTCCCCTCTTTGAGGATTGGCTTGAGAGGAGCCTAACGCAGGTCCTTACGGGACACGGTTGTATTCGGAGGTTCCTGCACCAAATCAGGCAGGAGCAAACGCCCGAGTGTTACCACTGCGAGGATTGACCGGAGGACACGGTGGAGCACAATGTGGAGGTTTGTCCTCGTAGCGACGATTGGCGGTGGCGACCACTCGTGTCCGGCTCTGGTTCAATCCATGGTCGGGAGCGAGAGGGAATAGGAAGCCGTAACCTTCTTCTGCGAAGCAGTCAAGCTAGCAAAGGAGGTGGCGGAACGTGAGAAGGAGAAAACCTCTCGTGTCAGCCACCGCAGCTAAGATTGGAGGCCTTTCCCCGAAGTGGGACAGTTCAGATAAACGAAAAAACAAGAACGTCAAGCTTGTGATATCCAACTAAGTAGTTTTCAGAGTTCCAGGTGTTAGGGAAATATATGTACATACAGTCATCAAAAGAGTTAGGCAAGCGAAAGTTTGTGAAGAACGATTTTTATTATTATTTCACGCAAAAACTACTGAATGGATTTGGATGAAATTGCTAACAGATTGATTATTACAACCCTTTCGCATTTATCATAGTAGTAAGAAGATATCTAGCCTGTGTACTTTACTCTTTTGTTGACTGTGCATACTTATTATTCCAAATCGATCTTACAATCACTCCACTAGGAAAAAACACAAAAAATTAAAAATAATCATAACTAAAGGAATCCTTTTTCATGCAAGATATTAACAGATCAACGAGAGACTCCATTTCCAGAGTAACACACGTGCTGATGAAGTAGCAGGACATCGAACATGAAATACAGTAACCCTTCTATAAAATTGATCTTTGGCTCGTTTCGCTGTTATGCGCTATATTGTATAAAATTTATTGCCATATGTAACAATAGATCCACACAGAGAAACGAACTAAATTTCCCTGACAATAAGGTGTATTCTTCCTCGTCTTACAATAAAATTGAGCTAGTATTTGCTATGGTAAGTAAGTTAGCGTAATGCGCGCACGTTTAGGGAGAGATATACTCGTATTTATATGTGTGTCTTGATTTTTGGCTGCTTCCTGTCTAAGGCTGAGAAAAGTGGGTAAATACTACTTGACTTAACATTGGTTTTTTGAAGACATTTGCGATCAATAAAGTCGTGGTGCTAGATGACGCGCTCCTCCCAACCTACTCCGACTTTAGGTACCTCAGTTCACTCGTGCAAAACGATGGCGAAATAGATCGGAGTGAATTAACACTGGGTGGATGAACTGGCGGCAGGTCACGGGAACAATATGCGACTTCCGCATTCCCCTTAAACTCGAGGGGAAGATATATAAAACCATGGTTAGACCTGCTGTCCTGTATGGATCAGAATGTTGGGCGTCAAAACGGATAATTCAAAGGCATGGCCATGGGCATGTGACTGAGATGAGAATGCTAAGGGGAGGTTTGATGTAACGCGATTAGACAAAAAATAAGGAATGACTACTTAAAACGAAGTCTGATAGTGTCGCCGGGGACTCAAAAGTTGTGTGGTGAAAGATGGCATGGCTAGAACTGCTGAGAGAACGAGAAATATGGAAGAAAAAGACATGCTGCACCGACTTCAAATAAATTGGGATTAGGTCAGGAGCATGATAATATGAAACTTGAAAAGATAAATGGTTCGGATAACCGAAGATGGTTCGTCTATGACAAGGGGCCTTAGAAATTTGTTTAAAAAACCGATGATACTAATTTGTTTAATTTTACCATTTTAATGATGATTTAATTAATGTTAAGGTTGAGCCGCGCTTCCCCAGGTTGGTCTGTGGTTGGGTGACTGCCCATTAAGTACCGAATTTCCACCGTGCCTCGGAAAGCACGTTAAGCTGTTCGTCCTCCTGGCAGTTTGTAGTTCTTTGATACTCGTAGTTGTTACAGATAGTCAGTGGCCCGAAAGTCTGACTAATAGTGTTACCAAGGGGTAGCGTATTACTCGGTACCAACTGGGTTGTGGAGGTCAAATAGGCAGTCGCTCCATGTGAAATAGGGTCACTGGTATTCAGCTGTATCGATTAGACTGAAAGCCGACTCCAACATTGTTGGGACAATATGATGACTCTTTGCCACTTCAAATGTTAACAAAGTTATGGATAAAACAATCGAATTTTGAATAAATATTACAATACTGACCTTTAAATGAAAGAAAAAAATATCAATTTATTCCTTTGACCTTTGAAAATATTCGTAAAGTTATATTTCTTAGGTATACAATTCTTTTTCAGGAATCGAAAAGGTCACACTGATTATTCTTTCCAGTAATTTCAGACACTACGCAACTAGTATTTGCTCGCGGCTTTGCTCCCATTATACAGCGTGTAAACATCTCTTCATGAAGCTGTTAACCAACATTATGAACATCAAACTGTAACCCTACGCAAAAATTATTGTTGGGAAAAAACCTTTTTTTTTGGGGTGAAGAACCACGGTTTACGATATAACTCAATGTAACGCAGTCAAAACATTGTGCTGATGGATGGATTGAATAGTGTGGGGGTCGTGGAGGTGTTTAAAGTAAATTTCATAGATTAAACACATGTATGTATTTAAAAAAAATATGCAAAAGTTGGAGTATGTATTTAAAAATTGTGGAAAAGTTGGAACTTTGACGTCCAATATTTTCGTAACGAGAAGGTTCCCAGCTATGGTCTAGTACCAAAAAAAAATCGCAATGATGTGGAGAACACGTCCCTTTGGGCTTCTTTAAGAGTCGTTTACACCCGAATACCGGAATTAAACCCCGGGATCGTTTTAAATGCCTATGATACAGGGATGATGTGCTGCTTTCGATCCGGGCTTTCTAATAGTAAAAGAAGTTTTGGAGATAGATAAATGGATAAATCATTTATTCAGTGCACACAAAACACATAGCACAACTGCACACAGAAGTAGGTACAATTAAATCATACAGATCACTTTTAAAAAAACAAGGTGCCAAAATACAAAAAGAAAAACATATTTACGAAATAAGTGTAGTAACACCGTGACATACTTCAAATAAAAATAAAATAACAAGTAGGTATGCAAGGTGCGGTGTGCGTCTCAAGGTTGCACCTAATGGGAGTCCAGCTCAGCATGTGTCAGGCATGCACCTAACGCTGATATTCTGCTGGATCCCTGTAGTGACATACAGACGTCGAGCAGACGAGATAAATAGTAGTTCCAAAGATTACTGCCTACATACAAAGTTACAAAGAAATACCTCTCTATAATATAAGTATAGATGATATTTCAGTGTCCGGTTTAGACGAACCGATTTCAAGAAATAAATACAGAGAATTGGAAATAAAACTAACCTCGTTAAAACCTGTCCCGTTACAAACCGATTACATTGACATCGTCCGACGAACGTATAGTAAACGGATAGTAATTAGTGACCGATGAAAAATATCCACCAGTCACCTATCAATCCTGGATTATTTCAGTTCTTTATACGACACGAGTGCGATACGATTCCTGAAAAGTTATTGAATCAGAATGGATTATTTTTCAGTGTTTTTTTGTCCTTTTTGGCGCAGCCGTGAGGCACACAGCACATTTCTACTATGTCCTACTCATTGTTTTGTACTTATCTTTTTTAGGGTTCCGTAGCCAAATGGCAAAAAACGGAACCCTTATAGTTTCGCCATGTCTGTCTGTCTGTCTGTCTGTCCGCGGATAATCTCAGTGACCGTTAGCACCAGAAAGCTGAAATTTGGTACCAATATGTATATCAATCATGCCGACAAAGTGCAAAAATAAAAATTTAAAAAAACATTTTTATTAGGGTACCTCCCCCAGACGTAAAGTGGGGAGCGATTTTTTTTTTAATTTTGAACCTGACGTGTGATATATTGTTGGATAGGTATTTAAAAATGAATAGGGGTTTTCTAAAATCATTTTTTGATAATATTAATATTTTAGGAAATAATCGCTCCGAAAGTCAAAAACAATGTGTCCCCCCCCCCTCTAACTTTTGAACCATAAGTTTAAAAAATATGAAAAAAATTAACAGAAGTAGACCTTTATATGAACTTTCTAGGAAAATTATTTTCAACTTGATGAGTTGAATAGTTTTTGAGTTATATAGCACTTTTTCAAAAAAACGCAAATGATAACTTTGTTTTTCATACAAATACTATGAAAAACAAAGTTATTTTTGCTGACGAAAAATGTTGGTATTTTTAATGGTCTGGGAAGCTACGGAACCCTACAGTGAGCGTGGCCCGACACGCTCTTGGCCGGTTTTTTATTATTGTGTGTGTGCTTTATTAACTGACGTCAAATAAATATTTTTCTTTCTTTTCTTTCTTTCTTTCTTTCAAATATTCTTAGAAAATTAGATGTCACCATCTACCAATCTGCACTGGGCCCGCGTGGTGGATTAAAGCCCATTCCCTCTCATTGACAGGAGGCCTGTGTCGCAGCAGTGGGAACATTATAGGCTGATGATGATGATGATGGATTATTTTTGGAAAAAAACCATGATTGATGTAGCAACCGAATTGCGAACAATCTGTTTCTATAGGAAAAAAAAAAAAAGTAACCCCGACACGTAAGTTATACACGGCTTTTTTTTTTTTTTTTTTAGGATGGGAAATCATCAAATGACTTCTCCCACTCTGGGCAGCGGGAGGGAGTGTCAGACTCTTACTGACTAAAACCCATCCATGTTCCTTCCTCGCCCTTTACTTCCCGGGGCCGCGGTATCTCTTTCGAACAGTCCCGCAACCCTGGCAGGCTTCGGCCCTTGCGGGCCCCTCTCTTATGCTGACATCTCTTTGAGGCGCGCGTGGAACACGAACGCGCCGTCGACACGGCCTGTCGTCGTTAGACGGACGGACGGCTAGCTAGCCCATAGCCAATCGTCCACAGGCCCGCATCTACGGTGGCCGGTAGCCACCACGTGGCCCCCGACGCCCGGTGCGTCTCCCGCGGCGGCCGGGAAGTGAGGATCTCTCCCTCTCTCGTTCCGCCACCTCCTTCGCTAGCATAACTGCTTCGCAGAAGGAGGTGACGGCTTCCCATTCCGTCTCGCTCCGGACCATGGATTGAACCAGGGCCGGACGCGAGAGGTCGCCGCCGCCGATCGCCGCTTCGAGGACACGGCGGTGCTCCGCCCACGCGGGGCAGACCTCCACCGTGTGCTCCACCGTGTCCTCCGGTCGATCCTCGCAAGTTATACACGGCTGCAGATTGCTGTCAGACAGACCAAATTTAGAAAATAATTCGTAACTTAGGTCGTTAGGTTCTAGGTAGGTACCAGTCATCACTCCTGATTCCCGTTCAACATAGTAGGTATACATTATAGTACTAGTCAAGCAAGCGCTTTCATTTGATACCCATATTGTGGAAGTAGTTGAATAAATATTAGTAATCCACCATTTTATGGCAGCGGTCATGTTGGGCTGTTTTTAAGCCCAGACGCAAAAACGACGGGGTGTTATAAGTTAGACGTGTCTGTGTGTGTGTCTGTGGCATCGTAGCTCCCGAACGGATGAACCGACACCAGGTTAGGCCTAACCACACGATAAACAACGCATTGAGTGATATTTCCAAAAAACTAAAAAAATATAAGAAATGTGAGTGTGGTAAACAACTGTACTGCGTGTATTGCGTACCCCCTCAGAGCATACAGGCGTGATGTTATGTTATGATGATTTGTAAACAATACAAGTTCCATTGTATTTCTCCGAAGATCAGGACCAGTTCTTCGACAAATTTAAACTGGTCCAAAATAATATTTTGTTCAAACAAAAAAAAAATCGTCAAAATCGGTTCACAATTGGTGAAAATACCGCTGAACACACTGAGAAAACAAAAATAACTTCATCCTTTTGGAATTCGGTTATATCAAGTAAGCAGATGACTGTAGCAGCTTTCAAATTCATGTCTAGGATACTACCTATAACCATCATCATCTGCCTAGCCTTTTCCAACTATGTTGGTGTCGGCTTTCAGTCTGACCAGATGCAGCTGAATATCAGTATTTTACATGAAACGACTGCCTATTTATGAAAAACTAGACCCGTGACCAAATTATTTGAAGCATTGGTAAAGGATTAAATGTTTTCATCTAGAAAACTAACTTTTTAAAGGAGAAAGCCCATTTTCCCTACATATTTGGGCCTAATGATATCTTAACCAAACCGCAGTTAACTTTTGTGGAGCAACATGGTAACATCGGTAACTATCTGTTACATTTCTGGCTATTTGTTACTATTTGTTGAATGTTACTTATCGCGGCCATACCACCAATAACATGAATTAACAAATTAAAACAAAGAGTAATTTTCAGCAACAAGCGAGTTGCACGGCATTAGTTCTATGTTATAGTAACATTCTCTAACAATGTTTTTTTTACCACATGTTGACTGTTTTCAAAATGTAGGCAACATTACTTAACATGTTCCAACACGGCAACATATATTAACAACAAATAACTTTTTTTTATCGGTTGTTGCTCAGTAACACTTGGAAACGTTGTTCTTCAAAAAGTAACTGCGGTGTTGATGCACGGTTAAAGAGCACAAAGGATTAATAAAGCAAAAACGTTTCGTACCACACGTCGCTTAACAAGCATTTAAAAACACAACAAAAAACATCATCACCCGCCCCAAATATCTTCGCCATGCACCACAATTTCACATGTGATTGAATTCCTCAATATTCCGGCGAGGGCCAGGAAATTGGAACGTCTCCGTCGTCGCAGCGCACTTCCAAATCAAATACACGGTTTCCACTCAAAATTCAATGCAGCAGAGGAATTTACACTTCCTTACATGGAAATAAGTCTTTGAAACTGTTGAAACGAAATAAGAAGATTGACCTAAAAAAAAATGTCTCGCGAATCTAGCCCATTAACCATTATCCTAACCTATTTTTGGGTTAGGTTCTTCTGCGTAGATCTATTCTAATAAATTAAATAGAAGTGTATGTTTGAAATTTCAAAATACTTAACAGCTTTTTACTGAATGAGTATGAAAGTATATACGGTAGTAACATAACATTTGTTTTTTGGTCTATCTGTCTGTTTGCTCCGACTAATCTGTGAAACGGCTGGACTGATTTTGGTGGGACTTTTACTGACATATAGCTGATGTTCGAAGGGTGACCAGTCAGATCACCAAACATTAATTCAAAAACTTTTACTTGACAAGCAACGATTAGCAAACATATTATTTGTCATTTCATCATTATACAACAACAAGTTTAACAAATAATTCAATTCGCAAAATAATTATCCGATGAACTTTTATTTAAGAACGTATTATTTGACAAACAATTCATTATTTTTTCATTTTATCTCATAAAGTAACGTTTGGAATAAAGTAAAAAATTTTTTAATAGTGTTGATACGGTTCTCTATCGTATTACCTAACTTTTTAATCCATAATCTAAAATGACATAATTTTTTTTGTCATAATCATCATTCGTCCGAATGATAATTTATCCGAACTTTAAATCACATAATATCATATGACATAAAGGTGAAATCCCTAAATATAATAAGCCCTAAATCCGTTTGTCATAAGTATTACAATCAATAATATACAAAAGACATAAAATCGTTTTCAATAAAATCATAAGTCCTATTCTAAGTAAATGTTTAATCATATGTAGGCGTTGACCTGCAATACAAACAAGCATGCAGCAAGCATGCGGCACGCATGTAGCAAGCATGCGGCAAGCATACAGCAAGCAAGCATGAAGCAAGCAAGCATGAAGCAAGCAAGCATGCAATGCAAGCAAGCATGTCATGCAAGCAAGCATGCAATGCAATCAAGCATGCAATGCAAGCAAGCATGCAGCACGCATGTAGCAAGCATGTAATGCAAGCAAGCATGCAGCAATCATCCAGCAAGCATGCGGCAAGCATACAGCAAGCAAGCAAGCTTGCAGCAAGCAAGCATGCAACAAGCAAGTATGCAGCAAGCAAGCATGCATGCAAGCGTACAGCATGCAAGCAAGCATGAAGCATGCAAACGAGCAAGCATCATGCAGCAGGCATGGTTTCTGTCACGGCTCCGGCGCTGCGGGGCTCCGGCGGCCTCACGCGAGCTTATCGTCGCAGATGGGTTTAACGCTCACCACCGCAGCTTCGGCTTGCTGGCCGGCTTCGCCGGCCAGCCTCAGCCGCGGCGGCGAGAGTTACAACCACCTGCTCCTCAACTCGCGGCCCGCCTCACCCCTCCGCGCCTACGCGATTTTAAATAACACTCTTGGGGTAGGGCAGACAAGACTGCGTGGAGTCGGATTTACAGCAATTCGTTTCTGTCACTAAAACCTAACTTTTAGGGATTTTTAGCGACTGTTAGTCCCTAAAAAAATCCCTAAAAGTTAGGTTTATAAATGACCATTCGGAATCATACACATTATGTGATACAATACTTAGGACATACGACTTTATGCCATGTAAAATTAGGAGATTCAATTATTATAGTATTCGATATTATGACAAAATAGTATTCGAAGTAAAGTTAGTTATGTAAAACATAATTTCGGTGTTTTGAACATTATGGTTACTGAAGTTTATAGCAAACGTGTTATGGATAATGATTTTCGGACAAAAAAATTTAGGAAAATCAAGGGAGTACCTGTTGATACACATGTTGATAGTGCCATTAAAAAAAAAGAATGTAAATGAATTTGGTTTTCTATAAGCACACATTTTGTGACAGAAATGAATCGCTGCAGAACCGACTCCACGTAGTCTTTTCTGCCGTACCCCTAGAGTGTTATTTAAATCCGCGTAGGCGCGGAGGGGCGAGGCGGTGACCGCCGGATCCCCGCAGCGCCGGAGCCGTGACAGAAACCATGCCTGCTGCATGTTGCATGCCTGCTGCATGTTGCATGCCTGCTGCATGTTGCATGCCTGCTGCATGTTGCGTGCCTGCTGCATGTTGCATGCTTGCTGCTTGCTTGCTTGTTGCATGCCTTGCTACATGCTTGCTGCATCCTGAATGCATGCTGCTTGCTTCTTGCATGCTGCTTACTTGCTGCATGCTGCTTGCTCGCTGTATGCTGCTCTTGCTGCTTGCTTGCTGCATGCATGGAGTATGCTTGTTTGCGTGTTGTGAAAAAACTATGCATTACCTAAACTTTCTCTTAAAAAAACTTTTTTTGCAAAAAATAAAACCAACTTCAAAAAAAAAAAAAAGTTAAAAATAACTTTAGCTTCTGAAGTCGGTGACCTTTGTTAGATTGATTTTTTTTTTGTCATCGACTTCAGAAGCTAAAGTTATTTTTAACTTTTTTTTTGAAGTCGGTTTTATTTTTTGCAAAAAAAGTTTTTATTTTTCACTTTTTAGTGGTTCACATGTGCTTGGTACACATGGAAAGTGCATACCGTTACAATTACAACAAGTCCAAACACGACTAGGATACATTGTCTCATTATGGAGTTCCGTGACTCTTGGCTTCATCATCCGATCTGATGGTAGAATGGTTCTCATCAAACGCAAGTGCTTTATTTGTTGCAGAAAATACCAAAATCGCTGTATCCTATAAAATTTGAAGAGTTCCCTCGATTTCGCCAAGATTCCATCATCAGATCCCGACTTGGTGGCTATGGGACCATTTGGAAGTATACCCTTTCCAACAAAAAAAGAATTTTTCAAATCGGTTGGCAAGCGACGAAGTTATGCGCGAACAAACATAAAAAAAAAAAATATAGAAACATCCGAATTGAGAACCTCCTCCTTTTTTTAGAAGTCGGTTAAAAAGAGTACTTAATAAAAAAAATACTAGCCTGTAAATTATTTTGTAGAAACGTGATTTATCCAAATGTATCTAAATAAGAAATGAAAAATGTATAAATGATTAAATATCATCTGAAGCATTTGATAAAAGAAGTATTTGCCAAATAAATATTTGTAAAATGAATGTTTTTAAAATAAAACATTTGCGGAATAAGTTGTTTGCGAAATAAATAGTATACGAAACGTTGGTTGCTATATGAAAATTTGTCAATGGAGTTTTGGTGAAACATTAGTGAACCTGTTCGAAGTAGTAACTAAATCTACATTTACTTTAGAAAATGAATTGGGATTCCCTGCACAAAGATAAAAACCCTTGAAATTGTTAACAACGTTCGATTCAACACTTAGCAATTTTGCAATTTTTCTTACATTTTTGTATTTAGAATGTAAGTTGAAATCGGTTTTCAGTTTACCTAGATGCAGCTGAATACCAGTATTTTACATGGAGCGACTGCCTATGGGTAGGTAATAGGAAACCACTTGATAAGACATGGATAACAGACTTTTTGGGCCACTGACTACTTGTTACGACTGCTGAAGATGGACAATGATAGCCAAAACCAACGGCGGAAACCCGGTATGTAAGGGTGATCACCTATCCACAGATCAACTTAGACAAGCACGGTAAAGATCGGCCTTAAGATCGGCCCGAGCGGCTGTTATTATTTAGACACGAACTCCTCTGTATAGATACTTTTTGTTTAAGTTATAGTAATAAAAATTAACATTCATGACTCGGAAACAAATGTCCATAGATGTTGATACGTCCCTGCAATTAATAAAAGTTTCACGTAAAACAAGACAAAAAATGTGAGCAAAAATCGTCCAATCTAAAAACCTTCCCAAAATGTTCAAAAGATTGCCTATTAGCGAAGCGGCACATACGCCGTGGACACATTATTTGTGCCTCGTCGTGCCTAATCCATCACTAATCAGCAGGACTCATTACCGAAATGAGCGAAGAAATCTCGTAATTACAACCTTTCCCTTCAGTCGTTCATTCATTCATTCGTTCTTTTACTGAAGGTCGGGTTTCTTTGGCTAAAAGGGAATGTTTTCATATAATTTATCGGAGTTAGAATGGATTAGGGTGTGGGGTTATGAGTTTAAGTATGTTTCTTTTTTTGTTTCTTTTGTTTTTCGTCTTCTTATGCCATGTCCTTTAGCTCTGATAATGATCGCTTTAGGCTAAATTTAGATGGCTGTGTTTTGAGATTTACTGATACCCGAGTGTAACACAATGACTTTTAAACAGGGTGTGAACAGACTCATCACGCCGTTAAAAAAGCATCCTGTACACCAAACTAAGTAACTTTGGGCAAAAAATATTACTGGGAAATTACTTATTTTTTAAACTTTATTATTAACTAGCTTCTGCCCGCGACTTCGTTCGTGTGAATATCCCGCTCGCAACATTTCTTATTGCTGCTCCGCTCCTATTGGTCATAGCGTGATGTTATATAGCCTATAGCCTTCCCCGATAAATGGACTATCCAACGCAAAAAGAATTTTTCAATTCGAGCCTGTAGTTCCTGAGATTAGCGCGTTCAACCAAACAAACAAACAAACAAACTCTTCTGCTTTATAATATTATCTATATCTATACTAATCTATACTAATATTATAAAGCAGAAGAGTTTGTTTTAGGTTATAAAACATCACGCTATGACCATTAGGAGCGGAGCAAGAATGAAAAATGTTGCAAAAACGGGGATTTTTTCCCTCTCTTATGTGACGCAGACGGAGTTGCGTGGGTCAGCTAGTAGTATGTATAGTATAATAGTATAGATGTCACGGCACTATATTCCGTTATAATAAGCTCCCGATATTCTCGTATGTGACAGTATTTAGTTTAATTTTAAACCGTGAAAGCTTAAAACAGTGTTTGACTTATTTTTTGGGGTGAAAAATTACGTTTAACTCAATGTAACGCATTCAAAACAGAGTGCTGATGAATGAATTAAATAGTACGAGGTTTTTAAAGTAAATTCCAGACATTAAAAACCTGTATTTAAAAAACTACTTGTGAAAAACTTTGACCCCTAATATCTCCGTAAATGATCGCAATCGTTTTAATCGATCGCAATTTAATTTATTACGTTCTGGCATTGATTAATCTTGTTTTTTTTTTTTTTTTTTTCTCAAAATAATTTTAATTTGTTTATCTAAACTACCAACATACATTACTACTAACTTAGTATTAAGATATTTAATTTGTTTGCTACTAACAAAGTATGGACAGCACTAGTCTGAAATAAACATTTTTATTTTTTATTTATTAAAGGTCTTTTCGCACCTTTCATGTATTCAGTTTTGCCTGTGTAAAATATAGTTAAAAAAAGTTGTATGTTTTGCTATACCTCCATGACAAAAAGGCGTAAGTTGTGTGTTGTGTATGTGTCGATGACAAAATGTAATTTTATCTAGGCGCTGAGAAACACCTTATCCGTCCAAATTTTATTTATTTAAGCACTCATCATAATATTGACTTACAAATCATCTCCGACTTACCAGAATCAATTCCTCGTAATTCTATCAATTAAGACGTCATATCGCTCAAAAGGTATTATCAGGGTACGTCAGCACGCACAAACATACAAGCGTTGTTTGGAGAGTAAACTATCGCTGTGCTGAAATTATCAGTTACCTTGTGAATCATGTGCGTGTACTTTATGCTATCCTGGTACATACATGGTAGGAAGAATGTATGAAGTTTCTATGGAGTAAATTGTTGTTGAAGTCATTATATTGTAGTGAGCCAGGTGTCAAGTTTCTCCAAAGGCCTGCATTCAGATTCATATAAAGGGTGTAAATAGAACCATAACGAAGTCGAAATGCACTTGTTCTCCCGTCTTTGCGATTATGTTTTGTTCTAGACTAATCTAGACCATGCCTGCCTTCAAGTTACGGAGATATTGACGGTCAAAGTTCCAAAATTTTCACAAGATTTGTTTCAAATATTAGTTTTTAACCCCCGACGCAAAAACGACGGGGAGTTACGCACGAACGGAAGAACCGATTTTAATTTTGTTTTTTTTTTTTGTTTGAATGGTGAATTAGTCGGGAGTGTTCATAACTATGTTTGCTAAAAATCAGTGCAAGATGGCCGCTACCACAAAATGGCGAATTACACACTTATTCAATAATTTCCTCAATATGGGTATCAAATGAAAGGGCTTGACTAGTAGAATACTATACACTATAGGTAATAAATAAAAAATCCAAGATGGCCGCCACCACAAATGGCGAATTAACGAATTATTTTCTATTTAACTTTTAGTACCTTGTGTCGGGGTTTTTTGACGTCTTAAATTAGGTTGCGGCTCGGAGTCACTCATGAAAAGGTGTAATGCCCGCTCACGTCTGTTACGATGAGTCACCGAACGAGAGAGAGGCCCGCCGGACCGGCGAATGCCTTGCGTCTCTCTCCCACTCAAACATGATCGGTCCGCCGCCGCCGCGCGCGCAGCACTAGAGAATTAAAAAAAGACGTTGTCACGTAAAATCTTCGCCCGTAAAACCGACTTTACAGGCAACCATTTTTTGTTGTTTTGTTTTTTTTGTTTGTTTGATTTTATTTGATTTTACTTTTTTACCTCCTTAACCCGTTTACCATAAAATGCGACCATCAGCTCAATGTTTTGAGTGCTTTACATTGAGTTTTACAGTAGAACGTTTAGCACTCCAAAAAAAGGTCGTTTCCCAGCAATAAGTTTTCCATGAGGTTACTTAGTTTGATGAACAGAATGCTTGGTTGACGGTTTCGTGAAGAGTCCATTTACACCCTGTATATATAAAAGGCTGTTATAAAATCAAGCTTGTCGTCTGATATTTTCATGGATTATGACAAACATCGAGATTACGGGACTTTTATCTGTGTTTTCTTTACATTTAAAGTTCTCCGCCTCCAGAAATATCGTTTTTCTTTGGGTAGTATTGACTTATGATCTAAAGCTAGATGCAAAAGCAAGCAGAGCGAGCTCGAAAATGGTTGCTATCCTGCAGTCCTTCCTGACATAAATTAGGTTTCTATTGACAGTTACAGGAATTTAGAGCCTCCTTGAATCGGGGACCCTGGGTAAGTGCCCAGTGGGAAAGAGCGCCCTGGATGTGCTTAAGTGTATAAAGCCTTTACTGCCCCGCTGAAAGTTTCCACCCTGTATAACAACGAGACCGAGAGCTACCCGTCCCCACAACACCAACCAAACAATTACGTTCTCTAATACAATTTGAATGAATTAATAGTTCAATTCGTCCTGCCCACTGATTGGTCGGTCCGTCAATGTCGTTTTACCGCCTTTACATAACCAAACTGATACTTACCCTAAACTGGAAGACGTAGAGTTGAATTTGGATTGACTTAAGCAATAATTCAAATAAATTCTAAACTTAATTAGTACGCTCTAAGAAGTTAGGTGGAACAATGAGCGATATTTCAAGCAAATTAATATTACGAATTTTGATACTAACTAGATTAAATTCTTTCTGCTGAGAATATTTAGTTTTAATAAGCTTCAAAATAATTCTTCCATCGAATCAAAAATCAGAACACCTGGCAGTTACATCAATAAATACTTAAAACATAATAATTCTACAAAATGAGGTACTTAACTATTTTGATTTATAAAGAGAATATTAAGTTACAGGGAATCTACAATCAATGCCAATGTTTTTAGGCAAAGGAGATCCCAGCCTTCAACTAAATAAACTTATAACTTGGATAGAGCATAACAAAATAAACATATTTTTTATTTTTTCACCTAAGTCGTAAGTCATTTCACCGAGAAATTATTCAACCACAGAATATCTGAGATCACCCAGATAAGGGTATTTTTTTTGCCGGCCATGCAACTAAAATAAATGTAATGATTTAATAGAGCTCAAGAATATTATAAACATTTTTTATTTTATCACCCAAGATATATACCCAAGCTTTAAATAAATAATAATTATTACTAAAATATTGAAGATGAAAATGATAACGGTCAAGGGAGATCTGCCGATCAGCTTGAAGCCCAAACTCATCGTTGTGTTTGTTTGTTTTGTATAGATTTTATAAACCATGAATAATTTTATCACTAGCAACAAAAAATCATTGATTTTTGCAAAAAAAAATTTATCTGATATTATGCCTAAAAAAGGATCACAATGAGGAAAAAAAATATATAAGCACATCATCAAAATAAAACAAAAACGTTCAAAAAATGTTTTTCGTCGGGTATCGTGTTCTGTATGTATGGATTAGGAGCCAGTCCCAATGGACTGCCGGCACCGATCCGGCTCCGTGTCGGCTCCACGTGGAAGTTTACACCTGCTATCAACAACCACCGGCGCGTACAAATCGCAAGGAATTTGGCCAACAAAGGTAATTGGTAAAGTCGGAATTTACTAGGACCTTGCATGCATCATGTTTGTGCAGAGTTTTTAAGAACTATTTGAAATTAACACTTCTTCGTCTTCTATGGTATGACTTATTTGGCCCAGTATGGGGCCACGTTAATCGCGGCGTCTGTGATGAGTTCAGGTCCTTTAAAGTGCAGATATTGGGACATTTTGGACACTCCAGTGAGTGGGAGACCGTCTGGTCTCGAGCACCACATTCGCAATGTGTGTCGGATGGATCATTAAACCCCATTTTTGGAAATTATGTTTACAGCGGCCTATTTGGGTGCGAAATAAGTTAAGATACTAATGGATGTACATATTTTTTTGTTATAGATATTAAATAATCTAGTCCTGAGGACAGAGATGAGGTCGACGATGGAACAAGCTAACCCTATAAATGCTCGCTACTTAAATAGATTGTGATCATATGAACTTGGGAACACCAACGCAGACAGGGAATTCCACTCCTTGGTTGTGCAACAAAAACAACAACAACCTGCAGTACGTCTTGACTCCCGATGGAAGAAAGGAGATAGTGGAAAGAATGCGTGAAGCTCTTGGGACTGACTGAGTCAAAGGTTTTGATTTTTCTTTTGGCTATGGTGTAGACGGGTAAAATTAAACCACATGACAAACAATTATCACGTTGAACTAATGCAGAAACTGTAAAGAAATTCCTTCACTGGATATTGTATTCTGTATGTAAGGGTTACGGGCCGGTCCCGGCGGGCTCTGAACCGGCACTGAACCGGCACCGGGTGAAAGTTTACACCTGCTATCGACAGGCACCGGCGCGTACCAAACGTGTGGACTTGGGCCAGTGGAGATTTATTTCGAGCTTGCTGCGTTTAATTATTTAGCATGTATGCTATTTTACATCTTTGAATATAATTTACTTTCAGAAATCGGTGAAACAAACAAAGTCACTGACTTCCGAAATCAAAGCAATTTTTCACGATTCTTTTTTTTTTTTGCAAAGTAACATTACTTAATACCAAAGTTAGTGGTGAACTGGTGACCAAACAAAGTCTCCATAATGTAGTAACACAAACAGTCTCTGTTAAATGCTGAAATAGATAACAAGAACACAATTAATTATTTTGATAATTATAATGAATGCCTTGCCAGTGTCTATAAGGCGTTCCCAATCTCTGCCAATTTTTAAAAGCATGATAAAAAAACTGTATCTCTCTCCTTAAACAAATTTTTTATTAGGTATGTTAATTTAGTTCTTTCGCACTTGTTTCATGATAATTAAAAAAAAGTAGGTATATGTTTATATATGTGTAATATGTCTTATGTATTTATATGTATGTATTTATTTATTGTATATAATATGTAAATGGTACACCACAGGCTACCTGCAGTATTGTCTCTCCTTCCCCTTTAAATCCATCCAAAGGTTGTCTTTAAAAGATCGCTTTTAGCGATAAGACCGCCCATTGTGTCACCCCTTGTAAAGTGTTTAAATTTTTTGTATTTATGTTTTTTATGAATATAAAAAGTATTCTATTCTATCCAATTTTTTTTGTACACTCGCTAGGTAAAACTATAAATGAAAATACAAAAGAAATCCCGACACCGAAAGATAATCTATTCTTCAAATCCAGACGAGATACTCTTCTGAGATTTTCAATTGCATTGTAGCTCAACCAATAAAATCAAAACAGACTTAAAAAAAAAACTTAAAGACTACCCCAAATTATTTTGTGCGAAGTTCCAACATTTGTGTTTCCCTTAAATATTTCTAACTCGTCCGATACCGAATACTGAATTCCTGTTCGTGTCCTATTCCGTATTCAGTTGGGAGCGGATTTGATTTTATTATTTATATCCGACGTTAAAATAACAGCATGGATGAAAAATATTAGGTTTCAAATGCGTCACCCGCGTCTGCTGAATATTTTAATGTGGCGATCGATTTAATGTGTTTTTATAATGTGTTGCAGGCGCGACAGAAATAGATGAATGATACTGAATGAAAAGGTTGAAATGAAAGATTATTTTAACCTATTTCAAAAAAAGGAGGAGGTTTTTCAATGCGACCGTTTCAAATGGAACAAAGGGTGTTAAAATCTCTTAATGAAGCCGATCGGCACTTGTTCTCCCCCTCATTGCGATCATTTTCTTTTCTGCACCATATCAGGGAACCTTTTGCAGGAGCTCGTGGATAAATAATAACAGCTGCTCGGGTCGATCTCTAGGTTAAGCCGTGCTAGCCTAGGTTGGTCAATGGATGAGTGACCACCCATTACATACCGAGTTTTCTCCGAGCCTCGGAAATCACGTTTGGAAATTACAGTTTTTTTTTCCTACTCCTCCGCTATACTTTCTGATTAATTTCGTTGCGGGATCCAAGACAGTTAAATTCATTCTCTGGGACTTCGTCGAGTTTCATTGTCTCGGCGCTTTTCTGGTGGTCGCCACTGTTGATTCTGTTTGGGCGTGTGTGGCGGGCTTGACCTCCTCAAGTAAGGCCTGTTGACTTGAAAAATCTTGAAATTCACATTTATCCACTTACGGTATCGCCACAAGTAGTTCACTCAACAGTGACTGTCACCATCATCATCATCATTATTTTAGCCGAAAGACGTCCACTGCTGGAAATAGGCCTTCCCTAATTTTTAGGCAAATATCCGACCGTAATGATTGTGCTATTCTACAAACAGATGTCGATAATATGGTAAACTGGTGTGATAAGAATTTCATGTCATTGAATATAAAAAAGTGCCAAGTCATTTCATTCACGAAAAAGAAAAAAAATATAATACAATATAATTACCACATTGATGGAACTATTATTGAGAGGATTACAGAGATGCGGGATCTGGGGGTGATATTTGATTCCTCCTTATCTTTTAGAACCCACTATGATGTTGTATGCAGTAAAGCTAATCGCATGTTATCATTTATACTTCGGACAGCGAAACCATTTAAGCAGGCGAAGTCTCTTATAATCGTTTACTGCTCTTTGGTGAGGAGTATATTAGAGTATTGCTCAGCTGTTTGGTCTCCAATTTATAACATACATACGGATCGTATAGAAGCAATCCAGAGGCGATTTATCAGGGCTCTGTGCTCAAAATTCGGGTTGCGACGTAAGATACCGGAGTATGCGGACCGAATTCGAAAATTCTCTTTGGCAACTCTAGAACATAGAAGATGGGTGAGCGACTTGTGCACCTTACACAAAATTGTAAATGGTTCACTCGACGGCCAACTTCTCGAATATTTGGACGTAAAGGTGCCGACTCGATCTGTCCGCATACCACAATTGTTTAGTATTCCTGCAAGTAATAACAATGTATCCCAAAATAATCCTTTGCATAGAATGTGTAAAAACTATAACGCCATTTGCTCACACGTAGACATTTTTCATGATAAATTTAGCTCTTTCAAATCATTTCTTCTGAATTATAACGATGCATGATTTTATAGTTCGTTCAAGTCTTAATCGTAATTATTTAGTTCATTATTAATTAATTAATAAGTAATGTGTTAAAAACTTTATAACTCGTACTGAAATTTAAATTTTACCTTAAAAAACGAGGCTTTGTTATTTATGAATGTTGTGTACAGTTGTAACTGGACTTCAGGTCCACTTAATTTATATGATTAAGGGCATTATTTTGTATTGTATTGATCTGTTGTCTGTATCTGTACCTATTGAATAAAATAAAATAAAATAAAATAATGTCGGCAATCAGCAATAATTTTTGCTTTAATTACTTAGTTTGATGTACAGAATGCTTGGTTTACGGCTTCGTGATGAAGCTGTTTACATCCCTGACCCGGTACATCAATCATCAGGAGATCTCGAATATATTGTTGCTATTATTTTAAGGCGATTACACGAGCTAAACGCGAGTTTTATAATTACTAAAAGTATATGATTCACTGCTATAAACAAGACCAGAAAAATATATGATATTCTTCAGGATATATGCTAGCATGATACTGTTTTGAAAACATAATACAATTAATTTGGCTCGATAAAAAGAAATCACGAACTTACCTCTAAAAATATCTTTCAAACAATAAAAAAACATACTAATATGCATGCGATCAGTCTGATTTTTTGGCAAATAATTCTACAAGCAATATAATTAGCATGATACTGTTTAGTTTTTTAATCCAATCAATAGTTTTTTTGTAAATCGATCGAAACCACTCATTTCGCGCTATTTGGCCCGCAGTGGCTGACGTAACAACCACGTTGTAGTGCAAGCTGATTAGAACTTTATTCTAACAGCGTTTCAAACGAAGTTTGAACCACCACAAATAGAGTTGCTAATTTAGCTCGTATAGGCGCCTTAATATAGAGTTTTGATTTTATTCATGAAAGAAGACGAAAATCAAAGCAACAGAGCCTAAAACTTTGAAAATTCTTCATTAATTGCTTATAGATTACAGGAAAACCTATAAGAATTCCATCAATTGAAAATAAATTGGTAATCAATATAATACGTTCACTCATTTGACTTCGGCATTGTACGGAACCCTCTCCTTGGTCGGTTTTTTTTTATTGAATACAAGATTCTAATGTTACCTATATCTCTATTTTAAACATCCCTGTACTATTCAATGCATCTTTCAGCACATTATTTTGACTGCGTAGCATTGAGTCCTACCATAAAAACGAAGTCGTTTCCAATAATTTTAATACGAGAAAGAAAGTTACTTAAGTTTTATGTACGGAATGCTAGGTTGACTTCGTAAAGGGTCCGTTTACATCCTGAATTTACCACAACCCAGTACACTAAACTACCGAACGATGATGTATCGTTTGCAAACGTACGAGTTGCCCCACGTTCCTACACTGCAAGTTTGGCAGGCCTGAAGTTGATAACGTAGCTTGAGTAAGTTACCGTCCATCCTGAATCTGGGACTTGCGCATAAAACATTTGCACAAACGACACTTGCGCGAACCCACTGGCGGACTTTTGCGAGAACGAACATTTGCACGCATGGAAACTTGCGCGACTTAATGGCCACTGAGGTTTACGTGGTAGAATAAATATAACGTCACGACTGTTATTATTAGTGATTCTAGGTTAGAATCCTGAGCGTACCGAGGGATTCAAAGACACGAGATTCAAATAAAGTTAGTCTTGTGTAACACATACAACTTTTCACCTCAGCGGCGAGAACATAATTATACCTAAACAATACAAAACATACATACAAAACAATACATACAACAACATACATACAACTACATACTGAAATATAAATAATGTACAGATATAAATAATGTACAGATATTTTTCGCGAGGCTTTTCAGGCAGGAAATTCTATTCTGCATTTTTTACATTATGGTTCAATTTTTCGGGTGTTAAATAGCAGACTTCGTCACTGGACTCACTCACAATTTATTTATTTATTATTATTACTTTATTATCAATTTTTTATTGTATTTTGTAGCTAGCTTACATTGACCTAATCATTGCTAGCGTAACAGAAAATAAAACAATAAAAATTTGAATCCCGCAATTTTTAACCGACTTCCAAAAAGGAGGAGGTTCTCTATTCGACTGTATGTATTTTTTTTTTTTTTTTTTTTTTTTTTTATGTATGTTACCCGATTACTCGAAGACGCCTAAACCGATTTGAAAAATTCTTTTTTTATTTGAAAGGGTATACTTCCAAGTTGGTCCCATAGTCGCCAAGTCGGGATCTGATGATGGAATCTTGGCGAAATCGAGGGAACTCTTCAAATTTTATAGGATAACGTACAGCAATTTTTATATTTTCTACAACAAGTGAAGCATTTGCGTTTGATAAGAACCATTCTACCATCAGATCTGATGATGAAGCCAAGAGTCACGGAACTCCATAATGAGACAATGTATCCTAGTCGTGTTTGGGCTTGTTGTAATTGTAACGGTATGCACTTTCCATGTGAACCACTAAAAAGTGAAAAATAAAAACTTTTTTGCAAAAAATAAAACCGACTTCAAAAAGAAAAAGTGAAAAATAACTTTAGCTTCTGAAGTCGGTGACAAAAAAATTAAATCAATCATACAAACGTCACCGACTTCAGAAGCTAAAGTTATTTTTCACTTTTTCTTTTTGAAGTCGGTTTTATTTTTTGCAAAAAAGTTTTAATATAAAATATAAACAGTTTCTTTGTCTCACGCTCGCAGCAAAATCAAATTTTGCTCACTGTCTGTAAACAGCAAAACCTGCTTGTGCTGCTTGTGCTGACGTGAAAAAATTATTGCTGGGAAACGAGTTTTTTTCGGGATGAAATGTTATGTTTTGTCGTAGAACTCAATAAAACACACTCAAAATAGTGTGCTTATAGACGGATTGAATAGTATGGGGTTCGTGGAGATGTTTGAAGTAAAAATTACCCCGAAAAATTTGCTGAACAGTTTGTGAGAACTTTAAAGAATAGAATGACCTCCAGTGACGGAAGCCCACTTAAGCGCCGACTGTCGGAGTTTTTATTTACTTACCGGAACACTCCGCATACCACTACCGGCAAATCACCAGCTCAAATGATGTTCGGCAGGCAGTTGAACTGTGTACTATCAAATATCCGACCGAGCAAGACAAGAAATTTGCAATACCAACATGTGAAGGCAGACATCGCGTCATCAACACCTACATACCAGACAGGCGATAAGGTCTACATAAAACTGGAAAAAAGTAGCAGCCTGCTACAGTAACGACCCGTAAACACCGATACTCCTACGTGATACTTCTAATGGGGTGGAGCAAAGGAAACATGCAGATCACATGAGGCCGCGACTTGTTCCTGCAGCCGCATCACCTGAAAGTGTTGCAACAGCCTCAATCTCCTCACCATCCACATGCTTGGCACCATCACCTATGTCAATTCCTTCTGCATCTACTCCGTCCTCTCACATTCCATCCACATCAGAACCATCTGCATCACAACCATCTGCATCTTCATCATCATCCTCATCTCCAGCATTTGAGACACCAACAGCGACGGTTGCAGCAACTCTTCGGCGCAGCCAGCGTTAGGTGCGACCTCCACGTTTGATTGAAGAGATGTGAATCAACCACAAATGGGGAGGAATGAAATATCTATGAATTTTGTTTTTTTCAAATGTGACTTGCACTTCCTGTCATATTCAATTATTTGCCTAAAATGTGATTCATTTTAATTTTTAAATGTCTGTATATTTTTTTTTTGCCCGTAAAATTTAAATATGTAAATAATTTGTGAAAACATGAATAAAGGAAACAATAAAAAAACAAAAAATCAAGTAACACAATTAAAAATTAACAACATAGGTAAATATAATCTCACATCAAATCTAAATAAATGTCATGATCGTTAAAAAAATAAATTAAAATAATTAATCCGGTAATAGTTATTTATGATACTAGTGCGGTCACTTGGTTTTTACAAGCGAGTAGATGTGTTTGTAAATACCAATTTCTGCATGTGTGTCATACAACCTTTTTCAACACATTTGCGATAAAATTATTCATTATATTAGTAATATGAGTTCAAGCGAGGAATCAGATGTTAATATGGAATCTACTCCACCTGAAATTTTGAATGAGGTGCAAAGTGCAGAAAACAGTTTCTTGCCGCCCAAATCCCGAGAGCGCTATTTAATGATTTACAAAAAAATTATAGCGTGGTTAATATAATGAATAATTTTCTCGCACACGTGCAGAAATTGGTTTTTACAAACTCGTGACTATGGAAAGCCCTCGACTTCGTCTCGGGCTTACATTCGTCTACTCGTTTGTAAAAACTAACTTACCGCACTAGTATCATAAATAACTATAACGTCAGCCCCTTATTATAGCGGCGGCGGCGGCGTTCCGTTATTGCTAGTGATAAAGCGTTTTTCTTCTACAATAGTTGCTTTACCATACAAAGGGTATTTGGGATCACCTTTTCGTTCTGAAAACATTTTTTTGGAGTACGGATAATCCGTTAATTGTGGATAAACATTGGAATAAGTATTGGCGTATTTATGGGCCTTAGTGGGATCGATCGCTCTGACCTGTCTCCCGTAAGCTTTGACGCTGTAAACAAGTCCTACTTTAAATTCGATTTCGACATAGAAGTCTATCTTGATGAATCCTACTCCTGAAAAGCATTCGCCGCTCTGCTTGACCCCGCTGCAGTACCGTCGCAGTCGCAAGATTGGTGTATGATCAACTCCTGATGTTATTTTGGCGTTACAGTCCGCTCTGAGGACAACACAGCTGTATTCCACATCGCCGACTATTGTTAACTGTGAAACAAGTCAAACGTTAGTCGTTTTTTTTTTCATCTCAAAATCGCTGTTATGCAGTGAGCACACTGGCATTTTGGCCTGGATTATACTACAGAACTTCACAAACTTCAATAAATTATTTATTCAAAGAGCCTTCAAAAACCTAAAAAAAATGGCCAGATTTTCCGCTGTGTTCCAAACATCCTGAAAACTTTGACTAGATTATATTAAAAAAGGAAAACATAGAAGAACACGGCCAAAACCTTTTTTTTTTAATTTTAATGAAAAATGTAGCTAAATCGGTCAAGCTTTGGAGAAATAATCAGGGGACTAAGAAACGTTGTTTTTTTGTACTTTCATTGAGGGATTTTCTTTTTGAGTTTAAAAGCCTAAAGCTTTTTGAGTTTCCCTAGTCGCTGGATAGATGGCGCTGAACTTGGTAAGTTACTACAAGGAGCGGAACACCACATCATTTCACTTGGATGTAATGGTTGCATTCGGAAGCTTAAGCAAACGAAAGTCAGTCAACGAGATCTACAGAGTTCTTGGAAAGTATGTTTTTTTATTAATACTCAAAAAGAAAACTTCTCATTGGTATTTTCTGCTGTTGTCTATTTCGCGCTCTGCGCGTGCTCGGTTGGGTACTGCGCGACAGCAATACATTTTACCAATGCCTATTTTTCAAGTCTCTTGACCTCGGTGTTTCCTATTAAGTGTGTATATGGCTTAAGCTCTTTTTCACCAGCTCGTACCCATTCCGTGTATGTTAGGCCCTTCAGAAACAAAGCTGCCGCGTGAGACTGCACTCAAGTTCTATCAAAAGACGATTCGAAGTGGCGGCAAAGGATAAGAGAATAGAGCCCTTAAAGTTATTCTTAACCAGCCTTTGCCAGGGGCATCGCTCGCATTATGGTCGGAAATTATATACAATGTGTTTGGCTACCGGTTACCAATACTATAAGGGCATATTATTTACAGGGATAATGCAGCTTCCCATTACTGAGAAATAAAGGGTGTAAAAAACCCCGTATCGAAGCCGAAAGGCACTTGTTCTCCCCGTCATTGCGATCATTTTTTTTCTACACCGTACCTGGTAACCTTCTAGTTACGGAGATATTGGGGAGGTCAAAGTTCCAACTTTTTGACAAGTTTTTATCTTTAAACTAATATTCTAAAGCAGAAGAGTTTGTTTGTTTGGTTGATCGCGCTAATCTCAGGAACTAACTGCTCGAATTGAAAAAATATGTTTGTGTTGGATAGTCCATTTATCGAGAAAGGTTTTAAACTATATAACATCACGCTAAGATTATTAGGAGCGGAGCAGGAATGAAAAATGTCGCAAAAACGGGGATTTTTTCTTTTCGTTTTTCTCTCGTATGTGACGCAGACGAAGTTGCGTAGGTTAGCTAGTTTAAGTATAAAAGATTTTATTGTAAGATTTTTACTTTAAACATCTCCACGACCCCCGTACTAATAAATCCATCCGTCAGCACAATGTTTGGAGTGCGTTACATTGAGTTCTACTACACAACATGAATATTCACTCCAAAAAAAAAAGTAGTTTCCCACCCAACAATAATTTTTGCATAAAGTAACTTAGTTAGATTTACAGAATGCTTGGCTGATGGCTTCGTGATGAGGTTGTTTACACCCTGTACACAAACTTCACTTCTTTAATAAATTTAGATAACTAACGTTGAAATGATATACGGCCGGGGCCATTGCTCTTGGTTCGTAAGGTTTGCGAACAACCTCAGTGGTATCGGTGTACAGCTCTTGTACCATCTCATCCATGGAGCACGGACCAAATATTTGCACTTTCGATAGACCTGAAAACAATACGATACGTTAGTGGGTGTAGCGAGTAGGTCGTAGTCCGATCTAGCTGGTTACACCGCAGACCTCAAGAAACGGAAATGTGTCAAATCTCACTCATGTTTTGTACTGAATTTTCTATGCTAAAACATGTAATGCTGGCTGTAGCTTCTCGTTCAGAATTTTATTTTCCTCGCCTGCATATAGCTACCTAGTCTGTATTGTCCCACTGCTGTGCCAAATCTTTCCAATTCTCAAGGAAGACGTCCAGTTTGTCCAGACATCTCCTTCGTGGTCAGCCGCGACCCCGTGTCACTGTTGTAGGACATCATTCCTGAGCCTTACGGGCCGACAGTTCGTTCGGCATGCAACAAACATGTCCTGCCCAGTCCCATTTAAGTTGGGCAGCCTTTTGAGCCACGTCAACGATTTGCGTTTAAGAGCGCAGTATAGTGTTACGAGAACGATCCGTAGAATAGTAGACCATAATACTCGTATACAACGTGTAACGTTAAATGCGCAAAACCTGAAAATAGTTTAATCAGAATCACGGGCAGAATCAATTGAACCACTTTTTAATACAGGTCACAGTTTTCAAAAAAATCTTCATTAAAAATGTTGCCCTGTCTATTTATTAATAGGTGAAGCCATCACGTGCGCTAACCCGCCAAAATAGGTAAACAAACAAACACAAATGGTCGTCCAATTTAAATTTTCTCATACGCGGGATAATAATAATTCTTGCCAGTAAATCTAATTGCCAGTTGAACTAAAACAGCACATAAAACCTTTAAAAAATTTTAAATGTTTTTTTTCTCTCATAATTAGTTCAATTGAATTATAATTAATTTGGGGTGTCTGAGGTTTTGCGCATTTAACGTTACACGTTGTATAGAGTTCTATTTCAACTTCACTGGTGACTACCGACATTCGCTTCGGATTGAAGCTTGAAAACTTGAAGCCTGGTGACCCAACAGAAGAGCTCGTGCTTAATAACAGTCGCTCGGGTCGATCTTCAAGTTAAGCCACGCTTTCCTAGGCTGGACCATGAATGGGTGACCACATTACTTAATGAGTTTTCTCCGTGTCTCGGAAAGTACGTAAAGCCGTTGGTCCCGGCTGTCATTTGTCAATCTTTGACTGACCTCCAGTTTACCAAAGTCGTCTTGTATTTTCTTGTGAAGGTCAGATAGGCAGTCGCTCCATGTAAAATACTGGTATTCAGCTGCATTCGGTTAGACTGGAAGCCGACCCCGACGTAATTGGGACAAGGCTCGGCAGATGATGATGTAAATGCTGAACAAAGTTTACCAATCAGCGCGAGCAAAAATATATAGAATAGAATAGGCTGGGCTGAAACTTTATAATGTAATAAGAGTTACTGTTACTGCTAGCCTACATCATCCCACTGCTGGGCAAAGGCCCATGATTTCCAGTTATTTCGATCTAGGGCTAATTTGGGCCACTGCATGTTCATTGGTTTTGTCCAGTTCAACCCCCGCCATCTTCTGCAAGGTCTGCTGCGACGCCTTTTGGCTATATCAGGGCTCCAGAAAGTGGTTATTTTAAGAAATTTTAAATTAACGCGAGTAAAGCTGCGGTCAAAAACGAGTATAGTAATAACTGCAACAACTCACTTCTCCTCAACACAACGAGGTTTTGCGCTATTTTGGTGATAGCTGGTCTACCAATCCTCTGGACGTTGCGCCTCACCCACTCGTGGTACATGCCGTAGTCCAGAAACCTGGCAGGCGCCTGACAACCTGGACCGTGCACGCCGAAGCCGAGCTGGAAGTAAATTAAATAGGCTAGTTCCACCATCAATAATTTGAGAATCTGTTCAGTCCGTCAGTTAGTTATTGGAAAATAATGGACATGTATTTTTGTTTTTGTAAATCAATAACTATTGACAAAGGTAAAACGCACAAAAACTCTGGAGTCCGCTCGTGACGTCACAACGCACTAAAACTTATACCACGGGCCACGGCGTGACGTATTGAGAATTTTAAAATAAGTTATAATCCAACTGACGGGTAATTAGATTTTTAACCTCCGACGCAAAAACGACGGGGTGTTATAAGTTTGACGTGTCTGTTTGTGTGTATGTGTGTGTCTATCTGTGGCATCGTAGCAACCGAACGGATGAACCGATCTTGATTTTGTTTCTTTTGGTTGAAAGGGGAATTAGTCAGGAGTGTTCTTAGCTATGTTTCATAAAAATCAGTCCAAGAAAGAGGAGAGTCACAAAATGGAGGATTACATATTTATTTGACAACTCCCTCAATATGGGTATCAAATAAAAGGGCTTGACTAGTAGAATACTATACGCTATATCAAAATTCAAATCCAAGATGGCTGCCACCACGAAATGGTAATTTACACTTTTTATGTGTCGAGGGTCTTTTCAATTGTTACTTGTTTCAGTTGACAAGCCTACACTGATTATTGTGAAACAAAACACTGCTTGTAGGTGTCACACGATAGTTCGTGCATAACTGACTGACGGTTCGGTTTGACGACCCGAATGGCGTAGCGGTAGCAAGGCTGCCTCACGTTCTTGAGATCCTGGGTTCGGGTCGGTAGGAGCAAATGTTTGAGTTACGGTACATTTGTTTCCAAGTCATGGATGTTTATGTGTATAAAAATAAAATAAATAAGTAAATATCGCTGAACATCATACACAACGCAACGAGCCTTGTGTCGGGGACACCAGGACGACTGTCAAAGATCTACAAATGACAGCCCTGACCATCGGCTTAACGTACTTTCCGAAGCACGGAGGAAACCCGGTATGTAATGGGTCCATCCACAGACCAACCTAGGCAAGCACGGCTTAACCTAAAGATCGAACCCGAGCGGTTGTTATTTCTTAGCCACGGGCTCCTCGCTCAAAGATTTCCGTATGGGCCACTTGGGTTTTTTGCCGGTGTAATGAAGTATGGAGGTGAAGGAGATTTGTGTCTCCACAGTGTGCTTCGAATGCTGGAGTGGAGACCACGGACAGGACTAAATAATGTGGGAAGACAATCGACTAGCTGGACAGACGATCACATTAAAGTAGCCGGAAGAAACTGGATAGCCATGACTGCCAAAAGTGGAGGGATTTGGAAGAGAAATACACTCAGCCAAGGGTTGAAGAAGAAATGTTTTGTGTATGAATGCTATGATATGGAATGTTTAGGAAGTAATGATTATAGAGATGGAAGCAAGAGGAAGATATAGTAAAATTATTACCAGCTTCCATCGATTTTTCTGTTTAATTGTGAGTATGGCCCCGCTCCGCCAGATGCAGTCACTTCCCGTCACACTTCTGGCACAGGTGGTGTGTATTGGCCACATGGATTCAATATTCAGCTGAATAAAGAAAAATAACTCCTTTCAAGACCTCAGACTTGTCTTAAGCAACGCCTACTTGTGCCACTTGTTTCCGCAATCGCGACCAAACATATCATGCAGTAACTACTCCTTTAGACACAACATCCGCTTGATCGGAGTATCACCACTTGCGACACAAGCTGGCGTCGAGATGTGAAGAGATATTTCAACCTGGTTCATTAAATTTTTTATCCCTTGTCCTGTAGTACTCAGTGCAACACGTTTTCTTCTTCCATTCTCCCCTCTCAATCATGGCGGCCCCCTTTTTTCTTTAATACCATTCCCACACACATCCTTTATTATGTCCCATGTTTTATTTAACCTTCCTTATATCTGTAAAAAGATCTAAAGTGTTACCTCTGTCCGCCTGTAAAAATTCTGACACTCTTCTGCTGACACGATCTCCATCTTGTATATCTTCATCTTAGATCGATTGCAATCTGGGAAATATAAGTTTGTGTATTATTTTGCTTTCTTCGCTACGGTTTAAAGTAAAGATGGTGTTGTGACAAAAATGAAAAGAGTATGCTTAGATGATGTGATCATGTTGAGTGGATAATAGAAAGGTTGTTTTAAGCTTTCACGGTTTAAATCTAAACTTATATTATCACTTACGGGATATCTCCCGTGATTATTTATTATTTTGAGCTCCCGATATTTCGACGCTGTTGCAAGCGCCATGTCATAATCACGGAAGATATCCCGTAAGTGACAATATAAGTTTAATTGAAATGTTGTTTGTTATACGTATATGTATGTGCTGCTCTATTGTGTTGCTCTGTCCAATAACAAATAAATGATTATTCTATTCAATTCTTCTATTCTAATGTATTTAGACGACAGATGTGAGTGACAACTCCGGGAGAGGACGCTTTGGAAGCACATATGAGTATACTGACCATATTGGTGAGTAAAGTTCAAAAAAGTAATTTTTCGCCTTCAATCTTTCCATGCAGTTCATCATCTTCCTACCCTTGTCTCATGTTACTTGGGGTTGGCACATTTTTTCTTCCATTCTCCTCTGTCATCCGTCATGCTATCATTTACTACTTTATCTTTCATATCATTACTCACACTTTCCATCCATCGTTTCTTTGGTCTTCCTCTCCTCCTACATCCATCAACATTTATATTCGTTACTCATTTAGTTACATGCGATTCATCCCTCCTCATTACATGTCCATACCACGACAGTCGATTCCCTTTCAACTTCTCTGTAATTGGTGCAACTTTTAAGCTTCCTCTAATATACTCGTTCCTTACTTTATCCATTCTTGTCACACCACTTAGCTACCTCAACATTCTCATGCAATCTTTTAAAAGAACATAAAAAGTGTATAACTCTCTGGTGGAACTCAGTGCCAAGATCTGTCTTCCTGCTAAGCTATTGCTAGTTCTAAAACGTTTAAAATCTGGTTCAAAGGCACGCATCTCCCCTAGAATTGGGGCTACCAGATCCTAGACATTCAAACTTATAACTTCTTTGCCTACTTTCTGTCATGATCTCTCGGAATACGTACCTTCGGATAACACCATAGCAAAGATGTCTTTCTGGAACTCGAACAGCTTTGGTGGTGCGCAAATGGGCCGCAACGCTGAAACGATTTGATTACCATGGACCCAACAATTATATCCGTAACAACAAACTCATCAATTGAGATAGAGAACCCGAATTGTTCCTACTTCTTACAATTTCCTTCCAGTTATAATTTGAACAAGAAATTCACGTTTCTATGCAGAGATCTGGCAAGGTGATATTTATTTAATAATATTTTATGCACAAATGAAAACTGTACAAAGGGCGGGCTTAATGCCTTGGGCATTTTTTACCTTTGAACTTTTACTGGCAGATGAAACCTTTTTTTGGGTTCCGTACCTCGAAAGTAAAAAAACTGAAACCTTACCGAACACTTTGTTGTCTAACTGTCTGTATGCCAAGACCCTGTATCTCGGGAACGCGTGGAGGTATCGAGTTGAAAGTATAACTTTATACTGAAGTCCCTTGAAGCTGTGAAAAATACAAAACTTCCAAGTTAACGTAAAAGAAAGATACGCCCATTTATCCCGAAAAAAACGTAGGTATATTTCGACAGCTTCAAGATAATTGAATTAAACATCTTTAAGGACGCGTTCGCAAAATTGATAGGTACAGAATCGAACTACTACATTGACACGGCTCATACACACAAGTGTAGTGCACGACTACTATTCTCGCTACCGAGAAAAGTAAACTTGTGTGTATTGACTCGTGTCAATGTAGTGGTTCGATTGATTCAAGTGAACTCATTTTGATACTTAGAAAGATTCATTTTTTTACGTATTTATTTGGAATAAAATTATGGCACCAACATAAATATTTACGTTTTATATTTTTACGTTTTACCTCGGACTTGATGGAACGACCTGAAAGTGTACTTCGGTGACTGCTACTGGAACTCCTCGACGTGTTGGACTAGGTGAGCCGAGTTTGGGCTTGTTTTGTTAGTTATGATGAGACCTTACCTCCGGACTTGATGGAGCGACCTGAAGGTGTACTTCGGGAACTGCTACTGGAACTCCTAGACGTGTTGGACTAGGTGAGCCGAGTTTGGGCTTGGTTTGTTAGTTATGATGAGACCTACCTCCGGGCTTGATGGAGCGACCTGAAGGTGTACTTCGGGAACTGCTACTGGAACTCCTAGACGTGTTGGACTAGGTGAGCCGAGTTTGGGCTTGTTTTGTTAGTTATGATGAGACCTTACCTCCGGACTTGATGGAGCGACCTGAAGGTGTACTTCGGGAACTGCTACTGGAACTCCTAGACGTGTTGGACTAGGTGAGTCGAGTTTGGGCTTGTTTTGTTAGTTATGATGAGACCTTACCTCCGGACTTGATGGAGCGACCTGAAGGTGTACTTTGGGAACTGCTACTGGAACTCCTCGACGTTTGGACTAGGTGAGCCGAGTTTGGACTTGTTTTGTTAGTTATGATGTGACCTTACCTCCGGACTTGATGAAGCGACCTGAAGGTGTACTTCGGGGACTGCTACTGGAACTCCTCGACATGTTGGGACTAAGTGAGCCGAGTTTGGGTTCGTTTTGTTAGTTATGATGAGACCTTACCTCCGGACTTGATGGAGCGACCTGAAGGTGTACTTCGGGAACTGCTACTGGAACTCCTTGACGTGTTGGACTAGGTGAGCCGAGTTTGGGCTTGTTTTGTTAGTTACGATGAGACCTTACCTCCGGACTTGATGGAGCGACCTGAAGGTGTACTTCGGGAACTGCTACTGGAACTCCTCGACGTTTGGACTAGGTGAGCCGAGTTTGGACTTGTTTTGTTAGTTATGATGTGACCTTACTTCGGGACTTGATGGAGCGACCTGAAGGTGTACTTCGGGGACTGCTACTGGAACTCCTCGACATGTTGGGACTAGGTGAGCCGAGTTTGGGTTCGTTTTGTTAGTTATGATGAGACCTTACCTCCGGACTTGATGGAGCGACCTGAAGGTGTACTTCGGGGACTGCTACTGGAACTCCTCGACATGTTGGGACTAGGTGAGCCGAGTTTGGGTGCGTGTTGTTAGTTATGATGAGACCTTACCTCCGGACTTGATGGTGGATATTATTATCATTACTTATTTTTTCACAGAGTTTCTGAAAGTAGTCGCAGTACTCGTGATACAGAAGGATGTGACCAAACGAGTACTTAGAATGAATTTAAAACAGTTAATTTTTGGTTGCCTACGGCAAATAATACATTCGTGTTATATAGAAAACATAAATGGTTTCACCAAGTTTGAGGACAGGTGCGGTCAGTGGGTCGTGTTAGGGGCGACAGCTGCGCGTTACTAGGCAAGACACTTGTGTGTTTGCTATATGGACAGGTCCTGGCAAAATAAAGTATCAGTGCATAGAAAAAATATAATAAAAACTGTCAACTCCCAGAATTGATTGACCCAAGACAGGCAAGAAATGTGGAACTAAGAGCACATTCTTCACATATCCAACGAAATATTCTTAAAAATTGATACCGTTTGTTGTTTGTTGTTGTTAATCACGAAAGTACCAACCACCTCCAGGTCGCTCCATCAAGTTCGGTCTCATCATAACTAATAAAACAAGCCCCAACTCGGCTCATCTGGTCCAACACGTCGAGGAGTTCCAGTAGCAGTTCCCGAAGTACACCTTCAGGTCGCTCCATGAAATCCGGAGGTAAGGTCTCATCGTAACTAACAAAACAAGCCCAAAGTCGGCTCATCTAGTCCAACACGTCTAGGAGTTCCAGTAGCAGTCACCGAAGTACACCTTCAGGTCGCTCCATCAAGTCCGGAGGTAAGGTCTCATCATAACTAACAAAACAAGCCCAAACAAGGCTCATCTAGTCCAACGCGTCTAGGAGTTCCAGTAGCAGTCACCGAAGTACACCTTCAGGTCGCTCCATCAAGTCCGGAGGTAAGGTCTCATCATAACTAACAAAACAAGCCCAAACTCGGCTCATCTAGTCCAACACGTCTAGGAGTTCCAGTAGCAGTCACCGAAGTACACCTTCAGGTCACTCCATCAAGTCCGGAGGTAAGGTCTCATCATAACTAACAAAACAAGCCCAAACTCGGCTCATCTAGTCCAACACGTCTGGTAGTTCCAGTAGCAGTCACCGAAGTACACCTTCAGGTCGCTCCATCAAGTCCGGAGGTAAGGTCTCATCATAACTAACAAAACAAGCCCAAACTCGGCTCATCTGGTCCAACACGTCGAGGAGTTCCAGTAGCAGTTCCCGAAGTACACCTTCAGGTCGCTCCATGAAATCCGGAGGTAAGGTCTCATCATAACTAACAAAACAAGCCCAAACTCGGCTCATCTAGTCCAACACGTCTAGGAGTTCCAGTAGCAGTCACCGAAGTACACCTTCAGGTCGCTCCATCAAGTCCGGAGGTAAGGTCTCATCATAACTAACAAAACAAGCCCAAACTCGGCTCATCTAGTCCAACACGTCTAGGAGTTCCAGTAGCAGTCACCGAAGTACACCTTCAGGTCGCTCCATCAAGTCCGGAGGTAAGGTCTCATCATAACTAACAAAACAAGCCCAAACTCGGCTCATCTAGTCCAACACGTCTAGGAGTTCCAGTAGCAGTCACCGAAGTACACCTTCATCAGGTCGCTCCATCGAGTCCAGGACGATTAGGCATATATAAACCCTACTTACATACTTTTTTATAGCAAAATGAAATAGAATGAAAATCTTACGAGTACCTTGTCAAGTATCAAATTCGGTTTGTCGAATATTTTGTGTTTTTACAGCGATCTTTTTCAACTCGAGCCGCTCTAAACAGGCGATACATGTCCACTCTCGACGGGGGCCGCGCTCGGACTAAAGTTTCATTCCAAGTGCTTGTGCAATAAATCAAGACGGGTATTAGAAATAAAATAACCCTTAATGCAATCGATTAAGATTCATCCAGAATAGCAAAATATGTGAAAAAATAAGTTTCGGTTTTCATTTTTTCTGCGACTATTTAAAGCATTTAGATAAAAAAAAAAACTAACATTAAACATTGAATATGTTTGCCTACATATAGTATTTTTAAAAGTAGTCAAATATGATAATAATAGCACAAAAAATGTACATAAACTCAACCCGGTATCGTTAAATTTGTGGAAAATGGCAACGAAAGATCGATTTTACATTGTTAAAAAGTAAAATTTTCAATAATAAAGTACCGTTAATTTGAAGATGAAGAACCAATCTATACGATGTAGTTATTGGTTATATTGAATTTTGTTTTATTATGCTATAAAATGTACCGAAAAACAGCATAATTTTGCCTGATATGCAAACGCGCCCTTAATGTATAAAGATGGAAGGAACATAAATATAGTCACAATTATGGACCCTGTAGGGTACAGCATAGATTAAGTAAGTAGGAGAGAGGAGGAAGAATACTGGTTATTTATAGCAGTTAGTAGTAAATTATATCCACTAAAAACATTCTGTAAAAAAAAAAACTAGCCAAGTCTCGATGGAGCTGCTTGTTTATCTCTAAAAAGTAATGAAATCTAGACAAATTCGTGCCAAGTCTGAGGTTCCTTACTGCGATTTCTTTATTATTATAGTTAATGTTGTGTTTTTAGTCCACTACAGAGCCATATTTCTTATTTTCATACAGTAAAATTGCCAAATTAATTAAAACGTGTAAATATTTGACAGCTATTTGCGACGTTGCCAACTTTTGGGATATGCGCTCTCAACTTCGGAACTAAATGACCTACAGACTTGAAATTTTGGATTTTAAGTACGTGATTATAGCTTACTGGATGACGAAAATTTCTGCGTTCTGGTCTTATCCAGAGGTTCTCAAATAGGGGCCTAAAATGCGGCGAAATGGTTCCAGTAAAGGATGGTACGGCAGTGACTTGGCGGGGGCACTCCCGTGCCCCCCGATTTGCTAACGCAGAATTGAATTTAAGAGTTATTAATATTATTGTTTTATAGATTATATAGATTTATTAGAACATTATAAAACCATATTTTTTTTTAATTGTGTAATAATGTTTTATTAATTTCTCATTATTTTTATGTTTTACATAAGTAATTATTTTTTTATTTTTCCTAACGTTTATTTTTTTTTTTATTTTGTTTCCGCGAACCGGAAGACGATGCGTTGGAAGACCTCCCACTAGGTGGACCGATGACCTGGTGAAGGTTGCGGGAATCCGGTGGATGCGAGTCGCACGGGACCGGTCAATGTGGCGACACTTGGGGGAGGCCTATGTCCAGCAGTGGGCGTCTTTCGGCTGAGATGATGATGATGATGATGATGAATGTTTATTTGACACTTCATATTTGTATTATGTAGTTGTAAAAACAATTAGATAGTTACTCATAATTTATCATTTAAGTATTCGCTTATACTATAGCAGCATTTGCTTTAAAAGAAAAGCTTCAATTTATTGACAAAACTGTTATATTTATTTGAATTCTTTAATGCTTCATCATTTCATCATTTCAGCCGAAAGACGTCCACTGCTGGACATAGGCCTCCCCCAAGTGTCGCCACATTGACCGGTCCCTTGCGACTCGCATCCACCGGACTCCCGCAACCTTTAATGCTTCGGGTAACTTATATTACATTTTTATACACATGACGAAGGTACTATACTTGGAGTGCATTTTTAGACGCGATGTGGGTAAGTTTAGCCTATTTTTATATCTTAAAACAATTTTTGATTGTATGTCCTCTCTTTTTGTAAAGAATACTGGATACTTTTACTTACGCACGAACTTACAAACTTCAAATATATAGAGACAGGGTAGGGATAAAATCTTTAGTTCCTGGAAGTGGGATTTACAGCTATCGGTAACTTCAATATTTACTAAGATTCTTTGTAGTTTTTTTGTAGGGTAAATAGCGTGGGCGCGTCAGTGCTGTTGCCCCATAAGATGACACCGTATTTAAGCCATGCGTAGTACGTTACTATTGCAGTGCTCAACACTGCTGTGTCCGTTGTTTTTTTTTTAATTTTAATCTTTAAGGGGTAAAAAGGGGATGACATTTTGTTTTTTAAGTTAAAATCACTAATATCATGAAAATTTGTAGCGTATTTGAAAAATCATCCTAGAAGAGGGTAAAATAGAGATGAAGTGATTTAAGAAACCCGTAAATATTCAAGCTAACCCCTAATATTGGTCTTTACCTATGAAATTACCGTTTTTCATTAAATAAGTTAACGCTCTTTTGGCGGTTTCTTAGGTCGAAGTTTCCAGAACGGAAGCGGACAAACCAATAACGGGTGGTGCGATCGTTAGTAATGTTCGCTTCGTATACGTCGTTGATGTTGCGTGCCGCATCTGCCGCTTTGCTGCCACGACGGTACTCATACTCCATAATCACTCGAATTTTTAACGTCTTCATGATGACGAATAACGTACAAATGCGATGAAAACAGAACGCTAACCATTAAAAAAATGACTTATTTTAAAGAATTCCATATTTAAAAACAGAAAATAATTTGAACTTAGAATCCTTAGCAAAAACATAAAAAAATTGGCATTGAAATATCCAGTACGGCAGAACGGCAATTTCATAGGTAATAAGGACTTATCTACATCTACACTAATATTATAAAGAGGAAAACTTTGTTTGTTTGGTTGTAATGAATAGGCTTAAAAACTACTGGACCGTGTTTAAAAATTCTTTCACCATTCGAAAGCTACATTATCCACGAGTAACATAGGATATATTTTATCCCCGTACTCCCACGGGAACGGGAACTATGCGGGTGAAACCGCGGGACGTCCGCTAGTGAGTAATAAAGCGTAACTTTTTGGCGTCTTTTTAAAATCATTCCCTAAGCGGTTAAATGACGTTATTACGTAAAATTATCATCCGTAAACCGACTTTACAGACAACCATTTTTTTATTTAAAAAAATACATATTATATTTCTTACTGATTGTAACATGGTCGATTTCCAGCTGAATCAAGACTATTGCACTAAAGGTGTTTTTGGAATAGTCCGGGTGGTAGGTGTAAGCGCGAATAGGCACGCCTGGCCCCGAGGTGCAGTTATGTCCAAGGAGCACCCGCACTCTTTCCCTGAAAATGGTGAATAAAGGGGCTCAAGAGAATGGAATTTTGAGATGGAGCAGCAACGGCAGGTCTCTTAACCGTAGTGGATATGTCGCAGCCAATTCGTATAACACGCCATATTACATAATGGCGCGCCGGATTGAAAAAAACGTCGCCGTTATGTAATACGGCGTCGTCACGTTCAGCGGGATTGTACTGGCGATACGTTTGACAAAGCGGCGTCCAACAACGTCCGGAAATAAGGCGTAGTCGACGTAGCCCCGCTACGCGGGGGGTTCAGAACTGAGCTCGCTTCGCTCGCTTTCAAAGCGGCGTACCTATCGACGATGCGCCCGTTTGTATTTGGGCGGCACGTTTACGCCCCTTTGACGAACGAGAAGTGCTCATTCAATCGGCGTACTTTATTTCAACCGAATTGTAATCCGACTGAATGTGTAGACGCCGCATTACATAACGGCGACATTTTACAATCTGGCGCGCCTTTATGTAATAATGCGTGTTCTAAGATACATTATGGCTGCGACACATACAACGTGTAACAGAAAGGGTATAGTCATATGGAAGGATTGCTACAGACTATCAAACTGAACAACTTTCTCCATGGGTACGGTTCCCAAGTATTTATTTATTTAACACTTCAAGCACATTGTACAGAGGCGGACTTTATGCCATAGACATTCTCTACCAGTCAACCTTATGGTTCCAGGTATGGTGCAGAACAAGAAAATGATCACAATGACAGGGAGAACAAGTTCCTTTAAGCATGGTTAAGGGTTTTTTTACAACCTTTATTACATGCATGCTATTTCAAATTGTTGTAGAAATACAAAAAGCTCTGAAAAGCATTGTCACTTATCTAGATTTAAGATCATCGAGGCCTTTACCTGAAGTTATTTTGAGGCAGATTCTCAAATTCAAGGGCCGCTGCAATAACCATCTGTCTGGTTACGAGGACCACTGCAGTTGTAAACCTTCGGTTTTCTGTAGTAAAAGATTTATAACCTAAATTATTTTGTTTGTGACAACAAAAGAGAAAACACCAGACTCAAACTCTTTCCATTTATTTCAATTAGAACAATCTTGTAAATTGTAAATGATAAATGAGAAATGATTATCAAACACGTTAGATTGTAATCTCTCTAGCGAGGTTGTAAACTCTCGAAATATTGTCAACTGAACATACGGAAGTATCTCTGCCTCCATAATCGGGACTTGGGGCACCCCCACGTTAGGTTAGTTAGGTTCCATTAAACCCTACACTCGGAAATAGCCCCGCATAGCGGGGCTCCGTCGACTACGCTTTTTAGGGAAAAATAAAGTGTTTAAAGGTTAGGTTATATTAATAGGTATTTCTCAGGAATGGTACATCTCCTCCACACCGCGTGAGTTGACTACCATGGCATGCATTTCACGAAAAATAATGCGTGTTATTGTAAGCAGTATGTTCGTTTGACAATATTTCGAGAGTTTACAATCTCTCTAGTTATTTTACAATCTAACGTATTTGACAATTTTACGGTGACATATCCATACAAAACTGCACGGTCGACACTCGGCTCCGACCCACGGTCTAGCGTGACTCAAATTTTAGCCGATGTATGATACTTACTGTAAGGATAATACAAGACTCCAAGCCAGGGATAAGTCTCAATATGAGCGTTGCCCTCGTGAACATGCCAAGCAGGAGAATTGTCGAAACCGCATGTTGATGATGTTACTGAAAAACATTGTGCAGTAACAAATAAAGTCAGTAAACTAGCTAGCTACTGACGTTTCTTAACTCAAATCTTAAGAAAATGGGCAGCATGCGGTCGGTGATCCATTTTTAAACCGTTTTATGTAACTTATTTTTCTTTTATTTCTATTATGTTTAAGGTGTACTCATTACATAAGTGAAGTTTCGGCAGCAAATTGAATTGTATATTAAGTATAAATAAATAAATGTCGCTGGACATTACACACAACGCCATCAGTGCCACATTAAGGGGCCGGCGGAGCATGCGCTTTTCATACAAACGTAATCTATCTATCTATACTTATAATAAATCTGTAGAGAGGTCAATTCTGTACATGAAATATATTTACAAAATAACTATCGGGGGGTGATTAGTGATCGATACTGATGCCAAAAATGCAATCAGTAAAATTTTTGTCTGTCTGTCTGTCTTTCTGTCTGTCTGTCTGTCTGTCTGTCTGTATGTTATTTATAGAAAAAAAAAACTACTCGACAGATTTTAACGAAACTTGGTACAATTATTCTACATACTCCTGAGCAGGTAATAGTATACTTTTCATCACGCTACCATTAATAGGAGCAGAGCAGTGAAAGGAAATGTTGGGAAAACGGGAGAAGTTACTTGGTTTTTTTAGCTTCCGTCGCGTGTGCAGCCTTAATGGTTAAAGCTACATAGAAATCATGTATAACGGAAATATTCCACATAAAATTATATAAAAAATATCCCACGACAGCATATGTCTATCTTTTATAGTTGACTCACAATAACACGTGTAACTCCCGATAGCTTAGCAGTTCGGAGAATAAATGTGAATGTAAGTTTGTTTGTTGCGCTTTCACGCGACAACTACTGAACGGATTTGGATGAAATTTTGCACACAGATAGTTTATAACCTGGATTAAAACATAGGATACTTTTTATCCCGGCAGTAAGATTCCATGGGACAATAATCAAACTTCACGCGGGCGAAGCCGCTGGCAGAAGCTAGTACCAAAATAATATGAAAATCAAACATATTCCTAAAGTAGTGTGTTCTTATATATTTCGATAGGATTACAGAATATCTATGTTCCCAAATAAATATTTTGAAAGGACAATGATATAAAGGCGAGATATGAGGAATTTAATAGAAAAAATATTTTTCTGTTGTTTAAATCAGTGTCCATTCTAAATATGTGTTTGGGAACCTATATATTATGTAATGTAATCGTAATAAATACACACTACCTAAAGAATATGTTTGATTTACAAATTATTTTGGTATTACGTTTGTATGAAAAACGCATGCTCCGCAGGCCTCTTAAGCAACGAAGCTTGTGTCATGGACACCAGATAGTTGATATACTACACAGATACATTTTGTTTGTAAATACACACATAATGTACATATAAACATCCATGACTCGGAAACAAATGTCTATGCTCATCACAGTCATCACACGAACACTATGCTCCTACCGGGATTCGAACCCGTATAATTATTTATTTTCATAAAATTGTGTGTGTTGTATATAAGTGTTATAAAATGTTTTAGATCAGGACACATTCCGCCATAATAATAGGATGCAAATATAAAACATTTTTTTTTACATTAGGTACATTAAAATGAACAACGTATGTAGTGTTCCATTTAACATATGTATCAATACATACATATAGGTAAGTCCATTTGAATTATTTAATTACCCTTCACGAAACTGTCAACAAAGCATTCTGTACAATTGTGCATTAAAGTAAGCCTACGTGAAAATTTAAAGAACTTTGACCCCCAACATCTCCGTAACTAGAAGGTTCTCAGGTCTGGTATGGTCCAGCAAGACAAAAAAAAATTCGCTATGATGGGGAGAGCAAATCCCTTTCGGCTTCGTTAGGTTATTTTTACACCCATTATAAACCAGAAATACGCAATGATGAATGAATGAACGCAACACCACACTGCGCTCCAAAACACAAATTACTGACGTTACTCAAAAAGGCGCTAAGCTGAAGTGGGACTGGATTGGCCACGTCTGCCGCATGCCTAATGAGATGTGGGCCAAAATAACCACTTTCTGGAGCCCTGACACAGCCAGAAGGCGTCGCCGCGTCGCGGCAGACCGAGGTGGACAAAACCAGTGACCCACATTAGCCCTAGATCGAAACAACTGGAAATCATGGGGAGAGGCCTTTGCCCAGCAGTGAGAAGATGCAGGCTAGCAGTAACAGTAACAGTTTAAACCAGAAAAAAAATATACTAAAACAACTAAAAAAAAACGACTCGATCTGAACAGGTAGTTGATTAAACTGTTGTGTTTGTTTTCAAAAATTGAAGAATGAAGTAAAAGTAAAATGAAATCTTACCTGTACTTAAATATGACGAGAAACTGAACCAAATACTAAGGATAAGTATGGTGGTTCCAATTGCATTCCCGCACACAACACGTGATCTGAATTTTGGAATTTCAATGTACATAATAAACTGTTCTTTGACAACTCGGGGTCAAAAAACAGTGCCTACAATGAAAACCGCGAACTACGGCAGTGAAAATACGAATGGGTGCTGTCTAGCATTAAAAACACCCATTGTAAATGATTAATTCGTTTTTAAATAAACATTCAACGTTGTTATACAAACAGGGGTGAGTGTGTTTTGTTATAGGTGTCATAACATAAATAGTCCAGTAGGCAGCAGGTACATTTTATCTGGACAAGGTCGAAAACTCAGATCCCACACCCCACACCACCCCGTAACAATATCCTAAAAGTTCGTTAACTTCGGAGTTATGTCCAGCTAAGGCCCCTTAGGTATGTTTAACTGCCGACTGGACTAAAAAGCAAACACTATTCTATATTTATGTATTTGTTTTGATGCATTCCGATTGAGTTTTTAAAGAGTCTGACATAAAAATATAAAATTGTACACTTCAGAATTAAGATGGTACATACCTAAAGATTTTTTTCCCAAATCACAAGCAACTTACAAAAAGAAATGAAATCCCACCAAAAACATAATCATGTTAAATGTTGCGACGAGACCTTACGACTCGCACTTTCAAAAACCTATCAGCTTAACGTGTTTTCCGAGGCACGGAGGAAACTCGGTATGTAAGGGTGGTCAGCCATCCACAGATCAACCTAGGCAAGCACGGCTTAACCTAAAGATCGACCCGAGCGGCTGTTATTATTTTGCCACGAGCTCCTCACCTTACGGCTTACGCCCATCTAAACGTAGCGAAATGACCAAGCCACATATTTTGACCAAGGTGTAGAGTTTGTGATTCCGTGCCTCGGAAAGCACGTTAAGCTGTTGGTCTCAGCTGTCATTTGTCCATCTTTGACAGTCGTTACAGGTTGTCAGTGGTTCGAAAAGTCTGACAACCAGTCTTACCGAGTGATATCGTATTTCTCAATAGTAACTGGGTTGTGGAGGTCAGATAAGCAGTCGCTCCATGTAAAATACTGGTATTCAGCTGCATCCGGTTAGACTGGAAGCCGACCCCAACATAGTTGGGAAAAGGCTACGCAGATGATGATGTAGAGTTTGTGATGTTAGACCTTGTAGAGTTAGGGCGTATAGAGCGTCAAAATGAAGGGACCAAGTCTCTAATGTCCAATAATAATCACGGAACTATTTTACAATGACAGTGTTGTCTGCCAGGTCTCTCAATAAAAAACTAGTACTCTTTCGTAGCGGTCACTGAAAGGTCGATATTTGGCAAAGAAAATGCACAAGTTACTTCAAAAATATAAGTATAAACAACGCCTTATTGTACTTTTATGATCTTAATAACAAAGTTTGGATGTTTATACTGAACTTAGTATTGAGGGTAATAAGGAAGATATCACAATGAAGATAAGTTAGCAAAAGTATCATTTCTATTTTATTCAGTTTCACTGCACATAGTCGATATTACATAACATCCCTAAAGGGTTAGACAGAAATGTACTTAATAGTACACCCGCATTTCGCCAGATATGTTTAAGTCGCATGTTATAGGGAGCGAGCCTATTGCCATCAAACGGGCACAAATCCAGAATCCGTATAGCCGAGTGCAATTAGACAAAAAATACTCTAAAGGTGGAACGAAGTTTATAGTGCTCGGATTTTCATGGGACTTTTTTTATTGAGTGGAGACGAAAGTTAAAAAAAAAAATCCGCCGCTGTTCCAGCGCAACGTCTTCCGGTTCGCGGTCGCCACCCCAAAATTGTTCGGCGCCATCGGCCATCCGTTCTGCGTACTTTTTTTAATTTAGCATTTAATAATCTTAAAAATTGTGTAAGGTGGTCCTACTGCATGTTTCTGTTCTGTGATATAATACAGAACAATATAACAAGTAACATAAGTACTAAATCATGTTAGCTTTTGGAAACTTTCTTTTTTCAGAACTTTTTAGGGTTCCGTAGTCAACTAGGAACCCCTATAGTTTCGCCATGTCTGTCTGTCCGTCCGTCCTCGCTTAATCTCTGTGACCGTTAGTACTAGAAAGCTGAAATATGGTACCAATATGTGTATCAATCACGCCGACAAAGTGGTAAAATAAAAATTGGAAAAAAAAATATTAGGGTAGCCCCCCTATATGTAAAGTGGGAAGTGATTTTTTTTAATTTCAACCCTAACGTGTGATATATTGTTGGAAAGGTATTTAAAAATGATTACGGGTTTACTACAATCATTTTTGATAATGTCAATAATTTCGGAAATAATCGCTCCAAAAGTAAAAAACAATGTGTGTGTCCCCCCCCCTCTAACTTTTGAACCATAAGTTTAGAAAATATGAAAAAAATCTGAAAAGTAGAACTTTATAAGGACTTTCTAGGAAAATAATTTTGAACTTGGATGGAAACAACAGTTTTTGTACAAAAAAGACAAAAAGTTGTACAAAATAATTTCTGGACTAAGTTTGTAGTAGGTACTTATAATCGTATATGCAAGCATTTTTTTTAACTTCGTTAACATATTTTACTATCCTTTTTTTTTTTTTTTAGGATTGGTAATCATCAAATGACTTCTCCCACTCTGGGCGGAGCGGGAGGGAGTGTCAGACTCTTACTGACTAAAACCCATCCATGTTCCTTCCTCGCCCTTTACGTTCAGGTTCCGGGGCCGCGGTATCTCTTTCGAACAGTCCCGCAACCCCGGCAGGCTTCGGCCCTTTCGGGCCCCTCTCTTCTGCTGACATCTCTTTGAGGCGCGCGTGGAACACGAACGCGCCGTCGACACGGCCTGTCGTCACTAGACGGACGGACGGCTAGCTAGCCCATAGCTAACCGTCCACAGGCCCGCATCTACGGTGGCCGGTAGCCACCACATGGCCCCCGACGCCCGGTGCGTCTCCCGCGGCGGCCGGGAAGAGAGGCTCTCTCCCTCTCTTGTTCCGCCACCTCCTTCGCCAGCATGACTGCTTCGCAGAAGGAGGTGACGGCTTCCCATTCCGTCTCGCTCCGGACCATGGATTGAACCAGGGCCGGACGCGAGAGGTCGCCGCCGCCGATCGCCGCTACGAGGACACGGCGGTGCTCCGCCCACGCAGGGCAGACTTCCACCGTGTGCTCCACCGTGTCCTCCGGTCGATCCTCACAGTGGAAACACCCGGGCGTTTCCTCCCGCCCGATTCGGTGCAGGTACCTCCCGAAACATCCGTGTCCGGTGAGGACCTGCGTCAGGCGGAAGTTGAGGGCGCCGTGGCGCCTCTCAAGCCACTCCTCAAAGAGAGGACTTACCGCCACTATCGTGGCGTACCCTGCACGGGGTTGCGACAGTCGCTCTCTCCATGTCACCATGAGATCGCGCCGGAGGTCTGTCCGCTGAACGGCAATTTGCCGCGGCAGCGGAGTTTCCCCCCGGCGTAGTGCCTCCGCGCGCCATTCGTGTAGGCGCGCGAGGACTATCGCCTCCAGATCCCATGGCGGCAATCCGGCAAGCAGGCCCGCCGCCTCGCGGGCGATCGTGCGGTATCCACGGACCATTCTCACGGCCACCACTCACAATTCAGATAGTGGGCGGCTCGCCGCCTCAATATTTTACTATCCTGAACGTATCTTTTTTCAAACAAAAAAAAAAAAAAAAAAAGGATTATTAAAAATCGGATTGGATTGAACACTTATTATGACGGACGGGAAACTACGGAACCCTACACTGAGCGTGGCCCGACACGCTCTTGGCCGGTTTTTTAGTAATGGCTTCCGACTATGAGGTTTATTTACACAACATTTACGTTTACCAAGTTCGGACCTTACATGGACGATCATAATGGGTGTAAAAAACCTCTCAACGAAGCCGAATTGCACTTGTTCTTCCCCATCATTGCGATCAGTTTTTGAATATCTCCGTAACTCGTGCCGGCAAAAAGCTTGGTGGTGCTCTCAACATATTATGTGGTCACTAAGCCGGCGATGTCTAGCCCTGGCGTCAGACTGAAGCCCTGACAGCCTTAAAAGAATTATCTTTTGCTACTGCGAGCCTGGACACTGACTCACTGACGGCGGGTAACCCTCAACCCTCGGGTAGCAACCATATTCTCCAAGCTTGGCGTCTACAGCGAGCCTGTCACTCTAACAGCAAGAAATTGAATGCCTATTAATAAAATTTCTGCAACAACATAGAACGTAAAATCAAGCGATCAACTTGTATAAATCTAATAACAAGTTCCAAGGGACAACTGGCCACATTGCCCAGACCAGACCCCAAGAGATGGCGCTTTGTACTGAGCCGGCTCGCGGTTCAGACCGTAGACAATCGTATTAAATGATTGCTAGCTTAGGTAACATGCAAACGAGACATGATAATCAGTGTCTAATTTATATCAGAATAAATGAAATTATTATCTCAGATGTGTGGTGTAACGTGTAACGCATATACTTAATACCTATACAGGGTGCATACGGTAAACGGGGCAGTAAGGGGAAGTACCTTGCTCTGAAAAGACTGCTCCTAGTACCTAGTCTTTATCCCCATTTGCAGATTTCAATAAAAAATTACAGTTCGCAAGAAAATGGCCATATCACGCTAAATATTTTTTGATGCCAATCGATTCTATGGTACAGGGTGGATACTGCCGTATCCAAAAAAAATGTATAGAAAATAGCTTCTGCCAGTCTTTCTTCGTTTCCATGTGGTTGGTGCCTAAGCTGGTGTCAGAGTTTTATATCCGCGTTACCTATCTGTCTCTCGGAGGACTGTGATTCATAGAAGTAACAAAAACAAACTAATAAATAAGTCTTTGGGGACTGCCGATTCGATAGATGTAAAAACTCGTAGCCAATCTGCTACGGCTACGTCGTAGCGGCGCTACGAGAACCTTGACGGTCACGGGAGTTCCATGATTTTTGTTCACTGAAAAAACCGACTTCACACAAAAAAGTGAAAAATAACTTTAGCTTCAGAAGTCGGTGACCTATATTTGATTGATTTAGTTTTTTTGTCACCGACTTCTGAAGCTAAAGTTATTTTTCACTTTTTTGTGTGAAGTCGGTTTTATTTTTTGCAAAAAAGTTTTTATTTTTCACTTTTTAGTGGTTCACATGTGCATACCCTTTCACAGCGTACCAGCGTGATTTTTTGTTATGAACTGGTGTAAACAATAGACAGACATGAGATTTCAGCAATCCCAGTAAGAGACACACATTTGCTACATTTAATGAGGAGTTCCGTTGCCTTTCTCCGAAGTTTTTCATCCAATCTTTACCAAATTTAAATGGGATCACTCCGAGAAAGTAGTCTTTCTAAAACTACCCAAATCGCTTCTGGTGTGCCTATAAAATTTGAAAAGTTCTCTCTATTTCTCCAGGATCCCATTATCAGGATCCTGACTTGATGATTATGGGAACTTCTGGGAAGTATACCCTTTCAAACAATTAAAAAACAAATTCGGTCCAGTCATCTTCGAGTAATCGGGGAACATTGAATTGAGAACCTTCTCCTTTTTGAAGTCGGTTAATAACGACGTTATGGTACGTGACCCAAATATCCGGATAGCCTTTAAAAGATTTGGCCGAGTATCGTTAATTTGCTTCTAAGAATTGAAGAGCTCCGTTCCTTTGTCATGGATCCCATAATCAGAACCTAACCAAATTCTCATCAAACTACCCTTGAAGTGCCCTTGCCAATAAAATAAAAAAAAACAATACATGTCAAGGTAATAGGCTTATCCCCAATAAATGGAACTTAATACACCTAACTGTCGAAATCTGGGAATATTGTACACATCTGCGTACCCCCTCAGAGCATACAGGCGTGATGTTACGTCATGATGCTGTATAAACAATAAACATTCAAGCGATTGCAGCAGTTACTGCAGATTTGCCGTGTATTTTTGAAGAGTTCCATTGTATATCTCCGAAGATCCGGATCAGATCTTCAGCAAATTAAAATATAACCACACGGGAAGCACCAGCTTTCAAATGAAAAAAGAATCATCAAACTCGGTTCACCCAGTCGAAAGTACTGAGGTAACAAACACTGTCAAAATCTGGGTGTACTGTACACATCTGCGTACCCCCTCAGAGCATACAGGCGTGATATTACGTCATGATGTTGTATAAACAATAAACCTACAAGCGATAACAGCAATCACTGCAGATTTGCCGTACATTTTTGAGGAGTTCCATTGTATATCTCCGAAGACCAGCATCAGATCTTCAGCAAATTAAAATGGGACCACATGGGAAGCACCAGCTTTCAAATAAAAAAAGAATCATCAAAATCGGTCCACTCAGTCGAAAGTTATGAGGTAACAAACACAAAAAAAAAAAAAAAAAAAAAAAAAAAAAACATACAGACGAATTGATAACCTCCTCTTTTTGGAAGTCGGTTAAAAAGTGCTCAACTCGCATAAAGAAGTTTTCACTTCAACAAAGCTTTTCTGAGACATTTTGTTTGTCCGTTAGCTAAATGTCGAACATGTTACCTGTTAGTATATTATAGAAAACGGGTTTCATCCCTCCTCAGTACATGTCCAATTAATCATGACAGCTTTCATCTTTTCTATAAAGGCGCCACTTTCAAACTCATTCCACTTTATCCGTTCTTCGTAGATCTGTCCTGTCTGACTAAAAGTCGTTCATCTGCAGTCGTCCTAACGATCCCCTTGTCAAAGTATCTAGGTCTGAGTTTGATGTAAACTGATTATTTCCATTCCGATCTAAGGTCTGTAGTTTACGCCTAATTGGGGAGACTGAGCTAAAAGGGGAGAAACTTGGAATTAAATTAATTAATGTACCTACATTCATTGAAACTAGCTAGCTAGGCACGGTCGAACAAGCTATGTGGTTTACATTTTACAATGTAATTTGTGGGTTAAACTGTAAACTAATAAATAGCTTGTTGGCTTCACTCGCATTATTGTTCAGAATTATCTCGCATTAACGCTTAAGTATAATTTATTTTCTTATGACACTCGTAAGTAATGTAGCTTTCCATTGAAGAAAAATTAAAAACGCAAATGCACATATTATTACTGATATATTAGTCCTAATTAAACATAACCCTTCCTTGCCTGGTCGGTCGGCTAAAACTATCTTAAAATCAACGGTTAAACTGTACTAATCTCATGATTTTTTCCGCGTTATTTCTTCACACACCATTTGGCTGCCTTGTTGATCTATTGGTCGCAATAGGTTCGCCCACTGTAATATGAGACTTAAAGAAAACTGGTGAAATGTAGGTGCAATAGATATGTATTTCTTCACTACGCCGTTGACATTCTCGTTCGCACCGTTCACTCATTCATAATTCACTAGTTCACTCAGACCGAGACCCCACAGGGTTACGTGTCTATAATGCTACTAAATTGTAAATGACCGTTTCGACTTTGAGTGAACTTCGAAATTCGACTGTTTTAAATTATTCACGTTAAATTGCCTACGTAGTAGCTAAGGGGGTGTGTGGCTGAATAAGTAAATAATATATACGTAGACTAAGAGTCCGAATTAGATCAACCTTCACCCATCTGTTGGCTGAACGAAAAAATAAAAACACTGGGATTATATAAAATTTCGACAGGCGTCTTCTTGGCAGATTTTACTTAGTTAACCTGTAAAATTTCGTGTTTGTAATAAATGAATCAGAATTTTAATAGGTTTTAACATATCCCAAGAGTTTCTTGTTTCTTAGGTCTAGTACCCACTTTCTAAATGACTTCATTTTAAACTAGAATAAGCCCGCCACACTATTCCCAAAAAAATTCAACTACTGAAAGCCACAATCAACAGTGCCGACCACCAGAAAGAGTCGAGACAATGAGGCTCAACTAAGTCTCAGAGAAACAATTTGATTGTCTTGGATCTCACCACGAAATAGAATAGAAAAGAATAGTGGAGGAGTAGCAATAACATATTTTTTTATTCCCTCCACATCACCAGGAGACAACTAAACAAGGCCAATAGACGGACAAATATAATAGTATCACTAATTGGTCTTCAGTGATGAGCTGTTATTTTTGAAGTGAAAACTTCATAAGCGCGTTGAGCACTTTTTGAGTGAACAAAATCATGGAACTCGCGTGACGCAAAAGTTAGCTAAGGCAAAACTGCTTGAAGGCTCAGAAATTTCTAGTTTCTACAAGGTCCGTATAGTAAATAACTCCGGATGAAACCCCATACACTATCAAATATGATGTGCTTATTGTTCATATTCACAGTCAGTCAGAGAGATTGTTGTTGTTGTTGATTTTATTTGATTAACATATAACTTATTATCAATTCCCAAAAAAATATTTTTATATTTGGTAAACAGATGGGTAAAGGTCGAATTGACCGGGATCTTGTACTATAAGTAGAACCGCTGAGAGCCGTGTTTGTTAACACTTAATTTGATTGCCGATGTGATTTTAAGGTGAGTGAGAGGTACATTTTTCGAACCGGTTTGCGAATGATAGTTTGTTGTATTGATGTGGCTTTTAAGTCAAAGTCAAAACATTTATTGCGAACCATTCTCCTTCGATTGCCCTTCTCATTTTAAAACCGGTAAAACCGGTTTTTAATAACGGTTCGATACAGCTTTCGCGTTTGTTAAAGGACAGTGCTCATGGATATATGGAATCCTGTACCATGCTGCGTCAAAATATAACTTTGTTTTAAAGTGTCTACACTTATCATATTAACTCATACAAAAGTTAGTTTTGTAAAAAAAAACGGAGTTTCGGAGTAATTTTATAATATCACAGATTACCTCGAAACCCTGCAAGTAGAAAATGAGCCTTTTGATACATTCGTTTTGCCGGGTGACTGGCGGTGTTATTCGATTGACCCTATGACTTGACATATTTGCAGAATAAACAGAAATAAGTTCACAAAATACAAACAAAACCTTCACAATACAATTATTAATTTACCTCAACTATAGGTATGGACGTAAACGTCACAACAAATTTCAAAGTCATTTAGGGATGAGATCATTAATTCAAAATCTTTAGTAAGAAAATCGATTTTGTGGCAATTAGTAATATCAAATCGATTTGGTGTACCGCTTTTACCTAATTGTTAATGTTATTAAACAAAAACAAAACAAATGTTATACTAACAATTCGTTTTAAATGATTTTAAAGCAAACGGTACAGGTATAAAATAATAAAAAAGAAACGGTTGGAATGACCAATAGTCGATTTATCAAAATAGTTTCTATAACATTCTACATCTCTGTGACGGGTGGTGTGAACGTCATGTAAAGGGAATTAAACAATATTCATACTTTTATACCTTAAATTAAATTCCCAGTTCAAAAATCAAATCCCTGACGCGTAATGTCGTAAACAATTATGAAAATAATTACTATAAAATTTTAATCTTGAGGCATGAGACTTTTTGGTACCACTTTTGGGCATCTCCTTTAAATAATAAAAGTGTAAAAAGAAAAGATGCGTGGCAGTCTTTGGGGAGGGCCGATAGAAGTGAAAACTCTCCGCTGCGAGTGCTACGAAACGCGTACATGACATAATTTTTGCGCGTTGTTCACTCAAAAAGTGCCCAACGCGCCTAAAGAAGTTTTCACTTAAAAAAAGTGACGCACATAATTTTATTTCTCGTATTCTTCTCGGCAAGACCTCTCATTCAGAAACTCATATCATGGGACTGCATACAAAGGTCTGTACTAGGTAATACGATAGCCCTTAGTAAGACTGGTTGTCAGACTGTCGTATGACCTGTATCGACTGTCAAAGATCTACAATTAATGGCAAGGAGTAACTAAACTCAGTATGTAATGGATAGATCCACGGACCGACAATAAGCTAGTGTGATGTTTTCTTAAGTTATGTGTAATTTATTCAATGTCTAAATTACAGTCGATATGCAGAGATGTGACTTATCTTAGATACAAGTATCTGAAATACAGATACAAGATACAAGATACGTATTTCCATCTTGTATCTCAAATACTTTTTTAAAAATCATTTTGTATCTTGCATCTAAACATTTGGTTTGGTATCTTAGTATTTTTTAAATACTGTTTCTGATAAGATACTTTTAGAAATATGTTAGTAGACTTTTATAAAATATTTGCAAATAAATGTTTAAGAGCTTAAGAGGGCTATCACTATTTTTCTTGTATTTGAGTGTTAGAAGTTATAACACGCTTATACAAGAAAAAATGTGATATTTATTTTGAGCACTCCACAGGAAATTAATCAAAGTAGAGAATTTTCAGTTTTGATTTGTGATTAGAGTTAAGGTATGGCCACAAAATTAAAACAATATATATGCTCGAGAAAGTTTGATTAATTCTCTATGGAGTTCTCAAAATAAATATCTCAATTTTTCTTGTGTTAGTGTTAGACTCATAAAACACCAAAATACTAATAAACTAAAAAAACCAAACTTAAACGAAACAATATTTTGTTTCGGTTAAGTTTGGTTTACTTATCTCTCTCTCTCTTAGGTTTAGTTATATGGTTAACTTATATTCATTAAAATAAAATCTTGTTTTCTTACAAAAGTATTTTCATCTTAAAAAGTATTTACAAGATACTTATTTTGTATCTAGTATTTCAGATACTATTCTCGAAAGTATTTTGTATCTGGTATCTGAAATACTTAATTTAAAAATATCTTGGATTTTGTATTCCAGATACTTTGTGCAGGGTATTTTGTAAATCTCTGCCGATATGAATATAATTTATAACCTACAACTTCAGCACTCACAAATAATGTGGCTTTCTGCCAGAAAAATATTTTTTAGAATTAATTCATTACTTCCGGAGATTACCCCCAAAACATCTCATATTTAACATTATAAAACTCAAAACCCAAATCATTTGTTTCAATTAGACCATTACGGCACTTTTGAATGTCAAGAAAACACAAAAAAGCGAAGCGAACTGTAGTTGTACTTTCTAAAGCGTAGATCTCTATGGAGAAGAATGGTCAAAAAACTCCATGAACTGTCTTCAATCAAAAATGTTGTTTAAAATCTATAGTATAGATTTATAGCTGAAACAAAATATGGATGAAAGGCCCAACATATACAAAATACACGCGTTTCCAATCCTCCAGAGTGTAACTTAAAAAAAACCCTCTTTTCCTTTGAGCAACACCTAAAAGATGGCGTCTTTTGTTTTGGCGCCAAGCGACGAGCAAAATTCTTGATTCGCGCCTTCGGGCAATATGACGTATACAAGCTAGCACAAACATAACCTCACACATCGAAAGTATACTTCCAAGCGATATTGAACTTTATCTCGGTGGTGTAGAGAAAGCAAGGATGTGCATTGATAGTAAAGTTAAATTAGTGATTTTGCACAAAAGACTGATTGTGGCAAAGGAAGCTTCACAAGTAGTACGTTCCTTTGTAATAGTACGTCGAAGGTGCGTCCCCAAAAGCGGTTTGTTGATTGTTTTGTGCATTTTTATTATATGCGCCTATCTCGGTTCTCTTAGAAAATATCGCCTTTTGTGACTACTGAAAAAATGTTTAAAAGAATTGATGAAAACATTTTTACGTTGGTTGTTAAAGTTTTATTGTGTGTCCTCGGTTTTATCGCGGTTGTAAAGGTATTTTATGTAACTTTTAAACTTTATTTGACAAGCCATGTAATGTTATTTTTTGTATAATAACACCATTTCGTCGTAGTGAAGATTTCCAAATTATTAAAAAAGAAAATATTTTAATAGAAGAGAGTATTAAACTAGTCAATACTTACCATAACGCGTGTCGTCTGGTGGGCCAATGCTTCACAGTAGTAATTGCTGTCGGGTTTTTCTATTTATTAATATACTTATTTAAATGTTTAAAAAGGTATATATGCTTATATACTATATGCTCTCAAGTCGCTAACGCGATTCAGAATTTAGATATCAGTTCTTAATTTGTGTCATAGACGATGCTGTAGTACTTTTTTGTAATGCTGCTACAGTCTTAAGCAATAGAAATAAGATAATAAGAAAAGTAGCAATGCATACCAATTAATCATATATGTATCAAGGGTGTGAAAAGAGCCTTAACGAGGCCAAAAGGCACTTGCTCTCCCCGTGGTTACGATCATTTTTTGTCCTAGACCTTACCTGGGAACTTTGTAGTTACAGAGATATTGAAGACATGCTAAGTACATGTTTTTATTCATGTAAAATTGATTAAGATGACGTAGACCGAGTGCGTTAGCTTAAGTTTTGCCGTACCTAAAACTTAATCTCGCCCCAAAAAAAAAACAGTTTCCCAGCGATAATTTTTAAAAGTTACTTAGTTTGATGTACTTACAGAATGCTTGGCGGTTTCGCTGATAGTCTTACTAGCACTCATTGTGTACAGAACTTAAAAATGAGGATAGATTCGTTTTTTTTTTAATTCATGTTTCTAGGGATTTTAAATACTAATGCAAACAAAAAAATCTGGGCAGTCTTTGGGGACTGCCTAGATTTTTGAAGTGCAATCAAAAAGTACATAGGGCCCGCCCCAGTCGAAGCACTTCTACGCGTTGTGCCCCGCGCACGCCATGTGGTGCTACGCCGTAGCGGATCTTCTACGAGTGCTACGGAAACCGTACGTGAAGGTCACGCGAGTTTCATGATTTTTGTCCACCCAAAACGTGCTCAAGGCGATTATAGAAGTTTTCACTTCAAAAACTTTTTTGCAAAAAAATAGAACCGACTTCTAAAAAGTGAAAAATAACTTTAGCTTCAGAAGTCGGTGACCATTGTTTGATTGATTTATTAAGTTTTTTTGTCACCGACTTCTGAAGCTAAAGTTATTTTTCACTTTTTTGAAGTCGGTTCTATTTTTTTGCAAAAAAGTTTTTATTTTTCACTTTTTAGTGGTTCACTTGTGCTTACCCCTTCACAGCGTACCGGTGCGGTGGCGTGATGTTATGTTATGAACTGGTGTAAACAATAGACAGACAATAGATTTCAGCAATCCCAGTCCATTTGCTATCATTTGTTGAGGAGTTCCGTTCCATATCTCCGAAGTTCGTGATCAGATCATGACAATATTTCTATGGGACCAACTTGGAAGTTCTTCAAACAAAAAAAGAATTTTTCAAATCGGTTCAGGCGTCTTCGAGTAATCGGTGAACATACATAAAAAAAAAAAAAAAAAAAAAGATACATACAGTCGAACAGAGAACCTCCTCCTTTTTGGAAGTCGGTTAAAACAAGATACATACAGTCGAATAGAGAACCTCCTCCTTTTTGGAAGTCGGTTAAAAATGAACGAACACTGCCGCTGCACTAATAGCTACAGCGCGCTATAAGTTTTAGTGTCAGACTTAAGGTCGTGGCTCACTTGACAAGCACAGCACCAGCACGGCACCAGCACAGCTCCTGACCGGCGTCGCCTCGAATATAGGCTACGGCGCGCGGCAAGCTAGGTGTAAGCACGCGGTCGCCTCGCTTGCGGCGCGCGGGCCGCGCGCGGTCCCCTCGCTTGCGGCGCGCGGGCCACGCGACGGCCACTCGCCGTCCGCAAGGCGCAAGCTCGTAGTCCGCACGCTGGTAGTAATAGTCCGGGAGGTAGCATTGTATTTCAGGTATTATCTCTAGTAATTATATTTTGTTAACGTGGATTCGTGGTTTAATTCACCTACCCCGCGAACACCCTTTCCATTACAGTTCTGAGATTTTTTTAAGTCCAGTATATGTAAACTATTTACAAAAAAGTTTCAGCCGGTGTACTGTAACGATTGATTCAGTTATTGTAACATAAGATCAACCTTCGATTACAACAATATCAGTCGGTTTATTAGGGCTTTCTAACCGAACTAGGTTTAGTGTCGTGGGCTCTCTAACTAAATTTGTAACTGGCCATACATTAAACAAAGAGTACCCACGACGTGGAGAAGCATGACGGCGCAATGACATTGTTTCGCGGGCCACTCGGCGTCCGCGCGCGGTCCCCTCGCTTGCGGCGCGCGGACCCCTCGCTTGCGGCGCGCGGACGGCGCGCGGTCCCCTCGCTTGCGGCGCGCGGACCGCGCGCGGACGCCGAGCCGCCCGCGAGGCGAGTTGTATGGTAGCGGCAAGCGCGTTGACCACCCGCCGTAAGCTTTTTCATATGGACATTAAAAAATATGTTATGCGACACACGATTTAATGCTCTAATTTGAATGGCAAGTAAATTGCTGGGTTGGAGCGGTGCTGGTGCGGTGCTTGTCAAGTGAGCCACGACCTTTACTCAGACTTTAGATTTAACTTAGTACCTAATGTACTGTTAAATATTGTTCTTTTTACTTGGAAACCCACTTACATAGAAAACAGTAAGTAATGTTGAAACTATAGCGTTTTGAAGCAACTCCACGTATGTAAGCTAACTATATTAATAAATTGTTACAAAGAAATTGAAATCTTTTACTAAGATCAGTATTTTATACGTTTACTATCAAACTTTTCAAATAAATGCAAATCTTTAAATGTAAATCTTTACTGGGATATAACTAGGAATGTTTAGACAAAAAAAATATGTTGTAACAAACATCACGCTTGCTAGAAAGAGTCACGTAGAGGTACAGGTAGTACACCTAGATTGCGCCAGTTATGTTTTTTAAGTCTCATGCAGTTGGGGGCGATCCTATTGCCATCAACCGGGCACAAATCCAGACTCCGTGGCTGCTACTGAGAATTTTCCGATGGAAAAACCCAATGACACTTTGCTCAACTTAGGCATCAAACCCAAGACTGCTCAGCAATCGCTTTTGCGACCACTAGACTAACAAGATAAAGCAACAATATTTTTTGTATGGGAGTAATAAAATAAATATTTAATATATAGGGTGACTGGTAATTTGTGTACGAAACTTAAACACGTGATTGCGCTCATCATAACAAACATCTATGGGACCAAACCTGAAATCGCGAAAAAAAAATCTACCGTTCAGTACATTTATGTTCGCCTAATGTACTGAACAGCTGATATTTTTTCCGCGATTTTGTCTTTCGTCCCATAGCAAAAGTTGTTTGTTATCATGAGCACAATCACGTGTTAAAGTATCGTACACTAATTACCAGTGAGTGACCCTATATAATTTAATTTAATTTATTTCTAAAGTGAATATACAACTAATTTTTCTATGAATATTTCAAGCGTCTAACTCTTGCGGTTAAGTATTAATATCGAGTAAAAAACGGCAACAAAAATCACGTTTGTTGTATGGAAACTCTCCTTAAACTTGACATATGCCACATTGGGCACCCACTATAACGGCACCTGAGGTATTCCACATACGGTACCTTTCAATATATTTATTGTATTCTAGTTTTATTTAAGTATATTTTATTAGAGCATCAACAGAAATACATTATCTGTGAAAATTTCAACTGTCTAGCTATCACGGTTCATGAGATACAGCCTAATGACAGACAGACGGACGTACAGACAGACGGACAGTAGAGTTTTACGGAACCCTAAAAACTATAGATATTACGACGTAATCGCGATAGGGCATAACATCGCGAATCGCGTAGTCCTCCTTATCGTCCATCTGTACGTGCTTCCCCTCCGGTCTACCATCAGATAGCACACTTACGTCATAAGTGGACACTTGCGCGGTCTGAGGGAGCTCTAACCGATTGATAGAAAGAGGGTGCGGTTATTAGCTAAAGATAACTAGGAAATTAGGTTTAACTATGTAGGCGAAGCATTGTGTGTTGTGTGAATGATAATTATTGTGGAATGATGCTATTGGTCCCGGCTGTCATTTCTAGATCTTTGACAGTCGTTACAGGTAGTCAGAGGCCCAAAAAGTGTGACAACCAGTTTAACCAAGGGGTATTGTATTGCCCGGTACTAAGTGGGTTGTGGAAGTCAGAAAGGCAGAATGAGTGAACATTGTAAGCTTTGTAGATTCTCAGATGCTGTTTAACTTTTGTTAAATATCTTTCTTGTTTTACATTTTTGGTATAGTAAACAACGACCTATTTATTGTCGGGCCTATGCTGTCCCCCCATACTAAAGTACGAATGCTGTAACGTAATAATATTGTAATACCAAATGATATGAAATTGACCATGGAGTTTCTTGCCGGTTCTTCTCCATGGAATCGAACTACGCGACCCGTGCACCTTTTTCGACGTTTTATAAGTGCAGCACCCATCTAGGCCTATGTGAAAAAATATATTTTAATTTGAATTTTTAAATTCAAAAGGGCCACAAGGCCACAACTCAAAAAATTACAAATCCTTTTTAAAGCAAAAATCGTAACAATTCAGCAGTTGCAGTATTATTAGGAGACACCCTGTATTTTCGCATTAAACATGGAAAATGTAGGTCACTTTTTAAAACGTACCAAAGTAGTATAAATAAAGTATTATCCTCACTCACTATAGGTACCTAAAATACAATATATAACAACTGCCAACTCGAAAGTTTGCACAAACCCTTGAGTGTCAAATCTTTTGTGGTGGAGAACGATAATGCGACGTCTAGGAGACGTCGAGTGCCCCTCGATGGTTCTGAACGTTGATAATATGACGCTTTGACGTGCAGCGGGAGTTCAAGGGCCTTGGACTTGTTCCCGAGTTGGGTATTCGTAGGTTTTTGTAAGACAACTTTTTCTTAGTTACTCTTTGGTGATTTCTGAATGTAGACATTCAGATTTAAATACAGTATGTACAATGTATTTACAAAACTATTAAAAGAAACTAAACTAACAAAATTAAACTAAAAAAAAATAAAAATGTCGTCAAAAAACTCCTCGACGCTGTCAACTGGTAATGTCCCCAAGAGACTGAATGGCAACGCTAAGCTTTTGGCCGAGGTAAAAGTCAGCCCTAGGGTCACGGGAAGTGTCAACTAAGCGTATTGAGATTTCCTTGAAAAGGCTGTGAGCACTCGGGCCCCACGGTCCTAAAGTTTCAACTCCAAAACGGCTCGAAAATACAGTTACCAATAAGGTACTACACATATTTACGCCGCTTGAGGTTCTCCGCAGCCGCAGCGGCAGCCCCTGCACAAAAAAAAAGATTAAAAACTTGTTATACACAACTTACCTACTAGTACTAGTGCTGCATTACATTGAATGGAACATAAACTTGAGTTTAACTAATTCTATCATCATTGCGGGAATCCGTTGGATGCGAGTCGCAAGGGACCGGTCAATGTGGCGACACTTGAGGGAGGCCTATGTCCAGCAGTGGACGTCTTTCGGCTGAAATGATGATGATGATAATCATCATAAACATCATGCCTTTTAATCCCCGAAGGGTTAAGCAGAGAACCTACCAAGTACACCCACATTAAGCCAATTAAGTTAAAGTCTCATGTAATAGGGAGCTAGCCTATTTCCATCAATCGGGCACAAATGCAGACTCCGTGGTTGCTACTGAGAGATTCCTGATGGAAAAACGCAATACTTTGCCACACCCGGGAATCGAAGTCAGGAAGGAGATACCGAGATAGAGAGATACCGCGGCCCCGGAACATTAAGGGCGAGGAAGGAACATGGATGGTTTCTAGTCAGTAAAAGTCTGACACTCCCTCCCACTCCGCCCAGAGTGGGAGAAGTCGTTTGATGATGTCCCATCCTAAAAAAAAAAAAAAAAAAGGAAGGACCTCATGCTCTGAAAATTTATTCATTTACATTTCCAGCTTAGCAAAAACGAAAAAAAAAACAATCTGACTGAAAGAGATCACTTCTGCAACTGTTTCTTTTTTCAGGCATTCGATTGTTCTCACATAATATAACATCTCAACATGATGGTGTAACCAAGATTTTTTAATTTTGATTTTGTTTTTTAATTTGATTTAAAAGAGTGTCCATGGTTCTTGCCCGTTCTTCTCCATAGAGATCTACGCTAGGGAATGGGCAACTACAGTACTTTCACAGTTTTTATGTCTTGTGACTGGGACTGTAGCTACATTAAATGTTCATTTTTGTTTCGACAATTCAAAAGTGCCTGTAACTGGCCTTGAAATAAATGCTTTGATTTTGATGTCCTGATTGTAAATGCCCTATGAGCTTTACTCCAAACTCGTTTGTTATTCCTACAAATAAGTATAATACGAGTAATGAAGCAATATCTGTCAAGTCTTCCGTCTCCCCCCCACCACCCCCTCCCTCTTGGGGGCCTCTTCGCGGCACCTGTGAGTACTGAGTAGTGCCGAAACTGTCGCGATGCTTAAAACGAAGCTAACTACGGGCAGGGGTGCCGCTTTTAGAAATATCCAAAAAATATATTTCGCTGGACATCACACACAGCGCCATTTAGTGCCGCAGTAAGCAACGAGGCTTGTGCTTCATTGCTCGCAAAGCGCAACTGCTATGAGCACAAACGTCTTGAGACCGATTCTCAGGTCGCGCAAAGTGTATTATGCTCAACTAGCTGACCCACGCCACTTCATCTGCATCACATAAGAGAGAAAAAGCGCACTAGACTAGAGGAATACATTTTCCCCGTTTTTGCAACATTTTTCATTTATGCTCCGCTCCTGTTGGTCGTAGCGTGATGTTATATAGCCTACAACCTTCCTCGATATATGGACTATATTTTTTTTATTCCAACCGGTAGTTTCTGAGATTATTCCCTTATTTAGGGATAATAAGTATTGGATAGCTACTCTAAAGGCCTCAGTAGCCAAATTTTAGCGTGTGAGTGCGAAAATAGCCAATTCAAATAGTTCAATTTTGATTATACCTAGCTCAACCTAAAATATCTTAATATTCTCGCAACAGCCCTACGTCCAAATCATTAGCGACTTGAAAGCTTCCCATCGATAGTTTACGTTTTCTCTTTAACGACGCGGCAGCGGCACGACAGCGGCACGACATTGGAACGACAACCGAACGGCTCGGCATCGCATCGGCGCGGTAAGACTCGCTTTGAGGCTGCGAACAAATTGTTTATCTCAAGTTCTTTGAAGTGTCTTTTATTTGGTTATTTTTGGGACAAGTTGACTTGCACGCTTTTGCTCGTGTGAAATACGTTTGAGATTGTCAAAGAGCAAAATGTAGCATTATCGACAAAAAAAAACAAAATACAGTCGAAGAATCCAGAAATATTGGAATCGTTGGGATTGCTCGTTCCAAACAGGAGGCTACGGTTGGAACCAAGGGAGGGGTTTTTTAAAGTTCCGGCAACCCGTACAAACTTATTAAAGTTCGCACCAGTGATTCGTGCAATTAGAACACTCAATGATGTCTCTCGGCATTTGGATATTTTTCTTGCTCTTTGGCGGAATTCCAGAGGTACTTAATACCTCTATACTTCTATACTTAGCATGTTGTCTACTGTTTAAATTGTGCTTCTACCCAGACCCGTTAGTTGGGACTGCACAATTAATTAACTATAATGACTACTTTTGTTAGCTTGGGTTTTACCTGTAAAAACCAATGTATGTGTTAATGAATAAAATAAATAAATAATGACGTCAATTTATGCATAGCGCGGCGGTGCTTTGCAGTGGACACAATCACATACATTTTCTTGCGAACCGAAGCTTATGTAACTAACACTTGCAAGAGCCATGAACTCCGACCGATGAGCCACGACAAACACGCTCGAGCAACTTGCTTGTTGCGACAGTAAGAGCTAAGAAAAAAAAGAAAGAAATTCTCCTAATCAGTTTACGCTTGACCAATCAATCTAAACAAATAGAACTCAATATAATTAAGAGCATGTAGAAAAGATGGCCATAGCCCAGAACAAATGGTTACTGACAAGTTCAAAGGCAAGCGTCCGAGTGGTGGGTTCACTTGATGGTCGCTCATCGCTGAACTCAACACCCCAAGGGGCCCAAGTATAGGTACAGGTTGCGAATCATCGTCAAGCAGAACTTTACTTGAAGTCGGCGAATCACGATCCCAGTAATGCCGAACACCGAATGCCGAATATAGTGAAACCCTTAGATATTAAGAACTTATGATAACTACCTACATTCTTGCAAATCAATGCAGGTACCATTCATTCATTCATTCACGACGTGATGAAGAGGAAGTTAAGAGCATAAAATTATTTCTGTAAAGTATCGTACGTTCTACTTTCCACAGGAAAAAACATCAGTCTTATAAAGAAAATAGCGCCAATCAATAAAACTGATGCGCTCACTCACAACCCACTTGAGTTACGTATGGCCCAGAGTAAGAAACTAGACACAATGTTCCAAGATATGCAAACAAGTTGTGTTCGTCCATACAGTTCCGTAAGTAAGAGCGACTGTTACACCGGACTGTAACACAACGTACTTGAGTAACGATCGGAGTACGAACTAGATACAGTGTTAAAATTTAAGCAACAAGTATGCCGAACAAATCGTTAGTACAGCCGACTGTCACACCGGAGTGTAAGCCCCTTTGTACACAAGGCTACTCAAATCGTAGATACTCAACGATTTTAGTCTTCAAGCGACTGCCGCCATACAAATACATTGAAGTTCGTACACGAGTCGCGTCGCCGACATTCGTCCCGCGACTCGCGTCGTGCTAGTCGCGCACTACTTGCTGGACGAGATCATCGCTATAAGTAGCAGCGATTTCCATGATGGCAATTAGATTTTTGACATTTTGGGAAAAGTGTGATCTGCTTAGCGACTGAATAGGCAATTCGCGTCTTGCGATACTATGTCGTGTGTACGGACCGTGCGCTACTCGATACTCGCGACTTGATACTAATGTGGTATACAACATTAGTATCGAAGAAGATTTGCGTACCCTTGTGTACGAAGGGGCTTATATTGCCATTAAATTGTGTGAATACTTTGTTTTGTGCTCGCATTTCACCCAAATGACGCCCACTAGACTCCGTGAACACTGATGATGTCGAGGAGGATGCTGCTTCTCCGAGATATATAATTTAGTTTCAACTATTTCTTTAAAATAGATTTGGGCAAAATGTTACCATTTTTTCCCGCCAGAAACAGGCGGCCGGGCACAAAAAATAAAATCAAAATTGGCGTGAAAGACGTCTCAAAACGAAAGTCACCAGTGTGTGTTGCCAATTATTACATACGAGACTGAAACGTGGTCGCCCACAATGAGCCTTATCAGAAGGCTTAAAGTCACCCAAAGGGCAATGGAGAGAGCTATGCTCGGAATTTCCTTGCGTGATCGAATCAGAAATGAAGACATCCGCAAGAGAACCAAGGATACGGACGTACCTAGCCCGAAGAATTGCCAAACTTAAGTGGCAATGGGCAGGGCACATTGCTCGCAGAACGGATGGCCGATGGGGCCGAAAAGTTCTAGATTGACGGTTGCGGATTAGAAGACGATACGTTGGAAGACCTCCCACTAGGTAGACCGATGACCTGGTGAAGGTTGCGGGACCGGTCAATGTGGCGACACTTTGGGGAGGTCTATGTCCAGCAGTGGACGTCTTTCGGCTGAAATGATGATGATGAGGCGGAAAGCGGCAATCCGATCTTCATTTGTTTTTTCGAGTCGATTCATGTTTTTTATTTTTACTTTCCTCGTATTCGTAATGAAAAGCACAGTTTGTTTGTTTTACATGTTTGATTAGAGCGTGATTTTTCAGTAGTCTCTGTTTTAGTTTAGTTTAGTTTAGTTTAGTAATAAACCACATAAATTTTTGCTATCGTTCGTTACAGTGTAACAAAAGCAAGACGAACTACGTTTTAAGATTCTGTAGGACAGCTTAAAACTTTCGCTACAATGCTCCGAGATGAGGAAAAATGTATGTTTTGTTATAGAATATGTCTCCAGTTCAGTTGAGACATTAATTATTGTGAGTAAATAAAATTAATCTTGATTGTTCAGGTTTAGTAAACAGTACCAAGTCATTCTTTAAGAGAAATTTCATTTGTAAAATACGACTCGTGATCTTTTAGAGATAAATCTTATTAGATAAACGATGAAATCGGTTTGCCTAAATTATAATTATGGAGAATTTATATACTGGATCGTTCTTTTCAACCGACTTCTAAAAAGAGGAGGAACTTCAGAAGTCGGTGACAAAAAAACTAAATCAATCAAACAAAGGTCACCGACTTCTGAAGTTAAAGTTATTTTTCACATTTTTGTGTGATGTCGGTTATATTTTTTGCAAAAAAGTTTTTATTTCTTTGTGAATACGTACGGCAACCAAAGCCATACACAACTAGTTAATGCGGATCTGACATTGTATTTGAAATCTACATGATGTAAATAGACCCTTCACAAAGCCATCAACTAATCATTCTGTACATCAAACTAAGTAACTCTACGCAAAAGTTATTGCTAGGAAACTATTTTATGGGGTGAAAAAATCACGTTTTACAGTAAAACTCACAACATTGTGTTGATGGAAATAGTTAATATAGTTATAGGGTTGTGGAGATATCAAATGTAAAAATCTTACATCTATATCTATTCTATATATTCTATATACATATAATAAAACTGTAGAAAAGACGTTTTTGTACATAAAACAAAAAAATATAGCCAGGGACAACCAATAGAACCCATTTCCAGTATTTTTCGAATTTTTGTCTGTTTGTCGGTTTGTCGGTTTGTCTGTTTGTCTGTTTGTATGTTTATTTGTACCAGCATCACGTAAAATGTACGTAACCAATGTAGATAATTTTTAACCGACTTCTAAAAAAGGAGGAGGTTCTCAATTCGGATGTTTCTATTTTTTATGTTATGAACTGGAGTAAACAATATACAGACATGAGATTTCAGCAATCCCAGTCTATTTGCTATCATTTCTTGAGTAGTTCCCTTGCCTATCTACGAAGTTCTTCATCAGATCTTCACCAAATTGAAATGGGACCACTTTAAGAAAGTACTTTTCCTAAAACTACCCAAATCGCACCAAGTGTGCCTATAAAATTTGAAGAGTTCTCTCTATTTCTCCAGGATCCCATCATCAGATCCTGATTTCATGATTATGGGACCACCTGAAAAGTAAACCCTTTCAAACAAAAAAAGAATAATTCAAATCGCTCCAGCCATCTTCGAGTAATCGGGGAACATACATAAAATAATAAAAAGAAAGGTTCCGACGAATTGACAACCTTTCCTCCTTTTTGAACTCAGTTAAAAAGAGCAGCTCAGGACTAAATAATAACAGCCACATGGGTCTCAGAAGCTAAAGTTATTTTTCACTTTTTTGTTTTTTTTTTGAAGTCGGTTTTATTTTTTGCAAAAAATGTTTTTATTTTTCACTTTTTAGTGGTTCACATGTGCTTGATACACATGGAAAGTGCATACCGTTACAATTGCAACAAGCCCAAACACGACTAGGATACATTGTCTCTTTATGGAGTTCCATGACTCTTGGCTTCATCATCAGATCTGATGGTGGAATGGTTCTTATCAAACACAAATGCTTCACTTCTTGTAGAAAATACCAAAATCGCTGTACGTTATCCTATAAAATTTGAAGAGTTCCCTGGATTTCGCCAAGATTCCATCATCAGATCCCGACTTGGTGGCTATGGGACCATTTGGAAAGTATACCCTTTCCAACAAAAAAAGAATTTTTCAAATCGGTTGGCAAGCGACGGAGTTATGCCCGAACAAACATAAAAAAAAAAAAAATGTACGTAACCAATGTAGATAATTTTTATTTATAACAACGATTTAGCGTAACTTGAAGTAACATTTCGTTTTTGTTTCATCGCAATCGGTTCAGTCTATCAAAAGATATTTGAATTTAAAATGTTCCAGAAGTAAAATTAGGATTATGTGAATTTGGTCTCACAACTTCACGTTTATACACAACAATATTTGCGTTAATAATTATTAATTAAAGTAACATTAAGTTTTCGGTTTCATCGTAATCAGTTCACACCTCAAAAAAATGTTAATATTAATTAAATTATGAAATAATAGTGTTTCCGAATTAAATATTAAAACAGCGCCATCTATGGACTATATCTGGAGATCAACTGAGTGCAGTATTGAATATAGCTCTTCGATAGATGGCGTTGTGCTGTGACGTCATTGTATAACGGCGGGCTCACCTATCCAAATTAGGCTTTGTTATGTGAAGTTTGCACAAAGTCGGTCGAACGGTTCTTCACGCAGACGAAGTCGCGCGGGTCAGCTAGTTAAAAATATGTAAGAAAATCTTTCTTTCTTTCTTCTTTCTTTCAGTATAATAGTCCAGAACAAAAAATTGATCGCAATGACGGGGAGATGCCTTTCCGCTTCATTAAGGGTCTATTTACACCCTTTCTACAAAGCGAGGCCATGTTATACTGGCCATTTTATACTTATGTTTAGCTTGATGTGACTCCGTATGGCCTTTCCTTCACTTCCGGTGCTCAAAAGCTCACAAATTGTCCGCCAAGTCACGACATCGGCTGAATTTCAAAATAAACCAACAGCTGTCGTTCTACAAATTAGTATTCTAGGTCTGAACTAGTGGGGACTGCAGCAGTGGTCGCAGGTATGCATGCCTGAATAAATTAATACTTTCCTAGGATCTCGGGTTTTCTAGCAAACTTCGCTGCACTCCGTCTGTTAAATATGACACGTTGCAAAAAAGTGTGGGGGCTTGTTGTAAATATTGTTTAGTTTTAAACCCATAGATGGCGTTGCTTAGTTTATGGAGTTTACTGAATCGCGTTGTTAAGGGGCCGGCGAAGCATGCGTTTTTCATACAATCGTAATACCAAATTAATATGAAAATCAAACATATTCTTAAGGTAGTGGGTACATATTTCAATTGTATTATAGAATATTTATGTTCCCAAATAAATATTTTGAAAGGACATTGATATAAAGACGAGATGTGAGGAATTTAAAATTTCTATAGAAAATTTATTATTCTCATAACTCTTGTTTAAATCGATGTACATTTTAAATGTGTGTGTGGGAACCTATATATTCTGTAATCCAATCAAAATAAATGGACACTACCTTAAGAATATGTTTGATTTCCAAATTATTTTGGTATTACGTTTGTATGAAATTCACATGCTCCGCAGGCCTCTTAACCTCTCCACGGTTTAACTAGGCTCGCCATGATTGTAATTATTAACAAGTAAGTGAGCAGCGGTGGCCCAGTGGTGGCGGCCCCGACTTACGAACAGTAAGTCGTGGGTTCAAACCCAGACAGGCGCATTACTTTGTGTAATTTATTTCATCACCAATGCTCTCAAAACGGTGAAGGAAAGCATCGTGAGGAAACGATGTCCTAGAATCAAAAATTCGAAGACATGTGACATCTACCAATCCGCACTGGGCCCGCGTGGTAGATTATAGCCCATTCCCTCTCATTGAGAGGAGGCCTGTCCCAGCAGTGGGAACATTATAAGCTGATGATGATGAACAAGTAAGTACCTACATCATACTTCTTATAACTGAATCTTTGTTTTACCGAGTAACAATTTAGTAATCTGTTGATGGTTTTACTGGTATACCATCTCCGCTGTTACGATCGCGGGGTCTACAGAAACAGACGAAACATTGCTGGATAGTGTTATTCATTTAAGCACTAGTTGATTTGTAGTGACGAGTGTGACGACTGCCTCTTTAGTATGTTGGTCGCAAACACGACTGGGTTTTTGAGTTCGATTCCCAGATCGGGCAAGATGTTATTGGGTTTTTCCATCAGGAATTACTCTACATATATTGAGTTTAAGAGTTTTTCTAATATAAACGCGAAAGTAAGTTTGTTTGTTTGTTTGTTACCTTTTTACAATAACGTCCTTATGACAATAGATGGCGCCATAAAAAAGTATCCCTATGGTCTGATCTAGGTTATAAACTATCTGTGTCATTCAAATTCGATTTGTAGTTTTTGCGTGAAGAGTAACAAAGATCCATATATCCACACATCTTTACATTTATACAGCTATACATCTAAACATCTATACATCCATAAATCCATAGTCACAAACCTTCGCATTTATAATATTAGTGGGATTGATCGCCGCCGCCTAAGACTAGCACCACAACCCGGCCCCGCTCGCCCCTTATTATGATTTTACAGGACTGCGCATATTGAGTGCACTATCTCTACTACGGACTAGTGTCGCACCGTCAGCAAAAATACACTGGCTTAACATTAAAACTGCATTTGTTAATACTACTTATGTGGACTGCTTACTAAATTAAAACATTTTTTGAAGAACTTTTTCTTCGTTTTGTAGAGTCAAAGACATTTTAATAAAGGGTGTAAAACACCTCTTAACGAAGCCGAAAGGCACTAGTTCTCCTCGTCAATCCGATATTTTTTTTGTTCTACACCATACCTGGGAACCTTCTAGTTACGGAGATATTGGGATCAAAGTTACAACCATTTGAGAAGTTTTTTTTTTAAATACAAGTTTTCATTTCAAGATTTTTACTTTAAATACCTCCACGAACCCCTTACTATTCAATCCATCCATCAGCACCATGTTTTGAGTGCGTTATATTGAGTTATAACACAAAACGTGATTTTAACCCCAAAAAAAGTTGTTTCCCAGCAATAATTTTTGCGTAATAGTACATTGTTATCCAAGGGGTGAAAGTAACTTATTTAGTCCCGAGACGGGGTTTGGCGCCCAAGCGTAGCGCGGGCGCTAATAGCTCGAGGGACTTAATAAGTCTTTAACCCGAGGTAAACACTGTGCTTTTCATTACGAATACAAGGAAAATAAAAACAAAACACGAAACCACTCGAAAAAAAATGAAAATCGGATTGCCGCTTCCCCGCCTATTTTTTTTTTTTTTTCTGTGGCCGGCTATTCAGCCTTATTTTCACTATCGTCACTGAAAAAATAGTAAATATTTTGCCCAAATTTTTGTTATTTTAATGAAATATTTGTAACTAAATTATAACTAAGTTATTTTAAATAATTATATTATTTAATTAATACTGAATTTTATGTTATTTCAATTTTACATCGCGCTGTAATTTACAGGCTGTATAGAAATCGGAACATGGTTCAATAGAAATGTGAAAATAGGACTAGATTTTTTTTTAATAATGTGACAGCTGTCAGTTGAAAGTGATTCTCCCTAGGGCTGAAAAGTATTACTTTCAGCCCGCTCCTCAGGCAACTTCAGACCTACTTTCCGAGTATGAGTAATGAAAAGTTACTTACTTTGATGTACAGAATGCTTGGTTCACGGCTTCGTGATGAGGTGGTCTACACCCTGTATACTTACGAAAACTAACAAACTAGCTATAGTCACAAATAAATAAAGTCTAATTTTTTTCCACGTTTTTTAATAGCCTTTTGTATGTATAGTAAAAATAAATAGCAAAATTAGCCTAGACTGTCGGACTGCGAAGTCTCTTTGATTTTCGGATTCATGTGCATATTGTATAACTAGCTGTTGCCCGCGACTTCGTCCGCGTGAACCACCTTTGTCACCTAGGGGTATAAAAGTAGCCTACGACTTGTTTTCGGGCCTACCGAATACACACAATTTATTTTTTATTTTTAAAGATGATGGTGATTTATTTATTTATTCACCTATGATGATGTCTAGTAAACCTAACCAAGAGTAAACCTTAGTTGCCATTAAGTCGCGCATTTGTCCTGATACCCCAATAATCCTGTATAGAAGTCGAATCCGCCATCTTCTGGATGTCATAATAAATACCATAGTCGTAATCAGCACCCCTGATAATCTAGGAAGCGACACCCATAATGATTTTTAATTTTTCATTCCAACCCCATTGCACCCCAAATGGGGATGATGGAACTTCAGGTCCGCCACATTAAATCTTAAAATCATTGCTTTTGTAATACACCCAACCCGATACACAATACAAACAACACCCATATTGATTTTCAGACTTTGTCACGCCATTTCTCCATACAAGGGGTTAAATTCTGAACAAAACTGAAACAAATGTTCATTTATCGATAGGAGTACTCCTGTTAAGTTTCAAATAAAATAGACTAACTAATCTTGTTTCCCCATTCAAACTTTAGAGCCCCGTTTCACCCCTTTGGAGGAAGAATTTTGTAAATTATTTCTGCACCCCAAGACTACATAGGAAACCTATTTGCCAATTTTGGAATCTGTAGACCCAGCGGTTTGGGCTGGGCGTTGATATATCACCCAGTCAGTCATAAAGATTCACAGCTCCTCCCCCGTAGGTGATAGCGTGATAATTTGTAGCCTATAATGTTGACCCGACCTCTTAGTAATATTCATGTAAAATTTGAAGTAAATCCATGCTTTTTGAGTTTAGCCCGGACATGTACAGACAAAAATTCTAATAAAAACTATATTTTTGGCTTCGATATCGATTGTAGATCACGCCCCAAGTATTCTTTTTAAAAAATATTCAATGTATGTAGTTTTAACTTTCCTACGATTTTATTATATGTATAGATTATCACTTTCTGCGGTGAAGGAAAACATTGTGAGGCAACCAGCTGAGAGATATTTCTCGACGGCTTATAAAGCCAACTCAAAGGCCCCTGTGACACCAGGTTAGGCGCTAACCACACGAGAAAGTATTTGTTTCCATGTGTCCGCAAAACTGAAGTTAACAGATTGATTTCATTTATTTGCACAACGTTGTTATGTTCCCTAATTTGGACCAGAACCAAGAAAGCGTGGCATAATGTAGGTATTCAATGACAAAATTCCATAAAGAACACACTGTTCTGCTGTCGCTACCGTCAGCAAGTCCTGAGCATCTGCATCGTGAATGAGATCACTTACATCCTCCGTCGATCTGTAGATGTCCACCTCACGACCGGCCGGCTTTTGTATACCCTGTACAGTACATAAGCCACCACAGCTAAGGTACACCCTATACATAAGCCATCGCTGCTGTGGGACATCCTGTACATATGGCTTGTTGGTCTTACGGCCATTTTCAATAACTTCTATTGACAACTTCTAAAAAATCTATTGATTGGACTAAAAAACTAAAACACTATAATGCTAATATAATGCTTGTAGAATTATTGCCTAAAAAAAACTTTTTTGCAAAAAATATAACCGACTTCACACAAAAAAGTGAAAACTAACTTTAGCTTCAGAAGTCGGTGACCTTTGTTTGATTGATTTAGTTTTTTTGCCACCGACTTCTGAAGCTAAAGTTATTTTTCACTTTTTTGTGTGAAGTCGGTTATATTTTCAACCGACTTCTAAAAAGAGGAGGTTCTCAATTCGTCTGTATTTTTTTTTTTTTTTTTTGTGTTTGTTACCTCAGAACTTTCGACTGGGTGAACCGATTTTGATGATTCTTTTTTTATTTGAAAGCTGGTGCTTTCCGTTGGGTCCCATTTTAATTTGTTGAAGATCTGATGCTGATCTTCGGAGATATACAATGGAACTCTTCAAAAATAGACGGCAAATCTGCAGTGATTGCTACATCCGCTTGTAGGTTCATTGTTTATACTACATCATGACGTAACATCACGCCTATATGCTCTGAGGGGGTACGCAGATGTGTACAATATACCCAGATTTCGACAATGTTTGTTACGTCAGAACCTTCGACTGGGTGAACCGATTTTGATGATTCTTCTTTTATTTGAAAGCTGGTGCTTTCCGTGTGGTTCCATGTCAATTTGGTTAAGATCTTACGCTGATCTTCGGAGATATAAATGGAACTCTTCAAAAATACGCGGCAAAGCTGCAGTAATTGCTGCAATCGCTTGGTTGTTTATTGTTTATGCAACATGATGACGTGACATCACACCTGTTTGCTCTGAGGGAGTACGCAGAAGTATACAATACACCCAGATTTCGACAGTTAGACGTGTAAAGTTCCATTCAATGGGATCCCGGAGAAATAGAGGTAACTCCTTAAATAGGCACACCAGAAGCGGTTTGGGTAGTTTCATAACAAAAAATCACACCGATACGCTGTGAAAGGGTAAGAACATGTGAACCACTAAAAAGTGAAAAATAAAAACTTTTTTGCAAATAAAAACTTTTTTGCAAAAAATATAACCGACTTCACACAAAAAAGTGAAAAATAACTTTAGCTTCAGCTTTATTTCTTATGAACTGGTGTAAACAGTAGACAGACGTGAGTCTTCAGCGATCCCAGTACATTTGCTATCATATTTTATTAAGGAGTTCAGTTGCCTATCTTCCGAAGTCACCAGATCTTTATCAAATCGAAATGGGATCACTCCGAGAAAGTACTCTGCCTAAAACTACCCAAACCGCTTCTGGTGTGCCTATTTAAGGAGTTACCTCTATTTCTCCGGGATCCCATTGAATGGAACTTTACACGTCTAACTGTCGAAATCTGGGTGTATTATCCTTCTGCGTACTCCCTTAGAGCATACAAGTGTGATGTTACGTCATGATGTTGCATAAACAATAAACATTCAAGCGATTGCAGCAATGAATGCAGCTTTGCCGTGTATTTTTGAAGAGTTCCATTTATATCTCCGAAGATCAGCGTAAGATCTTAACCAAATTGACATGGAACCACACGGAAAGCACCAGCTTTCAAATAAAAGAAGAATCATCAAAATCGGTTCACCCAGTCGAAAGTTCTGAGGTAACAAACACAAAAAAAAAAAAAAAAAAAAATACAGACGAATTGAGAACCTCCTCTTTTTAGAAGTCGGTTGAAAATCAGAATGATCGCAAGTATATTAGTATGTATTTTTTTGGTTGAAATATATTTTTAGAGATAAGTTCGTGATTTTTTTTATCGAGTCAAATTAATTGTATTATGTTTTTAAAACACTATCATACTAGCATAATTATATCCTGAAGAATATCATATATTTTTCTGGTTTTGTATATAGCAGTGAATCATATACTTTTAGTCATGATAAAACTCGCGTTCAGCTCATGTAATCGCCTTAAGGACAAACACGCCGGTCATTCTTCCATACAAACGTAGTCTAGTGATTACTCCTCTGTTTGACGGTGTAGGTTCAAAATTAAAAACTGTATCAACTGGTCTTGTTATTATCTATGCTTGTATGGAAGCAGAATTGGAAAAAAAGTATTGGTTTGGAAGTTATGAGCGTCGAAACTTTCACATTTTAACACTAATTTTAGCTCATCTTTGGGCTTAAATAAGTAACGTATATAGTATGAAAATGAAAAAAGCAAAACCATACAGTCATAGATTAGTTATTCAAAATTTCAAATAACTTTAGTTTGAACTGATACATTCCATAGATTTTTCATAATATCTAGACTACCAAAGGTCTGCATAGAAAATTTCGCGCGCCCGTTTTAGTTGTAAATCTCATTGCATTTCGTTGCAAGTTGCCTCCCCGGTCAGTGGGGAAGACGGGAGGCACGCAGCGCGTGTGTGTGCGGAGTGTGTGGGTGCACACATGCTTGGTTTCGACGCCTGCGCGTGCTGTGCATGAAACTGGTATTGTTTGCTATCGTAGGTCTGTACGAGTATGGCTTGAACTATGGATTCCGATATTTCTTTATTGATAGTTCGTCTTGAATTTAGAATTTGTCCCTAATTTTTATTTTCGATTTGATATTGATACGGGCGGCGTTTGAATTTGGACTTGTTGCGTCAGTGAAGTGATCTTCAGCAATTCAAGAATTGATTGGGTAAGTGGAATGTTTTATTTTACTTTGTAAAATTCATGACGTTTCACGCGCATTTTAGAATTATAAAGTACCGGCTGCTGGGTTTGTTTAGGTATAATAAAATGTGCGTTAACACTTTTGTGTAGGACAAAAGTTTGTTAAAGCATGTTTTGATAAAATTTAAAGCAGGTAGTATAACTTACTTCTTACTTTTTACGCAATAACATTATGAAAATTATACATATTATAGTGACCAACTGTTTCGCTGAGAATGATATTTTCAGTCTCGAATAATTTAAATTCTGTGATAACTTCTGCATCCAAATGATATGCTGTAAAAGACAATTTTAATCTAAATTGAATTATCAAGATAATGAACATACTTATTTGGATCAAGATTAATACTGAATAGGGGAAAACGGCTTGGCAAATTAGGTCACATTTTTAAATTTTGAAATTAATTATGGTTACTTGGAGTTACCACAGGAGATAAACATAGTTATTATGTTATTACGGACTTTTTTCGGAGCAGCGGTGGCCCAGTGGTGGCGGCCCTGACTTACGAACAGTAAGTCGTGGGTTCAAACCCAGACAGGCGCATTACTTTATGTAATTTATTTCATCACCAATGCTCTCAAAACGGTGAAGGAAAGCATCGTGAGGAAACCGGCATGTCCAAGAATAAAAAATTCGAAGACATGTGACATCTATCAATCCGCACTGATTGCTCCTCGTTGAGAGGAGGCCGTGTCCCAGCAGTGGGAACATTATAGGCTGATGATCATGATGGACTTTTTTCACGCTTTTTATGGGTCTTTATAACAAAATTTTGTTAAATCTAACAAGGGTTAGCATGTGTGTGTAACCACCTTCCTCGTGAATCACTCTGACTATTGTTGAAAACCGCATGAAAATCCGTGCCGCAGTTTTTGAGTTAGTCACGGACAGACAGACAGACAGAAAGACAGATGCGACGGAGACTTTGTTTTATAGATCGCAATAGGCAGTGGTTCTAAAATGGGGTCTAAAATGGGGGCGGTTCTAAAAAGGGTCTAAAATGGCCGCTTTAGCAGAATCGTAAATGAATCGTTAAAAAAATTAAATTCTTAGAATGGTCTTTGTAGCCATTGCAATAAAGTCCATTTTAAGAATTTTAAATTTTGTTCAACAAACTGAATCACGAAAATTAAAAATTTTTAAAATGGACTTTATGGTCATGGTTACAAAGACCATTTTAAGAATATTTTTTTTTACGTGATTCATTTACGATTCTACTAAAGCGGCCATTTTAGTAATTGATCATTTCTAAATCGGCATTTTCTATTATGAACGAAAAAAAATGTTGTGGTAATAATATTACCACAACATTTTTTTTCGTTTCGCAAATATTATTTGCGATAGAGCTCGGCCCGGCCGAAGTTAGTGGTTTCTTTGTGACATGAAGTAGTATTTTGTAATACTTACCTAGAGGCATTTAGGTAAGTATTACTACTAAATTAAATAGTAGTTAGTAGTTTTGCTATGGCATTATAGTATATTTTAGATAGAGTTGATTTCTTACAGAATAATATGAACTACATAGATAGAAAAAACCATACAGACTAATCTTTTGTGTTACAGAGGCAAATAAGGATAAACGTATGGGCAGAAAGACCAGCCTACGGCCAAGTGTCGCTCGCAAAAAGAGGTGCAGAGTAAAAGGGAGATTTTTAAATGCAAATAAAGAAAATATTCCTGCAACAATTACTTTTTCTGAAGTTCTTTTTCGTGTATACCTAATTATACGAAGACACGAATGGCGTAGCGGTAGTGAGACTGCCTTACGTTCTTAGAGTATTTACAAACAAAAAGTATCTTTGTAGTATATCAACTATCTGGTGTCCACAACACAAGCCTTGTTCCTTAGCATGGCACTAGATGGCACTGTGTGTAATGTCCAGCGATATTTATTCATTTATTATAATAGACGACCTCGATGGTAAACCTTTTAGAAAGAAAAATGATAACACTAACTACCACAGATCTGGTCAATACCAATTTTTAATTTCAGACGTGACGTTTACTCGTGACGATCAATACTTACTAAAATATCATAAAGCAGAAGAGTTTGTTTGTTTGGTTGAACGCGCTAATCTCAGGAACAACCGTCCCGAATTGAAAAAATATTTTTGCGTTAGATAGTCCATTTATTGAGGAAGGCTATAGGCTATATTATTATAACATCACGCTATGACAAATAGGAGCGGAGCAGCAAAATGAAATGTTGCAAGCGGGAAAAAAGCTTCCGTTGCGGAGGCGATGCGTTGCGATATCAAAACATCACGCGAACGAAGTTGCGGGCATAAGCTAGTAATATTATAAAGCTGAAGAGTTTGTTTGTTTGTTTGTTTGAACGCGCAAATCTCAGGAACTGTTTGAAATTGAAAAAATCTTTTTGTGTTGTATAGTCCATTTATCGAGGAAGGTTATAAGCTATATAACATCACGCTACAACCAATAGGAGCGGACCATAAATGAAAATTGTTGCAAACACGGGGAATATTTATTCCTTTTGTGTTTGTTACCTCAGAGGTGGAGGAGAGAGGAGGTTCAGGTAACAAACACAAATCACACAAACATCGACTGCGTGAACCGATTTTGATGATTCTTTTTTAGGGTTCCGTAGTCAACTCGGAACCCTTATAGTTTCGCCATGTCTGTCTGTCCGTCCGTCCTCGCTTCATCTCTGTGACCGTTAGCACTAGAAAGCTGAAATTTGGTAACATATGTGTATCAATCACGCCGACAAAAAGGTAAAATAAAAATTGGAAAAAAATGTTTTATTAGGGTAGCCCCCCTATATTTAAAGTGGGAAGTGTTTTTTTTTTTTAATTTCAACCCTAATGTGTAATATATTGTTGGAAAGGTATTTAAAAATGAATAAGGGTTTACTAAAACTATTTTTTGACAATGTCAATAATTTCGGAAATAATCGTTCCAAAAGTAAAAAACAATGTGTCCCCCCCTCTAACTTTTGAACCATAAGTTTAGAAAATATGAAAAAAATCTGAAAAGTAGAACTTTGTAAGGACTTTCTAGGAAAATTATTTTGAACTTTTGAACAAGCATTTTTTTTAACTTCATTTACGTATTTTATTATCCTGAACGTATCTTTTTTCAAACAAAAAAAAATTATTAAAATCGGATTGGATTGAACACTTATTGTGACGGACGGGAAACTACGGAACCCTACACTGAGCGTGGCCCGACACGCTCTTGGCCGGTTTTTTTTTTCATGTTTGTTCGCGCATAACTCTCCGTCGTTTGCCATCCGATTTGAAAAATTCTTTTTTTGTTGGAAAGGGTATACTTTCCAAATGGTCCCTCAGCCACCAAATCGGGATCTGATGATGGAATCTTGGCGAAATCGAGGGAACTCTTCAAATTGTGCAGGATAACGTACAGCGATTTTGGTATTTTCTACAACAAGTGAAGCATTTGCGTTTGATAAGAACCATTCTACTATCAGATCTGATGATGAAGCCAAGAGTCACGGAACTCCATAATGAGACAATGAATAGGGGTTCACCAAAATCATTTTTTTTAATAATGTCAATAATTTCGGAAATAATCGCTCCAAAAGTAAAAAACAATGTGTCCCCTCTAACTTTTGAACCATAAGTTTAGAAAATATGAAAAAAATCGGAAAAGTAGAACTTTATAAGGAACTTGGATGGAAACAACAGTTTTTGAACAAAAAAGATAAAAAGTTGTACAAAATAATTTCTAAACTCATAAGTGGGAACACTTATTGTGACGGACGGGAAACTACGGAACCCTACACTGAGTGTGGCCCGACACGCTCTTGGCCGGTTTTTTTTATTTGAATGCTGATGCTTTCCGTATGGTGGAGATAGGCAAATCTGCAGTGATTACTGCAATTGATGGATGTTTATTGTTTATCCAACATCATGACAGAACATCACGCCTGTATGCTCTGAGGGGGGACAATACTCCAAGATTGCGACAGTTAGGTGTGTATTCCATTTATTAGGGATTAGCCTATTACCGTAACATGTACTGTTTTATTTTATTTTATTGGAAAGGGTGACCTAACCAAACACTCTTGAAGGGTAGTTTGATGAGTGTTGGTTTGGTTCTGATTATGGCATACATGACAAAGTAACGGAACTGTTCAATTCTTAGCAGCAAATTTACGATACTCGACCAAATCTTTTATAGGCTACCCGGATATTTGAGTAACCTACCATAATCGTTATTAACCGACTTCAAAGGAGGAAGTTCTCAATTCCATGTTCTCCGATTACTCAAAGATGGCTGGACCGATTTTTTTTTAAATGTTTGAAAGGATATATCCTTCCTACGTGGTTCCATAATCATCAAGTCAGGATACTGATGATGGGATCCTGGAGGGGGGAGAAAATAGAGGGAACTCTTCAAATTTTATAGGCACACAAGAAACGATTTGGGTAGTTTTAGGAAGAGTACTTTCTCGGAGTGATCTCGTTTCAATTTGGTACAGATGTGATGAAGAACTTCAGAGATAGGCAACGAAACTCCTCAATAAATGATAGCAAATGTACTGGGATTGTTGAAATCTCATGTCTGTCTTTTGCTTACACCAGTTCATAACAAAAACGTTGTGAAAGGGTAAGTGTAACATAATTATGAACCACTAAAACTAAATCAATCAAATCTCTTTTATGGGACGCAGGCGAAGTTGCGTGGGTCAGCTAGTATTATAATAAAAAATATATCTTTTTACCGATCACAATTTATAATCTCTCAAGTTTTAGATATAGATACCTACAACTTTTACATCGAGTTTATAATCTCTATTAGCAAGTTATTTTGTAAGTAGTCGGAGTTTGCTATCGTACATATACCTACCTTTCTTTTTATAGGTGCTCTGCGGATATATCAACACGTACTGCAAATGTAGAAAATGTCCAAGGCAAAAGTTTAAATAAATAAATGTGAAGCAAATATTGTGGCGAGTCTTTCGTATACCTAGTCTCTGTGGTTACACAATGCCTATTGTTGATAAATGTATACTAAGAGATTATTGTAAACGCTTATTGTACTATTGACTGCTATTGTAAATAAACAGCCAATAAACACTTTACAAAATAACAGATTTTTTTATTTGATGAACCAACAACAAGCCTCACAGTCACATCAAAGAAAAAATCTAATCAATGAAATTATTTGTTGATAATAACAATAACTACCTACATTATTCAACATATATAATGTTCACACTGTAGCAAGAGAACTCATTGTCACGTGGGAAAAGTCGCAGGTAAGTATTATGTAGGAGCTTGACCATTCATAATAACAACCAGGTAAATTGGGTACATATTATTACATTTCATACAGTGATAATCCTAAGTTCTAACATCTATTTGTTTGAGTTCATGTCGTCTTTCAAACATGAATCGCCTACGCGCCACCGATAGCACACAATCACACGCCGCCCGCGGTCATCCACTATTCAATGAATTTGCGCGTGTATGCGTGACTCAGCGTCAGGAATGCGTATGTGTACGACCACTAGCTCCTTACTGCTCATCACAGCGTCTATCCCTTTCGCTCGTGATGTCGGATGAGATAGCATGCATTTTAACCCCGCCCACCAACTAGTTCGTGCCGTCAGAGCGTGTGTTCTTAAGGACCGTATGTTACAAACAAAACCTCTCAGAAAAGCTTTTTTGTTTTTTCTATGAATCACAGTCGTCCGAGTGACAGCTAGGTAACGCGGGTAGGATATTTCAAGCTAACTTTGTTCTATAAAAAAAGTTAGCTTGAAAAAAATATCCCATCCGCTACACAACACATCGGTGTTTCTTGCCACGCTTAGTACACTGTCGCCGTGTCGCGAGACAGTCGTCACCCGTCTCGCGCCAGTGTCATTTTGCTGCAGATACTAGAGATGGCATTCTGCCCATCTAGTATCGTCATCAGCACTGCACTACGTTCACTTTATACAGTGGTATCGTTTGACTTTAAAACACCCACCGTACCACCAAGGGTACGGTGGGTCCGCAGTGAGGTATTCCACATCGAGAAAAAAAAGGCTATCACCACAATAATATGTTGACTACGCCACAACGACGTCCCACGTTGTAGACATGGCTTTGAGTTGGTTCTATATATCTTCAGCCAGACATTGTCGCCCTTCTTAAAGAAACCACCACCATGCTTGATGTGGCGTTTTCCCCCGAGTAAGACGGAGCTGTTTTACAGCTTCTAAAGGGCCTTAAGTACCGGTTTTGAACCCTCGTTCAGTAGTTCGGTCGGAATTCCATCATCAACCGGTGCCTTGTTTCTAAGCTGTTTTAAAGCCATCCTAATCTAGTACAGGCTAACATCCAGGATGTCTTCGGTATAGTCTCGGGTCAGTCTAGCTCTTGAGTCGTTTGCTGGATCTTAAAATGGTTTGCTGGTTGACGTGTACAACTGCCCATAGAATCCCTCGATTCCCCTCAGTAGCTCCGGTTTTGCTTTGGATACGATCCTCCCATCGTTGGTCTTCAGTTCGTGAGCCGGCTCTGGCACAAATGTGAATGAATAAAAATATTACGAGCAATAAAATGTCTTCACAATCTTTTCTATATCAGCAATGATATTCGTTTACATACCTACCTATAAATATGTGAGAAGACATATAAATCAGCTGTTTCGCTCCGACGCCGACGCTCGCTTGATTTACTTCAATCAACTTTATTGCAATTTCCTTTAACATAATTTGGTTCAATCAACTTGATTTAGATAGCTACGTCCCCTTCCTCGAGACGTGCGGAAACGGTGATTCTTCAAATAGGGTCATAAACTAAGATTATTTTTATCACGTGCGTTGAGTTTTTAGCTCGTGGCCAAATAATAACAGCCGCTCGGGCCGATCTTTGGCCGATCTCGGTTAAGCCGTGCTTGCCTAGGTTGGTCTGTGGATGGGTGACCACCCTTAGGTACATACCGAGTTTCCTCCGTGCCTCGGAAAGCACGTTCAGCAGTTTTTGCACCATGCTGAGATAGGAGCCTTTTGGTCATAAACAGGACAAATTCTGTTTGTACTTACCTATTTTGTTTTTGTTTTTTTTTATGATTTTGTTATTTTTTTTTCACCATGTTTACTTTTTACTAGTGTTGTAATCGCAATTTAACCATTTTTTTTTTGTTTTGTCCTGTCAGGCTAATAAATGCTTTTTCTTTTCTTTTTTCAGTTGGTCCCGGCTACCATTTGTCGATCTTTGGCAGTCGTTACAGGTACTCAGTGGCCCAAACAGTCTGATAACCAGTCTTACCAAGTGGTATCGTATTACCCAGTATTAATTGGGTTGTGGAGGTCAGATAGACAGTCGTTCCATGTAAAATACTGGTGTTCAGCTGCATCCGGTTAGACTGGAAGCCGACCCCAACATAGTTGAGACAAAGCTAGGCAGATGATGATGCGTCGAGTTTTTGTAATCAACTAATTGGGTGGCTCATGGGTAATTTATAACTTGCATGCTTAACCTTGAAGATCGACCCGTTAAGTCTTCAAGGTTAAGCGATGCTTGCTGAGGTCAATCCGTGGATGGGTATAACATATCGAAGTCGGGTCCTCTCCCGGTTGAGCGAATAGCTCGTGGGCAAGAAGTCTCAGTCGTCTGTACACTTGTTTGCAAGCTACTTAAAAAACATTTAAACGAAAATGAATTGTATGACAAGAAGACCCTACTTAGTGCGAGTTGCACTCGCGCACCGAGAGTTCCGGATAAACTGCTAGGTACGTAAAATACGCGCTTTGGATGTGGAGTTGCGAACTCCAACCCGTTATACAATAAATACTAACTTGTGGGTAACTACTTTGTTATTCAATTGCATACAGGGTGTAAACAGACTCTTCACGAAGCCGTTAACCAAGCATTCTGTACATCAAACTAAGTAACACTACGCAAAAATGATTACTGGGAAATTACTTTTTCTTGGGGTGAAAATCACGTTTACGGTAAAACTCAATGAAACGCACTCAAAACATTGTGCTGGTGGATGGATTGAGTATTGAAGGTGTTTAAAGTAAAGTTATTACTTTAAAAACGTGTATTTAAAAAAAAACTTGTGGATACGTTGGAACTTTGACCCCCAAATCTCCGTAACTAGATGATCTCAACCAGTGAAGTGCCTCTCGGTATTGTTAAGAGTCTTTTTACACCACGCACTGTAAGAAATTGCTTCTTGTCATCGTCCTGTCTGTCATTATATCTGGGGGCACGGCAGTGCCCCCGCCAAGTCGAGCGCGAAGCAAACACTGCCGTACCATCCTTTACTGGAACCATTTCGCCGCATTTTCAGGCCCCTATTTGAGAACCTCTGGATAAGACCAGAACGCAGAAATTTTCGTCATCCAGTAAGCTATAATCACATACTTAAAATCCAAAATTTCAAGTCTGTAGGTCATTTAGTTCCGAAGTTAAGCGAAAGCAAAGTTTCGCATTTATGACACTCACTCACTCACTCACTCATGATCATCAAAATAGAACTAGTACTTCCCATAAAATCAGAGAGCTGAAATTTGGTACAGTGTTAGGGTTTAATGGCCACGTAAAGGGAAAACTATAAAAACTAGGATAATCGAAGATCTGGAGTACCTGGTGACCCTGATTAGAAAACACAAGAGCCCAACCAAACTATTAGAGAGATCGACATACCGCCTTTACAAAAAATATTCAACTTGGTTGGCCGCTTCATTTGATGTCAAAAATCGAAGGTCTGAAGTATCTGATGAAGAACCCTCAGCTGGTCTCAGCTGTATTAGAGACTAGCTTCTGCCCGCGACTTCGTTCGCGTGAATTTCTCGCTTGCAACATTTCTTATTGCTGCGCTCCTATTGGTCACAGCGTGATGTTATATAACCTATATAGCCTTCCTCGATAAATGGACTATCCAACGCAAAAATAATTTTTCAATTCGAGCTGGTAGTTCCTGAGATTAGCGCGTTCAACCAAACAAACAAACAAAATCTTCTGCTTTATAATATTAAGTACAGATATGGTAATGCCCCCTTCTACTATTGGTACATAAAAAAAATCGACTGTCATTGCAAAAATCCAGCGTAGTGGGACACATCTTCTAATTTAATCTAGCCTATAGCGCCCCAGTGCTGGGCGAATGCCTCCCCTTCTGCTTTTAATACGCATATAAATAAAATTGATGGAAAACTCTGGATAAGACTAGACTGGCTTTTATACTTATACTAGTTTACAAGTTTACGAGAAGAAATAGTCGAACGATTAACTTTATTCTACTCGAACATTACACAAATTAAATAAACAAATTACACTAAAATATTAATTTCGCATAGAGAGGAGGCCTGTGTCCCAGCAGTGGGAATATTAATAGGCTGATGATGATGATGATGATTAAATTCGCTCAAAATTTTGTCAAAATATAATGCATTGGACTAAGAGTGGCGGTGATACCCGCAAACGTCGCTAGATGGCGCTGACTGTATTTTAAAACGCGCTTACGTTTGTTTTTCCGATAACCTTATATGGCGAAGTGGCAACCGGCCGCGTTACAGTCGTTTACGACATTCTCCTACTGCGCTTGAAAACGTTTACTAGGGATTAGGAGGGATTATTTGAATTTCGTTGATTTCGCTTATTATTTCGTGAGGTTTCCTAAGGTTAGCAGGTTGTTATTATAACAATTCGAAGATTTGAATAGGTTAGGAATTTTATGAAGAAACAGTACTTCGAAAATTCGCTAATAATTTGATTCACGAATTATTGCCTATTAAGTCAAAATTTGAGATCATACCCCGGGCATACGTGTACAGAGAACAATTCCCGATTGCGGTGACGATACGTACGACAAAGCAACGTCCAACGTTTAGCTTTATTGTCAGCAAGTAGAAACAACCGAATTGAATACTGAAAAGTCCGAAAACAATACTTTGCAGTCGTAATGTTTTTCCAGCAGCTTACATTGCGTTTTAACCTATTAAATAGAAACAGAAATAAAAACGACGTCAAGAAAAATGTAATAAGGCGTAGGAACCAAATCTCCTCGCGCTTTAAAAGCAGTGTATCGACGATGCGCCCGTTTGTATTTGAACGGCACATTATCACGCCAAGTGCTCATTCAATGCGGCGTACTTAATTTCAGCCGAATTTTAATCCGGCTGAACTCGAAGACGAATTACGCGTTTTGCAATGCGTCGCGCCTTTATGTGTAATACGGCGTGTTATACGATATGCCTGCAACGTATATACATGGTTCGTAATATTTCAACTACACGGAGGGTATTGGCCGCCATTGAGGGCGCTGCACGTCTTGGAGAGGGCTTTGTGCCCTCCCTTGTCACGTCCGTGTCGCCTCACAAAAGACTGGAGAGTAGAATGCTGCTAGTACTAGATATGTATGTTGTCCTGATAGATAGCATTGTTCTGTTCACTGGCAGGGCTTACTCTGAAAATGTATATGACATAATGACACAAACAGAAAACAGATCATCGTTTAAAACATACACTCATAACATACAACGATGAACTATGTAAAAGAATTGTTTAGCCAGTACCAGTGAATACCAGTATTTTACATGGAGCGACTGCCTATCTGACATCATCGTTAGATACCCGATTGGTAAGGCTGGTTGTCAGACATTTTGGCCCACTGTAACGACTGTTGAAGATCTGCAAATGACAGCCGGGACCAACTGCTTAACGTGCTTTCCGAGGCACGAAGGGAACTCGGTATGTAATGAGTGGTCATGCAGCCATTCACAGATCAACCTAGGCAAGAACGACTTAACCTAAAGATGCACGAGCTCCTCGGGGAATAAATGCGTGATGTATTGTTATGTTATAAAGAAAAAACTATTTTTGACTAAATTCCTACATTTTGATTAGTGTATTTCACCCCGGTAAATTAGCGGTAGTGTGTACTATTTCAATTAGAGGCGACCGCATAATCGACGCGGCCAGAATCAGCGGTCGAATGTGATTATTTGACAAATTCACTCACTGGACTGTGTTTACACGTATTTTCATGTAATCAGGGAAACTGCTGGCTTTGCGATCTGGTTTTAGTTAATACAGAGATTACTAGTATAGCGTATGCTCGCGGCTTCGCCCGCGTGGTTGTCTGTAAAAGGTAGATGACAAAAAAACCTAAATGTCCGTCAGATGATTTCCAAAAAATATTGGACACATGTTTTTTTCTTTTTTCACGTAAACAAAAAATGAAAACGATACAGTGCGTCGAATAGTAAGACGTCACAGTGGAGTACATTTTTACCGGAAAGTGACGTCACAAGCCGACTCATGATCTTTGACGCGTCAGAACCATATTTTTGTTAGTCAGGAATCATTCCTATTGTCCCGCGGTATCGTAATACCGGGATAAAAAGTATCCTATGTGTTATATAAACTACTAGCTTCTGCCCGCGACTTCGTTCGCGTGAAGTTTTGATATCGCAACGCATGGTCTGCTCAACGGAAGCTTTTTTCCCGCTTGCAACATTTCTTATTGCTGCTCCGCTCCTATTGGTTATAGCGTGATGTTATATAGCTTATAGCCTTCCTCGATAAATGGACTATCCAACGCAAAAATAATTTTTCAATTCGAGCCGGTAGTTCCTGGAGTAGCGCGTTCAACGAAACAAACTCTTCTGCTTTATAATATTATATATAGTATAGATCTATCTACTAAATTTCATCCAAATCCGGTCAGTAGTTTTTGCGTGAAAGAGTAACAAACAACCATCCATCAATACATTCTCAGAAACTTTAGCATTTATAATATTAGTAGGATAGAAATATACGAGTACCTACAAGCTCTGTGTAGAATTTCCATGTTCAAAAATTGTGAACATCCATACAAATCTAGATCTCATCCACTTTTGGTTTTATTGAAGCCCTTCATATAATCTTGTTTTAACTTAATACAGTTTCAGGACCTCATAGCTAAATAATAACAACAGCACGGGTTGATGTTCAAGGTTAAGCAGTGCTTGTCAAGGTTGGTCTGGGGATGGGTGACCATCCACTATATATCGAGTTTCTTCCGTACTTCAGAAAGAGCATTACATTAGAGGTAGTAGTCCGAAAGTCTGACAACACGGTCTCACATCTGACGGGTGTCGTATTATCCAGTACTAACGCTTCATTGTCACTAGTACCATTAACAGTTCAATGATGGAACTAGTGATGTTTTTTATAATCACTAGTTCCATTTAGAAAGAATCACATTGCTCGGAGAACGGATGGCTGATGGGCCGAAAAGTTCTGGAGTGGCGACCGCGAACCGGAAGACGATGGGTTGGAAGACCTCCCGCTAGGTGGACCACATTGACCGGTCCCATGCGAGTCGCACGGGACCAATGTCACACTTGGGGTGGCCTATGTCCAGCAGTGGAAGTCTTTCGGCTGAAATGATGAGCTGGGTTGTGGAGATAAGGAAAGTAAGCAGTCGCTGTAAGATATTGGTATTCAGCTACATCTGGTTAGACTGGAAGCCGACCCCAACATACCTAGGCGAGAAAAGGCTGGGCAGATGATGTTTTAACTTAGTACTTTGACCAACAAACAGTTTTTCTTTACCACCGTTCTTAACATGCGAGGTTTGAACCCACAACCTGCTACTCATGAAACGGGCCTGAAACCGTTTCAATAAAGGTACAATTTTCCCGTGAAAGCAATAAGAAACGAAATTGTTTTTCGTAAAATTTCTAAAAAAATTCACCTCATATTTTTTTTTTGTTACAAAAACGTGAATCGAGGAAGAAAGTATTCGCGATAAGAAATAACTGAAATCATTATGTTTATTTACATTTTTTCTCTTCGCTTAGAATTTACTAAGAAATATTTCTTTTTCTGTTTACGAAGAGGAATTCAAAACATTCTGCTTGTTTTTTTATTCTTGTTCAGAATTGATGGTTTACAAATGTTTTTAGTTTTGTCTTTGAAACGTTATTTCCTTCAAAAATTCGGCCCCGCGTTTACAATCATGGCAGTCATACCACATAACATCACACCTGTAAAATCCGTAGGGTAGGGCATCTGCCCTACCCTACGGATTTTACAGGTGTGATGTGTGTACCTAATAATACACTCACATTTCGCCAGTTATGTTTAAGGCACATTTAATAGGGAGCGAGCCTATTGCCATCAACCGGGCACAAATCCAGACTCCGTGAAAAAATCGAGATGGAAAAACCCAATTACAATTTGCCTGACACGGGAATCGAAGCCAGGACCTCATGATCTGCAGTCGCGATTGCAACCACTGTTCCAACGAGACAGTCTAACCAACTGAGGCAAATTATGAAATACTAGCTGACCCACACAACTTCGTTTGCGTCACATAAGAGAGAAAAACGAAAGGAAAAAAAAATCCCGTTTTTGCAACATTTTTCATTCCTTCTCCGCTCCTAATAATCGTAGCGTGATGTTATATAGTCTAAAACCTTCCTCGATAAATGGACTATCCAACGCAAAAATATTTTTTCAATTCGAGCCGGTAGTTCCTGAGATTAGCGCGTTCAACCAAACAAACAAACACTTCTGCTTTATAATATTAGTATAGATTAGTCATTATACATTTTTGATCGAATTTAAATAGAACCTTCTTTACTCTTACCGTATTCCCGTTGTTAACACAACTGACTTTTATATGTTACCTCTGTCTATTCATAGTTGACAGAGGTAACATTAGGGTCTGACCACATTTATCGACGCGGAATCGGCTTAAGCCGAGTGCGTATCACCACACTACTCGACTTATAATAGACAAACGGCTCGTTTCGCCGTCGGCCGGCGTCGCGACGCGTCGTCCGAGCCGAGCCAATGCGAATGGTATTAGTAACACCCTTAGTACGTAGACATAATGGCTTTTTTGACCGGTGTTAGCCGATTCCGCGTCGATAAATGTGGGGAGACCTTTAAAGTCAGTTGTGTTATAAAAGCAGTTCCTGGTAACTAGATTATACCCACTGCTTCGCACAACCCGCGTAGCATAACCGCCGGCGTGGAAACGGATTTTGTCGACGAAGAATAGACAAAATGACAGATGAACAAAAGAAATCAGCTTTCTTCGAACTACGTTTCAACGGTGGTCATGCTACGCGGCAGAAGTCGGAAATTATCCCACGGGATCGTAATACAGGGTTGACAAGTATCATAATGTGTTAAAAACTATCCACGTTATAAAAACTAACTGTGTGCCAAACTTCATACAAATCCGCTTTGCCATTTAGAAGTGAGAGCGTGATGTAAACAAACTGTCATGTAAACAAACTGTCATAATATATTACTAAGATTCTAGCGACACCAAAATGAAACATTCGTTACTTCACAAATGTGGTAGAGTATTTCAAGCTATGTTACATCAGTCAGGATGGCCGAGCGGTCTAAGGCGCCAGACTCAAGGAAACCTTGCCCACTGAACGTGGGTGCGAGCTGTTCTGGTCCTCTCTGAGGGCGTGGGTTCGAATCCCACTTCTGACATACTCTTTTTGTGAATAAATGCACTTTATTCATTACGGTCTAAGTATGAATTAATGGAGTGGAAAATATCTACGCTTTATTTTTTGAGAATCGCTTGCGGTAAACATATTTTTACTACAATACGAAAAGCATTCAAAAAAGCATGATGGTGTGCCGTGGTGGGCCAATTCATAGGTCTCAAGTTCAAACCCAAGACCGTCCCATCTGATTTTTCGGAAAAAGCATGATGGTGTGCCGTGGTGGGCCAATTCATAGGTCTCAAGTTCAAACCCAAGACCGTCCCATCTGATTTTTCGGATACATGTTCGGTAAAGGAAAACATCGCGAGGAAACCAGCATGCCTGAGAGATATTTCTTGACGGCATGTAAAGCCAAGTCAGAGGCCCATGGGCGGCATAAAACTCTGACACTAGGTTAGGAACTAACCACACAAAAGATTAACTACACGCTTTTCTTTATTTTGATCATGCCCACAACGTTCAACTCAAGATGTCTAAATAAAAATTTTACAGTGCATTAAAAAGGATGTTGTCAACTGGGCATTGTTTTAAAATGTTTACTATTGTATTGTATTGTACAACGGGCTGGTGTCCGCAACTCCACGTCACAGCGCGTATTTTGCGTATGGTAAAATGTTTACTATTTTTGTTTGCCTTTGGCTCCTGTCAAACTGGATGCAGCGTCTGATTCCATGAAACGACTGTCTATCTGTCTACCACAATCCGATTAGTACAGGGTAATACGATACCCCTTGGTAACCGTCAGACTTAAAGACACTCTCGGCCACTGACTATAGAATATAAGAATTTTTAAGTGCATTATTAGTAAATTACCAGGACGGGTTGGGAAAGATTGTAAAATACTTCTAATAACTTTCAAGTCAAAGCTACATGTGACGAAAGATCTTCTTTTCGCAGCAGAATTTCTTTTGTGGCAGTACCGTGCATATTATAGGGTGCTCTTGACCCGAAAACGCGGCGGAATAATGAGGCGTGTGACGTCACTGCTGCGGCCACAGGCGCGGTGTGTGCTTGCATCGCCTGCAACTAATGAAGAATACGTTCTTCAGCCACCGCAAGCGTAGCGCACATTTTTTCTTGTATTTGAGTGTAAGAGTCAAACAATCGAATACAAAAAGTTTGTGATATTTATTTAGAACACTCCCGAGAGAAATCAAACTTTCTCGGGCATATTTTTGTTAATTTTGTGGCCATGACTAAACCATAATCACACATCAAAACTCTCAGTTTAGATGTGTTTGACTCTTCTCTTCTCTATTTAGTTATCTTGCTGCGCCCTAACAGGGTCATGTACTCACTAGTTTTAAGCGTGAAATTGGTTGTGTATACATTGTGCATTAAATAAATAAATAGATTTATTTAAACTTCGTGTACAAGAGTGGTACTTAGGCGGACTTAAGCTCATTATTGCCACAAGGCAATGACTTCTTTTACCTCGCAAGAGAAAACTGCTTTCGTGTTTCCACCTTCAAAGAGTCAAGCGGAAATGATTGAGCCGGAGAAAACGTGCCCGACCCGTGAAATGAGCTCGCTCTGCTCATTCTTGTTTCATTTCTCTTTTGCGGTGGGAATCAGACAACTAAACTCTTTCTTGGCGGAAACGCTAGGTTTGCGTTTCCGCCAAGAAAGAGTTTAGTTGAAAACGAAGTCCGCTTCGCCTAGTCATTTTCAACTCTTTCGGGGTGGAAACCGGGCTTTAGGCTTTTCGCAGACTACGAAGTATCAGTAAACTAGAGTCCGTGGGCTGCGATAAAAATCGACTAATTTCACAGTCAAGTTTGTGATAAAACTGAACGAGTTGGTTGTGTCTTCGTTAGGTACATTTTCCGAAAGAATCAGCATCGCCATCCAAGGTAGCAATTTTGCCAGCCTTTTGAGCACTTTTCCCGTTGACGACGTTATTCTTTTCTACTTTTGATACATGAACATATTTTTACCCAACTGCCAAGCAAGGGTTATGTTTTCGTGCGTATTTTTTATATTTCGCCGTAAATTCCTTTATTACCTTGTGGTTTCCAAACGACTGTATGGATTTGGACAGTTAAGATATCATTATATTCTTCTTAAAACCCAAGTGTCTTTAGATATTAGATTGAAAAAAAAAAAACATTGGAATAAAAAACAATAATTATGTTTGCAGTCGGGTTTTTGTGTTCACAAAAAGAGTATGTCAGAAGTGGGATTCGAACCCACGCCCTCAGAGAGGACCAGAACAGCTCGCACCCACGTTCAGTGGGCAAGGTTCCCTTGAGTCTGGCGCCTTAGACCGCTCGGCCATCCTGACTGTTGTAACATAGCTTGAAATACTCTACCACATGGTGAGAGAATATAAGGTTACAAGAGTGTTCTTAAGTTATGAATGAATTTGAGTCGAGTACAGTTACCTATTCAATGTCTTGGTATTTGCAAGAGAAAACGTAAATTGTGCCACTGATTTTCTGTGACGTTATTTTGAATCACCTCATTGAAGGTTTTCTTTAAGAAAACGGACCATATTCTTCAGTCTAGTAACAAAAACCTATTGTGATAACGGATTTACACAGTATGTTACTTTGATGGCCAATAAGTTCTAAGATACGAGTATTAAGTGTTTTCACCAGGTCATCGGTCCACCTAGTGGCAGGTCTTCCAACGCAACGTCTTCGGGTTCGCGGACACCACTCCAGAACTTTTCGGCCCCATCGGCCATCCATTCAGCGCTTACCGATGACATGATGAAGGTTGCGAGAATCCATTGGATGCGAGTCGCACGGGACCGATCAATGTGGCGACACTTGGGAGAGGCCAAGCAGCAGTGTTTTTAACATAAATTATGTAGAAAAAAAAACAATCATTTTCCAGAAACATAAATAAACTGAGAGAAACCAACCACTAAACTTTCTAAGAAAAATGTAGTTTTTTATATTTCGCAAGAAAACTCAGCACTCGGTGTGCTAATCAATAAATACATAATCCAAGCTCAGAAACACTGAAAAAGCAATTTCCCGCTAAATAGAATAAGGCAAAAAGTGTCGGCGGCACGCCTCGGGGAACACTACGAGAAACACCAAGTAAATGATGAACTCAGAAGGACCTTATATCATACCCCCTTGGCCACGAGCTGCACACTTACGCGACTCGCGTCTTGCGACTGCGGAGAAAACGAATAAAAGCCGGGACCTTTAATGAGAAAACTTCTTTAGGTGCACTTTTTGGGTAAACAATAAATCATGAAACTCGCGTGGCCGTCACCTAATGCTTTGTAGCACACGTAGCCAATCCGCTACAGTGTAGCACAACTTAGTATCACTCGTAGCCGTTCCGCTACGGCGTACCACCACATAGGCGTGCGCGGGGCAAAGCCCGTTGCAGATTTAAATTACTAAGTTTTCACTTTTATCGGCAGTCCCTGCATTTTTTTTTTTTTGGGTAAAGTGAATAAGCCTAGAGTTGATTAGAGATTAACTCGCTTAATCAGTCTACAATAACCGGTTATATTAAAAATAATCATGCTCGGTGCATCGTCTCTATCATTCTATCAGGAATATTAAATGTGCCCGTCGTGTACAACTAATTGCACCCTATAGGACTAGAATGAGGCAAACGACAGTACTGGTCCAGGTCACTAAATACTGGTCGGACCAAACCTGAGTCATCGATTCGAGAAAAAAGCGGCCAAGTGCGAGTCGCACTCGCCCATGAAGGGTTCCGTAACAGCAAGTAACAGTATAAAGATGCAGTTCGTTGTAAATGAAAGGTAAATTGCGGTTTACGATTTATGACGTATTAAAAAAAACTACTTACAAGATCTCGTTCAAACATATTCCGGTGGTAGTTTACATGGTAATGTACTTCAATATTTTTTTAGTTTTATCATTCTCTTATTTTAGAAGTTACAGGGGGGGGGGGACACAGTTTACCACTTTGGAAGTGTCTCTCGCGCTAACTATTCAGTTTAGAAAAAAATGATGTTAAAAACCTCAATATCATTTTTGAAGACCTATCCATAGATACCCCACACGTATCGGTTTGATGAAAATAAAAATTGAATTTCAGTTCTATGTATGGGGAACCCCCTAAATTTATTGTTTTTTTTCTATTTTTCGGTAAAAATCTTAATGCGGTTTACAGAATACATCTACTTACCAAGTTCTAACAGCATAGTTCTTATAGTTTCGGAAAAAAGTGTCTGTGACATACAGACGGACAGACAGACAGACAGACAGACCGACATGACGAATCTATAAGGGTTCCGTTTTTTGCCATTTGGCAACGGAACCCTAAAAAGGAGAAGAAGCTATATTTAAACGGTTAACCCACATATGTTAGAAGAATTAACCCGTATAATGGTTAATCAAACACATGGGTGCCTAGCTGGTTAACATTTTAACCCGTTTGATGGGACCCTGAATGAAAAAAACCGGCCAAGAGCGTGTCGGGCCACGCTCAGTGTAGGGTTCCGTAGTTTCCCGTCCGTCACAATAAGTGTTCAATCCAATCCGATTTTAATAATTATTTTTTTGTTTGAAAAAAGATACGTTCAGGATAATAAAATATGTAAACGAAGTTAAAAAAAATGCTTGCTTTTGCATGTTTAGGCTTATATTGCAGCCAACTGCGGTTTACGGGACGATTATACTACAAACTTAGTCCAGAAATTATTTTGTACAACTATTTGTCTTTTTTGTACAAAAACTGTTGTTTCCATCCAAGTTCAAAATGATTTTCCTAGAAAGTCCTTATAAAGTTCTACTTTTCAGATTTTTTTCATATTTTCTAAACTTATGGTTCAAAAGTTAGAGGACACATTGTTTTTTACTTTTGGAGCGATTATTTCCGAAATTATTGACATTATCAAAAAATGATTGGAGTAAACCCCTATTCATTTTTAAATACCTTTCCAACAATATATCACAAGTTAGGGTTTAAATTAAAAAAAAAAACACTTCCCACTTTACACATACCCTTTTTTTTTTTTTTTTTTAGGATCGGAAATCATCAAATGACTTCTCCCACTCTGGGCGGAGCGGGAGGGAGTGTCAGACTCTTACTGACTAAAACCCATCCATGTTCCTTTTTTTTTTTTTTTTAGGATGGGAAATCATCAAATGACTTCTCCCACTCTGGGCGGAGCGGGAGGGAGTGTCAGACTCTTACTGACTAAAACCCATCCATGTTCCTTCCTCGCCCTTTACGTTCCGGGGCCGCGGTATCTCTTTCGAACAGTCCCGCAACCCCGGAACAGTCCCGCAACCCCGGAGTCCCGCAACCCCGGACCCATCCATGTTCCTTCCTCGCCCTTTACGTTCCGGGGCCGCGGTATCTCTTTCGAACAGTCCCGCAACCCCGGCAGGACTTTACACATACCCTAATAAAACATTTTTTTTCCAATTTTTATTTTACCACTTTGTCGGCGTGATTGATACACATATTGGTACCAAATTTCAGCTTTCTAGTGCTAACGGTCACAGAGATTAAGCGAGGACGGACAGACGGACGGACAGACAGACATGGCGAAACTATTAAGGGTTGCTAGTTGACTACGGAACCCTAAAAAGCTGCTGTTTAGTACTCCTGGGAGTGCAAAAACTGTCGCGCGAGCATTTCTGAAGCAATTCGCATCGCCCGAAGCAGTGAACGTAGCCTAAAGTGAACTTTACAGACTAGTACTACTGCTTAGTGCGCAAATATTGGCGCCGCGTAAAATACACAAGAGTTTTTCTAACAAATTATTATGTTCAGTGATTTTTTCTGACACAGCGAAATGTTTAGTTGTTGTATAATAATAATAAATCAGCGATGTTGTTTTCTTCAAGCGAGAAGATTACTTCATCTGCCTTTTTAGGGTTCCTCTGTACATCAATAGGAAAAACGGAACACGCATACGATAACTTTTTGTCCGTCTGTCCATCTGTATGTCAAGACCCTTTATCTCGGGAATGCGTGGAGGTATCGAATTGAAATTAAAACCATGCACTCAAGTCTACAGTCCCGTAAAGCTGTGAAAAAATCAAATTTCTAAGTTAACGTAAAAAAGAAAGAGCCTATTGTAAAAAACGTATATTTCGATATTCTCAAGGGAATCAACATTTAAAGGGCATTTTACGTTGATCTTGAATTATGAAAGGCATGAAGCAATGCACCTCACACACGCACCTCTTATTTTTTGTTTTTTTATTTTTATTTATGTGCGTATCATAATCCGAAAAATTAGAGGTGCTTGTTTTGGTTTCGAAGTCGAGACAGTCCAAGGATCACATCACTAGGCTATGTGGCTATTATTGCTTAACCACGTACGAGTAACTAAATCGGTATGTAAACGCGTTACTAAGGTTGTTAGTGGACCGACACAAGCGAATTCGCAGTAACCGCGTTGGTCCAGAGTGATGGCCCACCGTAACTCTATCGGCACAAGTTACTAGCGCCAAACTATAACTTACTCGCCGCCCATACACACGTCGCACTACACGTACTGTCGCATACGGAAGTGATAGGCAGGGATTCAGTACTGCCATTAGCCATTTTTTGCCTATGAGCATGCTGTCTCACTGCTGGATAAGGTCTCCCCATTACCTTACACTCTTCTCTCTGTGCGGTTTTCTCCTGCCAATCTCAAATAAACGTCTCTAAGTCGTGAACCCACGTTTTCTATTCCTCCCTCAGTTTAATAACATCCTCGCTTACGGCTCGGGTGTTACTTCCGCCTCGAATGCAATAACAGAATTTCTCCACTTGTATGAAAATGTACTATTTTCTAGCATGAGCTTCCAGTATAAGATCACGCTACCTGTCGGCTGTCCTCCACCTGACCCACATCCAGTCTGACCCAGCCACATTTTTCATGTTTTGACTGCCTCATTGGTTCGACGGTCTTTACTGCGACTGCTCAGCATGTGGTAATAGGTTTGATTCCAAGCTCGGGCAGTAATATTGTGTTTTTATCATGAATTTTCCGTAGCAGCCACGGATCTAGGGGCAATAAGTTCGAACTTATCATAAACATACATACCTACATATTTTACGCAGGTATATCTTTCTTTAAGAGTTTTAACTTAAACTTTCTTAACAACCAACCAACCAACTTTCCTTTTCGTAGGTCTGCTGGAAGAGATGTCTAATGAAATAAGCCTTTGTGCTCTTCTATCTTATTGCTGATCCTCCAGGATAGACCGGAATTCAAATTTTCTTACGTTTTTTTCAATTTGGAATGACTTTGACCTTTATGAACTTAGACGTTTGTATTGATGATTTTGATGATTATAATTCTGAAACTAACATACGTCTTACAGATGCGAATCATATTTTCATCAACATACAACCTAGCACTATTCGTAATGAAAAGCACAGTGTTTACCTCGGGTTAAAGACTTATTTAGTCCTTCGAACTATTGGCGCCCGCGCTACGCTTGAGCACCAAACCCCGTCTCGGGACTGGATAAGGTACTTTCACCACTAGGGTAACAATGTACTATTTTGTGTGCATAGATAAATAAACAACTGGTGAAATGTAGGCGTACATTTAAATACACCTCTGCCTTACTCTTTGGGGATTCTAAATATAGCTTGCTTAGGTTTGTGTTGTCAATAGTACGGAACGCAGATCTGTCTAGATTATTCCGGACATGGGCGTGGAGCGATCATCAGTTAGTTCGTGTTACTAACGCCGGTTACTGACCCACTGAGTATGAATGTAGATGTAGAGCACTGGGACACAATTTTGTGAGGCAACACAGCTTGAGGCCATTTTGAATGGGAGGTGGCGGATCGTCAGAGAGAGAGTGAACCTCACGTCCCAGGTCCGCGGGAGACGCTCCGGGCGTCGAGGGCCCGTGGTGCGTGGGACTGGGAGGGGTCATTTGGTGATTTCCCTTAAAAAGGCCATTTCTATTCGCTGCATTTTCAACTAGATTTTTATCAGTCACTTGTCTTGGTAGGTAAATCAAACCCAAATTCTCAATAAGCGATTTGGCTGTTCGTTTCATCATAATACACTGATAACATAGAATGTAGAACAAACTTTTACAGATTTTTGAAAATTCTGTCTAAACATGCGCAGGACTGTTGACCCATGCTCTCAAACCTCGTCATACTCATACTCGAGAGTGCCGGATAGCGTCGGGTAACCGGTCCGGGCGGCATGACGGGTGATTTACACGACACAGTGACGATCGAGTGACTGACTGATGGCTGGCCACTGGTCTATCTAATGTATTGTACTGACAAGCTTTGGTTTCCAAAGGTAGAGGTCTCATTTTTCTTGACTATACTATCGAGTTTGTAACAGTCGTTATTAGTTTAACCATATCTTACCAAGGACTATCGTATCCCAGTAACTGGGATTTGGAGGTCAGATAGTCGCTTCGTGTATATTCATGGTCTGCCTGCCTTTTCCGAACTATGTCGTGGTCGGTTTCTAGTCTGACTGATGCGACTGCCTATCTAACCTCCACAACGCAGTACTGGGTAATACGATACCCTTTGGTGAGACTGGGAATCGAACTTTCGGGGAACTGACTATTTAACGACTGTTAAATATCTACAATGCCAAAGGCTTAACGTGCTGTCTGGACCGACTGGGCAAACGCAACTTAGGTCGATCTGCTTCCCGTAAATTACAGGTTTTTTTTATCCGGTTGCATCCGGTTGAACCGAAAGCCGAACCCAACATTGTTGGGAAAAAAATAATACGATGCTACGGAGTATACAGGGTGTAAACAGACTCATCACAAAGCCGTCAACCAAGCATTCTGTACATCAAACTATGCAACTTAAAGCAAAAATCGTTGCTGGGAAATGACTTGTTTTGGTGAAAAATTAAGTTTTACGGTAAAACTCAATGTAACGCACTCAAAACATTGTGCTGATGGACTTATTTCATAGTAAACGGGTTATGGAGGTATTTAAAGTAAAGTTATGACCTTAAAAACTAGTTTAAAAAAATAAACTAACGTAACTCCGTAACCAGTAGGTTCCCAGATATCTGGGAACCTACTGGTTACGGAGTTACGTTAGTCGTCACAATGACGGGGAGAATAAGGTGCTTTTCGTCTTCGGCCAAACGTTATTCAGCAACAATCATGCTCGCAGATGATTATCTACCTAGCCTTTTCCAAACTATGATAGGGTTGGCGGTAGGAACGACTTTATAGCGATAAGATTCACGAGCCGTGTGATTATGAGATCAGTATAAATCGGCATCAATGAGTCTAGTCTAACTGGATGCATACCACCAACCCAGTTAGAACTTGATAATACGATATCCCTTGTTAAGACTGATTGTCAGACTTTCGTGCCACTGACTATCTGTAACGACTGTCGTAGACCTACAAGTGACAGCCGGGTCCGACGTCTTATCGCACTTTCTGAGGTACAGAGTAAGAGAGATGGACACCCATCCCTGAACCTACCTTGGCAAGCACTGCTTAACCTTGGCTATCATTATTTAGATACGAGCTTCTCTGATGGGTATTATCATGCTTATAAACAATTGGGAAATACTTCGAAATTAAGAATGATCTTTGAAAAAGCGAATCGTGTGAATATCTTGCGTCAAGCCGTCTGTGCCATCAATTAATAGACGTTAGCCCGCATAACAACTACGTATTAACATTTACATTCAATAGCAGACCACCAAATCTCTGCAAACATAACCACCTGTATTCTGAGGGACGGTAATACGACTAAAAAGGAGTACCTATAGCATAATCATAATCAGCCTGAAGAGGAGATCTGAAGAGAAGATCTAAGTCCCAACTGTGGAAACCTTCCCACAATTGGAACTAGGCAACTGGACTGGGACTCAGGCGTCCTCTCGGTACGGCACGTTGACCTTGAGCGAGTGGGAGGAGCTTAGCGTTTGTTTCTACTCGTGCGTGAGAGTGGTCAGCGATACACTACCGCCCGTCGCCCGCAAGAACCCCCGCGTCAACGCGCACCATGATTATTCGAAAAAACCACCCAACTTGATTTAACTAACAATCCAAATAAAAGCCGTACACTTACTAAAATACGGACCATTTAATTGTATATTTATTGTCTATTTATTTATTTTTATTGTCCATTATACTGTAGACAAAGACAGATCTTTGTCTACTTAATTTCACATTTTCACCCAAATTATGAAGATAATGGTCTAGTATAACATTTATTTTTTTCAAAACATAAGACTAGAAGCTTTTACGTGATTTTCAATTTAATATCATAGCCAAAGCCATAGCCAAAGTTCGTATGGGCAGTAATCCTCCATGCGGGCCAACCTCGAACCAGTATCTTTCTCTGCACCCATTGCGCTTTGCCCACCGGCTGTCATGCAAGCTGCTCACGTGGTCCACCAAATCCTATTTTAGCCTGGCAGCCATCTTGCCTACGTCTGTAAGACCTGTTTTTGAGCGCAGCGTAGTGTTCCATACTGCTTGTTCGGCTTAAACTTAGAATTGACAAAATGAGCACCGTGAAAAGATTTTTAAAAGGGGTGGAATCGTTCCCAATTGGGGTGAAATATGCGCTCCCTCTGAATATCAGGTTAGCAACCAGTCAGCTCACATTTAAAATAAAAGCTCGCGAACACTTACATAAGAAGTTGGCAGAGTTATTGCACCTACTGTTTTATCTCTGCATCACCATAAGGTAGACTGGTAGAAAATGCCCAAGGCATTAAATCCGCCTTTGTACATTATGTGCAAAGGCGGATGAGTTTTAATAAATAATAAATAAGTATCTAGGGAATGAAAGTTTCTAGGGAAAGTAGTAATTTATGCCGATTTATACTGATCTCATAGTCACACGGCTTGTGATCATCGCTATAAAATCGTTCTTCATGATATTGTCCTCGCCGCGACCATCAATATTCCGGTTGTAGTTTATGCAAAACACGGCCACCTGGGACCGGTCAAACTTTATGCCCGGGTAACGTGACCACTTCCAGCGCTAATACCCGGCCAATTATGCCCGGTACGAGTATGTTAGATTATAGCTTTAAGGATAATACTAACTTTAAACATTCGAGGAGCTCGTGACAGCCACTTGGGTTGGTTCCTTATCTTTGGGTTAAGCCGTGCTTACCTAGGTTGGTCTGTTACCTTACATACCGAGATTTCTCCGTGCCTCGAGAAGCACGTTAAGCTTTTGGTCCCGGCTGTCATCTGTTCATCTTTGACCGTCGTTACAGGTAGTCAGTGGACCAAAAAGTCTGACAACCAGCCTTACCAAGTGGTATCGTATTACCCAGTACCTACTGGTCTGTGGAGGTCAGATGGGCAGTCGCTCCGTGTTAAATACTGGTATTCAGCTGCATCCGGTTAGACTGGAAGTAGACCCCAAAATAGTTGAGAAAAGGCTAGGCAGATGATGATGGCCAACTTCAAACATTCACAAATTTAAGTGGATTTAATTTAAGTGGATTTAATTTAAGTGGATTTTTAATATCTTTTTTGACACTGATCGGTTTCCCTAACCTAACCTACTTTTGGTAACCAAATATAACATCATCTTCTTAGCCAACTGTACCTATCACTAGAATTATATGCTGCAGTAAAAATATATTTGTGTCATGCTTATGTGTGCTTTAAAATGAACAAAAATACATTGACAGAAAGACCTACTTAAAGCCTAAACTATCCGAGGTGGAATGTTTTATAATAATTTGTTGTGCTCGCTTTACCCGCTCTAAACATACCTACTCCGTTTTCTCAATTCTTCATTTTTTCCGCACAGAAGACAAAGTTACTCCGATTCATATTTCTGTACCATCATTTTTGGTTGTAGAGAGTTGTTTAAATACAAATCTTACATTAAAAACATGTACCTATTTAAAAAAAAAAATCTTGAGAGGTGTCAAGGGACACCCGGATGGAACGAAGTTCTGGCTTGCTTTCTATAAGAGAGAGAGAGACAGACAGAGAAACATGCGACGCCGCACAGCTTACAATAGCTTACTATAGCAAAACATTATTTCCCCGTCTTGGTGGTTTAAAACAACTTTCAGTGTTGCGAATGGCAAAAATTACGAAAACGGCCGGAGGGTGTTACTCAGTGCATTCCCAACTACTAGCGACATCTAGTAACACAACGGAGTAGTACTTACATATTTTAACAATAGATGTCGCAGTTACCAATATTATTAGTACCACTCATACACATTAGATGGCGCTGTTCTAAAAAATAAAAAGTGTCGTGACAACTTTTCGTAAGAATTTTTTCCGTCTAGCCCCCTTTCACAACGCGCGATAAGGAACTTCGTTCCAATCGTTCCAAAAACTTGTGAGAAGTTGGAACTTTGACCCCAATATCTCCGTAACTAGAAGGTTTCCACAGGTATGGTCTACTCGTAGAACAAAAAAATGATCGCAATGACGGGGAGAACAAATGCCTCTCGGCTTCGATAACGGTCTTTTTACACTCTTAACAGATTAACCCGTAAGTATTATGGGTTAGTCATCCTATAAATAACTGGTTCACGCACAAAGTGACATTTTTTTTCTTACTTGACGGCTTGCGCTCTGTGCTTCGCCTCTTTCATTCTGGATATGGTTGGCCCAAATGATTATCCACATATTATAAGGTTTAATCCGTATTTCAGTTAATCAAACTTATAGGGATACCCAGTTAACTTTTACCCCGATTAATCGCTCCCTAGGTCTCACGTCGCATCACCAGCGCCGTAAACACGGCGTCAGGTATTGTTTTCACAAGATGTAACATAACAATAAAAGTAAAAAACCGGCCAAGAGCGTGTCGGGCCACGCTCACTGTAGGGTTCCGTAGCTTCCCAGACCATTAAAAATACCAACATTTTTCGTCAGCAAAAATAACTTTGTTTTTCATAGTATTTGTATGAAAAACAAAGTTATCATTTGCGTTTTTTTGAAAAAGTGCTATATAACTCAAAAACTATTCAACTCATCAAGTTGAAAATAATTTTCCTAGAAAGTTCATATAAAGGTCTACTTCTGTGATTTTTTTCATATTTTTTAAACTTATGGTTCAAAAGTTAGAGGGGGGGGGGACACATTGTTTTTGACTTTCGGAGCGATTATTTCCTAAAATATTAATATTATCAAAAAATGATTTTAGAAAACCCCTATTCATTTTTAAATACCTATCCAACAATATATCACACGTCAGGGTCAAAATTAAAAAAAAAATCGCTCCCCACTTTACGTCTGGGGGAGGTACCCTAATAAAAATGTTTTTTTAAATTTTTATTTTTGCACTTTGTCGGCATGATTGATATACATATTGGTACCAAATTTCAGCTTTCTGGTGCTAACGGTCACTGAGATTATCCGCGGACAGACAGACAGACAGACAGACAGACAGACAGACAGACATGGCGAAACTATAAGGGTTCCGTTTTTTGCCATTTGGCTACGGAACCCTAAAAACGATCATCGCATTGCCAACAGACTAAGCAGACACAATGTCATCAATAAAGACATTTGCACCACAGCGAGTAAAAAGATGAAATATGTGAGAAGTTTGTAAGCAAATGTGCCTGAGTTATGCCCGTTTTGCTCGTAAACCCCGTCGGGCCGAACATTTGTCAACAACATCGCCGGATTGCTATAAGCCTGCCTCACGGGAACACTCGGCGAAAATAGTTTAAGAGACATTGCTACTTTTAGGAACATCATCGTTAGTTCGTCTTCCAAAGTTGATCATCATCATCAGTCGTCATCAGCCTATTAATGTTCCCACTGCTGGGACAAAGTCCTCCTCTCAATGGAATGGGCTATAATCCATCACGCGGGCCCAGTGCGGATTGGTTGATTTTTTTGGTTCTAGGACATGCCGATTTCCACACTATGTTTTCCTCCACTGGTTTGAGAGCAGTGATGGTGAAATAAATTAGACAAGTAGGTAATGCGCCTGTCTGGGTTCGAAGTTTCGAACCCATGACTTACTGTTCGTAAGTCCGCCACCACTGGGCCACCGCTGGCTCTCATCGCCAAGTTGATAGGTACAGATAATGATCGTTTAAGACGCCTGCGGAGCATGCGTATTTCATACAAACGTAATACCAAAATAATTTGTAAATTAAACATATTCCTAAGGTAGTGTGTATATGTCACCGTAAAATTGTCAAATACGTTATATTACATTATAACGTGTATCTCTCTAGCGATATTGTAAAGTCTCGAATTATTGTCAACTGAACTTACGGAAGTATCTCTGCCCCCATAATCGGGACTTGGGGCACCCCCCCGTTAGGTTAGTTAGGTTCCTTTAAACCCTCTCGTCATCTCGTCTTTATATCATTGTCCTCTCAAAAAATATATTTGGGAACATAGATATCCTGTAATCCAATCAAAAAAAATACACACTACCTTAAGAATTTATGTTTGACTAGCTGACCCGCGCAACTTCGTCTGCGTCACATAAGAGAAAGAGAGGATTACAGAGATTGGGTCGTAAGCACCTATAATACAATTTTCAAAGAGCACATCATACACATGTCATCCTTCCGCATAATGAAAATGCGCGCCCGGTACATGATCATTATTTTGCTGCGGAGTTATTTAAAACGGTGTATCTCCTAAGATATGCATTGAAATCAATTTACGTGCAATACGAAACGCGTCCATCAATTCTGTTAATATTGTTGATAGCAAAATTTGAAGTAGGTTGGTTGGACCAAGGAATCACATTTTCCCATACAAACTTTGCCCCCCACCTTTTCACCCCTATAATTTCAGAAAATCCTTTCTTATCGTATCATAGGCATACGATAAGAAATGATTTTCTGAAATTATTATACAAAAAATACACCCTCCAAGCTTCAGGTTTCTACAATCTGCGGTAAAGGCTGTGCGTTGATCCATCACAGTCCTTCAGGACAAAGCATTTTTATTATTTGTAGATAGTAGGATTTGAACTTTAATTCATGTAAGATTATAGTTAAGTTTAATTGGATTTGAAATGTATGTAATTTTTTTTTCGGAAATAAACAGATTTTTATTATTATTATTATAACTCGTTTGTATTTGTAACTTTTCGGGTTTTATGTCTGATGTACATTCGTATAGTCTACATTTTCTTCGTAGTATTATTTTATGTGTAAATACAGGGTGGAAACGATTAACCGGGCAGAAAGGGGAGCTTCCTTAACCGTTGAGTATTAGAAACAGGATCGATTGGCATCAAAAAATTTTTTGTGTAAAATAGCAATTTTCTTGCTAACTGTACTTTTTTTAATCTGTGAATGGGGATCAAAATTTCACAAAAAATTACGGATGGTTTCCTAAGACCATTTTCATGTAGCTGCAACGGTTTATCATTATTGGCATCAAAAAAATTGTTTTATGTAAAATGGCAATTTTCTTGCTAACTGCACTTTATTTTTTAATTAAATCTGTGAATGGGGATCAACATTTAGCGAAAAAATTATGGATTGTTTCTAAGACCTTTTTCGTGTAGCTGCAGTTCCCCTTACTGCCCCGTTTACCGTTTCCACCCTGTATTACCTACCAACTACTTATACCGAGGAAAGCCGATTTTCTTGAGTTCCGCTATTTTGGGCGTATTCACTTCAAAAATCAAATTTCAAGAAAATTGAGAAATTATATATATTTGAAGTATTTACAGCAACTTTTAAAGGTTTGTACTTCATTGGATTTTGTTCTATAGGTGTATGAAGTTTATTAATTTTAAACACAAAACCCTCTTTTTTACGCCTCTGGATGATTTTTTTTTTTAATGCTGAAACAGGTATTTCTTTATTTTTAATAATAAGTATTTACTCTGAGTTTCATGATTCTAGAACAATCTAAAAAAAAATTTCATACAAACTTTACCCCCCTTTTCACCCCCTTTTTCCAAAATTTTCCATAATTTCTATAGCCTAAATGTTATTCTGAGTTTATTTAAATAGATTAGTGAAGTTTTCATCAAAATCCGTCCAGCAGTTTTTACGTGATGCGCGTTCAAACAAACAAACAAACAAACAAACAAAAATTTTAAAAATGGTTTTAATATGTTCAGTTACTTATTTTAAGTCACCCTGGGCGATTTTTTTTTTTAATCTTCAATGTACAGATTTTTTGGTCTCAACGATTTTATTATATCTATTTTGGTATTTCGTTTGTATGAAATACGCATGCTCCGCCGGCCCCTTAAGATAAAATTGCTTGCCTTTCTTCTTATCCCTATCTATCTTATACCTTGTTCTTCACATCCCATTATCCCTATACTAGATATGTAATGGATCGTCACCCATCCAAAGACCCCGTGCAAAGACCGATGTCTCCATCTTCGATCGTGTATATTTTTGCGCGAGCTGACTCCTAACCTAAATAGCCGAAAGCTCCCGTAACAAATTGATAAAAATTCTTGCACATCTACCTCTCTCGAGTGTCATACTTCGTTAGTTATAAATATTACGACTTTGCCTCGACTTATACTTAGATATTTAAATAACATTATAATATTTCGCTGTTTTTGGCGAGTCTTCATGGTTTTGAAAGCCTAAAGTCTAGTGGTATGCTTCTGAGTATTTGAGTTCGATTCTCTTGAGGTCGGTCAAAGTCAGATTTTTCTATCGCTAATTTATTCGGTACATCCCAGAGTCTGAGTTTGTGCCCGTCTAATGGAACAAGGCTCGCCCACTAAATAATGGGACTAGTAAGCTAACCCCCGAGATGATTACAAGCGTGATGATAAATTTGGTATTAACTTCCACAACTAAGTGTATGCCTAAATGAGATCTGGAGTTGTCAATCACGACTCCTAGGTACCATTTTTATCATTATCATCATTTCAGCCGAAAGACGTCCACTGCTGGATATACATACAAGTGTCGCCACATTGACGGTCCCGTGCGACTCCCATACAGCGGATTCACCAAGTTACCAGTCCATCTAGTGGGAGAATCCATTTTTTTTTAAGAGAATCTGGTCCTTGACCCTGTCGGAGACGAGTTTCCCCGAAACCCTTTTATTTAGCCTTATCATTTACAAAGTCTAGAATCAATAAACACGGTTCGTACTCAATACAAAAAAAAAAATACGAATTTTGCAAAATTTTTATTACTTACTAGTACCCATGCTCCGTCGAGTGTGAAAAATAAAATAAATTCGGGTCGTAATAAAATTTGCGAGGCGAGGCTGGCAGGCGGGAGGCAAGGCGAGAAGCGAGTCAAAGGTTACGAATACACTACACTTGATTTAGCCGTAGCGCGACATTCCGTGTTTGGCTAATTTGAATACGTCTCGCTTCTTACAACAAAGATGTAGATATTTTTGGATGTGACAGAACATCATCTGCCTAGACTTGTCCCAACTATGTTGGGGTCGGCTTCCAGTCTAACCGGATGCAGCTGAATACCAGTATTTTACATGGAGCGACTGCCTATCTAAACAACAACTAAACAACTTTCTCCATGGGACCACCATCGTAATCAGATAAGTGGATAGTCAGCAGCACACCCGGAAGGGACATAGGTATGACTACCTATATCCTTTTTGTTACACGTCCTAGAAGAGGCCTGAGTCTCTGGGGAAACATTATTGACCGATTGTGTTATTTTACATTACTTAAAATTAGATGATAGGTACTAGTATTTCGGCCGAGACTTCGTCCGCGAAAATGGTGATAACAGTTTGCATGATATCAATATAATTTAGCCTGTGTTACTCGGTAAAGATGTAGCTATAGAATGGTGAAATCGGCCGAGTAGTTCTTGAGTTAAATCGTAGCAAACAAACAAAAAATCAAATCTTTCCCCTCTGTAGTACGTTAGTGCTGCAGAGCATGAGATCCGGAGTTTGATTCCCAGGCCAGACAAATTAATTTAAATGAATATTAATTTGTAAAAATTAATTGAAAGTGGATTTAAATGTAATTTTTATTTAATTTAATGAAATGATTAAAAATTAAAATAAATCATTAAAACATATTTATAATATTAATTTAATAAAATTCAATAAAATAAATTTAATTTTAATATTTAATCATCATCATCTCAGCCGAAAGACGTCCACTGCTGGACATAGGCCTCCCCCAAGTGTCGCCACATTGACCGGTCCCTTGCGACTCGCATCCAACGGATTCCCGCAACCTTCACCAGGTCATCGGTCCACTAGTGGGAGGTCTTTCAACGCATCGTCTTCCGGTTCGTGGTCGCCACTCCAGAACTTTTCGGCCCCATCGGCCATCCGTTCTGCGAGCAATGTAGGTACCCTGCCCACTGCCACTTAAGTTTAGCAATTCTTTGGGCTACGTCGGTGACCTTGGTTCTCTTGCGGATGTCTTCATTTCTGATTCGATCACGCAAGGAAACTCCGAGCATAGCCCTCTCCATTGCCCTTTGGGTGACTTTAAGCCTTTTGATAAGGCCCATTGTGAGCGACCACGTTTCGGTCCCGTATGTAATCACTGGCAACACACACTGGTCATAGACTTTCGTCATGAGACACTGCGGTAAGTTGGACGAGAAGATACCGCGCAGCTTCCCGAACGCTGCCCAGCCGAGTCGGATTCGACGATTGACCTCTTTCTCGAAGTTAGACCTACCTAACTGGACCGTTTGTCCTAGGTATACATAATCGTCTACAATTTCGAGTGTAGAGTCTCCGATCTTGATAGGAATGGGTGTGACATATTTAATCCTTTCGTACTAATAATTTAAAAAAAAGTGTTACTGGGTTTTTACATCAGTGATTTGTCAGTAGCAACCAAGGAGTCTGGATTTGTGCCCGGTTGATGGCAATTAGGCTCACCCCCTATAACATGAGACTACACATTCTGCCTTACTCTCCGCGGCTTACAAGTGTGATGTTGTGTTACGTTATATAGCATTTTATTGCAAAGTAACCCCCGATTCCGGATTTTTTATTGTACCTCCTCCATTAACAATTTGCATCCTACATCGGTTTCCACCGACCCCAGCAGACGACTGATTGCCAAGCTCTTATATTTTGTCAGATAAATATTGAATCATTTCATTTGAATCATTCTGCGGCCAGACACTGTTTTTACATTTACAAAACTTCTTGTATCTTGGAGGAGCAACTTATAAGTAGGTACGTACTCTAGTGTGTGCCTCGCGGATTGACCCGCCGCCAACGCTCGGCTCCTAACGGACGAAGCATGATGTTAAATGGCCTTTCTCAAGGATTGGCCCATCAAATGCTAAAGTATTTTTTCAAATCCGACTGTTAGTTCCAGAGGTTGGCGTGTTCAAACAAACAAACTAACTCTTCAGCTTTATAATATTAGTACAGATAAGTATGTATTTGAAAAATCATTTTGTGTTGGATAGTCCATGTATCGAGGAAGGTTATAAGCTATACATATAACATTATGGTACAATAAATAGGAGCGGAGCATAAATGAAAATTGTTGCAAAAACGGGGAATATTTATTCCTTTTGTGTTTGTTACCTCAGAACTTTCGACTGCGTAAACTGTTTTACATGTTTTTTTTTTATTTGAAAGCTGGTGCTTCCCGTGTGGTCCCACTTCAATTTGGTTAAGATCTGATGCTGATGTTCGGAGGTATTAATGGAACTCTTCAAAATTAGACGGCAAATCTACAGTGATTGCTGCAATCGCTTGGATGTGTATTGTATATGCCACCGTAAAATTGTCAAACACGTTATATTAGAATATAACGTGTGTCTCTCTAGCGATATTGTAAAGTCTCGAATTATTGTCAACTGAACATAAACGGAAGTATCTCTGCCCCGATAATCGGGACTTGGGGCAGCCCCCCGTTAGGTTAGTTAGGTTCCTTTAAACCCTGCACTCGAAAATAGTCGTCTCTCCGTCGACTACTCTTTTTAGGGGAATATAAAGTGTTTAAGGTTAGGTTATATTAATCGGTATTTCTCAGAAATGGTACATTATCTTTTCATGAGAGTTGTATCACTGGGCAAGGGGGACCCCTCCTTCCCTCCACACCGCGTGAGTTGACCACCATCGCATGCATTTCACGAAAAATAATGCGTTTTGTTGTAAGCAGTATGTTCGTTTGACAATATTTCGAGACTTTACAATATCGCTAAGGTAAATTCGCGATAAATACCCGTTTCTATATATTTTATGAAATACTAGCGGACGTCCCGCGGTTTCACCCGCATAGTTCCCGTTCCCGTGGGAGTACGGGGATAAAATATATCCTATGTTACTCGTGGATAATGTAGCTTTCGAATGGTGAAAGAATTTTTAAAAACGGTCCAGTAGTTTTTAAGCCTATTCATTACAACCAAACAAACAAACAAACAAAGTTTTCCTCTTTATAATATTAGTGTAGATAAGCCTATTACCGTGACATGTACTGTTTTTTTTTTTTTTTTATTGGAAAAGGTGTACTTCAAAGGTAGTTTGATGAGTGTTTTGTTCTGATTATGGGATCCATGACAAAGTAACGGAACTCTTCAATTCTTAGGAGAAAATTTACGATACTCGGCCAAATCGTTTTTAGGCTACCCGGATATTTGAGTCACCTACCATAACGTCGTTATTAACCGACTTCAAAAAGGAGGAGGTTCTCAATTTATTGTTCCCCGATTTCTCAAAGATGGACCGATTTTGTTTTTTTTTTATTGTTTGAAAGGTTATACTTCCCAGGTGGTCTCATAATCATCAAGTCAGGATACTGATGATGGGATCGTGGAAAAATAGAGGGAGCTCTTCAAATTTTATAGGCACACAAGAAACGATTTGGGTAGTTTTAGGAAGAGTACTTTCTCGGAGTGATCCCGTTCAGCTAGTTATACATATAAACATCCATGACTCGGAAAAAAATGTCCGTGCTCATCACACAAACATTTGCTCCTACCAGGATTCGAACCCGGGACCCTAAAGAACGTAAGGCAGCTTCACTACCGCTACGCCATACGGGTCGTCATCTCGCGATACTCTAGCGATACGCGTGTTGCGACTGCAGCGAAAAAATGCTAAGAGTATAGGTACCTCTAGTCGCGACCTCATGGAAGACACTGATGACGAGAAAAAAACTACTGAAACAAAGTACCTAGCACCCAAATGTGTTCCTCTATCCAAGTAGCATCGCCTGAAGTCGTGCCGGGCGATAATGAATCTTGATCTCAAGATAGTGTGGCAGGGTAGTGGGGAAAACGAAACGACGTTTCTGATTTTTCCCGTTGACCCCACCAGAGTGGGCAAAGCAGTGAGTTCAGCGGGAATATACCCGTCCCTTACCTACATATGATAATGATAGTATGAATGTAACATTCTTGATATTATTACGACTAATAAAAAATATACAGTTCCTAGGTAGGAACTGTATATTTTTTAGTCTTTACGACATACATATTTTGTAACATCATTATCACTTTTAAAAAAGTCCAATGATGTCCACAATGCCTCTTCAATAGCAACCTAAAACTTAATTCATCCTAATCACCCCTTCTAAGCAATGACATGTTTTACGAGTACCTACAAAAGTCGCAGTCGTATGTCCGATGCACTAGTGATTTAGTACTTCTAAGTTCCATGCTAATAATAGGTGAATTCGGTATGTAAAGTAAAAATTAACCTACGCTGATTCCAAAACCATTTGGAGATTTTAGGGTCTTATGCCTTATTTTTCTATTTTTAGCTTTCTATATCACAAGATTGTGTTTATTTTCACAAAAATACTTGTAATCATTTGACTTTCATTTGACCTCTAAATGACGACATAACGTAGCCTGAATAGACTACTTCCTTCGTGATTTTCAAGATAAATTAAAAAAAAATACTTTTAATTGTCATACCGTCAGTGTCAAATCAAAACTGTCAATGCTAGTTACTGTGTTATTTATTTGAATGCATCGCGCGCTGATAATTTCGCGTTCAAATGATCTTCGCAACAAAAAAGACGACGCCCAGGCTTGTATTCCATATTTACTTCCTTGCACCACTTCTTTTTTAGCGTTTCTTTCACATTTACAAACAATTTGTGTCGGCTATTTGTTGTAGTGTTTTTACATGACGGTACGAAGCATTTAGCATAGTTGTCGATGACAGATTCATTGCACGGATACGCAGCACGGATAATGGATAGAAATTAAAATTTGCTAAAAATCGTAGGAAAAGAAACTCAAACAAAAAGTTCACACCACAGTCACGATCATAGCATTCACATTTCACAACAAAATAAAAACACGTATCTGTCAAGCGTCAACTGTCATCAATGTCAACTTTGAAGTTATTTAGTGTTTTTTGTATGTACTGAAAACGTGGCAAAGACTTAAAGCTATTCAGGCTATGAAATGACGTCATCACGAATAATACTTTAAAAAATAATAAAAAAGAAACTGTAACTTGGAAAAAAAAAAGCTTAAAATTAGTTGCTTAAAATTAAATGTACTACGAAATAAAAATGTAAAAAAAATACCTGAAAAATACTTTACATACCGAATTGAAATTCGATTATGTAGCCGTCCCTTTCCCGCACACGATGGCACCGTATCTCTGTCCCCCTCTTTAATTAACCTCTGTCAGTTTAGATGGAAAGACACTTGACGTGGCCGCACCGACTGCCAATTGGCGGTAAACTTGTGAAGTGCTTGCACTCCATAATACAATGTAGGTACTACATGTACATGTACGTAAATGGCAACAGTCTCTATTGTTTGGTGATATGATTCAAAATTGGCTGCGGACGCACCCCTATCAGACATATTTTATCGTTATCACATATATTTTTTACGGCTGTTAGGTCCATGTTCACCGAAAAGATAACAGTCTGATTATCTAAAACCAGCTGTCACTGTGACATGTTCCCATACAAAAATGTGTTTTAAACAGCTGTTTTTAGAAAATCAGAGCTACAACTTTTTGGTGAACATGGATCTTAGTCTCTAAACAGATTTTAACCGACTTCAAAAAAAGGAGGAGGAATTCAGTTGTATTTTTAGGGTTCCGTAGTTCAAAAATCAAAATCAAAATCAAAATCAAAGCATTTATTTCAAGTAGGCCAGTTACAGGCACTTTTGAATTGTCGAAACAAAAATGAACATTTAATGTAGCTACAGTCCCAGTCACAAGACATAAAAACTGTGAAAGTACTGTAGTTGCCCATTCCCTAGCGTAGATCTCTATGGAGAAGAACGGGCAAGAAACTCCATGGACACTCTTTTAAATCAAAATATTGTTACAAAATCTTGGTTACATCATTCATGTTGAGATGGTATATTATGTGAGAACAATGTAGCAAGATGTGCACGTTAAAAGTGTCCATAGCAAAACCAAAACAAAATATAACTCAAAAACAAAATAATTAATTCAAATAAACCATGGCGACTAAGAGATGACCAGTCACAACTGACAGCGCCCGTTCACGCACATGACGCATGGATCAGCACCATTCAGCTCAACCATTTTGAAGGGAACTTAATGGTCCGACACACGCGCCACCGTCAGCGAGACATTTGAGTGAGCATGACATACTCTCAACCGCCAGGGCACATTCAAGTCAAGAACTGCCGTAGGTTTCCAGTGAATGATAGCTTACTAGTACATAGTACTCACACAATATGGGCTATGCGATTATATAATACTAACATTGAATCTATACAATGCAAGGATAGTTAAGTACAATCTTCAGCAGCTCCAACTATACCATTTAATGCTATCAATTTTTGCGCCCCTGTCCATGTGGAGCAGGACCAGCATTAAGCCAAGCATTTTTATCAGCGATATAATCGCTCAACTTGTAATATGCTTTTTTACATAGTGTGCGTTTAATGCATGCTTTAAATTTCGTCTCATTCAGTTCAAGAATACTTTGTGGAATTTTATTATAGCATCTCAAACAGTACCCCATGAAAGATGAGTCTATTTTAGCGAGTCTAAAGCCTGGCTGAACTAATTGGTCCCTATTTCTAGTACTGTAATTATGTCTGTCACCTCTTTTACCAAAAAGATGCAAATTTTTTCTAACGTACATTATGTTTTCGTAGATGTAAAGACAATGTACCGTCATAATGCCAATATCCTTAAACAGTTCCCTTAGAGAATCGCGCCTACGAAGATTATATATAGCTCTGATGGCTCTTTTCTGCAGAATAAATATAGACTCAATATCTGCCGCCCGTCCCCATAGCAAAATACCGTAAGACATTATACTATGGAAGTAACTAAAATAGACCAGTCTAGCGGTATCTACATCAGTAAATTGACGGATTTTTCTAATGGCATATGCTGCTGAACTTAGCCGCCCCGCAAGAGATGTTAAATGAGAACCCCATTGTAGCCTTGAATCAAGCGTAAGCCCCAGGAAAACCGTTTTATCTACGAATTCAAGTTTCTCATTATTCAATAATATATCACAATCACTACCCTTAACATTCGGTAAAGCAAATCTTATGCATTTGGTTTTTTTTTCATTTAATACCAAATTGTTTGCTGTGAACCAATTTAGGACCTGAAGTAGGGCATTATTCACGTCATCTAAATTTTGTGCCCGTCTGTTTATCTTAAAAATTAAGGAAGTGTCATCAGCAAATAACACCATATTTTGAGGTTGGTTTTTCAATAAATAGGGTAGATCATTTATATATACCAGAAAGAGGAAAGGACCCAATATTGAGCCTTGTGGAACCCCCATTTTTATTTTTAAACCCTGTGAATTAACACCATTTATCTGAACATGTTGTTGTCTATCATTCAAATATGATCTTACCAAACTAAGTGCAAGTTTACCCAGTCCGTAATGCTCAAGTTTCAAAAGTAATGTGTCGTGATTTACGCAATCAAACGCTTTGGAGAGGTCACAAAAAATTCCTATGGCATCTTGGGACTCTTCCCACGCAGTAAATATGTGCTTTAATAAGGTTACACCGGCGTCAGTTGTACAACGTCCCTTGGTCAAACCATACTGTTGATCATGTAAGATTCTGTTGGTGTTAAAATGATAGAGCATTTGATCAAGCATTACTTTTTCAAAAACCTTGCTAAAAACTGGCAACACGGATACAGGTCTATAATTGTTAGTATCTTTACTGTCCCCGGATTTGAAAAGAGGTATGACTTTACTGTATTTCATTAAATCAGGGAAAACTCCTTGGTCTACACATAGATTAAAAATTAAAGCTAAGTATGGGGCTATTGTCTCAAGTATGGATGTACAAACTTTGATAGACATTCCCCATAGATCTTCGGTCAGTTTGATTTTTATTTGCCGGAAAGCTTTAATAACTACCATAGGGTTAATGTGTTTAAATTTAAATTCAGCCAGGCAGCCAGACACATTCGCCTTTAATAAACCCATTGAGACTTCAGGAGAGGAATTTAGAGCCTCCGTAGTTTTTAATGGTATTTCAGTAAAGAAATTTACAAATTCTTGAGCTACTTCCTGATTAGAGCTTTTAGGACCACTTGTTGTATCTAATGTGTAGCTAGTGTTACGTATTTTCTTCCTGTTAGTCTCGTTATTTATGACTTTCCAAACTGTCTTTATTTTATTTTCTGCTGTTTTGATCTTGTTGCTAATGTGCAGGGCTTTAGCAACCTTGCATGTATTTCTAAAAATTTTTGAATACTTAGCAACATACTTGTTAAAAGTTTCAGTGTTAATAAAAGGCTTAAGGCCATAAAGCTCAAATAGTCTTTCCCTACTTTTTCTGATGCCTCTAGTTGCCCAATCGCTAAATATGAATTTAGGGCAAATACTTTTTGTCTTCTTTTCAAAAGTTTTGTTGAATTCCGTGTGAACTATTGAAAAGAAACGATTATAAAATTGATTTATATTAATATCGTCATGGCTCATAACACTTAACTTGTTCTGTAGGGAAATATTAAACCTATTTAATTTGCTAGAAGTTATAGGTCTAAATTTAATCTGTACTTTTTGCAATGGTGTATTACACCTATAAGTTACAGTTTGTCCGCTATGGTCAGACGGCAAACAATTTACTATGGCTTTATCTAAGTAATCACAATCGCAGAAAACATTATCTATACAAGTAGCAGAAGATGTTGTGATTCTAGTAGGTTCAGTAAAAACGTTAGTCAGGTCAAATGACTTAAAAAGATTTAATAACCGACCGCTATTTGAATTTTCTTCTAAAATATTGATATTGAAATCACCACAAATTATTGTAGATTTATTACTGGCTGCAAGTTTTGCCAGGACATCTTCCATTATTGATTCAAATATGGAAAAGTTTTGATAGTTTGGGGGTCTGTACACACACACAATTACATGCTTATCTAGCTCAACACAGGACAGTTCGACGCAATGTTCAACTGAGAGACCTACTATGTCATTACGTTGCTTATATTTAAAACTATTTTTAATTAATATTAGGGAACCTCCACGAAGCATAGTTTTACGGTTAAAGCAGCTACCCACCATATAGTTCTCATAATTAATAAGCATTTGGTAATCCTTTAGCCAATGTTCAGTAAAACAAATGATGTCAAACTTACTTTTTTCTAAAAACAATTCAATTTCTAATAATTTGCAAGACATTCCTTGGATATTTTGGTGGAATAATTTTAAGGTGTTCTGCTGAGGCCCTTTTTTATTAACTAATTGAGTGCAAGAATTAATAGTACCTTCTGTTGTCTCACTTTCTAGTTTAAATTTATATTAATATTTGGAGTGAGGCCGGAGACTCCCGTGCCATCCTCAGACAACAAGACCCTATCTGTAATAGACCCTAATTGAGGATTCACCATGGTGACAGATGGATCCTCCTCATCGCAATAATTGTAAACATTTATAGCACTACTGCTATATTCATTTAAAGTCACCTGTACATTAGTAGAATTACTAATAGTCGCAGTGTTAATAATGGAACTAAACTTAGACATACTATTTATGTCTGTGTGAATATTAAAAGCTAATAGCGAAGCTATTTTGTGTCTACATCTAATAGGTAGATACACCTTACCCCGTGTCGACTTAAGTTTACCAACAATAGTGTTGATATCTAGATATACAAGTTTGTTACTATAGTGACCTGCCAGAAAATGTACATGGTTATTTAACATATGTATATAATTGTTTTTTCTATTACCCAATTTTTCAAAATAGGGAAAAGCACACAATATGATTTTACTACAGTTTAGCTTTAACAACTCTGATACACATTCAGTGATATCTTCCTTTTTAATCTTAGAACTATTACCTATACATATAGTTATGGTGGTATTAGGATTACAAACAGTTTTTGTTGCAGATGCCATAACCTGTTTGTAGGTCGACCCTGGCATACAATAATTTTGAGTACAATAACTCAGGCTATTACTGATCAATTTCCCAAGCCCTCTACCTATACTATCAGAGAACATAACTGAAAGATTAGAATCTAGACAATTAGGTGAGACAAAATTACCTAAGTCAGGTATTGTATCTTGGCTGGAAACACAGTCCTGAGTTTTCACAGCTTGGCACGGGTCCTCCGTTGCCTCAGGCTGAACAACATTCCTGGATTCCCCCTGACAAGTACACTGAATGTTGTTGAGAGTCAGTGAGTCCACTTTGTCTACCAATGCATTTGTAGCAAGAATATGCTCTTTAATTTGATTTTGTGAGCGTTCATATTTATTATATAAAGATTTTAGTGACTTATTAAGAGCCTGTATTTCTGATTGTAAGCGCTGAGTGTCAATTTCATAAATATTTATACTATCTTCCAATTTAATCTGATAGTTATTTAATTTATTAACTAGAGAAACACGTTCCTTCCTTAATTGAATATTTTTGGAATGGTGTTTCTGTTGTTTCTTGTATTTATTACATTTTTTAATGATTTTATTTAATCGTGCATATTTCTTAATTTTATTTTGGCTTATTTACTATAAGGGTTCCTAGTAAACTAGGAACCCTTATAGTTTCGCCATGTCTGTCTGTCCGTCCGTCTGTCCGTCCTCGCTTAATCTCTGTGACCGTTAGCACTAGAAAGCTGAAATTTGGTACCAATATGTGTATCAATCACGCCGACAAAGTGGTAAAATAAAAATTGGAAAAAATGTTTTATTAGGGTATGTGTAAAGTGGGAAGTGATTTTTTTTTAATTTCAACCCTAACTTGTGATATATTGTTGGAAAGGTATTTAAAAATGAATAGGGGTTTACTCCAATCATTTTTTGATAATGTCAATAATTTCGGAAATAATCGCTCCAAAAGTAAAAAACAATGTGTCCCCCCCCCTCTAACTTTTGAACCATAAGTTTAGAAAATATGAAAAAAATCTGAAAAGAAGAACTTTATAAGGAATTCCTAGGAAAATCATTTTACAATATAATTTCTGGACTAAGTTTGTGGTATAATCGTATATGCAAGCATTTTTTTTTAACTTCGTTTACAAAATATTTTATTTTCCTGAACGTATCTTTTTTCAAACAAAAAAAAGAATTATTAAAATCGGATTGGATTGAACACTTATTGTGACGGACGGGAAACTACGGAACCCTACACTGAGCGTGGCCCGACACGCTCTTGGCCGGTTTTTTAATGTTTGTTAGCTCCTCAGTCCGTCATTTATGATCCGATTTGAAAACAAATATTATATTATCTGCAAGGAAATACCTAAGTACCTGTAGGTAATCTATCTAGCGAGATTGTAAACTCTCGAAAGATTGTCAACCGAACATACTGCTTACAATTTAATGCATTATTTTTCATTATACCTAATCTATCGAAGTGGAACCGTAAAATTGTGAAAAGGGGGAGGAAGGGGAGACCCCTTGCCCCCTGCCCGGCTAGCATGGGCAGGGGATAAAAATTTTATCCACCGGTTATTTCCACTTTTGTTTGAATTTTGTCCCTTGTCAGTGGAAATAACCGGTGGATAAAATTTTTATCCCCTGCCCATGCCAGCCGGGCTGGTAGGTACCACTCCCATGAAAAGGTAATGCACCATTCCTTAGACAAAATGTCGTCGGGGTGCTTCAAGTCCCGATTATGGGGGCAGAGATACTTCCGTCGCATGCATTTCAGTTTTACGGTTTCACTTCGATAGATCATAATTTACGTTTGACAATCTTTATAGATTACAATCTAACGGTTTTTACAATTTTACGTTGACATAATATTATTATGTACCTGTTATCAGCTTAAGTAGTTGGGTACTTAAAGAACAATGTACGGTTTAAGTGTTGGAGCAACGCGGCTATCGGCTATCGCATATTGAGTTCAATAAGCCCATTCTAATCAATCTCTCATAATGACCGTCTACCACATGCTTCCACATTATGGCAAAAAAAAAAATTAAAAAAAAATATAAAAATTACTTAATTAATTAATTATATTATTTTTTTAAATTAATTTATTATTTATTTTAATTAATTATTAATTTTTATATTATTAAAATTGACAAACCATAAGAATAATGATAAGTGTATGTAGTTAGTAATTACCGTACGTAGGTAGGTACGTACAGTAATTGTTGGTCTACGCCATCGGCCATCAGTTCTACAGCTAACGACTTCGGTGTTCTTGAGTGGAGACCGCGAATTGGCAAACGTATGGTGGGACATCATCGGGCTATCAGTGGAACGACGATCTTCGCAGGGTGGCTGGTAACAGCTAGATGAGAGTTGCTGAGAAACGGGTTGGGTGGGGTCGCTGTCAGCTGTGGACTGCTGGAGACTGACGATGATGATAAAGTTTGACATAACGTTGTACATTTAAACCCCAACGCAAAAACGACGGGGTGTTATAAGTTTGACGTGTCTGTGTGTGTGTGTGTGTGTCTGTCTGTGGCATCGTAGCGCTCGAACAGATGAATAGATTTGGATTTTGTTGTTTTGTTTGAAATGTGAATTAGCTAGGAGTGTTCTTAGCTATGTTTGATAAAAATCAGTCCAAGATGGCCGCTGCCACAAAATGGCGGATTACATATTTATTCAATAACTCCCTCAATATGGGTATCAAATGAAAGGGCTTGACTAGTAGAATACTATACACTATGATAAATTAAAAATCCAACACGGCCGCCACCACAAAATGGCGAATTAACGAATTATTTTCTATTTAACTTTTAGTACCTACATTGTGTCGAGGTTTTTATTTTTTTTTCTTGACAAGCAACGCCTGTAACTGCAAACTTAAAGTGGCCATACTGTAATCTGCGTCATCAGCCTATAATATTCCCACAGCTGGACACTGGCTGAGGAATCCGGAAAAAATTAAGAAAAATAAACAAATATTAGATCTTATGTAATAACAAGTATATTTATTTAATATTGTATAAATGGATCACATTGAACTTAAATTTTATATAATACAAAAAAAAATCTAGTGTCACAGTGTTTGTTATCGAACTTCTCCGAAACGGCTTGACCGATTTTTCGTTTTGTATATTTGGTAGGTCTGAATAGGTCGTGGGCTATTTTTTAGTCTCACACATGAAAATCTCCACGCGAACGAAGTCGCGGGCAACCGCTAGTAAGTACTTATACATATACAGTCCAAAAAATAGTCAAAACTACTTTTGACCGGTTAAAACTATTTTAACAATAACTAAAATTTACTTAGCTAGCTTGTCTGAGAGATATTTCTTGACGGCATGTAAAGCCAAGTCAGAGGCTCATGAGCGGCATAAACTCTGGCACTAGGTTAGGCACTAACCACACAATAAAGAAAAAGACTTAAAAACTTATTATTTTAGGTTAGGTTTTTTTTTTGAAAACGCATTTTAGCTTTGTTAGGATTTTGACTGTAACATAAAGGGTGTAAACCACCTCATCACAAAGCCGTTAACCAAGCATTCTGTACATCAAACTATGTAAACAACTTTTGGAACTGCTGGGAAACAACTTTTTTTTTGAGGTTATAAATCATGTTTTGTGGTAGAACTCAATGTAACGCACTTAAAACATTGTGCTGATGGATGAATTGAATAGTACTGGGGTCGTGGAGGTGTTAAAAGTTAAAATCTTACAAAAAAAACTTGTATTTAAAAAAAAAACTTGTCAAAAAGTTGTAACTTTGACCCCCATATCTCCGTAACTAGAGGGTTCCCAGGTATGGTTTAGAACAAAAATATGAACGCAATGGTGGGTAGAACAAGTGCCTTTCGGTTTCGTGAAGAGGTGTTTTACACCCTTTATTTTATTTTATTTTATTCAATAGGTACAGATACAGACAAACGATCAATACAATACAAAATAATGCCCTTAATCATATAAATTAAGTAGACCTGAAGTCCAGTTACAACTGTACACAACATTCAAAAATAACAAAGCCTCGTTTTTTAAGGTAAAAATTAAATTTCAGTACGAGTTATAAAGTTTTTAACACATTACTAATTAATTAATTAATAATGAACTAAATAAAAAACTAGCTTCTACCCGCGGCTGCGCCCGCGTGGCCTGCATGAATCAAATGACTTTTTTTTTTCAGAAACTATCATGGTTAGTGCCCTCATTGAATATACGAACTGAAAATATCCCAAAAAAAGCAATAAGGACGAAGTTCACCGTAAAACTAATCTCACTCTGTATGGTTTTAATAGAACTCATCGACATGTGTGTATTCTGCCCATCCTAACCTACGGTGCTCAAACTTGGTCCCTGACCGAGTCGCAAAACTCCTAACACAAGGTTATTATTATTATAATTATATTATATTGTAGTTTATATTTGTCTATACTATCTATACTTATCTATACTAATATTATAAAGAGGAAAACTTTGTTTGTTTGTTTGTTTGGTTGTAATGAATAGGCTTAAAAACTACTGGACCGTTTTTAAAAATTCTTTCACCATTCGTAAGCTACATTATCCACGAGTAACATAGGATATATTTTATCCCCGTACTCCCACGGGAACGGGAACTATGCGGGTGAAACCGCGGGACGTCCGCTAGTAATATAATAAAAAGGAAAGATTTGATATTTTGTTTGTGTTTGTTACGATTTAACTCATAAACTACTTGGCTGATTTTAAAATTTCTTTCACCACTAGAAAGCTACATCTTTACCGAGTAACATAGACAATAAATTATATTCATATCATGGAAATTAGCCGAGATATCACAATTTTTGAAAATTACATGAAAAAGCTGTTATAAATTTTGTCATAGCAAATTAATAAGTTAGTAAGTTTGTCTTTGTTAGTTGTTATGTATATTCTTATACTGTATGTAATATTTCAATTCTATAATTGCTCTAAGCCTTTTCCCAACTATGTTGGGGTCGGCTTCCAGTCTAACCGGATGCAGCTGAATACCAGTATTTTACATGAAGCGACTGCCTATCTGACCTCCACAACCCAGTTGATACTGGGTAGGTAATACGATAGCACTTGGTAAGACTGGTTTGTCAGGCTATTTTTGCCACCTGTAACGACTGTTAAAGATGAACAAATGACAGCCGGGATCAACAGCTTAACATGCTTTCCGAGGCATGGAGGAAACTCTGTATGTAATCACCCATGCACAGGCCAACCTAGGCAAACACGGCTTAACCTAAAGATCGACCCGAGCGTCTGTTATTATTAGAATGCATCTAGACTCATGGGTCAGAGTCGTCACACAGTGAGTGCCAGAAGACGGACTTCGTCACCGAGGGAGGCCTAGGAAACGCAGTCGTGACGACTTATTGGTATTTGTGACAAATTGGCCAGAGAAAACCGCACGGCGAGAAGAGGAGAAGGCTATGGGGGAGGCCTTTGCCCAGCAGTGGGACATTAGAGACAAAAAGAAAGTGTGACACGTGCATTTAGTGCTTACAATACTTGTGCATTAGCTGTCATGGCAAGATTCGTTTCGGAGGGTGCTAAATATTATTCTATTAATTTAATACTGTCATACTCGTATTAGTGGTTAATGATATTACCGGCTCTACTTGACTCAGACCAATACATAGTAATTATGTTGGTTAACGGCTATTTTCTATAACTAACTTACGTATAACTGTTAGTTAATGTGCCTTCTTCCGTAGCTATCAGTGTTCCTATCAAAGAATATCCTATCCGACATCTTGATTATTGTATTGTACAATGGGCTGGTGTCCGCAACTCCACATCAAAGCGCGTATTTTGCGTATGGGCTATAATCCACCACGCGGGCCCAGTGCGGGTTGGTAGATGTCACATGTCTTCGATTTTTTCAAAGTAATGCGTCTGCCTGGGTTCGGGTTCGAACCCACGACTTACTGTTCGTTAGTCGGGGTCGCCACCACTGGGCCACCGCTGCTCTCGTCATCTTGATTATTAGAAAAATCTAAGAAAGCTTTTCTGTGAAGTTTTTTTTCTAACCGTCCAGTAAGCGAAATGTCAAACAGACACAAAGAGCAACCTACATTTTTTTTGTTTGTACCTTAATCTGGGTCGAAAACATCATCAAACAAGTGTGTGGTCAAGATTAAGGATGGTATACCGATCACAATGAAAACCTTGGTCCATGGGGACAAATCAGCTGTCCCATTCAAAACCTACTCGACCCAAATGTATTGTAATGTGGAACAGCGCATTATAAAGTAGCCATATTTCTTATTTCCATACAGTAATATTGCAAAATTAATTTAAACAGATAAATATTTGACAGATATTTGCGAGGTTGCCAACTTTCTGAATGCGCTCTCTTAAGGCTGATGCTCCAGGACAGCCCGCGACATTCAAATTTTCCAACGTTTTTTGCAATTTGCAGGGCAGTGCCAAGTTGTACACTGATGAAAACAAGTCACAGAATTATAATCATCAAAATCATCAACACAACCCTCAAAGTTGCAAAGTCGACGAACGACTTTGACCGTGAAAAATTCGTTCCTCGACTTTCACGAACTTGGCGGGCTGCACCGATTATTCTGATGACTACAATTCTGCAACCACATACGCCCCATACAACCCAGCACTAGCCCGCAAATTGCAAAAATCCAAGAAAATTTGAATTCCGCGGGCCACCCTGACGCTTTCATAAATAATGTGTCTTGCCATTCCCACAAACAAGTACTTAAGTAAGCAATGAATGTTAAATGTATCCCATATCGACACAATGTTTAACGTTATTCGCTTCCCTGAGTCTCCCTTCCTTAGTCTTGAAAGGACCGACCTGCCAGACGTCTTCAATGTTCATCGCTTGCTCGCCCTGAAGCAAAACGTAAAAGAATTTTAATTACAGAAAAAAATAAGCATCTTATTTATACAGGGTGTAAACAGCCTGATCACGAAGCTGTCAACCAAGCATTCTGTCCATCAAACTAAACTTTACGCAAAAATGATTGCTGGGAAACGATATTTTTTTTTTGGGTGAAAAATCATGTTTTATGGTAGAACTCAATGTAACGCACTCAAAACATTGTGCTGATGTGTGGATTGAATAGTACGGGGGTCGTGGGGATGTTTAAAGTAAAAATCTTACAATAAAAACTTGTATTTAGAAAAGAACTTGTCAAAAAGTTAGAACTTTGTCCTCCAATATCTTCGTAACTAGAAGGTTCTCAAAATCTCAAGTATGGCGTAGAACAGAAAAATGATCGCAATGACGGGGTGATCAAGTGCCTTTCGGCTTCGTTAAGAGGTTTTTTACACCCTTTAGATGACTGATTTTGACGATTCTATTTTTGTTTGAAAGAGTTCCTCTGGTGTCCCATTTTTTGGTGAAGCATGAATGGGTAAAGAAACAGATTGGTATATTAGAGGAAGTTTGAAAGTGGTGCTTCTGCTTTGATATGAACACGTGATGAGAAGGTACAGAAAGCATGTGACTAACAGGGAGATGTTTTGATGGATGGAGAGGGAGAGAGACCAAAACAGATGGATTGAGAAAAGACGGTTGACAGGGGAGAATGGAAGAAAAAAAAACGTATTGCACTCACCCCAAGAGACATGACACAAGAGTAGGAAGATGACGATGATTTTTATAAAAATTAAAATCAAATTATTACCTTCATATCCATATCGACGGCATCTTCCGGAGCCAGAACTATGAAAGGCGTCGATTCGAAACTGAACGCCAATCCGAAGTAGGAGTATTTCTTAATTTCGCTCATGAACACGTCCCAAGAATAAACCTTGTCTGGGTCAGTTCCCAGCGCTCTGATCTGAGTCGACAGCACTTCGTAGTAGTTTTTCAAAATCTCGCTATAATGTTTCTCCCTCAAGTCCTGGGAAGTGCACGCATATATCATGAACGACAGATCCAGCACGGGCGAGGCACATCTACACAGTTGGAAATCTATTATTTTCGCGTCAACTGGCCGACCATCAACGTACTTGTAAAGGAAGTTATTGGTCCAGGAGTCTCCATGCGAAATGACTCCCGTGTCCTTAGTGCCCGTGGTCGCAGCTACCATGGCCTGATACCGCTCGGGAACGCAAAACTGTTTAACCTTTTCAACGTATATAGAATCTGGATACTCTTTCTCCACCGAGTCTATCGCTATTCCTGAGATTCTTTTCCAAAATCTAGAATACCAACTCCATAACCGATCGTCATAGTACAACTCTGTCACCTGGCTCCTTACTTTGTCGAACTCTTCGGGTAGCTGGTCTTTCATGGCAAAGGACAGAGCATGGAACTGTGCCAACACTTTGAAGGTCAGCTGGCAGTGTTCCAAGTCGATGCCTTCTTGCCGAACGGCACTTCCGAAGTTGTCCACGTTGGCATCCTCCAGACAAATCACATCGTGTGTCCCGTCCGAGTAAGTCAGGAACAGCTTGGCGTACTTATCAAAGGGGTCCTTTACATCTTTAGTTGCCTGGAATGCCAGTAAAGCTGGTAGAACTTTCTCGTAGAAATTGATTTCGTTTTTAAAGAACTCGTGGCTTCTAAATGTGAGTCTTCGAGCAACATTTCGCGGAATGTTTTTGAGTATAACTTGTACGTAATTGGCGAGGTTGTTCCGATCGACACCGTGGATCCTGATGCGGATCAGTTCACTCAGGTACGAGTCACCTTTACCGGTTTCGCTCACGTACTGAAAGAAATAGTTTGACATTTATTAGGATTGGAACACTATACCTACAGTGTGATTTTTTTAGCTGGGATGATTGGAACGGGGCTATCTAAATCCTACAAGATGTACACGCAAAACTTTCTTGAGAAACCCACAGCAGCAAAGCTTTATTTTTTTATGCCTTACTAATGTATTGAAATATAAAAATTGGGATAGCAAAAAATGGTTCATATTAATAATAATTATGGAAGTAAAATTTTTAGAAATGGTGTGACTGCCAAACCAATGTTATTGTATGAAAAGTATTAGTTTTTATAAAATCACAGGCCTGGCAGTCACTGGATCTCTGTCCCGCTCCTACCAGGAGTTTAAACCAGTCAATTGTAGTTTTGACTAATTTTTAAGGTTTCGTACCTCAAAAGGTAAAAAAGAAACCCTTATAAGATCACTTTCTAGTCCGTCTGTCTGTCCGTGTGTCACAACCAATTTTTTTAGAAATGGGTGGACCTTTGTAAGTTGTTTATACCAGATACTGAGGTATATCTATAGTCCCTATAAGGTGTATAAAATGGTTCAAGGTCCTGAGTCAACACGATAAAAAGATATGGTCAAATTACGATTTTCGCGAAAACTTGTAAGTACCAAAATTTACCTTAATTAACAACTTTTTTATTTTTCGGAATTTTCCCTTTACTTGTGCTGTACTGACCTTGCTTTTAACAAAAATTGACAATGCTGGGTCAAGCGGAAGTACCCTATAGGTTTTGGGTCGAAAACCTATATGGTAGTTCCCGTTGACCCGAGAAGCAATGTCTTACAGCACATGTAAAGGGAAAAATCTGAAAACTGTAAATAAGTAGTTTAGTAAGAAACTTAGAATAGCTTTAGCTGTGCAGAGTACAGCCATACAACACTCACCTCCCAATGAGTGAATGTATATGTTTCCTTGAACCATTGTGTCAATGCCTCGCTTAGTTTATCATTGGTCAGAGCAGGCGACACATGCGTCAATGTACTGAAATCATCTGACATGGTGCAATATTCTGAAAAATAAAATAGTAGTGAAATTAGTTATAATATCAAAATTAAAAGCATTACACAATACTTTAAAACAATTTGATTTTATAATATTGAGTATAATGTGATGAAACTTACGTAGTAGTGGTGTACTTTAAATAAATATTTTTTACTACAGAAACATGACAAAATATACCTACTTATATGTTACAAAATATAGGTATGTATATGTTACATGGTCTATCTTTCTGCGAAGGTGTAACAGGCAGACACTTCCAAGGTGTACTTAGTTGAAATAACTGGAAAGCTTTATGGGGTCATTGTACTCATTATGAACATTTACTTAAAAAATTCTAGGCCAATATAATTTATTTTATTAATTACCTACTTACTATCACTCCAGAATTTAATCACAATAGACTGTTCTGAATTTTTCTCTTTCCCTCCAGTGTTAGACTTTCACTAATTAGAGTTAGGTTGCCTTGGCACTGTATATATTTTAGTTGCCACGTATTAGGTACAACAGCCGAACAAAACACTCAATAAATAACTTCTTATCTTGTTCTAATTCTTCTATTGCTATCTATGAGTACCTAATACTTGGCAAGAGAGAAATGCGAACAAAGCATATATTATTGAATAATATTTACCGATTTATTGATGTGGATAATAAAACACGCATTCAATATTCTGTTTTCGTATACCGCTTCCTTCACTGGTTCCTCCGTCAAAGTTCAAAGTTTCAATAAAAGCGCGCGTATGTGTCGATCATAATAAAGCCATCTAATTTGATAACACGAAAACAGAATAAGATAAGACACTGTGTGAAAATAAATATGATTCGTCGAATCGCCGAGCAAGTCGTGCGACACAACGAATAACATCTCAGCATGCCATCTGACGTGTTGACGTGTTTCGTTTTGACATTTTTGACGTTGAATTGTTGACAATATGGTAATAGTAAGTACTTACGAGCGTGCGTTCTAAAAGTTGCATTGAGGACTGGATCAAAAACCCGTTACCCGTGGTCCCAGTGGGATATGATATGCTGTTATTATGGCTTTATATTTTCTATCGATATATTCAGAACTCCAGGAAACAATCCCTAATGCCATGGAACCACGGGTACTTGAAATTACCCATGGACCCGGTAGTGGGTCGACCGCCTGGTACCACGGGGAACGACTCTTTTAATCAAAAACTGCTGTTATTCACTACAGCTGTGCGGAGTGCTGCCGTGCTGTTAGTGCTACCGGCTACCGCGCAGTCTGCAAAGTAATGACGCTACTTTCTAACGCATTATAACGTGGAAACCGTCAACGAGCGCATTAGCGAACATTCGTGACGCGCTACAATGGCGAGGCATCCATGGGGCAGCATTCTGAAAGTATTAGACCCTGTTCCCACTGCCGTGACGATTAATTTGTCGTCGGACGAATGTCGTGCTAGCGGTTCCCATTGGATCGCGACGAAATTCCACGGCAGTCGCTTTGACGTGATATTTTTTCATCGTTTTACAATTGTCATGCTAGCCGTTCCCAGTGTCACGACAATCTGTTCTGTTGTACAGTTGTGTTGTAGTTGACGACAGTTGATCGTGTCGTCCTCTATGTGAACACCTCCATTTAAATACACAAGCCACGACACTTCAAACTATACGATTATGATTATGTCGGCACGAGTCGTGGGAACGGGGCCTTAGGACGTTATAGGCTCGTTGCGTATACCGAACCAGGCACAGGCCGCCTGAGTTACAAGATTGGCAATAGCCCTGTTATCTTAACTTTATTTTTTATTGTATGGATTGTTTGATTAAATTATATTAATTTTACTAACATAGACTTATGTGTATTACTAACACACTGGATCATGATCTGAAATAAATGATTATTATTATTATTTTGTTGTTCTTAATATTTCTTCTCATTCAAGAGAGCCTAAAAACCTTACACGCGGGTCGGAACCAAGGATTATTATTATTATTATTAACTTCCTTATTACATGGAGCGAAGCGAATCTACGGGCCAGCTTATTGCTCCTTACTGCCAACGCCCTACGTTCTCCTTCTAAAGTGTGTAAAAAACCTCTTAACGAAGCTGAAAGGCATTTGTTCTTCCCGTCATTGCGATCATATTTTTGTTCTACACCATACCTGAGAACCTTCTAGGTTACGGAGATATTGGGGGTCAACGTACCAACTTTTCGACAAGTTTTTTTTTAAATACAAGTTTTATTCAACCTATCCATCAGCACAATGTTTTGAGTGCGTTACGTGAATTTTTACCCCAAAAAAACGTGAACGTCAGAAGGCTGATTGTCTGTATCGGGCCGCGTTAAGTTGTTGATCAAAAATTGCTACCTTTTTTGCTACCCTGCATTGCTACATAAAGTCAATTAATTGCTACCTCACTTGGAAAAAAATTAAGGGGCTTAAAAATGACCAGCCGTTCTGATATCAGGATGGCTGGTCAACTCTCCGTTTGAGTAAACTATTCAAGTTCGTGTTCTTATTTTAACTTCAGTAATTGCTACCTGATAACTACCCCCGTCTTTCAATGCCTACCTTGTAGCTTTAACAAGTGTAAAGTTATGATCGTTTGAAATTTTTACAGGGACTAGATTTAGGTTATTGAATAAAATAATATCTAAAACGATTCCAACAATGTTTCTTTTTAACCCGCGACGCAAAAACGACGAGGTGTTATAAGTTTGATGTGTCTGTGTGAGTGTTGGTGTATGTCTGTGGCATCGTAGCTGTCAAACGGATGAACAGATTTTGATTTTGTTTTTTTTTTGTTTGAAGGGTGAATTAGTCGGGAGTGTTCTTAGCTAGATGTTTGATGAAAATCGCTCCAAGATGGCCGCCGCCACAAAATGGCGGATAACATATTTTTTCACAAGTCCATCAATGTGGGTATAAAAAAGGGCTTGACATTGTAATGTTTGTGTTTTTGTACTTTATTTTTTTTTAATGCTGAAACAGATAAGTATTTCTTTATTTTCAATAATAAGTATTTACTCTGAGTTTCATTATTCTCGAACAATCTAAAAATTTTTTTTCATACATACTTTACCCCTCCCCTTTTCACCCACTTTTTCCAAAAAAAAAACATAATTTCTATAGCCTAAATGTTATTCTGAATTTATTCAAATAGATTTGTGATTATTTCATCAAAATCCGATCAGTAGTTTTTACTTGATACGCGTACAAACAAACAAACTATTTTAAAAATGGTTTTTAAGTTACCATGGTCAGTTTTTTTTAAATCTTCAATGTAAAGATTTTTTGGTCCCAACGATTTTATATGTATAGACCATTTTAAAGGCCGTTCCATCGACCATGATCGAAGGTCCTAGGCCCCGATTCTGCTATTGCAATAGTGTCACAATTGTCTATCATTGATCTCATAATAAAATTGATCATTTTGACAAGTTTGGTGATCTATTAATATAAAGGCGTCATTATGACTTTTCAATGGTCAACAACTGACACTCAATTGAAAGAAATGGCTTAAATTAGTAATCTCGAACGTAATGAATTAATGACAAATGAATGACTGACTTGACAGTTCCTTTGATAATTAGAGCCGAAATTGCTCAATTAGCACCATTTTGTATTGCAATAAATATAGGCTTCTCTAATAAAGATAATTTAAAACACTTGTAAGAAAATAAATCAAAACACTGGCCGCTAGAAATAAAACAAACAAAACGTCAGTAAATAGTAATGTCACATTTGACTTTGACAGCTAAACAGATAAAATATAATGGAATGGAGTTGTATAGTTTCACATTTATCTGCGTTACACATAACTAAATGTTTTTTGCTATTAACGAATTTCTTGCTACTTCAGATTACTTTTATTACAAATAAATAATATGTAAAAATATATATGTCACCGTAAAATTGTGAAATACGTTATATTACAATATAACGTGTATCTATCTAGCGATATTGTAAAGTCTCGAATTATTGTCAACTGAACATACGGAAGTATCTCTGCCCCCATAATCGGGACTTGGGGCACCCCCCCGTTAGGTTAGTTAGGTTCCTTTAAACCCTGCACCCGGAAATAGGGGCCCCCCGAAGCGTGGCGCCGTCGACTACGCTTTTTAGGGGAATATAAAGTGTTTTAAGGTTAGGTTATAATAATCGATATTTCTCAGGAATGGTACAATATCTTTTCATGAGAGTTGTACCACTGGGCAAGGGGGACTCCTCCTTACCTCCACACCGCGTGAGTTGACCATCGCATGCATTTCACGTAAAATAATGCGTTTTGTTGTAAGCAGTATGTTCATTTGACAATATTTCGAGATTTTACAATATCGCTAGAGATATTACAATATAACGTATTTGACAATTTTACGGTGACATATATAAATGAAATCTGGCATGAAAAACTGTTTAAATTTAATAGTATATTTTCGAAAATCATTTCTATTAACAGGTTTTATAATAATTACGACACAACAATGTCATTCTAACACAATTGCGAGACCATTGATCGAACCACTATGATGAATTTAGCAGATTACGAACTTTTAGCAAAATGACGATGGAGATCCCATTGTCATTCATCAACAATTATGAGATCAATGATAGACAATTGTGACACTATTGCAATAGCAGAATCGGGACCATGTACTAGGTCTCTGTTTGCCCGCACTAAAAATCAGTAGTTCAGACCATGCTCGGAAGCAAGCGGGTGGTTGGAGCAGTAGCGGGTTTGATAAAACAAAAATGTTTATAGGTAGGTACTTTATTTTCATTTATTTTCAGTCATATTTTTACAATTGGTATTATTAAAATTTATAGCAACATAAATTATGAATCGATATCGATAATTACACTATCCAGAAAAAGTACGAGACGATGAATGACATCCTAGTGTCTGGGCACAAACAACCAATCATTCTTCTACCAGTGAAACAACTGCAACAGTAAGGCTGCGTTTCCACCAGAGCGGAAGCGGAGCGGAAGCGTACTATGTGAGCGAGGATACATACTATGTGAAACAGGGCGCAGATAAGCGGTGGGATGCGTACCTACTGTTAATTAAACGGTGAGCAGATAAGCTGTGTGAGGATGCGTACTGTGAAACGGTGCGCAGAAAAGCGTTGCGGAGATGTGAAGGTACTGTGAAACGGTAAGAATCATGTAAATCGGTCCGGTAGTTTAGGAAATATAAGACAAAATAAATAGTAAACATTGTGTACATCGTAAATTTCACACTCATTCTGATTCAAATCACTTTTATGTTTTTATTTGTCAATAAAAAAATTGTTTGCGGCATTATTTTAAACAAAACCAATGTAAATATTATACACGTAAACACAAGATCAAGATGACTCAAGTACGAAACGTGTAAATTTTGACAGTCTTAAATTATTGCCATATTAAAACTTTTGAAACTTTTTTTCGTGAGGAAACCGGCATGGCCTAGAACCATAAATTCGAAGACATGTGACATCTACCAATCCGCACTGGGCCCGCGTGGTGGATTATATCCCATTCCCTCTCATAGAGAGGAGGCCTGTCCCAGCAGTGGGAACATTAATAGGCTGATGATGATGATGATGAAAACTTTTGAAAATAATTCGTGGACAGATTTCGTTGGCCAAACTCTAGCATAATACTTTTTCTCACTGCTGTGCGACTTTTGATTCGTAGGTACTTATTGATAAAACATCGGAACCAAGCAAATCAAACTAATTTAACTCCGTTTATAGTTCTACTTCTGTTTTGACACTTATTTCAATTACACAGGGTAGAATTTATCAGTGAGGGCGATATTTTCTGTAACCGTATTGGTTAATCTTGAAGTCCTACTTGTAACCTAATTACCTAACCTAACCCCACCAACTTTTCTTTGTACTCTTCGTCTTACGCCTCGGTGTCGGTTTTGTTTTTTTTGCAGTTGTAGTCGATCTTCTCGCAATTCGGGACACTAAAACCACATTGTATCCGTTAATTGAATTATTATTAGTAGCTGTTAGAGAAATATTTACCTAAGTAATTATAAAGCTGCACGTTTTAATTGTGAGGGCGCTGTTGTTTTTCAACAGCGCCCTCACAATTAAAACATTTGTATTAAAAAAAAAGGAACAAATGGAACTCTCATAGAATTTTCAGCGTCACATTGTAAAAACCGTTATATTGTAATATAACTAGCGAGATTGAAAACTCTCGAAAGATTGTCAAACGAACATACTACTAACAATTTAACGCATTATTTTTAGATTACAACCTACATAACCAAGTGAAAACGTAATATTGTGAAACATATGCGACAGAATTAAATTCCCGCCGTGTGGAGGGGGGAGGGTCCCCTTTGCCCCATGGTACCAATCCCTTGAAAAGACAATGCACCATTCCTTAGAAAAACCGATTAATGTAACCTAACATGAAAACACTTTATAGTCGCCTAAAAAGCGTAGTCGACGGAGCCCCGCTATGCGGCGCTCCTATTTCTGTCTGAAGGCTTTAAAAGTTTAAAAGAACCTAGTCCCGATTATGGGGGCAGAGATCTTCCAAAATAATGCGTTATATTGTAAGCAGTGTTCGTTTGACAATCTTTCGAGAGTTTACAATCTTGCTAGATAGATTATAATCTAAACGGGTGTTACAAGAGAATCACTTCGTTGTCCGTCCGTCTGTCTCAGTGCAAGTTCAAGTTGAAATTTATAAATTTATACTAAGATTCCTTGTAGCTGTAAGAAAAATCAGCCTTCTAAAGCCCCGTTCCCAAAATGTCGTGACGACAGTTAATCGTGTAGTTTTAAGTGTCGTGGCTTGTGTATTTAAATGCATATGTTCACATAATAGAACTACATGATAACTGTCGTCCATGAATTTTGCCAATTAAAAACCAACGAACGATACATTAATCGTCACGACTTAGGAACGGGGCCTTAGTCAACAATAAACTTATATTGTCACTTACGGGATATCTTCCGTGATAATTTATTGTTTTGAGCTCCCGATATCCTATTTTATTGTCCCATAAGTGACAATATAGGTTTAGTTTTAAACCGTGAAAGCCTAAAACAGTCTTAGTCAACAATGTTTGAAAATATTCTTACCATTAATAGGAATCGGTGTGGTGGTGGTTATGTTGACCGGTTCCGTGGTTGTCCAAACGTCATACTCTGGCACCCACATCGATACATCAATCGGCTCAAACCCATAGCCTGTCATATAGGCCTGCCCTCTATACTCCACCCGTTGCAAAGTGAAGTCTTCGTAGTAGGTGCCCTCTTCCCACTTCCACTCCTGGATATCAAGGAGGGCCAGTGTCTTATCGAAGCCCCACGCGAACATCTCGAATATGCATGTTGTGGAGAACATGATGAACACGGCTAAGTCGAACATCGTTCCTGTTTTATGGAGTAAAAGAAGATGATAAGAAACTCCCGGCTCTCGGTACGGTTTAACTATTCTATTTTTTTAACTAGCCTTTGCCCGCAGCTGCTATAGCGTTATGTACGAAAATTATCACACGGCCACGTTTTAAATATAGCCTAAGATACTCGTTGATAATGTAGCGTTCTTATCCAAACTTTAAGGCTGAAGTTCCAGGGCAGCCCGCGAAATTCAAATTTTCTTAACCTTTATGAGCTTGGAGGGTTGTATTGATGATTCTGATGATCATAATTCTGTAACTACATATGTCTTACAATCGCGGACGATATTTTCATCAACATACAACCTAGCACTGGCCGGCAAATTCCAAAAACGTAAGAAAATTTTAATTTCACGTGCCACCCCGACTACATGAGCTAAACGCGAGTTTTATAATGCCTAAAAGTATATGATTCACTGCAATAACAAAACCAGAAAAATATATGATATTCTTCAGGGCATAATATGCAGTTGTGCCGTGGACACCAGATAGTTGATATACTACATAGATACTATTTTGTTTGTAAATACATACTTATAATAAATATAAACGTCCATGACTTGGAATCAAATGTCCATGCTCATTACACAAACATTTGCCCTTACCGGGATTCGAACCCGGGACTCCGAGGTTCTTTGTCTCGGTGCTTTACCGACCACCAGGTGTTAGGGAATAGTATTGCGGGCTTCTCCAAATAAAAAATGAACAAGTCACGCAACAGCAATGTACGTACTATCGTAGGAGTAACAAGCCGGCCCGAAGTTCTGCCTGCTACAGTAGTGTTGCACTCTCATCTCAGAAGCTGCTGAAGCGTTTACGAGCTCCAAAGTCAAGCAGGTATACTCCACACTATTTTTTATTGTTAGCTGAAAACAGAATCACACGTCACATTGTAAAAAACGTTAGAATAACCGTTAGGCTAACTAACCTAACGTCGGGGTGTCCCAAGTCGTAATGGGAAGTCTTCCAACGCATCGTCTTCCGGTTCGTGGTCGTCACTCCAGAACTTTTCGGCCCCATCTGCCATCCATTCTGCGAGCAATTTGGCAATTTTTCGGGCTACGTGACCTTGGTTCTCTTGCGGAAGTCTTCATTTATGATTTGATCACGCAAGGAAACTCCGAGCATAGCCCTCTCCATTAACCTTTGGGTGACTTTAATGGTGGATCCATACAGCCGTGCCGCCGGCAGCGGGGGACCGGGGAACGGGTCGTTGTCAAATTTTTGAGGGACAAAACGCTCCATCCATTCTAAACTCTTGAAGCATTCTGGGAACAGCACGCCTATTTTGTAGACTTGGTCTCATCCAAAATCTTCTTTTGCTACTTTTTTTCTTTTGATAGAGAATATACACCAAAATTGCGGCAGCAATTGCGATGTTATCGCCCATTTTTGTCTCCAGTATCTGCTTACGCTTCTTACTTCACCGAAAGTCACAAGACAACTGAGAATATCGATTCACAGCCGGCCGCGCTTGCCGGCGGCGCTTACCGGCGGCTTTTTGGCGGCTTTGCTTGTCGTCAATCCGCCGGCAGTGCCGCCGGGCTGTGTGGATCCACCATAAGAGTTTTGATAAGGCCCATTGTGAGCGACCACGTTTCGGTTCCGTATGCAATCACTGGCAACACACACTGGTCATAGACTTTCGTCTTGAGACACTGAGGTTGGACGAGAAGATATCGCGGAGCTTCCCGATCCCGGCCAGGTCGAGTCGGATTCGACGATTGACCTCTTTCTCGAAGTTAGACTTACCTAACTCGACCGTTTGTCCCAGGTATACATAATCGTCTACAACTTCGAGTGTATTCTCTGATCTTGATAGGAATGGGTGTGACATGGGCATTCAACATGACCTTCGGCTTGTCCATGTTCATTTTTAGACCCACTCTTTCGGAAGCTCTACTGAGGTCATCAAGCATTGTACTAAGGTCCTCCATGGTCTCATCCATGACCACTATATCGTCGGACAACCGAAGGTGAGTGATGTACTCGCTATTGACGTTGATGCCTAGCCCTCTCCAGTCCAGAACCTTGAAGACATCCTCCAGTGCACAGTTTCGGAGATATGACGTCTCCCTATCTTACACCTCGCGGTTCTGAGGCTTGGTCCTGAAGTCGAACTGACATGGTGGCGTTTTTGTACAAACACTTCAACACCTCGAGTCCTCGATGTACCGGTAGTCGATTTGGCACCGTTGGAGAGACTGAAGTACAGTCCAGGTCTCGATCGAATCCAAAGCTTTGTCGTAGTCCACAAACGCTAAACAGAGAGGTAAGTTATACTCTTCGGTTTTCTGTATAACCTGCCGCAGCGTATGTATGTGGTCTACGGTGCTAAAGCCTTTTTGGAAACCGGCTTGTTCGGGAGGCTGGAAATCGTCAAACCTGCGCGCGAGACGATTCGTGATAACTCTTGAAAACAACTTGTAGTTGTAGACATGGCTTAGAAGTGAGATGGGCCTGTAGTTCTTAAACCGGGCATTGTCGCCCTTCTTAAAAAAGAGTACCACCACACCCCTGCACCATGCAGCACTCGTGTATGACGGAATAAAACAGCTTCTGAAGGGTCTTAAGTACCGGTTTTCCACCCGCCTTCAGGAGTTCGGCTGTAATTCCGTCATCACCCGTTGCCTTGTTGTTATTTAGCTGTTTCAGAGCCACCCTAATGTCGTACAGGCTGACGTCCGGGATGTCTTCGGTATAGTGTCGGGTCAGTCTAGCTTTTGGGTCGTTTGCTAGATCGACAACGGGTTTACTGGTTGACGTGTACAACTGTCCATAGAAACTCTCGATCTCCCTGAGTTGCTCCGGTTCGGCGGATAAGATCGTGCCATCGTCGGGGTCTTCAGTTTCGTGAGCTGGCTCTGCCCAATAGTCAGATCTCTTGAAAAAACTTTGGAGCCTTTGTTCCGCTCGATCGCATCTTTAATACGCTCGCTGAAGCTGCCGGTATTTCAACGCCTCGTCTGAAGACTGCAGGATCATCTCACGCCGCTCCTTTATGAGCTTGAGTGTTTGATCGGAGAACCTCTTTATCTGAACTGTACGACGTGTCATGAAGAACTTAGACACGGTCGTATGGACAGTTTCCACGAACCCATCGTTGTATTCATCCAATGAGCTTCCTAGACACTCGAAACGATTCTGGAGTTCAAGCTGAAAGCTCTCGAGGTTTTGGATTTGGATCTGTGCTGGACGGAGCGTAGACTTCCTCATGAGTCGAGACATTTCTAGTTTGATATTGATGTTCAATGTAAATACATACTTATTACTTATGAGGGGGGGAGGGGGGGGGCACCATGAGGTGATCGCTCCCGGTTTTCACCGAATTGATCACAGAGACATCATTGAACAATTGCTTTTTGGTTGACATGATGAAGTCAATCTCGTTTTTTGTTGCACGGGGCTCTGCTAGGAGGCTTCCTGTGCTCACGCTTTTTGATGAAAGAGTTTATCATATGGAGGCCCTCCTTCTCCATTAAACTAGCCAGTGGGTGGCCCCGGTGGTTCCGACGTCCAACTCCAAATTACCCCACCTGCAGCTCATCCCCGTCTCGTTTGCCCAGTTTTGCGTTGAAGTCCCCCATGACAACGGTGAAGTAAGTTTTGAAACCATGCATGGCTTTAGAGATATCTTCAAACATGGTCTCCACTTCGTCCTCGGGGTGTGCCGAGGTCGGGGCTTAGACCTGTATGACTTTCAGCGAATATCTTGAGGATATTCTGAGTATAAGGTACGCCACCCTGGCCGACACATCTCTGCCGGATTTTAGGATTATCGTGTCCTCCCCCTCTCTTCGGACTTCAGATAATCCCACAATACTCCACCGCAGCCTGCTCAATCCCTCTTCGAGTTCCGCTATCTTCTCGTCGGTCCGGAGTGTACGCGTGTTATACGTTGCCAGGTCCAGTCGTTGGTATAGGCAGCCGGATCCCATCCGGGGATTCTTCGCACCCCTTGCCACGCCATAACCTCGACCGCTGCCGTAGTCGAGGGTAGACGGGCTGCCGGGCACTAGGGGCCATTTATTTAATGCGGTGTCCATTTTGGGAGGTTTTGCCATAATCGCCACGCATGGCAGGCGGGTTGGGGATCGCAGTACGGTTGGTACAAAAGCACAGAGAACGCTGCTGCCCATTCTCTGGTAAGTCCCTTAGTCGCCTCTTACGACACCCACGGGAAGATATGGGATGGTGCTATTCTTTACGTCCGACACCACACGGACGTGCAGCATGTTCAGTTGACAATATTTCGACAGTTTACAATCTCGCTAGACCATCACAATCTAACGATTTTTTACAATTTTACGGTGACATAAGCATTAACATTATCAGCCTAAATTGTTCCCACATCTGGACTCCGGCCTCCTTTCTACGAGAGGCTGATCCAGTGTAAGAATCTCTGATTCGAGGACAAGTCCGTAACCCTCACCGTTTTGAGAGCAGTGTTGATGAAATGATTCTTAAGTCTGTTGCTCCAATATATAGGGAAATTTATAAATATCGAATTGTCTATTATTGTAAAGAAAAAATAAACAACAATAGACCAGACAAGTGAGACCCGGACTCGTACTCAAAGAGATCCGTTCCGTATCACCGTAGGTACAATAATTAACAATAGGTACATTTATTTTAAATTAGCACTAGCACCTAGTCGGCCTTTTAGGGTTACGTACCCAAAGGCGGGACCCTATTACTAAGACTCCTCTGACCGCCTGTCTGTCACCAGGCTGTATCTCATGAACTGTGATAGCTAGACGGTATTTCTGTTGCCGCTATAACAACAAATACTAAAAATAGAATAAATAAATATTTAAGTGGGGCGGCTCCCATACAACAAACGTGATTTTTTTGATAATGATACGAAAAAAAAAATTTTACCATTTCTTCGGCGTAATTGTCATCTACAAAATTACATCTTTCTAGTACTAAGGTCTATGTTCACCGAAAAGATAACCGTCTGATTATCTAAAACCAGCTGTCACTGTGACATGTTCCCATACAAAAATGCGTTTTAAATAGCTGTTTTAGATAATCAGACTGTCATGTTCTTGGTTCACCTTACAGTCTCTGAGCAAAACCTCGGACGGACGGACGGACAGACTGACATGACGAAACTATAAGGGTTCCTGGGTTCCTTGTCAGGACTACGGAACCCTAAAAAGACCCCGGTGGAATACATAACCTCCTCCTTGTCTAAGACGTTGGTTAAAAACGATAGTAAACTAACATTGTAGCTCAAGAACTGGAACTGGGTGTTGTCGGTTCGCAATACAATGCTTTCTCTATATACCAAGTTTAATTTTTCTTCAGGATCGCACGCGCCGAACGTCTGATACGCGCTGCTGGCTGAAATATGAAAACGATTTAATATTTAGTTTATTTTGTAAGGTAGCTCGTTCGTTACAAAGATGAATATACAAGGTGTAAGAAACTTGAGCACGAAGCCGTCAACCAGGCATTCTGTACATCAAACTAAGTAAGTCACTTCACGCAAAAAATATTGCTGGGATACGACTTTTTTTTGGGGTGAAAAATCATGTTTTGTGGTAGAACTCAATGTAACGCACTCAAAACATTGTGCGGTATGTAATGATTCGTCACCCATTCATAGACCAACCTAGGCAAGAACTGCTTAACTTAAGATACAACATTTAAAATGTGGTTGTATACTTGTTAGTTAATTTAACCTTATGGAGATAACTGATGTGATGTCTTCTACATTCTGAGAGGAAACATCCGAAACAAATTCTGAGGTACACACAATCTAAGTCGTGGCGGAACGCGAGAGGGAGGGAACCTCTCGCCCCAGCCGCCGCGGGAGACGCACCGGGCGTCGGGGGCCACGTGGTGGCTACCGGCCACCGTAGACGTGGGCCTGTGGACGGTGAGCTATGGGCTAGAAGATATTTCATGATTTCCCATCCGACAAAAAAAAAAGTCGTCACATAAGCGCCATCGATCCCGTACTATTTAATCCATCCATCAGCACAATGTTTTGAGTGCGTTACATTGAGTTCAACCACAAAACATGATTTATCAACCAAAAAAAAAGTCGTTTCCGTTATTTTTTGCGTAAAGTTTGATGTACAGAATGCTTGGTTGACGGCTTCGTGATGAGTCTGTTTACACCCTGTATTATTTAAAAACAAGAGCGTGTCGGGCCACGCTCAGTGTAAGGTTCCGTAGTTTCCCGTCCGTCACAATAAGTGTTCAATCCAATCCGATTTTAATAATTCTTTTTTTGTTTGAAAAAAGATACTCGTAAGTACGTTCAGGATAATAAAATATGTAAACGAAGTCAAAAAAAATGCTTGCATATACGATTATATTACAAACTTAGTCCAGAGATTATTTTGTACAACTTTTTGTCTTTTTTGTACAAAAACTTGTTTCCATCAAGTTCAAAATGATTTTCCTAGAAAGTCTTTACAAAGTTCTACTTTTCAGATTTTTTTCATATTTTCTAAACTTATGGTTCAAAAGTTAGAGGGAGGGGGGGGGACACATTGTTTTTTACTTTTGGAGCGATTATTTCCGAAATTATTGACATTATCAAAAAATGATTTTAGTAAACCCCTATCCATTTTTAAATACCTTTCCAACAATATATCACACGTTAGGGTTAAAATTAAAAAACCCTAATGAAACATTTTTTCCAATTTTTATTTTACCACTTTGTCGGCATGATTGATACACATATTGGTACCAAATTTCAGCTTTGTAGTGCTAACGGTCACAGAGATTAAGCGAGGACGGACAGACGGACGGACAGACAGACATGGCGAAACTATAAGGGTTCCTAGTTGACTACAGAACCCTAAAAAAACTGCTTTTAATAGTAGGTAGATACTTACAGCGCAGTACGTATTTTTGGTTGGTTATCCTGGAGATGGTGATCCTGCTGAACTGCAAGAGGCTCTGCTCGATCCAGGGGTAGTAGCTCATCATGTCCAGGAAGCGCGAGGGCGCGCCGCAGCCGGGCCCGCGCACGCCCAGACCAAGCTACAGGTCAGAGATACAGGGTGTAAAAAACCTCTTAACGAAGCTGAAAGGTACTAGTTCTCCTCGTCATTGCGATATTTTTTTTGTTCTACACCATACCTGGGAACCTTCTAGTTATGGAGATGTAGGGGTTCAAAGTTCCAACTATTTGACAAGTTTTCTTGAAGTGAAAACTTCTTTAACGGCGTTGTGCACTTTTTGGGTTGGGTAAAAATTTTAAACTCGCGTCAGGACACGTTACCTGATCAAAAATTCGTAAGACGGAGGGAGAGTAGACCGCTGGCGCGGCGTAGGAGAGGAAGTAATATCCCCGTCTCTTTCTACCGCGCGGCGAAAATCTATGCCTGCTCTTGCCGTTTCGTTTTAATTTTAGTACTAATTATTATTTATTGTAAAATAATTGTAGTAGTTCTGAAGTGTTAAATTTTTTATGTAAAATAAATTTTCATGTTTGTGTACGATAGCCCATTAAATTAATATTGTATTTTACCACATAAAATATAGTATTTGTATACTGATTTAGATTTCGCAATTCGTGACAAATTATTCCCTAACCATTCCAAAATATCAAAAATGCACAACCTTAATGTTCAAGTTTTCACTTCTGCCGGCGGCACTCCCGGAGTGCAACCCGTTGTTTTTTTAATAAGTGCAAGATTTATTTTTAATTTGTTATTCAATTCATCAGCACAATGTTTTGAGTGGTAATGCACTCAAAACATTGTTGAGTGCATTACATTGAGTTCTACCACAAAACATGATTTTACTCCCCAAAAAAGTCGTTTCCCAGTACTTAATATTTTTTTCAGTTAGTTTGATGTTTTACTTGTTTGGCTCCGCTCGCGTTCCCTCCGTCCGCGACCTCTTATATATAGCCTCTCCAGTCTTAGCAATTTTTGGAATCGGATCAGTGGGTTGCAGATATAATAAAAGAGATATACCCGTCAGACGAAAATGTATCGGAACCCTTGTGTCTCCACTTTATCCCTACCACACGCGGCAATGTAATAACACATACAGTTCAGTAAAAGCAATAGATACGCAGTCGCGCACACACCCGCATTTCTTAAGGGGCCGGCGGAGCGTGCGTCGTTCATACAAACGTAATACCAAAATAATTCGTAAACCAAGCATATTCTTAAGAAAGTGTGTATTTATTTCGATTGGATTACATAATATCTAGGTTCCCAAATATATATTTTGAAAGGACAATGATATTTAGATGAGATATGAGGAATTTAAAATTTCTATAGAAAACTTATTTTTCTCATAACTTTTGTTTAAATCAATGTCCATTCATGATATATATTTGGGAACCTAGATATTATGTAATCCAATAGAAATAAATACACACTTCCTTAAGAATATGTTTGGTTTACGAATTATTTTGGTATTACGTTTGTATGAACGACGCACGCTCCGCCGGCCCCTTAAAACAGAACGTACTACACAATCCAAACTATCCAAACTATATAATATTATAAATGCGAAAGTAACTCTGTCTGTCTTTCTGTCTGTCTGTCTGTCTGTCTTTGCTTCACGCCTAAACTACTGAACCGATTTGTGTGAAATTTGGTACAGACATAGTTTGGAACTTGAGAAAGGACATAGGATAGTTTTTATTACAAAAAATAAAATAAAATAAAAAAAATATTCCGGACATACAGCGCCATCTATTGGTCAAGAGTCGCATCAATTCAGTACTGAAAATTCATCGGAAATATGTAAATAAATAGTAAAAAGGTATGAAAAATATAATATAATACAAGTTTTAGTACAAAGAAAATGCTCTAACGGAGTATAGATAATTGCGATCGCGCAATGGTGTCGATCGTTACACGAGTTCGGTTCATGTTATTGTTTTAATTCATCGGAAAAAAGTAAATAAATAGTAAAAAGGTATGAAAAAAATAATATCAATATAATAAAACTTTTAGTACAAAGAAAATGCCCGAACGGAGTATAGATAAATAATCCGAGTTGTCACTATGCTCGATAGATGGCGTTGGGATCGAAATAGATATAGATATATAGATATAGATATAATATTATAAATGCGAAAGTAACTCTGTCTGTCTTTCTGTCTGTCTGTCTGTCTGTCTTTGCTTCACGCCTAAACTACTGAACCGATTTGTGTGAAATTTGGTACAGACATAGTTTGGAACTTGAGAAAGGACATAGGATAGTTTTTATTACAAAAAATAAAATAAAATAAAAAAAATATTCCGGACATACAGCGCCATCTATTGGTCAAGAGTCGCATCAATTCAGTACTGAAAATTCATCGGAAATATGTAAATAAATAGTAAAAAGGTATGAAAAATATAATATAATACAAGTTTTAGTACAAAGAAAATGCTCTAACGGAGTATAGATAATTGCGATCGCGCAATGGTGTCGATCGTTACACGAGTTCGGTTCATGTTATTGTTTTAATTCATCGGAAAAAAGTAAATAAATAGTAAAAAGGTATGAAAAAAATAATATCAATATAATAAAACTTTTAGTACAAAGAAAATGCCCGAACGGAGTATAGATAAATAATCCGAGTTGTCACTATGCTCGATAGATGGCGTTGGGATCGAAATAGATCGCGCTATGGTTTCGTTACACGCATTTGGTTGGGTATCGGCCGAGCGCTTCGGTACTGTAGTGGAATTGCGGATTGATCGTTTCGTAAATTTAAAATTGGCTCCGTTGTATTTATTAGTAGATTAAAAGGTTTATTTGTTGGGTTGTCTGGTAGTTGTTTTCAAAATTGGTTCCGTTGTATTTGTCGATTATAAGGTTTATTTGTTGGGTTGTCTGGTTGTTGAATAATGTAAGTTTAGTTTGATCTCGATTATTAGTAGATACTAAAATATTTGTCAAGGGAGAAACAGTCTTTTTTTCTGAAATGGCAAATCAAAATAATATTTTGAAAATAAGGGAAAAATAACATTTTCGCCTTTTTCGATCGGCAATAACGGCTTTAATGCCCTAAGTGAGTATACATATCTTCAATTCAAACGCAGAGCTCATTAAGTTGATTTTTGAAGAGTTCCCTAGAATATCTTCCACATTTCATTTTTGAAGAGATCCCGCGAGATCGGGAACTATGTGGGTAAAACCAAAAATCTGCCGGAAGTCACTATTCCACGCGAACGAAGTCGCGGGCAAAAGCTAGTCAATTATAAACTTTATGCCATCAAACACATCGTTTACCATGCACCGTACAACTTACCCACACAAAAACATTTGGTGATTTTTACATTGCTTGTCCAGTCACTTAGCGACAAACTAGTACCTAGTACTGGCAGGTAGTGGTTAAGGAGCAATGTATTTATTGCAAAATAGTATAGCCATTTGCTTATGACTGGCACAAGAGGCCCTTGCCCGAGGCGTCTTGTGCCAGTCGCGCGGACACCGACACGCCCCCTTGCCACTTCTCCTGTTTTTTTTTATATTTCTATGGTGGGTGGACCCCCCTACATCCAAACTTGCAGACTTTACCTAAATATATACGTAGAAAATAATTTCACCTCATTTTGGGCAGATTGGGACTAGCTATGGACATGTCATGCCTACGATGAGCTTTGACTGCTTTCTTAATTTAAGGTTCAGTTAACACCAAGACGCGACGCTGCGCGCACAATTTAATAGAGCTTCTCAAAATATAACTTTATTTTTGACATAAAAAAGATGCAGGCGCGCGGCGCTGCGCGAAATCACTGTCCTCTTCCAGTACCGTCGCGCCGCGTCTCGGTGTGAATTGACGCTAACAGTGTATGGAAACATGGTAGGATTGGCGATTTATAACGAGTTTTCGGTTGCATGTTTCATGCCAGTTACGTGCCACGTACCAGTTGCCAACGTCCCCAGACGTCGCGCGACACTAGCGCCCCGCCAGCTGACCACACGCACACGCCCTCTGACTTCGTCGACACGGCGCATGCCACGTATGGCGGTCGCATTTTGCGACTGTATAGCTGGGAAATAACATCACTTTGATTTAAAATTATATTACTACAAGGTCAAGCGATTAAACATAAAATTGTGATTGAAAAACAAGATGGCGTACCTATTTTCAATTTTGTCCACGCGCCAATAGATACATGTTCAACTTTATTGATTTCAAGCAACAAAAATCAAATTTGGCAATTAATTGAAAATAAATCGGATTTTCAGGCCCAAAATAACCTTTTTCTAAGAGTTTGTTGTCCTGGAAATATTGTTTTATGATGTCACTTAGGCTTCAATCTGTTAAAATCAATTCATTTTGACAGATCAAAACGTAAGTTTACGTGGTAACACCACGGCACGGGAAAATAAAAGAGGGCTTACATTTGCGGCTATATAGAATTCCCTGCACATTTTTCCTGGTACATGCATCACACTGACCACTTCTTTTTCCAAATCGTCCAAATCTGAAAATGTTTTTTTTAACATTCTTAGGCTGTTGGGAATCGCAGCCATGACTGCAGTATTGTTTGCGGCCGCTAGAGCAACGAGGCATTCATAGTATTGTACATACACTATTTTAAGGCTGATGCTCCAGGATAGACCGTGAAATACAAATTTTCTTAAGTTTTTTTTTTCAATTTACAGGCCAGTGCTAGGTTTTTTGTTGATTAAAATGTTATTCGCGACTGTAAGACGTGTGTAGTGTAGTTACAGAATTATAATCATCAAAATCAAGTCATCGAGGAACAATTTTTATTAAATTTTGTTCATCGACCTTTGAAACTTTACCTTTTTTTTTAAGAAAGTTTTTATTTATTTATTTATTTAAACGTCATGTACAATAGTGGTACATAGGCGGACTTAATGCCACAACACGGTACTATACACGGTTCTATACACGGTACTATGTTTTCTTATTTATGTCAAGTCAACTCCCCTGTTTGAGTGACAGCGGTGTTCACACTAACGCCCTGTATAATTCAATCATGATTCAAAAGACACGTGGCACCATTTATTATCACAAGAATGTTATCGTTGCTTTCCTCGGGAACAGTACTTTTTTCGGGATGAAAGGTACCCTACGTCCGTTTCTGCACACCTCACAACGTATAGGTATACAACATTAAAGGATGATCGGTTCAGTGGTTTAAGCGTGAAATGGTAACAAACAAACAAACTTACTTTCGCGAAGCTATGATGTAAGTAGTTAAGTACCGACCTTCTTTCATTTTGATGACGTAGAACACTGGATTCCTTAAAATGTCGGGGGGCGGACATGCAGGCTTGATGGTTACTGTAAATTACGACAAAATCAAGCTTAGTAAAAAAAGAATCTAGAGTGTTAAAAAAATTGAAGCCGAAACTCCGAATTATTTGTATACAGAGTGTAAACAACCTCATCACGAAGTCGTCAACCAAGCATTCTGTACATCAAGTAACTTTACCCAAACATTATTGCTGGGAAACTTTTATCTTTGGGATGAAAAATCATGTTTTGTGGTAGAACTCAATGTAACGCACTCAAAACATTGTGTTGATGGATAGATTGAAAAGTACGGGGGTCGTGGTGGTGTTTGAAGTAAAAAATCTTACTTTTAAAAAAACTTGTCATAACAGCTGGAACTATGACCCCCAATGTCTTCGTAACTAGAAGGTTCCAAAAAGAGGAGGTTCTCAATTCGACTGTATTTTTTGTATTTGTTACCTCAGAACAAATACAAAAAAAACTGGGTGAACCGATGTTGATGATTTTTTTTTTAAAGCTGGTGCTTCCTGTGTGGTCCCATTTTAGTTTGGTTAAGATCTGACGCTGATCTTCACAGATATAAATGGAACTCTTGGATTGCTGCACTCACTTGGTTGTTTATTGTTTATTTATACAACATCATGACGTAACATCACGCCTGTATGCGTGTAGAGAAAACAAAAAAGTGAAAAATAACTTTAGCTTCAGCAGTCGGTGACAAAAAAACTAAATCAATCAAACAATACTAAACAAACTTAAAAAATGAATGGTTTTATATTCTAATAAATAAATACATATAATTTATAAAACAAAAATAATTATAACTCTTAAATTAATTCTGCATTAATAAAACAGCATTATTTAGTAAATAATACTGCACTTAGTAATGCTATAAACAGCCAGTATTCTTCCTCCTCTCTCCTACTTAATCTATGCTGTGCCCGACAGGGTCCATAAATTGTGACTTATACAGTATAAGTAGTATACTTAAGTTATACTCGTATTTTTCCTTCCATCTTTATACATTATGGTACGCAATAAAGAATTGAGAATTGAATTGAACAATGGTCACCGACTTCTGAAACTAAAGTTATTTTCACTTTTTTGTTTTCTCTGAAATCGGTTTTATTTTTTGTAACAAGTTTTTATTCACAACAAAAAAAAACACAAATCCCAGGATTGTTGCGATTTGTATTTTAAGGTTGTTCTCTTCATGGTCAAGAAAGTTTTAAACTTTCATACGGTTGTTGTTGGGTTGCTGCCATCAGCCGTACATTAACTGTGAAGGGAGTATACTCACTGTCTCTGATTGGGGTTCGAAGCTGGACTAAAGCGATAGTGTTGTACGTCTCGGGGTACTCGGGGTGTAAGACATAGTTGCGCACGCGACGCCCCGGCCGATCCCACCCCTCGCCCAGCAATATGCGCGTGTTCTTGCTACAATACAGGAAAGAAACTGACTTAGGACTCGGATAACTTAACCCCCTCGGAGGAACAGGCAGAGGCGTGCCTCAAAGTCTTCCTCAGGCACGTATCCAGGGGGAGGGGATAGTTGGGATTTATACCACCCCCCCCTCCCCCCCGAAATCTGACTTAGAATAAACGGGATCATAATCACTGCAAAGTATGTAAGTTATAGTACAGTGCTTGATTGGAGCGATCTTTACACCGTTCACATGGGCGCCGGCCACAGGGTGCAAGATGCCGTAACGGAAAAGAAAATACATAGAAAAACCAACCATCCGAACCATAAAGATTTTCAAAAAAGTCTGGATACGTGCTTGGTCCTCCTCACACCCAATTTCGCCAGTGTTGTTGAATTCCCATGTAATAGACAGCGAGCGTTGCCGTCTACCAGGCACTAATACAGACTTCTAAATTCCCAATCGAAAAATCCGATAACACTTTCACTCTATGAGCACATCAACGTGACAGTACTTAAGAATTTTAAAGAATAAAACAATAAGAAGCATTACCAGCTCATAATGTTCCCACTGCTGTGGCACAGGGTGGCACAGGGCTCCTCTCTTTGACAGGCAGTGTGGGCTATACTTCGCCACACGGACTCATTGATATTTGTAGATTTTTAGTTCTAAGACATACCAGTTTCGTCATGATGACTTCTTGTAACGTTTTGAGAACACTGCTAATGAAATCAATTACACAAAGGAAATGTGCGCAAATCTAACTCGCATTTACCGGTTTTTATTTTAGATAGCAACACTGAAGAGGTATTTACCGGAAGTTATGCTTCGGCATGGGTCCTATGTCCGCAGCGGACGCGACGACAAATTCACTCTGTATCAGGATTACCGTCGTTACAGCACGAGTTTGCTCGTCCCTTCCGTCTGAAAAAACAAGTAAAATTAAATTTTAATCTAAAACAAACCCCGACACAATGTACTAAAAGTTAAATAGAAAATAATTCGTCAATCGTTAGGTCCTAGGTACCAGTCATTTCTCCACTTTCCTGATCTTATCGCAGCCGTGACGCACACTGCACACAGTACATACTATGTATTGTCTCGTTTTTAGTTACTTTTTTTTAACCGACTTCCAAAAAGAGGAGGTTCGCAATTCGACTGTTATTTTTGTGTTTGTTACCTCAGAACTTTCGACTGGGTGAACCGATTTTGATGGTTCTTTTTTTATTTGAAAGCTGGTGTTTCCCGTGTGGATCCATTTTTTTGGTCGAACAGACCCGCAACTCCAGAACGTATGGTCCCTGCTACGACGAAAGTGGTCTCTAGTCAAAAATTTAGGAATCACTCTCTAATTCAGTGTTTCCCAAACATTCTTCTGCCATGGCCCGGTAATAGGCTTGTGTCCTAAAAAAATCTAATTAGTCCGTCAGTTAGATTATAAAAAAAATATTTGACCCGTATTTTTTCTTTTGTTACATAAACCAAAATTGACGAAGATACGACGCTTTTAAAATTCGCAATACGTCACGCCGTGCTATAGTTTTTAGTGCGTTGTGACGTCACGAGCCCCCACTCCCGAGTTTTGATGCGTTTTATCTTTGTCAGTACTCATTGCAGTGATTTACAAAAACAAAAAATACGTGTCCATTATATTACAATACTTACTCTAACTGACGGACTAATTAGTTTTGCAATTTATTGATGGTGGAAACTAGCCTATTTTAACACTGCCCCCCGTCGTGACTCACTCAATACTTTTAAAGCCCCTCGCTTAACTAACATTTGGTATCGCCTATTTAGTGCGAAATTATTATGGAGCTGCTGCTTATTGTTTTTTTCAAAGAATCCAAGATCGCGGGGAGTGATGAACGTTTTATCCCGAGATCTGGTTTCACATCAAGTCGGTTTCTATATTTATTTTAGGAGGTAAACTATTGTATTGAAAACCTAGCTTCAGGTTTTACGGTATGAGTGTTATGATGACAAAAAGCATTCAAATAGTTATTGCTTGATGAGCAAATTTTGTGTATTCTTCATGACAAGAATCTATCAATGGTCTTGTGTCGAATATGTCCCGCATTATTGTTAAAACAAAGCGGGAATGCTTGGACCCGGTATTTTATTTTGATGGCCCGGGACGGAGTCGCGACCCGGCAAATGATACTCACAGTAGGTATAGAAGAGCACGCCGACCCAGGGGTACTCCGACAGTTTCACGTCACCCTCCGCCACGTCCAGCGCATGGTCTATGCCGCAGTCGACCAGGTCCATTTTTACAGACACTGTCTTGCAAGCTGAAACAAAAACAAGTGAAACAAAAAAAAAATTGAGAACCTCCTCTTTTTGGAAGTCGGTTGAAAACAACTTATACACGGTGGAAAAAGACCATAATAAAGCCGAAAGGCACTTGTTTTCCTCGTATTTTTAACCGCTGACGTAAAAACGACGGGGTGTTGTAAGTTGACGTGTCTGTGTGTGTGTGTGTGTGTCTGTGGCATCGTAGCTCCCGAACGGATGAACCGATTTTAATTTTGTTTCTTTTGTTTGAAAGATGAATGAGTCGGGAGTGTTTTTAAGTTTGATAAAAATCAGTTCAAGATGGCCGTTGCCACAAATTGACGGATTAAATATTTATTCAACAACTCCCTCAATATGGGTATCAAATGAAAGAGCTTGAGTAGTAGAACACATTACGCTATAATAAGTTTCAAATCCAAGATGGCCGCCAGCAAAAAATGGCGAATTAAGTATATATTTTTTTCACAACTCCCTCAAGATGGGTATAAAATGAAAGGGCCAACACCAAAAACCGGGAATACCTTGAAATTATGACCCAACGTGTCGGGGATTATTTAATTGAATGTAACTTGTTTCGTTCTAGACCATACCTGGAAATCTACTATAGTTACGGAAATATTGGAAATTCTAACTTTTTCAAACGTTTTCTTTTAGAGTTACTTAGTTTGATGTACAGAATGCTTGGTTGACGACTTCGTGAAGAGTCTGTTTACACCCTACCCTATAGGTACATATGTCACCGTAAAATTGTCAAACACGTTATATTGTAATATCACTAGCGATATTGTAAACTCTCGAATTATTGTCAAACGAACTTACTGCTTACAATAAAACGCATTATTTTTCGTGAAATGTATGCGATGGTACCTAGTCAAATCACGCGGTGTGGAGGGAAGGAGGGGTGATGAGGGGTCCCCTTGCCACTTGGTACCACTCTCATGAAAAGATACTGTACAATTCCTGAGAAATATCGATTAATATAACCTAACCTTAAAACACTTTATATTCCCCTAAAAAGCGTAGACGACGGAGCCCCGCTTCGCGGGGCCCCTATTTCCGAGTGCAGGGTTTTAAAGGAACCTAACTAACCTAACGGGAGGGTGCCCTAAGTCCCGATTATGGGGGCAGAGGTACTTCCGCATGTTCAGTTGACAATAATTCGAGACTTTACAATATCGCTAGAGATAAACACGTTATATTGTAATATAACGTGTTTGACAATTTTACGGTGACACATAGGTACATACATAAGAGTGTAGGGTAGGGAACACTGACGCTATCTAAAACGGTTAGGTTAGGACATATTCAGTTAAAAATCTGTGTTAAGTATACAGTTTTGTAGGAAACACAGGTCAATGTGTATGGAACAGCCTTTTCTTTTAATTACTGAATAACTGGTACCTAACCACGATTGCGTCGCTATCCATTCTACCTCGTATATTAAGGATAGTAAGTACCAAAAGGGTACAGGGTAAGAGTAAAGGGTATGGCAGTGGGCAGGGCACATTCTCACAGACCGGATGGCCGATGAGGGCGAACAGTTCTGGAGTGGCAACCTGGTCAAGGTTCCAGGAATCCGCTGGATGCGAGCCGCACGGACCGGTCAATGTGACACTTGGGGGAGGTTATGTCCAGTAGTGGAAGTCATTCAGCTGGAACGACGATGGGCGCCAACGGAACTCTATTAATAGGTAAGGCTCCTCGTTTGACACAAGGCAGTATCTTTTTAATCGTAATAGGTTGAACTTTTTATATAGGTTACAGTCGAGGTCTAATGATAGGTAAGCCACTTTCAATACTTACTTTCCAATTTTGCACTTTTGTACATTCACGAGTACCTACCTACGAATATTACCGACTAAACCAGATTTGTAGGTACCTATTACACGGCTAAAATACGAATAGTGGCAAGGCTCGTCAATATAAGTCCTCGACTGTTCATTGAAAATATTGAAATTTGTACAGTGTATATTTTACAACAACCGTTTTAAAAACAAATAAAATAATGGTGTTTTTCCACGTCGTACATACCTTGCAGCAAGATAATGAAGGTTACAAACATTTTCGTTGTGATTTTCATTTTACTTCTTCAGAATAAGCACTCACAGTCACTACCGATAAAGGAATGATTAGGTATACTATGGCTAAACACATCACCGTATAGACTGCTGAATGTTGTTGTTTTTGCCACCAAAACCCGCTATTTGTTTATTCTTCTTTAATAAACCAACGGATGCACTAATAATGCCATCTTAGTTTAGTTTTCTAGTTGTCCGCCCAATGTGGAAGTCACAACAACAAACAATCCGTCGAAAAACATATGTGTGTGCGCGAACATACCTACAGTAGGTGCACTCCGGGTGCATTCTTTCTTCCCCTTGCCATCAAAGCTGAGCCATCAGGAAACGCAGAATACTCAGCGATCCTTCGTACCGGGGGAGACCTTAAGTGACTTTGATAGCAGGGCCTTATATTTTCCTGATGGAAAAACCCAATAACACTGCCCCCGACCGACCTATAGCAATATCATTATTAGCGATGTATTCCGCAACTCCGGTTATCAAAGGATGCTTCAGCTCAACTTCAGTGTTAGAGCAAGCAGAGATTCAGTCCATCGTTGCCGTGCCGGGCCTCGGAAATCACGATCCCGGATTCCCGGCTGCCATCACTACTTATTATAAACAAACGTCCACCGCGTCTATCTGTCTGTTCGCGATAAACTCACGACTACTGCACCGATTTTCATGCTGTTTTCACCAATGGTGGTTTTACTATAAAATTAATCAAGCGGGCGAGCGAAGCCGCGGGCTTCTGCTAGTTTTGTAATATTTGGCAGTCTTTACAGGTGTAGTCAGCGGCGCGAAAGTCTAACCACAGGGTATCGCATATTCTGCCGGGGTTGCGGGACTGTTCGAAAGAGATACCGCGGCCCCGGAACGTAAAGGGCGAGGAAGGAACATGGATGGGTTTCAGTCAGTAAAAGTCTGACACTCCCTCCCGCTCCGCCCAGAGTGGGAGAAGTCATTTGATGACTTCCCACTCCCACCCTAAAAACAAAAAACCGGCCAAGAGCGTGTCGGGCCACGCTCACTGTAGGGTTCCGTAGCTTCCCAGACCATTAAAAATACCAACATTTTTCGTCAGCAAAAATAACTTTGTTTTTCATAGTATTTGTATGAAAAACAAAGTTATCATTTGCGTTTTTTTGAAAAAGTGCTATATAACTCAAAAACTATTCAACTCATCAAGTTGAAAATAATTTTCCTAGAAAGTTCATATAAAGGTCTACTTCTGTGATTTTTTTCATATTTTTTAAACTTATGGTTCAAAAGTTAGAGGGGGGGGGGGACACATTGTTTTTGACTTTCGGAGCGATTATTTCCTAAAATATTAATATTATCAAAAAATGATTTTAGAAAACACCTATTCATTTTTAAATACCTATCCAACAATATATCACACGTCAGGGTCAAAATTAAAAAAAAAATCGCTCCCCACTTTACGTCTGGGGGAGGTACCCTAATAAAAATGTTTTTTTAAATTTTTATTTTTGCACTTTGTCGGCATGATTGATATACATATTGGTACCAAATTTCAGCTTTCTGGTGCTAACGGTCACTGAGATTATCCGCGGACAGACAGACAGACAGACAGACAGACAGACAGACAGACATGGCGAAACTATAAGGGTTCCGTTTTTTGCCATTTGACTACGGAACCCTAAAAAGGGTATCGCATATTAGGTAATACTAGCTGATTTGTGGGGGTCTGATAGGCGGTCTCCTTGTAAAATACTGGAATTCAGCTGCATGACTGCATTAGGTTAGACTGGCAGCTGACCCCGATATTATGGGGAGAAGTCTAGGAAGATGATGTTGGTTGGACGCGGAAACCCTGCCTGAGCAAGGTGTGTTGCTTTGTTGCTTGCTTCAGCCAACCTGAGTCCGCTATATTGATAGAGAAGTCCCTTAACTCTTGTGAAAAAAACCAAAAACGATTTTATGAGAAAAGATTTATTTGTAAAAATACTTACAACTAATGCCGGAAACACACTTACGTGGCGTGGTGTGGCGTGGCGCGCCAGAAGCATATCGGTTTCATACATTTAGTATGGTTAGAGACATATTTGTAGGTCGTGTCGTGTCGTGGCGCGTTCTGTCGTGGCGATGAATGCTCACCACCGGTTGGCCAGAGCGGTGGTGGGGATAAGGCGCGACACGCCACACCACGTAAGTGTGTTTCCGGCTTTATTCACTTACACAATAATTATACATCTTATTTCAAGGATCGAAATCATTAGATTCACCGTACCGCGTCAAAAACTGATTAAGTATCTGTTTTTTATTTGAATATTGCTGTCTCACTCACTCATACTTTCTTTCTTTAAAAAAAACCTTGTCCCACACTGAATTTCTCCTGTGTCGTTTGTGGTGAAGGGTCCGTTTACACCCTGTAGATCTTTACCACAGTGACAACACTCCTTCGAGGGGTGAGTGACATCTAAAGATTCAATCTTTGCCTTTCTTAATATTTCTAAATACTAGGCACTTCTCATGCCGGTGATCTTTCTGTACGCACTGAAATGTTCTAGGTACTGGTAGATAGTGTCTATTGGAGTGTAGATGTCGTTCATCCTGTTCAGGAGATGCTGTGGGGGCTGGACTGGCACTGAGGGTCCCAGCAAACCTTGTATGAACTCCCGCATCAGATTCCAGACCGCGTTTGCCGTTACACATGGACGATATTCCACCTTAAACAAGTAAAATTTAATAAAAAGGGGTCCAAACTTTTTGGCCGGATATTTTTCCGCCATTTTGATTAATTTTCAAAGGAGCGGCCACGCATAAGACCTATATCCTTCAACTTTAATAGCTCATATCGCGGAAACGTGACACTTTAGAATATTATGTCTCTTACAAAACTTGTTTGTGTTGATACCAGCTATCGATTTAAATACAGGTCTTATGCGTGGCCGCTAGTTTGAAAAAAAAAACAGAAAGGCGGAAAAAAATCCGGCCACGTACAAAAATTTTCCAAGCCCTTTAACTTGCAAGATTCCATTACAGACAAACATCGGGACAGGTGAAACTGAATAAAAGCTTGTAAAAAAATAAGAAATGGTTAATCACGAACGGGTCTGGCTGTTAAGATGAGTATTGAAATAACTCTCTGAGAATCAAACAAGAATATAGTAGATGATTACACAAGGGTCGAAAGGAATTGATGTCTTTCACCCAAGTTACGTTAGTTAGTCACCAAGGAAAGTAAAAAAATAGTAGTTTTATTTCCTTATCTGCTCGCCACTTAATAAAGTCATTGTCTAACCTATCATTAGTCATTGACCTATTGTTAAATTTCTGGCAAAATATTTTCGATACCTAACTGTATTTGCCTTGGAGTCAGCATTTCAGAATCACTTGAAATCATTCTTAATAAGATATTGTAAAAAACCCAGATTTCGATACAGCTTACAGAGTTAATATCCCGCTAAATTATTTATTCTATTTAAAATTTTAAATATGGAACACACCGCGTCACTGCCGCGGGCGGAGCCCTGTGGAGCCGCTTAGTTTTTGTTTTTAATTCACACTGGCTGTTTACACACTCACAAGACCCCAGCATTTTTTTTTAATTATGATAGATTTTCTGCAGCCTGACAAAATTTTTCCCACCCAAAAGTGGGAAGTAGCACTTTCCACCCCCTACTCGGATCAAACAAACACTACTTTCCGAGTATGAGAAATGAAAAATAAATAGTAGCTGACTAAGTAAAATAATGTTATTTAAGATTTAAGGCTGATGCTCCATGGTAGCCAGCGAAATTAAAATTTTCTTACGTTTTTTGCAATTTGCAGAGTAGTGCTAAGTTGTATGTTGATGAAAATATTGTTCGCGGCTGTAAGACATATGTAGTTACAGAATTAGAATAAAAACACTAACCTCCACAAGTATCCCTTTAAAACTCTGATTCATCGTCACAGAACCGAGCTTAACACAAAAGTCACCGAGCTCAAACCTCGGTCCTTTACTCTCGATCTTGGTCTGCTTCTTAGAGGTGTAGTGTTGAGACAGCTTCATCATCAGCAAGTCGAACAGGCCGTCAGCTATCACGTGGATGTTCTTAGTGCCAGTATCCAGGATTGAGAACACCGATGCTGGCTGCTCAGAGTTGTGGAAAATGTGGACTGTTTTTGTTGTGCCTGAAATTTAATTAAAAAAAGGTAATTATAATAATTGAGTGCAAACACACTAAAAGGACATTCTCAGACTTTTTCTTGCAATGTTCTTCTGAAAGTTCAGGTGCATAGTACATAAACCTTATATGTACGGTCGAACAAGCTATTTGGTTTATTGTTTAACCAACAAATAACATTATAAAATGTAAACCAAGTACCTAGCTTGTTTGACCATACATGTGAAAGAGAACGAAGCAAAAGGATAATGTAAGAAACATTTCTTTCTTACATTATCCTTTTGCTTCGTTCTCTTTTGCATGAAAACCACAGAATGCCACCTGGCATTCTGTGGTTTAGTTTACTTTGCAAAATGACTGAAAAACATGTTCTTGTATGGGACCTTAATTACTGACTTTTATTTTATTTTTTTGTTGTTTAGCCATAGTTACATTGTTTACACACTCTGTGGATTTCAAGTGTGTACCTACGGTTCAGAACATACAGCCTGATGTCTGAGGAGCAGACTGGCAGCGGAGCCTTAGTAATAAAGTTCCATTGGCACACCAAAATAAAAGATGTTAAGCCCGTACTAACCCATCTGTGGATGTGACAAGTAGCTCTCGCAGTCAACGAGGAACTGCCCTTGTTGAGTTGCCCCCAGCGCAAGTATTCGTTTAGACAGCAGCTCTATCACATATGTGCCTGTTTTATTGTCAGGTACTGGGTATTGCTGTAATCTGAAAACATTTACAGTTGCTTTACACAAAAGCAGAACCTAGTCATTTTAATTATTTATGTTTGTGATTATTCTGAGAGACCAGAGGTTTGTTTGTTTTGCAAGAAAGATTTTATTACATAAATAAACACATTTTTATTCACGGATAATAATATACAGGGTGTCTCATTCAAATCGGTCAGAATGGGAAAGTCTGAAACTATAAGACATACGAAGATCTGTTCTGAGGAACCATGTCATCGATTTTAATAAAAAGAAAAACTGCATTCATACATTTTAGAAAACATCTGTACTCCGTTCGGGAATCGAACCCCGTTATTTTGAAAAAAGAAAACCTACGCTGTTTCTATTTAGATATCGATTGTGTAGGTCTTAAGCAGTAAATGTCTGTATGAAACATGATGTCTGAAATGAATAAAATGCATTGTTTCCACATACTTTAATTTATTTTAGTAGGTGCTCGAAGTGACCACCGCCTCTCTCAATACAATATTCAACACGTTTAGGTAGCGATCTTACAATTGCATTTTGTATCTTCATGTGGTGAATGTGCGTTAAAATAGGTAAAGCGGTGTATGTATCAAGTTGCAACATCAGCAAAGAGGTACAAACAACCATAGAGACAATTTTAAATACCTGAACTTGTTTAATATTGTAAACGTGGTCAGTTCAAGCACCTACTAAAATAAATTAAAGTATGTGGAAACAATGCATTTTATTCATTTCAGACATCATGTTTCATACAGACATTTACTGCTTAAGACCTACACAATCGATATCTAAATAGAAATTGTGTAGCTTTTTTTTTTTCAAAATAACCGGGTTCGATTCCCGAACGAAGTACAGATGTTTTTTAAAATGTATGAATGCAGTTTTTCTTGTTATTAAAATCGATGACATGGTTCCTCAGAACAGATCTTCGTATGTCTTATGGTTTCAGACTTTCCCATACTGACCGATTTGAATGAGACACCCTGTATAGTGTCGTTAGTGTAGTGTTCTCAAGCATTACTGCTGAGTATGTCCTGCATTTGATTCCCAATCCAAAGCCAGGTGTTTCCAAACTACAAAAGGTTTTTCAATAACAATAAGAGACTTAAATTTAACTGGCAAAATGTGTATTATTATTCCAAAACACAACTTACACCGTAACCCCCATGATAGCGTTAGGCGGTATTGTTTGTAATCAAACTTGATTTGTAGGTTACAAAATTTTCATCACATTTCTACACTAAGAAGAATATTTATTTGATTGATTGGTTCTCACAAAAGTGTTCATTTCGATTATTCAGAATTATTTAATTATTAAAAATGCCAACTTGTGCTAAGATTTCGTATTCTTTCTTTCATTTTCTGCTGACTTTGACATCGACAGTCAGACATGACATTTCTTTTTGATTTCTCCACAGATTACTATATTAGTAGCTAGCTAATTATATAGCGACCATAGAACAACATGCATGTTAGCATCAGCATGATTGAAATGTGAATCTAAAGCAAACGTGAAAAGAAACGTTTTAAATTCTTCAGCACTAATGACTACTGAGCCTCAGTTGGATTATTTTAATTGGTTGAATGTTAGTATTTTAGTTGAATTACGTATACGACCAATAATAACACGCCGTGTGACATTTGTCCCCATACTCCCTATTTAGAAGTAGTAAAGTGAAAACTGTATTTTGACGTCCAGTGTTGCCGTTTTGTGTGTAATTACACATTTTGTGGGTAATATAGGCTTATCGTGTGTAACCCGTGTGTAATAAGCATATGTGTGTAATTGTGTACAATTACAATCGGTTTCAGTCACTACAACTTGTTCTAGCTCGGTTAGGTAAACGAGCGTTGCCATGATAATAATACAGTCAAATATCGTGGGTAACATAACACGTACAAAGCTGTACATAATGCGAAACATCTTAAAATGGTTGCATTATACCTGAGATGACAGTTCTTTGTAACCATCAAATTTTACTTATCTGTGGTGTTTGAACTTTTGAAATTCTGTCCTTTAATCTAATAGATTGTTATAGTCTTCGGTTTATTTTGAATTTTTGAATCGATCGGTGAATTTGTATTGTCAGTTGCAATGATTAAGGGGTAAGCGTCAGTGTAGCCCGCTAAATTCAAATTTTCTTACGTTTTTTGCAATTTGCAGGCCAGTGCTAGGTTGTATGTTTATAAAAATATCGTTCGCGACTGTAAGACGTGTGTAGTGACGTGTGAATTATGATCATCGAAATCGTCAATACAACCCTCCAAGCTCAAAAAAGTCTAGGAACGACAATGACGTTGAAAAAAATCGTTCCTCGACTTATATGAACTTAGAGGTTTGGGATTTTGAGGATTTTAATTCTGTAACTACACATGTTTTACAGTCGCGAACGATATTTTCAACTTCATAACCTACCACTGGCCTGCAAATTGCAAAGAACGTAAGAACATTTGAATTTCGCGGGCTACCCTGACGCTTTCACCTTAATTGGCTCAAGAAATATAATCATAACCCTTCTAATTGCCTATCTGAAAATAAAATAATTTTGAAAATTGTGATCTATGTAGTTCCTGCAAAAACTGATTTTAAAGATGGCTCTATGTTTATCAAATAACACTATACAGGGTGTAAACCACCTCATCACGAAGCCGTTAACCAAGCATTCTGTACATCAAACTAAGTAACTTTACGCAAAAAATATTGCTGGGAATAACTTTTTTTTTGGGGTTATAAATCATGTTTTGTGGTAGAACTCAATGTAAACATGTCATTATGTCAAACGCACTTAAAACATTGTGATGATGGATGGATTGAATACGGGGGTCGTGGAGGTGTTAAAAGTTAAAATCTTACAAAAAAAAACTTGTAAAAGAAAGTTGTCAAAAAGTTGTAACTTTGACCCCTCATATCTCCGTAACTAGAAGGTTCCCAGGTATGGTGTATAACAAAAAAATGATCGCAATGATAGGCAGAACAAGTGCCTTTCGGCTTCGTGAAGAGGTGTTTTACACCCTTTATGATATTATTTAATCTGCAAACTTGGCGGTCTGTTTGGTGTGTAATTGTGTGTAATCAGGGAGGTATGTGTGTGGAATTTGATCGAGGAGCAGTGGCAACACTGTTGACGTCACAATTGAACGTTGGACCAATGGAATAACGACAGATAATTTCATGGGCAAATTGACAAGTGCCGAGCCCCATTTATCTAAGTATTTATTTACATCTGAACAGTTTTATTTGGTCATTACGTATTCGACAGACATACTTGATAAATAAAATAATTTTTGTGGTTTTACTACGCCAGCGTAAAATTCTTTTTTAAGTAGTGCTTTGAGTAGGAAGTTTATTATTGAATTGGCTGCGTGAAAAATCACGGGTTTTATAGTGTTATCTAACTATTAGAAGAGAATTGGATGATTGAAGATGATACCGAATAACGTGACTTTGATTGTAAAGGCGCCGAATCAACAGATTGAGGATCAGAATATCGAATGCGAATCGTCATGGACGGTTCGGCAGCTGAAGGGGCACCTCTCCGAAGTTTACCCAAGTAAACCTGTAAGTATAATTATTACAATGTTATGTTTAGATTATTACGTAGCTTATAAAAATGATTGAGCTTTAAAATAGATTAATTGGCTAGCCACTTAGCTTTTTGAAGTGTTTTCGTACATAATAATTTGTGAACATTGGTCTCGAGCCGCTAGAAAAATAATTGAACAACCAATTTCCAGTTTTCTTGTCAAATTCATTCGTCAGTATCATTAAAATTCTCCCAGCCCTGTGTGGCTAAGAATGTAATGTCTAAATAGATAATAAACCATACAATTTTATATACTAACATGGTCAAAGTCAATGTAGAAACAAGACCCAACTAAGTTAATTTTAGAAGTTCCAGAATGTTATTATAAAGCTACTTGCATCATAATGACTAAATATGGAGAACATAAGGTACTAAAAATGGATGTAAGTGGATGCTAGAACGGTCCAATCGTTGTCATGCTTGCTCCAGGCTGAGTGCTATTACAATTATTGTCCTACTGGCTGAACCCTGCAGTTTCTCTCACCATTTCTGTTTTTGTTTTCTATTTCTGGGATCCCAAGAGTTCTTAAATATGTTAAATATTCCAATCAGATGGGGAAACTGGTTTGAAGTTCATTTGCAAGATTTTATCACTACAAACTAACTACCAAAGCAAGTAAAATAAAAGTTATTGACAGCTGAAGCTGGTAGAATGTTTCAATACATTTTAGTAAAATATCCTTCATTGTTTTTATTTTTGACTATGTATTGTTTTTTAGTGTTCCATACCTCATAAGGAAAAAACGGAACCCTTATAGGATGATTTTACACACCTTCACCTTTAAAGTAGATGGTCCATCAATGATGATATGACTAGAAAATTGCTGAGATGACAAGTAATAATGAAGTATGAAAGAAGAACACCATGCTGCATCAACACCAAATATATTCGGACGAGGGCCGATGAGGTTGACCTAATCTCAAAATTGAGCCTTTCATCCAACACTCTTACATTTTATTTCCTCCATTATTAATCAATAGCTTGATAAATGCAATTATAACCAGCGATAGTATTAATTGCACTAACTATGGTATTGTGTTCGTAACTAAGTAATAAAAGCTGATTTTATGGCAGAAATTAATGGCAACTGAGTGTCACAGAATGCTTTTATAGTTAGGTTTCATAGTTACAAATAGAAATATTGCATCCAAAGAGATAAACCCTACATGAACCAAGTCAGAGGCTCCCTTTTCACAGTGAACAGGCCTGCTTCAAAACACATCTTTGGAACAGTGATGGTTGAAGGAAATGAATCTTAAATAGGTATCATAACTGGTCACACAACAGCTCACCTGTATTGAATTAATTGCCCATTTTATTAACATTAATTTGCATTTTACATACATGTGGCGTAAAATAGCAACAACACAATATATATTTTTTTAATGGAAGGGAATGAAAAACATTTAACGTAATGGCCTGGCATTACATTTCGCCAGTTTTGTTTAAGTCCCATATAATTGGGGCGAGCCTGTTGCCATCAATCGGGCATCTAGGAATCTGACCCAGCACCTCATGTTCAGCCGTAACATGTCATCATCGTCCTGTCCTTGTCCCATGTTACAATAAAAATATTCTAGTAAAAAATAATATTGTGCTAGTTTATTGTTACTTTTGTAAGAGATAGGAACTGTTAATCCTTAATACAGGTTATTCTATAACCTAGTTAGGAAAGCAGAACTTCACCCACCAAATTGTGATTGACTTTGAATAAACCCATATCCCCCCCCCCCCCATATCCCTCTGTGTATGCCTCATGTACTACAATCTCCTTTTTATGAAATAAAATGTATTTTTATTAAATTTATGTTACTTGTGGTCGGTGCAACACGTTTATTCCTTCCATTCTCCTCTGTCAACCATCTCGCTATCATTTACTACTTTATCTTTCATATCATTACTCACACTTTCCATCCATCATGTCTTTGGTCTTCCTCTCCCCCTCTATCCGTCAACATTTATATTCATCACTCTTTTAGTTCCATGCGATTCATCCCTCCTCATCACATGTTCATACCACGAGTCCACAACATTCAATTCCCTTTCAACTTTTCTGTAACTTTTTTTTTTTTTTCCATTTATTTATCTGCAATCAGCATTAGCTATAAACAGATGTGTTGTAGGATGTGGCAGTTTGAGTGTGTCCTCCAGTGAGGTCATCTCCTCGTCAGTAGACCATAGAAGTGGATTATATGGTCAATATGTCTTTCTGTTTTAGCCGTTTTTTGTAGCTTCTAGTTGTTAGCTTAGTCGCCAATTTGTTGGGGTGTCTTTCCAGCTTTCCTATATGTCTCTGTAGTGTTATGACTCTCTTCCTTCACAGTGCTCATCCCCAGATGACCAGATGACTTTTCTGTAACTGGCACAACTTTTAAGCTTCCTCTGATATACTCATTCCTAACGTTATCCATTCTGTCACACCACACGTCCACCTCAACATTCTCATCTCCGCTACATGGACTACAATCTTTTTTTCATGTGTCTAAACTAAATATGATTGCAACATTGCAACATCCATTACAATTAGGTTACTGTACTAGAACCCATGTGATAATTGGAAGTTATTTGTTAGTAGGGATGTAATAGCAGTCGCCCAGTAGTTCACTTATTTTAAGGGTAGGTACCGTACCTAAAGGGTGAAAACGAGACCCTAGGCTATTACTAAGATTCCACTGTCTAACCAGGCTGTATCTCATGAACCGTGATAGCTAGACTGTATGTATTTCTGTTGCGCGCCCTTATTTGTGAAGAATTTGCTACGATCAGGCTACCATGCAAAAATTGTTTCCTATTCCAAAACAAAATCCTTTTTTTCTGTCATCCATGTAATTATTATAACGTGTTTTCGAGGTATTAGCCGTACGTTTAGAATTTAGATAAACAAGCAAACGTTTAGTTGTTATGTACATACATCCAGGCCCGCCGCTAGCTGTTTATTAGCCCGCGTGCAATACCGATTATGCCGCCCTAGGACTACTTACGCTGAGTTTTGTCAAAAAATAGTACATCCTAGGGGTGAAAGTAACTTATTTAGTCCCGAGACGGGGCTTGGCGCCCAAGCGCAGCGCGGGCGCTAATAGCTCGAGGGACTTAATAAGTCTTTAACCCGAGGTAAACACTGTGCTTTTCATTACGAATACAAGGAAAACAAAAACACGAAACCACTCGAAAAAAAAATGAAGATCGGATTGCCGCTTTCCCGCCTATTTTGTTTTTTTTTCTGTGGCCGGCTATTCAGCCTTTATTTTCACTATCGTCACTGAAAAAATAGTAAATATTTTGCCCAAATATTTGTTATTTTAAAGAAATATTTGTAACTAAATTATAACTAAGTTATTTAAAAACTATGTATTATTTAATTAATACTGAATTTTATGTTATTGCAATTTTACATCCCGCTGTAATTAATAGGCTGTATAGAAGTCGGAACATGGTTCAATAGAAATGTGAAAATAGAACTAGATTTTTTTTTATAATGTGCCAGCTGTCAGTTGAAAGCGATTCTCCCTAGGGCTGAAAAGTATTACTTTCAGCCCGCTCCTCAGGCAATTTCAGACCTACTTTCCGAGTATGAGTAATGAAATAGTACATTGTTATCCTAGGGGTGAAAGTAACTTATTTAGTCCCGAGACGGGGTATGGCGCCCAAGCGTAGCGCGGGCGCTAATAGCTCGAGGGACTAAATAAGTCTTTAACCCGAGGTAAACACTGTGCTTTTCATTACGAATACAAGGAAAACAAAAACACGAAACCACTCGAAAAAAAGAATTGAAGATCGGATTGCCGCTTTCCCGCCTATTTTGTTTTTTTTTTCTGTGGCCGGCTATTCAGCCTTTATTTTCACTATCGTCACTGAAAAAATAGTAAATATTTTGCCCAAATCTTTGTTATTTTAAAGAAATATTTGTAACTAAATTATAACTAAGTTATTTAAAAAATAAATTCTGTAAGTAATAAATACTTAATTTTATGTTATTTAAATTTTACATCGCGCTGTAATTTACAGGCTGTATAGAAGTCGGAACATGGTTCAATAGAAATGTGAAAATAGAAATAGATTTTTTTTTTAAAATGTGACAGCTGTCAGTTGAAAGTGATTTTCCCTAGGGCTGAAAAGTATTACTTTCAGCCCGCTCCTCAGGCAACTTCAGACCTATTTTCCGAGTATGAGTAATGAAAAGGCTTTTAATTTACTATTTTTTCAGTGACGATAGTGAAAATAAAGGCTGAATAGCCACCCACAGAAAAAAAAAAACAAAATAGGCGGGAAAGCGGCAATCCGATCTTCAATTTTTTTTTCGAGTGGTTTCGTGTTTTTGTTTTCCTTGTATTCGTAATGAAAAGCACAGTGTTTACCTCGGGTTAAAGACTTATTTAGTTCCTCGAGCTATTAGCGCCCGCGCTACGCTTGGGCGCCATACCCCGTCTCGGGACTAAATAAGTTACTTTCACCCCTAGGATAACAATGTACTATTAACTCCTCGAATCTATTCTTCAAAGATGTTATTGTCTGATCTAGGACTTTAAAATAAAACTCTACTCTATATTTGATGTTGGGGTCTACTAAAACTTCATCACTGTGTTCATATTGAAATTGTGTTGGTTTTCTTCTTGGACGAACTGTAATTATTGATGGAAAATCTGCTTCTACATTGAGCTCGTGAGCCACTTTGGAAGCTTCTGCTAACACCATTTCAAAGTGTTCATCCGTGCAATATTCTGTGAATTTACCAATCAACTTATTTAACAAATTTATGCAAATTTGATTATTCATTGTGGGGCTCTGCATCATTTTGCTCAGAGCATTAATTTCGTTTAAAATATCGACCCAAATTACTACCGAGCAAATGAATCTATAATTTTGAATGTTCAGAGCAAGTGAATGAGCTTTGTGAGATGTAGTGCAATCCCATTCCAACGAATCACCAGATATTTCCAGCAAATCATCAAATATTTTTTCGAGGTGATACCGTAATGGTTTAACTGCATCAATTCTGCTAGACCATCGCGTGGCGCTTAAAGCTTTTAATTTTAAATTTGGTAAATGTTTGCAAATTATCGACCATCTTTTTGTAGATGATGAAAAGAAAACGTAAATATCTTGAATTACCTATATTAAAGAAATTCACAGTTTCGTGCGTAATATTTGCTGCATCATTCACTACCAAATTAAGACAATGAGCCGAGCATGGGACGTAAAATGCGCGGTTATTGATTCCCAAAATTTTTTTTTGTAATCCATTGTTTTTTCCACGCATATTAGAACCATTATCGTAACCTTGGCCACGTAAGTTTTTAATGTTGAGATTTAATTGTGAAAATAAATCTAAAACAAAATTTAATAGACTTTCACCTGTGGAGCTGGTGATCGGACAGAAACCAACAAAATTTTCACAAATCGTAACATTTTTGGTTTCATTATTTATAAGATTACAACTGTAATTTGGCATTCATTACATCTTAGTTTTAACGGATAATAATAGATGGCGTTGTTAACGCTAAGATTGCGCGCCGCGCCAGTCGGGTTTTTTTTCCATGCGATGACGATGGTGGGGTGGGTATTATGACAATGATTTTGAATATTACGTAGGGAACCGGTCCTTGTTGGAAGACCCGGGATTTTCGGGACACGACCTTCAGGAACCGGGAAATCCCGTGATTTTCGGGATTTTCGGGAAATTTGAAATATTTTTATGAGTTTTATATAAATGCCTAAAAGGATCATTTAAATAAAAGAGTTGGATTATTTTAAAGTATTTATTCTAATAAAAATCACACAACCAGCTTAAAACTTCGCAATTTTAACACAATTATACTTTTCAATAAATCAACAAAACTTTTACAAACATTAAAAAAATATGAAAACAATATAATAAGTAATATCCTAATCATAACTACTTTAAAAAATCACAACCTGTTAAAATACTTCTTCATAGTTACATAATAATCAGTCCTTTATAGATTAAAATCAGTCTTTCCTTAAAATACAAATTATTATTTTTTCTTTTATAAAATAAAACCTTAAGTTTAACTTAATTCATTACATAAACTTACGTACCAACTTGATAATCACGGTTCATTTTACTACATACAAGTCATGCGGTAACAAGATTTCTTTTGAGATCTGTTTTATTACATGCGGAAAATTTGCTTTTCAACATAAATCAAGTTTCATCTATTAATATACCATTTTGTTCACAACTTCACATGTTCACAGGCAATAAAAATTACAAACTGTAATGCAACAATAAAGTTTCGTTACAAATAAAATTGTACTTATATAATTTATGAATTGTTCAAAAAACTAAGAGGTCTTCCAACTGAATTATTTCAAAATAAAAAAAAATCCTCTCGGGTTCGACACTGGTAGGTGGAATTGATAAAAGATGGTCATATACTTGTGTCAAATACCACCCACGATTGCCTCCGTTCTCGAAAATTGCCATTTCCAATTTCACAATAGTGTTTAATTTGGCATCTCGTCGGCATAAGGCTTCTAATACAAATTTGATCACGTCCAGCACTTCATGCAAATGCTAGATTTCTTTCCACTCTTCCTCAGAAAAACTTATTTGAGAATTCACATCATTGAGCGCTTAAGCTATGCAACTTTGCAATTTCAGGAATCTTTGCAACGTATCAGCTAGGCTACTCCAGCGAGTAATTGAGTCACAAGTCAGCGAGTATTCTTTTTTAAACTCTCAAGTTACATACTTCTGCAATACTTCGTCATTTTTGGTTGGCGATTTTTGAAATAGTTTTACAATCTTTTTTACTTTCGTAAGTAATTCGTGGTATTCAAGGAAGCTGTGAGAAACAGTAGAAGTTGTTGGGATTGTTAAAAACTCAGCACCATCAGACTCATTATCTGTAGCAATTTCCTCTTCATGAAAGTGACGGCTCAATTCGGACAGGGGCATGTCGTCGTCTATCGATTCCACCACAGGAAGTTCTATTTGGTCTACATCTTCTATGCCACTTCTCTTGTAAAAAGTCTACATTCGTAATACTTAAGTTTTTGTTATTTAATTTTAAACCTACTTTCAGAGTATGAGTAATGAAAAATATATTTTGAGTCCCGAAAATCCCAGTTCTCATTTTAATTTTCCGGGTCTCTCAGTAACCGTAAAGAACCGGGAAATCCCGGGATTTTCGGGACCGGGATTTCCCGGTTCTATACCCTGATATTACGTGATGAGTTGCTCGATTTGCCGCCCCCTGGACGTGCCGCCCGCGTGCGGTGCACTCCTTGCACGCCCGCTTACGGCGGGCCTGCATACATCCCAGCTTAATGTTTGCTTGTTCTTCTAAATACGTTCGTTTTCGTTGTGGACGGAATTTCGCTATTCTTCATAACAGCGAAATTCCGTCGAAAACGAACGTCTAACTAAATACCGGCCTTTTTCTACCCACCACGGCTGTAGATTTAGGTCTTATATCATTCATCAGCTGTCTGGCTAGGCATTTCAGAACTATGGGGTCGGCTTCCAGTCCAACCTAGGATGATTACAGAGATTTATAAAAATGTAAATAATGAAAGCAGATCTTGACCCGATCCATTACTGTCTCTCGCTTTTCCCCACCAGCCGGCGTAGCATGACCACCGTAGACACGACAGAGAGTCGACAAATCTTTTGTTCATCTGTCATTTTGTCGATTCAATGACAGATGAACAAAAGATTTGTCGAGTCTCTCTCGTTTCTCCGGTGGTTATGCTAAACGGGCAGGAGACGCCTAAAGCTGAGACTCTCGTACCACTCGACACTCATAAGTCATACCTTAGCGTTTTGTCTCTTAGTTTTTCGTTCAGAACTCCTGACTCCTGACCGCAGGTTAGCTAGGTCAAGCAGCCGCCAACCTTCAAGGTTGCCCTGAGATGTCATTCCTGACAAATCCCCAAACGATCACACACCATTTATTTGTTAGTACCTATAGGTACAGTGATTCCACGTCTCCTCTGACGTTTTTCAAAAACGAAAGTGTTTGGTAAACCTTAATTTTCTGCAAATATATTATTTCGCATTTTTTTTCATATTCGAAAGACGTCATCAGCCGAAGATTAGACTGATTATATTATATCAACGACCTTGGACATGGAATTAGGAAACCCACTAAATTCGCTAAGCACAAAAAAAGATTGCTGACTTCAATCTGCTTTCAATTTCCTTCCATGTCCATACCAATACTACCTAGTACTTCTAGAATTTACTTAATATTTATTTATGCATTAAATGAAGTATGTATTGAGCGGTATTTTTGTTGATAAGGATGAAAGATAACATAGCGGTAGGTATTGCGCTTATCGTGGGCACGTGTCCACAAGACTATTCTACAAGATTACCTACTACAGCAATTTTAACACTGATTTTTTTTCCGCGGTTCCGGGATTCAGCATTGATGGTGATGGTTTAGAGATCAGGACATTAAAACTTCATAGTTTCGGTGAATAAAACGGGTAATCTATCATTATAAAGAACTAGTTTATGCCTGGGTGTATTTCGGAAACTGTCCTGTAGGATCGTAATATCGTTATTAAAAGTATATCTGCTATATACATATACAGGGTTACTGGTAATTCGACGTATTCCTTGCAGGACGTTATAGTATGGTTATAATGCAAGAAATTAAGCCACCAAATGTTCTACCGAAATTCAGTGGTTTTTGAGTTAGGTCGATTTTTATTTTTTATGAAAAATCCCAGATTTAATCATTTAAAGCCAATTTAAAAACGATTTACGGCGCGAATGTACTAAAATTTAAGTTATTATCATAGCTGACGGTACAGCAGACCCTTTGAAATAATTAAGGCGATTACACGAGCTAAACGCGAGTGTTATAATTACTAAAAGTATATGATTCACTGCTATAAACAAGACCAGAAAAATATATGATATTTTTCAGGATATATGCTAGCATGATACTGTTTTGAAAACATAATACAATCAATTTGGCTCGATAAAAAGAAATCACGAACTTACCTCTAAAAATATCTTTCAAACAATAAAAAACATACTAATATGCATGCGATCATTCTGATTTTTTGGCAAAAAATTCTACAAGCAATATATTAGCATGATACTGGTTTAGTTTTTTAATTCAATCAATAGTTTTTTTGTAAATCGATCGAAACCACTCATTTCGCGCTATTTGGCCCGCAGTGGCTGACGTAACAACCACTTTGTAGTGCAAGCTGATTAGAACTTTATTCTAACAGCATATCAAACAAAGTTTGAACCACCACAAATAGAGTTGCTAATTTAGCTCGTCTAAGCGCCTTAAAAGTTTAAAAAATCGTACACCTTTAGGAAAAATCACTTATGAAACAACTTTTTTCTGTAATTTTTGCCAATTCGTCATAAAAAGATGTTGTACTTATAGTGAAGAATAATAATACTACGCCAGATGTAAAAAATACTAGAAAACAATCCTTGTCTTATCAGCTCTCTAAAATTATATAAATCTTTTTGAAAAGTTATGGACTAAGTTATGAAAAATGATTTTGTAAAAAAGGAAAAAAAATGTAAAAGGTATGCGGAAAATCAAAGAAAAAAATTTCGAGAATTATTATTATTTTTTATCAATTTCAATGTTCAAACTTAAATAACTCATTTTTACACGTCTTGTTCGACTAAGACGTTTTACCAGTGTGCCACATGTTTTTTTCGGTGGACTCGTTCTAGTGATCATGAACAAAACATGCGCGTGTTCACCGAAATGTTCGCGCACATTTGTGAGAGCACACGTAGTAGCGGTGGACTCGAGTCAGCGAACACGCATTCTCTGTTCGCGCACTCAATTAAATAGTCTAGGGGACCGACCTTCATTCATCTGTTTAACGAATAAATAATATTAATTAGTAAGCTTAGTAACGTGTTGTCGAATAAAGTTACGTCAAGACCATGATCTTCTTAGGTTGCCAAAGTATATCGCGATAATGTGCATACTTAGGCAACTCAACTCAATACCATCTTAACTTAAACCTATTCAGAATGAGCTTTTTCATCTACTAAGATTCTTAAACAGTTTTAAAAATTTATTATTCGCATCGACTGACCAATGTCAGTCGAAAACAAGATTTGCAGACTGTTTGCAATGCGATGCTACTGGTGTCCGAATATTGTGTTTTTGGTATTCAAAATTAACTACATACTGTTTTACATTATTTAAATCAAATCAGACGGATTAGATCAAAACAAAAATAGAGCTTATTTGAAAACGCGGTCAGGCAAGTAACTGAAGTTTGTATTTTTGGAATCACAATAATTAAACCAATTTACATTTTAACGGATTTGATCGTTAAAGGTTGAGGAAAACATTTTGGACATGGGCTCTCATACTAACATGTTTGCTCACAAAGTTACCAACGGCTTTGCCGGTGTGATTGATATTGATTAAAACTAAAATAGTGTTCACGGAATTGTTTGATTTGATTTTCCGAATACCTTTTATGAGGTACGGTACTCCCTTGATTTTCCTAATTTTTTTTGTCCGAAAATCATTATTCATAACACGTTTGCTATAAACTTCAGTAACCATAATGTTCAAAACACCGAAATTATGTTTTACATAACTAACTTTACTTCGAATACTATTTTGTCATAATATCGAATACTATAATAATTGAATCTCCTAATTTTACATGACATAAAGTCGTATGTCCTAAGTATTGTATCACATAATGTGTATGATTCCGAATGGTCATTTATAAACCTAACTTTTAGGGATTTTTTTAGGGACTAACAGTCGCTAAAAATCCCTAAAAGTTAGGTTTTAGTGACAGAAACGAATTGCTGTAAATCCGACTCCACGCAGTCTTGTCTGCCCTACCCCAAGAGTGTTATTTAAAATCGCGTAGGCGCGGAGGGTCGAGGCGGGCCGCGAGTTGAGGAGCAGGTGGTGAGCGTTAAACCCATCTGCGACGATAAGCTCGCGTGAGGCCACCGGAGCCCCGCAGCGCCGGAGCCGTGACAGAAACCATGCCTGCTGCATGATGCTTGCTCGTTTGCATGCTACATGCTTGCTTGCATGCTGCACGCTTGCATGCATGCTTGCTTGCTGCATGCTTGCTTGTTGCATGCTTGCTTGCTGTATGCTTGCCGCATGATTGCTGCTTGCTTGCTTGCATTACATGCTTGCTACATGCGTGCTGCATGCTTGCTGCATGCTTGCTTGCATTGCATGCTTGATTGCATTGCATGCTTGCTTGCATGGCATGCTTGCTTGCATTGCATGCTTGCTTGCATTGCATGCTTGCTTGCATTGCATGCTTGCTTGCTTCATGCTTGCTTGCTGTATGCTTGCCACATGCTTGCTACATGCGTGCCGCATGCTTGCTGCATGCTTGCTTGTATTGCAGGTCAACGCTTACATATGATTAAACATTTACTTAGAATAGGACTTATGATTTTATTGAAAACGATTTTATGTCTTTTGTATATTATTGATTGTAATACTTATGACAAACGGATTTAGGGCTTATTATATTTAGGGATTTCAACTTTATGGCATATGATATTATGTGATTTAAAGTTCGGATAAATTATCATTCGGACGAATGATGATTATGACAAAAAAAATTATGTCATTTTAGATTATGGATTAAAAAGTTAGGTAATACGATAGAGAACCATGGGGTACGTATCATAATCCCGAATTTTAAAAGACCGAATTTTAAAATACCGATGGACGAAATCCCGAAAATTGAAACGCCGAATGGTTGTTTGCCCGAAAGTTTAAAATTCCGAAGTTTATAAACCCTAAGTTTAAAATCCCGAAGTTTAAAATCCCGTAGTTCAAATACCCGAAAGTTCATTTGCCCGACAGTTTAAAATCCCGAAGTTCGAAATCTCGAAAGTTCATTTGCCTGAAATTTAAAAACCCGAAGTTCAAAATCCCGAATTTAAAAAACGCGTAGTTCAAAATCCCGAAATTGTCACCGTTTCCGAGAAAAACGTTTTTTGTAAACCTAACGTAAAAACACTTAAAAGTTGCCTAGCAAGCAGCACGCATGCAGCAGGCATGCAGCAAGCATGCGGCAAGCATGCAGCAAGCATGCAGCAATCATGCAGCAAGCATGCAACAAGCACGCAGCAGGCATGCATCAGGCATGCAGCAGGCATGGTTTCTGTCACGGCTCCGGCGCTGCGGGGCTCCGGCGGTCACACGCGAGCTTATCGTCGCAGAGGGTTTTACCACTCACCACCGCAACTTCGGCTTGCTGGCCGGCTGAAGCCGGCCAGCCTCAGCCGCGGTGGCGAGTGTTAAAGCCACCTGCTCCTCAGCTCGCGGCCCGCCTCGCCCCTCCGCGCCTACGCGGGCTTAAATTACACTCTAGGGGTAGGGCAGAAAAGACTACGTGGAGTCGGTTCTGCAGCGATTCATTTCTGTCACAAAATTTGTGCTTATGTCATCATCATCATCATCATCGGCCTATTAATATTGCCACTGCTGGGACAGGCCTCTCTATGAGAGGGAATGGGCTATATAATCCACTATATATGTCACCGTAAAATTGTCAAACACGTTATATTACAATATGACGTGTCCCGAAATTTAAAATCCCGAAGTTCAAAATCCCGAATTTAAAAAACGCGTAGTTCAAAATCCCGAAATTGTCACCGTTTCCGAGAAAAACGTTTTCTGTGACAGAAACCATGCCTGCTGCATGCTTGCTGTATGCTTGCTGCATGCCTGATGCATGCCTGCTGCGTGCTTGTTGCATGCTTGTAACGTGTATGTAAATTCGGGATTTTTCGATATTACAATATAACGTGTTACTCTCTAGCGATATTGTAAACTCTCTCTCTGCCCCCATAATCGGGACTTGGGGCACCCCCCCGTTAGGTTAGTTAGGTTCCCTTTAAACCCTGCACTCGGAAATAGGGGCCCCGCGAAGCGGGGCTCCGTCGACTACGCTTTTTAGGGGCATATAATACGGCTATTAAACAAAAGTTTTCGTCCATTCGGGATTTCGTCCATTCGGGATTTCATCCATCGGTATTTCGTTCATTCGGGATTTTGTCGATTCGGGATTTCATCCATCGGTATTTCATACATCGATATTTCGTCCATTCGGGATTTCGTCCATTCGGTATTTCGTCCATTAAGGATTTCGTCCTTTCGGGCATTTGAACATCGGTATTTTGTGTTTCGATATAACGACTATCGGTATTTAAAACTTTCGGTATTTTGAATTTCGATGTTTTGGACGTCGGTATTTCAATCATAGGTATTATGAACTTTCGGGATTATGATACGTACCCCTTTTATGAGATGGACGCCTTCCTGTACTAAATCAAAAACGATTTTCATAATTATGTTGTTCATGACTTTTCAATAAGATTTATACCATTTTAGAGAGCTGATAAGACAAGGATATTTTTCTAGTATTTTTTACATCTGGCGAAGTATTATTATTTTTCACTATACAACCTCTTTTTATGACGGAATGGCAAAAATTACAGAAAAAAATTGTTTCATACGTGATTTTTCCTAAAGGTGTACAATTTTTTAAACTTTTAATTATTTCAAAAGGTCTGCTGTACCGTCAGCTATGATAATAACTAAAATAACTAACACCAATAACTAACTAAATAACTGACACTAATAACTTAAATTTCAGTACATTCGCGCCGTAAATCGTTTTTAAATTGGCTTTAAACGATGAAATCTGGGATATTTCATAAAAAACTAAAATCGACCTAACTCAAAAACCACTGAATTTCGGTAGAACATTTGGTGGCTTAATTTCTTGCATTGTAACCCTACTATAACGTCCTGCAAGGAATACGTCGAATTACCAGTAACCATCCAGCAACCAGTAACCATCCAGCAACCAGTAACCATGTGCCATCTTAAAACCCCTGCAGCCGTTCCGCGTTCTGACGTGATTGAGTAACAAACAACGTAGCCATCCGAATTTTCACATTTAACATAGTTGAAAGATTTGGAACAGATAGATAGCAATAGTAAGAAACATCTAATAATTTTCGTCCTTATACCATTTGCCTTTTTGTTTAGCCCTCAGTGCTGCATTTAATCACAAATCTAAAGATCGACAATAATTTATTTTACAGGGCACCGATGAACAGAAAATAATCTACTCCGGCCAACTCCTAGACGACAACACAATTCTCAAAGACGTTCTCCGAACATATGAGTCTCAGATAGCTCACACCATGCATCTGGTCTGCACACCAACTCGCAGAATAGAAACGCCACCTGCCACAGATCTGAACACTGACGGAATACGCCGAAGGGTCGTCGCCGAGCCGGCGCCACAAGCCGAACGCGTGACGGAACCTCCCAGACCAGAGACAAGACAGAACGATCAGAACCATAATGTAGAAATGCAGAATTATTTGACCTCCTTCGTGAATAACTACGGGAGGGTCCCCCCGTATCCTAATTATAATTTTGGGGAGAGGTACTTACCGGTTCCGAATGATCCTGCGCAATTGGCCAATCATATGATGATGATGCAACAAGCGTATCTTCAGTACATGCAGCAGTATGCTAACATGTAAGTTTTTTATCCGTTTTTTCGCAAATCTAAACTAATATTATTCGATTTTTTGTTTGTTACGATTTAACTCAAGAACGACTCAACCAATTTAAAAAAAATCTTTCACCATTTGAAAGCTACCTCTTTGCTGAGGAACATAGGGTATAAAGTATATTGATATCATGCAAATTAGCCGAGTTATCACAATTTTCGCGCGCGAAGTGCTAGTTTATATAAACGCGTTGAAATGCTCTCGTGGCTAAATTCTAACCACCGCTCGGATCGGTCTTGAAAGTTATGCAGCGCTTGCCGAAGTCGGTCTGTGATTTACTGGATAGGTCACCAGGACATCCATTGACGAAGATACGACGCTTTTAAAATTCTCAATACGTCACGCGGCACACCTTGGTACATTTTTTTGTGAGTTCTTACGTCACGAGCCTCCACTCCCCACTCAGTTTTGATTTGTTTATCTTTGTCAATATTGGTTGGTTGGCATTTTCTAATACTCCAACAGTGCGTTCCGAGATAGGCTGTAAACGCTATGAGCGTCCATAAACCCGTTCCGAGTTACCGTGAGCGCGATCACAAGCGCGATATCGATGTTCCTTGAGTCGTCATAGATGACGTCATGACACGCGCCATCTTGAGATTACACCGACCATGCCCCAAAGAAATATCACCGTGAGCGCTGTCAAATGACCTAATGACAGATCTTAGCTGTCATAATCGTGAAAACTAAAACGGAACGCAAAATATTGCTGTGAGGCTGTGAGTGATTATATCGTATCTCGGAATGCACCCTAACTGACGGGCTAAATATATTTGTCGTCGCAAGCGATTATAAACGACAACATTTTCAAATTATTGTCTACATACCCGTTGATTTCTTGATATTATTGAACCATAATTTAACTCGATTCTCATTGGTTGATTGGTTAGTACAGTGGACGCCGTGTGATGGCGCTTTATTTTCCCGCCATACACGTGGACAGAGTCGATACCAGAATTCTAGACAGACATTGCTCTAGCTGACACCATACAGATCAGATCATACGATCGAATGTCACGTCCACCGTACAAGCCGTAGTTTTCTGATTTCTGCTACTTATTGTAATTACTGTGTAATAAAAGTAATGTGTGATTTGTGTTAAACCAAACTTTCACTGGTTTGCCCGAGTACCCATATTCCTCATGGAACCCGTACCGTACCAAGGAACAACAACGATGACGACCCTGTCATCGTTACGCCCACGCTCCCGCCTTCATTATTATATTTGCAATTTTTTGATATTGTCGTCATGCCTATTGTAAAACTTGCAGTTTAACATAACCATTATTTCGTTAACAGTTGGGTAAACATAGCACACAAGCTGTCAAATTTCTCCAAATGATTTTAAACCATAAAAGGTTGAGATTAAGTTCAAAATCGAATGAGAAAATTTGACAGTTTGCCGTAACTTGTTGCGCTGACGTAGAATTGTAGACCAATGAATAATGATTTAGTATAAACATGATGTCATTTTGCGACGGTGATGTCTGTTACCAAAAAAAGAGGGCCAGTAGTTCATTACCAAGGTCAAACACAAATTTTGTAATGCAGGCAAAACATTAAATATGCAAAATCAAAATCAAAGCATTTATTTCAAGAAAAGTAGCTACACTCCCAGTCACAAGACATAAAAACTGTGAAAGTACTGTAGTTGCCCATTCCCTAGTGTAGATCTCAAACAAAAAAAACTCCATGTACTTACACTCTTTTGTTGTCTGTTGCCCGCCACTGTGCCTGCGACAAATAGGTATTACTTCCCTATTTAGATACTTATCGGATTTTGTCAACAGTTTCAAGGGTTTTAATTTTAATTAAAAGAAGTCCGAGTTACTTCTTATGACATCAGCTAGCCAATTAAAGTCCTGTCAGAATCCGTCTAGACGTTTCGGAGATTAGCCGGAACAAACAGACAAAAAAGACGAAAACTGGTAAAAAATACCGTATACCTATTCTTTAACAAGCATTCAGTTCAGTCAAAAGCTGTTATTTTAAAAATTATAAATAAAAGAAAATATAAATAAGTAAGAATAAGAAAAAAAGAAATTGTATAGATTACCCCCCCCCCCTCTATTTTCTCAGCCGAGGCTAGCCATCGATGCAGGAGTTAGCACAGGTGTGTTTGAAGTGAACTTACTGCAAATACTTATGCTGTAGTGCCCACAGCCCACTAAACCTTGAAATATTTTAATTTAGTCGCATCATTATAATATCCATTGTTACTTCCTGTTTACCTCCACAACGATGACAAAATTGTAGATTGTATTCTTTCATAGTCATATCATCTCAAATATTCACTCACATAGACAAATCAAAAGTTTCTCAATAGCAGCCCGTTGTTCGGTTGACGGCAATAGGGTCGTCCCTTAATACATAGGAAACGTAGCTGGCGGAATGTGGGTCATATAATCATCTTAGTATTAAAACACGAAAGAACTATTAACGTAAAACTTTATTTCCAACTCATTTAAGTGTAAAATTGCAAAATACGTGACGTGACAGTAGGCAGGGAGAGTCTCACAAAATATGAAAATACTAACCAGCTGTCAACGGAGCTTGTAAAAAACATTAAATTCGTGTCCCATAGGCACACGTGGCATAATTTTCGATCACAACGTGAGCTAAGTGACGGGCAAAATCTAGTTATACGACTGTAGTAAACAATAGCTAATAACATTTGGCACGATGCCTACTACGCGTATTTTTGAACTGATGTCACGATTACGGATTACTTTAAAACGAAATGCTTGAAACAGGGTAGATGACCAAAAAAATCTAATTATTCCGTCAGTTAAATTATCAAAAAATATTTGACCCGTGTCTTTTCTTTTGTTACGTAAACAACAACGTCACGCCTTGGTATAATTTTTAGTGCGTTATGACGTCACGAGACCTGACTCTCGAGTTTTGATGCGTTTTATCTTTGTAAATATTGATTGATTTACAAAAACAAAAAAATACGTGTCCATAATTATCCAATACTCTAACAGGTGGACTAAATAAATTTGAAATTTTTAGGGAATGTCGTTATGCTTATTTACGTAATTCTGATTCAACGCAGAATGCCGTTGACATACTAAGCCGAAGTAGCTTGTCCTAATACCTACCTCCCAACAACTCCAGGTGGCAAGCAGCAGGCGCGGCGCCCGCAGCCCCTCCCCCCGCGGAAGCCCCCGCCCCGCCCGCGGAGGCGCCGGCGCCGGTGGAGGAGCCCGACGAAGCCCTGGCCGCGAGAGACTGGCTCGACCACCTGTACGCCGCCTCCAGGCTGGCTATACTGTTCTCTCTGGTCTACTTGTATGGAAGCCCGGCGAGATTGCTGTTGGTGTTGCTGTTAGCTGCGGCCGGGTATCTGTGAGTATTCTTTGTTTTGGAGTTTACGCAGAAACGTTTTATATCCGTGCATTGGCGAAAAAGACGTCATTCACCTAGGTTTGGGTAGGTTTATTGTAAGCACCTTTTGACTGGCTTAAGCCAATTCACTCGCTTATGTTACTCAACCATATCCTATTTAAAAAATAAATTTGGTAGAACTGCAAAAAATAACGCATTAGATAAAAAATACATTAAACATGGAATTGACACAGGTCTGTGTGCCTCACGGCTGTACCAAGAAAAATAAAAACAAGTAGTTTCCGAACTCGTTAATATTTCAAGTTCTTAACTACAATACTATCTTCATAAGCTGTAGTGTATAATGACTATGATATCTTTAAAACGTGACATTTAACATTTTATTTTATTCAATTTCAGCCACCAGATTGGTTTCTTCCGCGACCTCCACGTCAATGTAGCTGACAACCAGCAGAACCAACCCAACGCGGCCAACCAACCGAACCCACCGAATCAGGCCAACCAACCTAATCAGGCGAACCAACCGAACCAACCAGCCGAGCAACCGGCCCAGCCCGCCCAACCAGCGACCCACAACACCCAACAGTCCCTCTTAGCTGTCACGTGGATGATTTTCACGTCATTTTTCGCTTCTCTGATCCCTGATACGAATTAACGAAAGATTTTAGCTTTAGACGGTGTCACTCAGTCTTGAAGACGTAAAAATAAATTTGTATAGAAACGCTGAAAGCTAAAAATAGAGCGGTTGAGGTTATCGCATGGGGTGGTTAGGGGATTTTGGGGTTGAGAGGGAAATGTTGGAGTTTTACGTTGTGAATTTCAAATCATGCCCCATAATGGTATATAGAAGAATTTTGGTAAGTTTCCTAAATTAATGCCTTGGACAAGGCATTGCAAGCAGCGAAAACAAACGTCTGCGATTGGACGATCGCTGCTATTGCGTCATAACGCTTGCTTATGATTGGTTCAGCTTCAGTTTCAGTATTTCGGGTTAATAACTGTTGGAAAGGTGTCACGTTCGTTTAAAAAATCTGATTAAAACAGGTAAACTCTTAGGTCCTTGCTAAACTCGACATTGCCATGTTATCTCGGTGGCGTATATAATATAGCTTTCTTTTGTAACTTATTTGTTTTTCATTTAAAAACTAATTCAAACGGGGCTATCTCTTTGGCTTAGTTTGATAAAACAAACGCGAAAAGCTTGTTTCAAATAAAAAAAATGTGTTAAAATCGACACGATGTTAATTTACGAACCGTAAGTTAGTGTAGTGATAACATTTAAATTAAAACCAGTGTAAAATAATATAGTTTTCTCTTTATTTTACTTATATGGGGTACTGACATTTCGATTTGAAGAAAATCAAGTTTAATTTACATCAGTCATTGAGATTTACGCACCACGACTAATCAAACTTTGCAAAACTAAATTAAGCTGATTTCTCATAATACGGGAAGCTCATGCAAAGCGAGGTCAGGTTATACTGTATGTATATGTATAGCTTCAAGTGACGCCGAGTGCACTGTCCGGTCGAACCGATAAGGACAGAATGTGCGGACATGGGACACTGGTTGCTTTAGTATAATGTCTGTCAGAATAGATGCGTTGTCTACAGCATGTCCACAACTTGTCCTTACAACTTCGATTGAGCATTAATTGGAAGTAGATTTTTATATTACAACCCAGTTACATTATCTCTGGACCTGGCGTCGATGACTTTTATAACAATAAAAGTCCAAACGTAACAATGAAATGTAAAAAAAAATGCGGGGCAGTCTTTGAAGACTACGAAAAGAAGTGAAAACTAAGTAATCTATATCTGCTACGTCCGCCTGAGCGGTGCTACGCCGTAGCGGATAGGCTAGGAGTGCTACAAAGTGGTGCTACGCCGTAGCGGATCGGCTACGAGTGCTAAAAAGCGTTAGGCGACGGTCACACGAGTTCCATGATTTTTGTTCACCTAAAAAGTGATCAATGCGCCTAAAAAAGTTTTCACTTCAATAAAATAAAAGTCATCGAGGTCAGGTCCAAAACTAATGTAACCAGGTTTGTAAAAAGTGTTAAACACCTTTACGAAGCCGAGAGGCACATATTCTTCCCGCCATTGCGATATTTTTTTTGTTCTGGACCGCACCTGGGAGCCTTCTAGTTACGGGAGATTTAGAAGGTCAAAGTACCAACCTTTGTGGTACATATTTTATTATGGAATCTTACCAAAATAAACTAGTGATCAAACCTGCAAAGAACGATCCCTTTTGTAAATAATTGGTTCACTTGCACGAGGAGTTTCTCGCCTCGGAAAGTCAGATAGGGAACAATATTTAGTCACGTGTGGGTTCAGTCACCGCACTTAAAAAACCTCCATTTAGACGTTCCCTTACCGGAGCATTTGACTGTAATTTAACAATCCGAGTTTCCATTTTGAACCGACTTCCTTAAAAGGAGAAGGTTATCAATTTCTCTGAATTTTGTACATAAATAAGTCGTGTTAAAAAAATACAGTGTTCTACAGAGAAATCATTCAAACCTCAGTGGATCAGGGCCTCAGGGGGCTCAAGTTAGCCAACTTAAGTGGGTGCTTTGTGAAAGTTGACAGCGTCGCAATAGGGAATATGCAAGAAATACAAAAGTCTTTTTATTTATTAAAAATGCCTTGTATTGGCGCATACAAACATTATGGTACACTTGTTTAAGTTTCTAAAACATCACTTATTTTACAATTTATTGTTTTATGTAGCATGTTTTTGGTGAAACGGAACGCACTCTCAAAACACGTCGTCCTCGATAGTGGCGGTAGTGACATCAAAATTCATAAGTCAAAAAATAACTTTTATTTGAAATGTAGGTAAAGTTGCACTACGATTTTATTATAATATCGTTATCGCAATGTTTGCTTGAATAAAGCACATACAATTAGTAAAATTACTTTACTAAGGCCAAAAAAATAAATGTAAACAAGGTAGATTTTGGTAAATGACGTCAAAGTATGGTCGCGACAATCACGGACGTTTGAACTGTCATAGAAAATTGCAGGAGTTTAGTATTATTTTTAAGCGACAAGCAGTAGTTGAAATTAACTTTTAATACTTCTCTTGGGTTGATAATAGTGTAATTAATTGATTTAAGTGAAGAAAAAAATTCATGCATATTCCCTATTAGCTGTCAAATATATCGCTGTTTTAATTATTAAAATCAATATTACTAAATGAAAATAAAATGGAATATCGCACTGTGATGCACTAAAATATTGATTATAAATTGTAATAACTAATCAGAATGTAAAATACTGGTATTCAGCTGTACCCGGTTAGACAGAAAGTCGACCTCATTGCAACATTGTTGGAAAGAGGCTAGGCAGATAAGGGAGATTTCCGACATAATTCTCTTCATAACTAGCAGTACAAAGTTCTGTACAGTTTTAACTTGTAAGCCAGTCGAGAAACTCTCCCTTGTGAACGAGCCTTTAACGATAGTAACTCATAACCATAGTTATATTAGTTATTATTAGTGAGATATTTAAATTTTATTTTATAGTGTGTCTGGTGTATTACTTGTCCTGGATTTACTGTACACATTTTATGTAAAACGACGAATACAACTTAAGGCTCAAAATTTAATGACATTTAAGGAAATTGCACTCAATTTTAAGCCTTAATCTGTCTAATTTAAGAGTGCTTTTGCGCCAAAAAGATTAAACACTAAACAGTCGGAAAGATTTAGGGTGAAATCCCATTTTCATGCATGGATCAGCATTTTCTAGTTTCTCTATTTCTTTCATGTAAAGGCGTCATTTGCAGGAGTGAGAAGTGCGGTTGCAAACATTTTTTGCAAACACTTTTAACATGCAATTGGAACTGTCACTTTAGTGAGTTGCTTTATAAGTGACAGATCTAAGGGAAAAGCTGCAAGAAACAACTGATCAGGGGGTCTAAAATGGCCGCTTTAGCAGAATCGTAAATGAATCACGTTAAAAATATAAATTCTTAAAATGGTCTTTGTTACCATTTTCATAAAGTCCATTTTAAGAATTTTAAATTTTGTTAAATAAAATGAATCACTAAAATTAAAAATTCTTAAAATGGACTTAATGGTAATGGTTACAGACTTTTTTTTTTTAACGCGATTCATTTACGATTCTGCTAAAGCGGCCATTTTAGACCCCCTGTGTGTAAATGTGATTTCACCTTTATGGTACACATCGCTTGTTTACAACAATTATGGCGCAACATCGCTTTGATTTAAATAATCGAAAATCGTCACGATTGAACTGTTATGGGCGGATTTCACCACACTACTGAACCCGATCAGGAAATTGACAGCTGTCAGTGACAATATTCCATAGAATTGACAGCTCTTGAACTCGGTTTAGATATACCTACTGATCGCGTGGTGAAATTTGCCCCAAGTATGCTTTAGAAAAAAAGAATGTGTACAGTAATGTCATAGAATAGAATGTAATGTTGAAATAAAATTCGGTGTACTGAAGTGAAACCAAATATTATATTGTATATACTCTTGGTAATTTTAGTGTATTGTTAAATAGATTTCATATTCGCTAAAAATAGCTGGAACAAGTTTACGCTTTTTGGCGAAAAACATAATGAGCGTTAATCGCATTGTTATTCTGGAGTAGGAATTACTAAAACTAAATGACTAAACTTTGCAAGCGTACGTAAATTATCACGTTATTTTATTTGTGACAGGTGACGGCCCTCGTAAATATGTCTAATGTTCTAATGTTGTTGTTGTGTTCTGTCTTTTGGTTGGTCTGTGAAAATTCCGGACGTGTCTCGTACGGACTAATTCCGGACGTGTCTCGCACTATAGTTGCTGCCAGTTAATATATTGACGCAATAGCGGTCATTGCCCTTTCCCTAAAGTCTTTTCTATACGCACCAAAACAAATGAACCATGCAAGTATCGTGTTTCATTAGAAAAAATGTTGAAGATCACGATAGATGACGATTCAAGACTTGAACAGGTTTATTTTTGGATTTCAAAGTTAAGAACTTTAATAAATGTGGGTGGGTCATTGACCGCTATTGCGATGTCAGCTGGCAGCAACTATTTTACTAACTAGTGTCCGCAACTCCACATCCAGTCCGCAGTTTCTTCGCACCACTCTGACCGAACTTTTCGGCCTTTCAGATTTCGGGTGTATGAAATATCTGAAAAGATTTCTTATTGGGCTTTAAGGCTGTTCACATTGTTTGCTGAAAACAATTATCGAGAGAAAGCAGTGCTGTGTTATTTAATCGAGAGGGAGCGCCAAAGTAGCCCACGAAATTCAAATAATCTTAGGTTTTTTTTTTGCAATTTAAAGCTCAATGTTTGGCTGCATGTTGAGCAAAATACCTTAGCGCATCCACCTTAAATAAATACAAACAGCTTTATATATCCTGTTCATTAGATGTATTTGCAAATATTATTATTTTGCGAAAGACTTAAGTATTTCGCAAAAAAATGTTTGGAAAGGATGGCCAGTCAAACTTATTTTGAATTAAATTAATTGGGATCGCTACGACTCCGTTTCTTCGATATTTAACGTAAAGATACAGTTATTTTATTTTAAATAATCATTTTATAGTGTTAAAGTATGAAAGCTGAGAAATATGTGCTTAGAACTACGTTGGCACCAAAGCGTAGAGAAGATGTGTGAAATCGACACAATCACGTTGGATAAAATTCTCAACTCTCCGGTGGTTGGTCAAATATTCTAATGGGGACTGGAATGGGGATAAAATAAATTGGTCGTTTTGCATCTAAAGCTTTGTGATTTACTTGCATTTCATTATTATATTCAGTTTAGCCATTCATCCTATTATTAGTTTAACTATAGGATAGGTAGGAAGACGTGTGCATTCAATTTGATGTTTGCAAGAAATTTTATTTTATTAAAAGAGTACACTACAATGGAACTTTTCGTCAAAATTAACGTCTGATTGAGAAATTTTCATATTAAAATCTGTCAGTTACACATGAACTATGTTTGTATTTAGTTAATTGTTTGCTCTGTTTTATTGATTCTGTATTTACACCTAGAAGCCTAAACTGGCCACTTTACCAGAATCATACCAGGACAATAATATGCAAAGTAAAATGGTCACTAAGTGACAATTCGCAATATTAACTACGTCTGTGACCATTTTAAGAACTTGCGTTTATTTTTACGTGATGCATATTATTATCCTATTATGCTTCTGCTAAAGCGCCATTCATCCACTGTGAAGTGTGCTTGCATGCGAGATATAAAACGGCTACCCGCAAGTTTCGTATACAGTGCAGCATGTATCTCTTGGCGCTCGAATGACATGACATAACAGAAACATACTTTAACATAGATTACGTTCCAAATAAGTAGTGGTCATGCGCCAATAGATCTATGTACAACTGTACTCGCAAGCAAGCAACTTCATAAATGTTTCATTTTAAACATCTTAAACGTGTTACTATCAAGGAGTATACGAAGTTATGTTTTCGACATTGACATGAATTGGGTGTAACTATTTTATTTTTGTTTCAATGTATTATAACCGCGTGAATTTCAATAAAATGTAGACGGTTAATTTTGAAGCTTATATCTGTGATTTTAAAATAAATAATTGTACTAAATCTTGTATTTTTACTTTACATTTTAACTTCATATCTGACGGCTATTTATTTGACGACTAAGCGTCAGCGCACACCAAGAGCAAAGCATTTTCTGAGACTACTGAAAAATTAGGTGTCTCCTCGAGTTATATGAGTGGAACGTATAATTAGTGCCTTAGTTTCTACTATTGAGCTGTTGTTGTGGAAGGTTCGAGTAAGTTCTACTAGGATAAGGGTCAGCGCACACCGAACTGCAAATTGCTCGCGTATGTTCGAGCAAAATTTGTCAGCTTGAGCGGGAGCTAGGCGGCATGTGAGCCCCTCAAGTGAGCAAGCTCCGTTGAAAATGCTCTCGGTTGGCAATCTTGCATTTTGCAGTTCGGTGTACACTGACCCTTATCCTAGTAGAACTTATTCGAACCTTCCACAACAACAGCTCAATAGTAGAAGCACAGAGTATATAATCACTACGTTTAGAAGCTAAGCCACTAATTATACGTTCCACCTAAGCCACTAATTATACTTCCATTCTCTTACATGCTGAGCTTGTTCTCGAACCTTCTACAGTCCCATAGTAGAATATTCTAGACTCAAACGAGTAAACTCAAATGATCTCGTAAAACAGCCGACGTAAAAACATAAACGATCATTTATATGGCTTATCTCCCTATTCTGCTCTATGTGTAAATTCCTTCGACTCAACGAAAAATGATCATTTTATTAGGTAGGTTTGTTATTTACTAGTTTCCTGAACAAAACAACATTTTATTCAAATAAATACCAGCTTTATTACCTATTACAAAACACATGATTCAATTAAAACTCGTCACTGAAATCAACATCCATGATATCTTCTAGGACTTCTTCCGCTATTTTATCATCCTTTTCGAAATTACTTACATCTTTAGTTGAGGTAGACATTTTGGCGCCGTCTTGAATTTCTTCTGCTTTGTTTTGTTCTGTATTTTCATTGTTAGTGGAATCATTATTGGATGGCGATTTGCTTTGATTTTCAGTACTGATATTATTTTTAAATGCTACATCAGGTGATTGAACTCTATTACATAAATCTACATCAACTGTTGAAGTCTTTTCATTTTCTTCAATAATTTCAGTAGCATCACTTATCCTTTCTTCAACAACATCTTTAGCAACAGGATCATTTGTTTTAATCATTCCATCAACTACTTTATTTATTGGATTTTCAATATCAAGAATTTCAAGAACACCTTGATTACTTTCATCATCAATTTCAATAACACCACCTACATCATTTGTTTTATTATTTCTTTCGATAACTCGATCAGTTGGATCATTGATTTCAATAATTTCAACAGTTTCTTGAGTCTGTTCTATTGTTCTCACATTTCTACTTATATCCTTATCAATATCTATTATTTCGATAACATCTTGTTTGTCTTCTACAGCATTATTTTTGTCAGCCATTTCTATATCATCAAGAGTCCCTCCACTTTCTACCACAACTTGACTATTATCATTACTGTCTTCTCTATTCTCTGTACCATTATGAACATGAACAGTAACAGACTGGTTAACAGAAGTAACACCACATTCATTATCAGAGTCTGAGCTATCAATAACATACGACTTGTTATGTTTCTTAGCTGCAACATTAGTTTCTACTTCTTCGTCTACTTCTATTATAACACTATCTTGTTTACCACTTGTCCCTAAAGAGTTTTGCTTGAGTCTAGCAAGGCGCCTTTCTTCGGCCAGTTTCCTGTTTCTCATCATTCTTTCCTTTTGGTCATCACTTATGGATGGGGATGATGTTGCTTTTGGCATTGTGAACGGCGATCTAGAAATAGATAAATGGAAGTAGGTAAGTGGTCAATTAAATGAAGCAGTCTAGTGCATAAATATAACATTTATAATGTGCATATGTAAGTCAAGATCCACAGGAGCCGACTGCTTAGATATCTTGGCAGAATGCTACCCACCTATCTTTCATTGGAGTAGCCGTGAGTTTCTTAACGGAGCCTGGTGCTGGTGTAGCCCTGGCCAGATCAATCTGCTGCTGCAGCAGCTTATCAAACTCGTCTGGTTCCTCAGCTGGCTGAGTTTCTTCATCACTGGAGTCTTTCTGGACAACCGTCTCTTCAGATATGAATTGGTCTGTGCGGATTTTTTGGAGGTGCACCTGAAATGGGGGGATTAAATATTGTTGTATGAATACTATTCATACATTCATTGAATAGTGTAAAATAAAGTCACTTTTCATGTCTTTTTTCTTGTTTCCTTAGTAGATTAGTTCCCATGATACTAAGGAAAATGTTAACTAAGGTTACTGATACACATGTCTAAGAAAAACAGATATGGCTAAAAAGAAGGTGATTACTGAGATTTTAACTATGAGAGAAGACATGCTGGCACAACCCCAAACAAACAAAGATAAGGGCAGGAGAATTATGATGATGATACCAATTACTTAATATTTACAAAGTAAAATGATATACAGTGAGTGTTTAGGGAATACTAAAGTAAAAGTAGGCATGAGCCTAAACTAAGATCATCCCGTATCTTGTTTCCCACAGATGGTTTAAGAACTCACTTTTTACCCACCAAAGAAAATAAAGTTATGTTCAACCAATTTGCAGTGTGCAAATACAGCTTAAGTACTAAGCTAGCTGATTTATACATATTTACACATATTTATACATGTTTATACACATATTTCTAGATAACTTACCATAACAGGTCTCTTCTTGCCGAGACTCTCCATCTTCTTTAGACAGTCCTCGAACTGAAACTTTGGGTACAGCCTGTATGCCCAATGTTCTAGCTTTTTGAGAACCATGTCTAAGTCTTCTTTTTCATGCCCTTTGCCTGGAACAAGCCATAAATAGGTAGAAAGATTTCAGGGGATGACTACATGGTACATAATCATGAAACCTTGAAACTTTAAATAGTCTCTCTATTATTTCTTTAGCCTTTCTCTACTGTCATCCCCATTCATACTCAAAACTTTATTAAAAACATTTCACTACTTCCTCAGCATTTCATACCCATTCTAATCTATTTTCCCACAGCTTTTGAGTGACCAATTTCAGGTTTTCTCTTTTATACTAACTAGCAACCTGCCCCAGCTTCGCACAGGTGCAACATATACATGTAAACCTTCCTCTTGTATCATCTATCTGTTGCTGAACTGCATTAAAATCTGATGTGTAGTTTAAAAGATCTAAGTATACAGACAGCAGGAGCGACTTTGTTTTGTACTATGTAAAGATTATCTCCCAAAATGAACATGTAACTTGAACAAACCTTTAAACTTAAAATCCTTAAAATGTTCAGGAAGGATCTGTATGCCTCTCGGGCCGGTAAGGCGAGCCGGGTTCAATATAAACCGTGGATTCTTTATAACCCTCTTAGTTTTTGTGGACGATGGGTCCACCCGTCTTTTGTCTTCTTCTGTAAAACCACAACATTGTATTTGACGATTTTCTGGGATAGTTTAGAAATACAATATTAATATAAAGCAGAATATAATGTAAGGCAGACAATCTACCATTACAAGGATCGCTCAGAGGACACAGTGGAGTTCACCGTGAGAGTTTGCAAAGCTTTAGCGGAAAACCACAGTGTCTTCGTAGCGGCGATTGGCGGCGGCGACCTCTCGAGAAGGGTGGGAAGCCCTCACAGTCTTCTACGAAGCAGTCCTGCTAGCAAAGGAGGTGCCGGAACGTGAGAGGGAGGAACATGGAAGGGTTTTAGTCAGTACCGGTCTCACACTCCCTTTCGTTCCGCCCAGAGCGGAAGGTGGCGGGACATTATACAATGATGTCTGATTTATTACATATAGGTTAAGAAGCCGGCAGAATAAAGCCAGGATGGACAATCACATTATTTTATAGGTAGTAAATATGTTATTTTACACAGATAACTGAAATTACAAATACCTGCTTCATCATCTTTGGGTTCATTTTCGTCACTGTTGTCCGGAGAGCGGGATCTAGACCGAGGTCTTTCATCATACTCATCACCTTCAATCACTCTCTCTAACTGCTGCGCCTCGTCTGCCTCATCTTGTAAGAATATGTCTTCGAGAAGAGACATTTTGAAAAATTATATCAACAAGAACACAAACAGCAATCAAAAGTGAATCAAACCAACAACATTTTTGTAAAAACAATTTGACGTAAAATTTAGCGGGAAATGCTTTGTTTCTCTTAAGGTTTCGTTCAAAAGCATTTCAGCTTTCAATATTTAATGTTTTGGATTGAACAAGTTTTTTCATTTGCTAAGAGTATGTTTTACAATAATGTTTCAAAATTATACACAATTTTTCCATAAATGCATAATTAGACGTTTGTATGAAACAGAATTTATTTACAAGGGCAAAAAAAAGCTAAAATTTTTGAACGAATTTTTTTATCTGTGGTACGCCCTAAAACAATGCGAGGCTTCCGTTTGTCGAAAGGAGACGGTAAATTATTTTTACGGTTAAATAGTTTATCTATTTAGCTTAGAAAAAACTGGGCCCCTGCAACTATTGTAAAAATTAAAAGTCTTCGTTTCATTAAAGCCAAATGACCCATAGCCCTTCAAAATCAGATGCTTTATTTATCTCAAATTCATGTGATTTTATTTGTATCATATTCACACTAATGTAGTGCTATGTACCTACTTGATAGTCTGCCTACACCATCTCAACATGAATGATGTAACCAAGATTTTGTAACAATAGTTTGTTATAATAGAGTGTCCATGGGGTTTCTTGCCCGTTCTTCTCCATAGTAGAGATCTACGCTAGGGAATGGGCAACTACAGTACTTTCACAGTTGTATTGTCTTGTGGCTGGGACTGTAGCTACAAATTTTCATCTTTGTTTCGACAATTCATACAGAGCCTGTAATTGGCCTACTTGAAATAAATGCTTTGATTTTGATTTTTATTTTGATCACAAAATCGTTACACGCGACTGTTTCCCAATCATGTTTTTAAGCCAAAAATGTAATTTAATAAAAAAAACCTTAATCATCGAACTCAAAACGTGACGTCCACACTTATATTGAACAAGCTATAGCATTTTTTCATAATTAAACATTCCTTTCGAGTTTGCTTAGAACTTTGGACCAAGTACTATAACATAGACTACTTTTGCTTGTTTACATTACCGGTTTTTGATTCATGGAACAAAGTTCTGAAACAATTAATGTGCAAACTGTTAAATATTCAATTATTTTACCAAACCCTTAGCTCTTTACACACAGCTGCATTGTATAAAAATAATTTTGGTAATAAAACTGGCCATTGTTTGAACGGTTCCGAAATTTTTCATCCATGTCCCATCCCTAGAAAGTCACGTGACCAGCTTGCGTTTGAGCGCACTAACAGGTATGGAAATTAGTAAATTTTATTAGAAATTTAGTTATATTTTGGATATTCTTGTAGAAATAAGGTAAATAATAACGTTGCGCTAAAATTGAGTGATCATGTGCGTGCAAATGAGGTGTTAAATGGTGCTGTGCACGGTTATTTCGTCAACAAAGACTGTCATTTTGATACCAAGAAAGGTGCTTCAAGAATGGCGTCCCCCACATGTGCCGCTGGCCTATTGAGTTTCGTCTTGGCGGTGCATGAATCTGATGACGTGAGCTGTTGAAATGGCGTGAAAATCCAACTGCCTCTGGTTTCCGTCGATGTTCCGGTAGAATTATGTCGAAAATTTCGTAGTTCGTTCGGTGCCCTTGCGCTGCCACTCTCAATGATTCATTGTTCCGATTTTTGCGAAAAATTACATAAAAATTCGCAGCAAATCATTGTTTTAGACGTCATGGAAGCTAAATTGTGTGTTCCAATTAGTATTTTCGAGCGTACTGAATGGTAAATTAGTGAAGTTTTCGCGATCCGCCCATTTGTTTTGTTTACCATTTTACCGCTTACACGACAGCCGGGGTAAGCTAACTTTCTTATTATCTTTGATAGCATTGTTTTCTTTGTAAGTGTTATGTGTAGAGTTGGATAAGTTGTGGTGTCAAGCCGTTATCGAGGCGTGACCGCTAATGCCGGTGATTTTAGTTCTTGTACCTACAATCTTATCGAAGCGGCCGTTTATTACTTGTTCGTCGGGGAATCCGGTCGCTAAACATTGTGATAATCATGTTCATACCTAAATTACACAGTTTATTAGGAAATCGGCATATTATTGAATGAGTTCACTTATGTTCAGGTGATCAATTCATGTTCAGTGATTTCCTGGCATTCTTTTTAACAGAGTAGTGTTAAGGTCGAATTTATGACATCATTTACATGCTTGTTATGAGCTTTATGAAATCTCTATAAAATAATTCATTTCTAGTAATCTTGAAAAAAAATCATCACAGTCAAGTTCAATGACCTCTCAAATATTTTGTAACAAATGAAAAGTTTTTGCTAAATCTCTTGACCGTGACTTGTAATATTTATGTAAATGCTTCCTAATGATTCCAAAGATGCATAAAATTACTTAATATTATTATTTGATCCAAGTGAACTGATATAAAAAAAAACTTGATAATACTGGATTCATCTGTGACTGACTGCTTAGCTGACCTTCCCAATGTTGTTACCGGGTAACTAACCCCTTTTTATTTTATGTTCGTAATGTCCTAAAGGTTAGGATAAGATCGCCATTGTTACCATAAAATCATCAATATTGTAAAACAGTTTTGTTTCAATTTAGGTGTACAATAAAGTATATTCTATTCCAACACATTGTCCTTTGGTAAGAATGGTTATCAGGCTTCTGTTTGTTAATACCAGCTTGCAAGAGTCATTATCATTCATCTTGGCATTCTGAATCACCCTTGACCTTGCTATTGAGTCCATTGAAAGTGAATTGATTGAAGAAATACTAAAACCACTTGTGTACATAATGTAAACAAACATTTTTAAATTGTTCAGTTTACTATCAAATTGTGTATACAGTCCTCTAGACGGGCTAAATAATAACAGCTGCTCGGGTCGATCTTTAGGTCATCTGCGCTTGACTAGGTTAGTCTCTGGATGGGTGACCACTGTCCCCCCATTACATACTGAGTTTCTTCTGTGCCTCGGAAGCACATTAAGCGGTTGGGCTTGGCTGTTACTTGTAGATCTTTGTCAGTTGCTACAAGTAGTCAGAAGCCTGAGAGTTGTGGAGCTTGGATAGGCTCGGGGTTGCCCTCATCATTTCAGCCGAAAGACGTCGACTGCTGGACATAGGCCTCCCCTTGGGTCGCCACATTGACTGGTCCTGTGCGACCTGCATCTAGCGGATTCCCGCAGCCTTCACCAGGTCATCGGTCCATCTAGTGGGAGGCCTTCCAACACAACGTCTTCCGGTTCGCGGTCGCCACTCCAGAACTTTGGTAGACTGGAAGCCGATCCCAACATAGTTGGAGAAAGGCAAGTTGGCTAAGGTGGCCTATCTCAACAGTGAGTAGTACAAGTGTGTGCACTATCTCTTCCCTTGTTCTTATAGTCCAATGGGACAGCAATCTGACACAATCAGATAGAGATATAATTGTGTTGCTCCAGTGCTGAACAAAGACCAATCCAAGTTTTCCATGAGACTAAAAAGAAGGGCTGTCTTTGGGGACTGCGATAGAAGTGAAAACTTAGTAATTTATATCTGCTACGGGTTGTGCCCCCCGCACGCCTAAGTGATGCTACGCCGTAGTGGATTGGCTACGAGTGCTACGAAGCAGGTGACAGTTCACCTCAAAAAGTGCTTAACTAAATAACTTTAACTTCCCCACAGTTCTATAGACAAATAACATAGCAATTCCTTAACAAGACTTCCTTGACTAAATTGGCTAAGAGTCTCAGCAATGTGTGCCACACATTACATTGATTCTGCATTGGCCGGCCTGCATTGCTGCACCAATTATGTCTATCAATCTATTACCAACCGCTTTGTATGACGTCTTGTCCGTTAACTCAATGGGTTGGCTAACTGGTATAAATTACTGCAAGGCAGTTGGTTGTTGGTTGAAGTCTGTTTGCTGGGGTCAGTTACTCATGTTAATTTATTGCAGAGGTCAGATTGTAGAACGCTGTAGTGGACCACATTGTAGTTTGGTAATGAATCATTATTTGTCATCATTCTCTTGCGCTATCCCAATGTATTTGGAGATTTTGGGGTCAGCACACTCGTGTTGTCTTATTCTATACTTCTATATTACCTAGTTGCCATCTCATGAATAAACCCCTTTCTATATTCTATATCATCCCCCAGATCTCTGAGACAGACAGTCTCAGTCCATTGTTTTTTTGTTTGTTTTTGTATTTTGGAATTTAAACAATATCATCAAAAGTAACTTATTCAAATAGGTCTGAAAAACTATTTGGAATGTGAAAGTTTGTAGTACCTGCTTCTGCTTGGAAAAAAGTTTCAGAATAAATTCCCTGCAGCAACACATTTATTTCTTGTGGTCCTTAAACTGAAGCAAATGAGGCCCAAGCAGAGGTTCCCGTGGGTTTAAGTACTTCCAATCTCCGGCAGACAAAACCATGGGCAAAAGCCTAGATTCTATGTCAATGCTGTAAAGTATAGAATTAAATGATAAACCGGTATTGTAATTCCACATCTACTATCAGAAATCTAAGTACCATTCAATAAAGTGATAAAAGCCTTCATGAGTTTGTTACTATGAAGACACAAATCAACAATGGAACTGTTATTCAAGTATCATTAATAGAAGAGAGGGATTGGCACTGCTTCAAATTAATTATCAAACTGTTTGCAACCAAACTTGGCAGCAAACCCCTATCTGATTCCTTCTTTGATAGAAGTGGCTGCATTTAATTTTTTTTGTTACCAACATCAAAACATCACGCCTGTAATTCCTAAGGGTACCGGCAGGGATGTACCTAATAGTAAACCCATATTTCGGCAGTTATGTTTACGTCTCACAAATTAAGCACAAATTAAGATTCTGTTGGCTGCTTCCAAGAAATTCCTAGTGGAAAAACCTTTGTCCGATCCAGGACCTCATGCTTAGCAGTAGTGCATGAGATCTCTAGACCAACGAGGGAGGCATTTAGTTTGCTTTAGATCCCATCATCATCATTTCAGCCGAAAGACGTCCACTGCTGGACATAGGCCTCCCCCAAGTGTCGCCACATTGATCGGTCCCGTGCGACTCGCATCCAACGGATTCCCGCAACCTTCACCAGGTTATCGGTCCACCTAGTCTTCGAGATCTTCCAACGCATCGACACGATGTTCTGCCCGATCGTTCCACTCCAGAACTTTTCGGCTGCATCGGCCATCCGTAAGATCCCAAAATAGCCTATTCAAAATTCAATTAGGGCTTTCTTATCATTTATCCATTCATCATTTTGAGAAAGAGAAAGATGGTTTTATGAAGAGTAAGTAATCCCTTTCTAAATGACGCCTTATAAAGTAGTATGGAAGAAGGAAACATGCTGCGCCCACCCCAGATTAATTAGGATAAGAACAGGAGAATCAGAGAATGACAATGATTAAATCTGCATTTATTATGTAGCCCGTGGACATCTTTCACGTGAAATTATTTTTCTCAAATAAAAGCTAGCTTTTTTTTTAGGATGGGAAATCTTCAAATGACTTCTCCCACTCTGGGCGGAGCGGGAGGGAGTGTCAGACTTTTACTGACTAAAACCCATCCATGTTCCTTCCTCGCCCTTTATGCTCCGGGGCCGCGGTATCTCTTTCGAATAGGCCCGCAACCCCGGCAGGCTTCGGCCCTTGCGGGCCCCTCTCTTATGCTGACATCTCTTTGAGGCGCGCGTGGAACACGAACGCGCCGTCGACACGGCCTGTCGTGTTTAGACGGACGGCTAGCTAGCCCATAGCTAACCGTCCACAGGCCCGCATCTACGGTGGCTGGTAGCCACCACGTGGCCGCCCGGTGCGTCTCCCGCGGCGGCCGGGAAGAGAGGATCTCTCCCTCTCTCGTTCCGCCACCTCCTTCGCTAGCATGACTGCTTCGCAGAAGGAGGTGACGGCTTCCCATTCCGTCTCGCTCCGGACCATGGATTGAACCAGGGCCGGACGCGAGAGGTCGCCGCCGCCGATCGCCGCTACGAGGACACGGCGGTGCTCCGCCCACGCAGGGCAGACTTCCACCGTGTGCTCCACCGTGTCCTCCGGTCGATCCTCGCAGTGGAGACACCCGGGCGTGTCCTCCCGCCCGATTCGGTGCAGGTACCTCCCGAAACATCCGTGTCCGGTGAGGACCTGCGTCAGGCGGAAGGTGAGGACGCCGTGGCGCCTCTCTAGCCACTCCTCAAAGAGGGGACTTACCGCCACTATCGTGGCGTGCCCTGCACGGGGTTGCGACAGTCGCTCTCTCCATGTCGCCATGAGATCGCGCCGAAGGTCTGTCCGCTGAGCGGCAATTTGAAATAAAAGTAGCCTAAGGTAGACCTTATGAACTCAGCTATCTGACAATAAAAGTCCCGACAAAATCGGTGGAGCCGTTTCGTAGATTAGCCGGAACAAACACATGGAGAGACAAAAAAAAATGTGTTTGTGTTTTAATTCCGTATAATTTCATATGCATTCAGTAAAATGCTGTTGTTACGAAATTACATACAGACACTTCAATTTTAGTAGTAGGTAGCGTAGATTAGGGATGATGATGAACAAAACAATCTCATCATTTTTTTATGGAAACCCTATGAATACCGATTTAATTAATTAAATTCTCCCCACAATGACAGAAGAAAATATCAACATTGTACTAATTCCTCTTATCAACTTTGATAACACTTTGTAAACAAACCTTTTCGTAGACATTATGCTGGTCAAACGAAACGTTTTCTCAAGAATAGCTTGACCCTTTGCTCAGTTCAATACACCTACTAACTTATGAATTAGCTTCTGGCAGCGGTTTCGCCTGAAGTTTTATTATTGTCCCACAGCATCTCACTACCGGGACAAAAAGTATCTTGTGCTTTAATCCAGGTTATAAACGATCTGAGTGCAAAATTTCATCCAAATCCGTTCAGTAGTTTTTGTGTGAAAGAGTAACAAACATCCATCCATACTCACAAACTATCACATTTATAATATTAGTAGGAAGTAGGACTGTTATAAGAGCAGCGGTGGCCCAGTGGTGGCGGCCCCGACTTACGAATAATAAGTCGTGGGTTCGAACCCAGACAGGCGCATTACCTACTGTGTGTAATTTATTTCTTCACCGCTGCTCTCAAAACGGTGAAGGAAAACATCGTGAGGAAACCGGCATGTCCTAGAACCAAAAATTCGAAGACATGTGACATCTACCAATCCGCACTGGGCCCGCGTGGTAGATTATAGCCCATTCCCTCTCATTGAGAGGAGGCCGTGTCCCAGCAGTGGGAACATTATAGGCTGATGATGATGATGAGGACTGTTATCATCATCTTGTATTAATTTGTGGAACAACATGTTTATGCACCAAGCCACTTTAAATATTGCCATACATCACTTCTTAGGACTTTCTTGTTGGTTTTGTGGTCGCAAGCACTTCTATTAAGAGGTCTCGAGTTTGATTCCCAGGTTGGGTATGTTTCCATCAGGAATTCGTCAGTAACAGCCCGAAGATTTAAGCCTGGTCGATGGCAATACGCCCGCCCCTTTATTACCTTATACATGGGACCTGAAGGAGCTCGTGGCTAAATAATAACAGCCGCTCGGCCCGATCTTTAGGTTAAGCCGTGCTTGCCTAGGTTTTTCTGTGGATGGCTGACTACCCTTACATACCGAGTTTCCTCCGTGCCTCTGAAAGCACGTTAAGCTGTTGATCCCGGCTGTCATTTGTCCATCTTTGGCAGACGTTACAGGTAGCCCAAAAAGTCTGACAACCAGTCTTACCAAGTGGTATCGTATTACCCAGTATTAACTGGGTTTTGGTGGTCAGATAGGCAGTCGCTCCATGTAAAATACTGGTATTAAGCTGCATCCGGTAAGACTGGAAGCCAACCCCAACATAGGGAAAAGGCTAGACAGATCATCATCTGCCGAGCCTTTTCCCAACTATGCTGGGGAGGTCCCATGTCATCACATGGGACCTGAACATAACTAGCGAAATGTGGGTCTAGGAATACACATTACACCTGTCTAGCCTTTTGGGGTTAACAACCTTGAAGTTATATTTCATTAATAGTTTTGTAGATCTCTTGACCTCCCGAGTTCGTTCTCCGTTGTGAGTTCCTCTCACTTAAACAGAAAGTGCGTTTTTCGAAAATAATATTTGACTCAACTTCTTTGTGGTTACTTATCCTGTAATTGAATGACAAAAGTTTTTCAACCCCCAAGGATGCCAAAACCTCTTAACCACAGAATCGCATGTGGCGATATTCGTACATAAATAATTCCATCACTAATACACCAGCTGTCTTATTTGTCCGTTGAAGTTAAAGCGGATACGAGCGAAGTGGTGCGAACACGAAGTTTCAACCAATCACGGGAGAATGAAGTAATACCTACTCATAATGATACGTGATTCGTCGGTTCTCGCGGTCTCCTCTTCGCTTCGGTGGAAACCAGGCCTTACACTGAGACACTAATGACAGGGCTTGAAGTAAATGACAGGTTGCCTAGCAAGAAGTGTTTATTAAGTGTATATTTAAGCTGAACGACTTTGTGCCTTGTGAATGGACAGCGGTGGCCCAGTGGTGGCGGCCCCGACTTTCGACCAGTAAGTCGTGGGTTCGGATCCAGGCAGGCGCATTACTTTACTTCACTTCATCACCGCGCCGCTGCTCTCAGAACGGTGAAGGAAAACATCATGAGGAAACCGGCATGTCCTAGAACCAAAAATACGAAGACATGTGACATCTATCAATCTGCATTGGGCCCTCGTGGTGGATAGGTATAGCCCATTCCCTCTCATAGAGAGGTGGCCTGTGTCCCAGCAGTGGGGACATTAATAGGCTGATGATGATGATGATGAATGGACTGGTCCACTCAAGTCTGTGTGGTTCTTTCTTTAAAAGACCAGACACTACTCTGTATAGTTCTCACGTGCAGAGTTGAGCAAGATTATGTCTGGACTTAGAGACTGACCTCTGAGGTTGTTTCGGCTGTTTCTTCTCAGAGTAGTCAGGTAGGAACACCGGCCCCATCTAGTTTAAAAAAAATGTTTTTTAAAAACCTATTGCCTGTGTATTTGCAAAATAAACATCATTTATCATTATTTTCTTATGAAAATGAAAGTTGTCTTTTTACGACATTGTACATTTCCTCGATCCCACGCTAGACAGCTCATCTCTGTCTAGTGTACAATGTTTTTTACGACGCGTAAACGTAAACAAGCTTAATTTCATGCGGTTACGATTCATCCTCAGCTTTTACTCTGCCACTTAGGTACGATTTTATTTTGTGTTCATACCTTTCAGCTTTTAACCGACTTCTAAAAGGATAATGACGTTTTTGTTTGTATGCAAAAAAAGAGAACAAACACAACTAGTTCCGAAGCGAAAATATTTTTTTACTTTTACTTTGTGTTTTATGAGTCGATTATCATCATCATCCGCCTAGCCTTTTCCCAACTATGTTGGGGTCAGCTTTCAGTCTAACCAGATGCAGGTGAATACCAGTATTTTGCATGTAGCGACTGTCTACCTGACTTCCACAACCCAGAAATCCTGTGTTTTTGAAGTCGACTGTGTTTTTTGCAAAAAAGCTTTATCTTTCTCCTATAAATCTAGAATTTTGTAAATTAGACTAGTCTATGTGATTGGAATAAGTAGAATTATTTTATTATATGTTAATACGCACATGCCCGAGCGATTTTAATAACTTCCCTAATGAAAATTACATAACTTCATGTTGGAAGTTACGTTGTAAGGCCTTCCACCAGGTGGACCGATGACCTGGATGACCTCCGCTGGATGTGAGTCGCACGGGACCGTTCAGTGTGGCGACACTTGGAGGAAGCCTATGTGCAGCAGTGGACGTCTTTCGGTTGAAATGATGATGATGTAGTTAGATAATCAAATAAAATCAGAAACCTGTAGCGTAATCTCCTTAGGTTGTTATTTGAGTAAATAAAAAAAACCGGCCAAGAGCGTGTCGGGCCACGCTCACTGTAGGGTTCCGTAGCTTCCCAGACCATTAAAAATACCAACATTTTTCGTCAGCAAAAATAACTTTGTTTTTCATAGTATTTGTATGAAAAACAAAGTTATCATTTGCGTTTTTTTGAAAAAGTGCTATATAACTCAAAAAAACTATTCAACTCATCAAGTTGAAAATAATTTTCCTAGAAAGTTCATATAAAGGTCTACTTCTGTGATTTTTTTCATATTTTTTAAACTTATGGTTCAAAAGTTAGAGGGGGGGGGGACACATTGTTTTTGACTTTCGGAGCAATTATTTCCTAAAATATTAATATTATCAAAAAATGATTTTAGAAAACCCCTATTCATTTTTAAATACCTATCCAACAATATATCACACGTCAGGGTCAAAATTAAAAAAAAAATCGCTCCCCACTTTACGTCTGGGGGAGGTACCCTAATAAAAATGTTTTTTTAAATTTTTATTTTTGCACTTTGTCGGCATGATTGATATACATATTGGTACCAAATTTCAGCTTTCTGGTGCTAACGGTCACTGAGATTATCCGCGGACAGACAGACAGACAGACAGACATGGCGAAACTATAAGGGTTCCGTTTTTTGCCATTTGGCTACGGAACCCTAAAAAAGAACTGGTTCAACAATATTAGTCAAGCAGGTGATCTGGGAGTGGGAAAGTCATTTGATTTGCAAAAATCTGTCTTAATATGATGGTAGTAATGTTCCGAAGGCTAACTTTATGTCCTTGAGATATTTTTAGTTGGTTTTTGACCTCGTTCCTAACGTACGCCCACCATGTTTTTGTAAGGCATACATTTTAATTTGGACTAGGATCAGTAAGGATTCCAAACGAGGTAGGTATTTGGTCAATTTCTTCGTGAATTTGTTTGCTGGGCAAATGGGCAAATTTACTATTGTCAATGGGTAAAAAAATGATTTCTGCATTACCTGGCAATGAACGTACTACGAGTATGTCATTTTAACTACCGTCATAGAAATATCGAACGGCGTTAATTTTCACTGATATACAAGAGTATATCAGTGAAAATTAAGCTTTGAGTTCGATACCACCACCTATTCACATTCACGTACATACATCATTCTGAACTACAAAAAAAAATTTCGTCGGTTCAAAAATAAAAGTACTGCCGGGACTGTCGATACAAGTGAAAACTAAGTAATCTATATCTGCTATGGGTTGTGCTCTGCGCACACCTAAAACCACTAGGTAATTAGGCGTGCGCAGGGCACAACCCATAGCAGCCGTACGCCTACGCCGTAGCGGATCGGCTACGAGTGCTACGAAGCGTTAGGGTGACGGTCACGCGAGTTCCATGATTTTCAACCGACTTCTAAAAAGAGGAGGAACTTTCGACTGGGTGAACCGATTTTGATGATTCTTTTTTTATTTGAAAAAAAACTGGTGCTTCCCGTTTTAATTTGTTGAAGATCTGATGCTGATCTTCGGAGATATACAATGGAACTCTTCAAAAATAGACGGCAAATCTGCAGTGATTGCTGCATCCGCTTGTAGGTTCATTGTTTATACTACATCACGACGTAACATCACGCATGTATGCTCTGAGGGGGTACGCAGATGTGTACAATGTACCCAGATTTCGACAATGTTTGTTACCTCAGAACTTTCGACTGGGTGAACCGATTTTGATGATTCTTCTTTTATTTGAAAGCTGGTGCTTTCCGTGTGGTTCCATGTCAATTTGGTTAAGATCTTACCCTGATCTTCTGAGATATAAATGGAACTCTTCAAAAATACACGGCAAAGCTGCAGTAATTGCTGCAATCGCTTGGTTGTTTATTGTTTATACAACATCATGACGTAACATCACACCTGTATGCTCTGAGGGAGTACGCAGAAGTATACAATACACCCAGATTTCGACAGTTGGACGTGTAAAGTTCCATTCAATGGGATCCCGGAGAAATAAAGGTAACTCCTTAACTTTATAGGCACACCAGAAGCGGTTTGGGTAGTTTTAGGCAGAGTACTTTCTCGGAGTGATCCCATTTCGATTTGATAAAGATCTGATGACTTCGGAAGATAGGTAACTGAACTCCTAAATAAATGATAGCAAATGTACTGGGATCGCTGAAGACTCACGTCTGTCTATTTTTTATACCAGTTCACAACAAAAAATCACACCGATACGCTGTGAAAGCGTAAGCACACGTGAACCACTAAAAAGTGAAAAATAAAAACGTTTTTGCAAAAAATATAACCGACTTCACACAAAAAAGTGAAAAATAACTTTAGCTTCAGAAGTCGGTGACAAAAAAACTAAATCAATCAAGCAAAGGTCACCGACTTCTGAAGCTAAAGTTATTTTTCACTTTTTTGTGTGAAGTCGGTTATATTTTTTGCAAAAAAGTTTTTATTGTACACCCAAAAAGTGCTCAACGCACCCAAAGAAGTTTTCACTTCAAAAATGCATTACCTACTACCTATACGGTCAAAATGTATCCAGGAAGAGTCTTGTCTCGTCAGTTCCACCTTGCATATTATATCCCGACTATCCCGAGGTACAAATTATATCCCGGGATTGGCCTTCAAATTGGGAGATACCTATATCATTTAACCAGTTTGCGGTCGTCATTGAATCATGCCGCACGCGTCGTTCACCAACTAAATCGTCTCAGGGACAGGAACTTGAAGACGTAGCGACGCGAAACGGTGTGCGAGGGGACAGGAGTCAAAATATAATGTAGAAAATATCGCTCGCACGGTCGAAAATACATAGTTGGAGATTTGTAATATTAATTACATTATTATCCCATTGTCAACAGCGAGCTTAAAGGTTTTTTTAACCCTGATTTCGAATTAAACTTTGACCAGCCCTTTTGATTTCATGTTATGCTAAATACGTACGCTAATAGATCCCGGCCCAATGCAGGATTACGTGCCTTCGACGTGCCTTGTTGACGAAATAATCTAAAGCACTCGCACATTTATTTATCTTCCAAGTTTTAGGAAGCTTTTTTTAGTTTTATTTATTTAGTTTTTTTTGCAACAGAATGTAGGCTAAGGTCCGTAATGTTCCAAAAATGTTCCTTTACTAATGTGTTGTTAACTTTGTTCCAGCTGCTTGTATATAGAGGCTGTAAATATAACGTATATAGTTTAAAGATGAGTTTGGGTGCGCGCGCCACCAAAGGTGGTGCGAAGGGAGGCGCCAAGGACGGCAAGCACGCGCCAGACACCCGGAAGACCACAGACAAAACCCAGACCAAGGAGAAGGTTAAACCACAGGTGAGGGACATTCATTTTTAACCGACTTCAATAAGGAGGTTCTCAATTTGCTGGAACCTTTTTTTTTTTCCTTTTTATGGATGTTACCCGATTACTCGAAGATGACTGGACCGATTTGGATTACTATTGTTTTGTTTGAAAGGGTATACTTCCCAGGTAGTCCCATGATCAAGTCAGGATCTGATGATGAGATCCTGAAGAAATAGAGAGAACTCTTCAAATTGTATAGGCACTTTGCACATTTGATTCTTTGAACTTGAATCAAACAAAGGTCACCGACTTCTGAAGCTAAAGTTAATTTACACTTATTTGTGTTTTTTGAAGTCGGTTTTATTTTTTGCCAAAAACTTTTTTTTGAGCAGTTTTTTTTTCGAGTTTATCGCGGACAGACAGACGCGATGGAGGACTTTTATAATATGTAGTGATAGTACAACTACTTGTGAAATACCCTTCTCTATCTTGAGGCGAGTCCACACCTGCGCACGTACATGTTCACACGAACGAACCGTGCACGTTACGAGCCTCGAGCCTGGACGGACGTGTTATGCGAACGTGTCCTAATATTATCCTAAGATTTACGCTAACTGCAATGTTCGTGACATTATAACTTACACGCGAACTGTTCACTGATAGCTCGCGAACATGTCCAAAGATGGCCATACTATGTTCCTAAGGCGTAAAATACCGGATAGTAATATGCGTCCGCATTCATTCTGTGTTATTTACCTACGACGCATAATATATCTTTCATACATTTTGTACGAACAAAAATTGAAGCGACAACAAATCTGATCCGCATCGTGTCCGAATCCTACTAGCTTCTATGTATTTTACGACTTAGATACAAGCAAACTGCGCTGTATAACGTGCGCAAGTGTGACAGGTCTTACACTTGATGTTGACGGTTGGGATGAAAGCTTGGCCAAAGTAAGTCCTAAATAACGTTTAGGAAATGACCACCCACATTTTTCGACGCGAAATATACTTAGCGGATGACGGTTTCACCACATTTGTCGCATTTATGGATCTACACACCAAAGTCATGACGCGCAGGCAACTTGTGTGCGCCCTCAGTTGCCCGGCGACACTCAAGCTTTAGTGCAGAGGTTCCCAAACTTTTTTTCTGGTAGACCTGCATTTTTTTCAAGTCCGTGGACCAAAAGTCACCACCGAAACACAACCTGACAAAAATCACCGAAACATTTAGTTTTTTTTTTACTTTTTTGAATACCTGCCTGCATTGATAGATAGAGTCAAGCCAATATTTTTGTTCTTTAGTATCGAAACCAGTAAAATTTTCGTGCACTTACAACCCCTTTTTCACGCCAACGTAGACCCCCGTCGGATCTCCCGTGGTCCATCACTGCTTCAGTGTAAAGAAAGTTGCACCGTCTCACCGACCAAGGTTTTTGACTTGAAGTCGCCAACCTTTGCACAAAATGCATAAACAGTAAAATTCCCGAACTATTGATATAAGAACGTATCAAAATCGCAAGCAGATAAGTCGTAACGATCATAGATACGACAATAACACCGGCCGACCTTGACGCCCGACCTCCTACGTGTCATTGACATTGTGACGTGCCCAATTTTACGATTCGACACCGCGGGCCGCGTGGCTCTTTCTAAGTTGTCTTTGTTAGGTTTAGACTGAGGAATCTGAGTCAAAAAATATGTTTTGCGCTTTTGTAGAATTTTGGTATCTTAAAATCGAAATTAAAGCTTTTTCAATGCACCTCAAAAACTGGCTCTTATCGCACTACTAGGTTCAAATGTCACACTTTTTTTTACCCGACTGCCAAGGAAGGTTTGTGTTACGCACGTATCTTGTACGTTTATTTGTAGATTTCTTCGCGTCGTATGTTCCAAATTGTGGGATGGATTTCGACGAATTAGGCATCATTAGATTAATTTTAAAAACCCAAGTGTCCTTATTGACTAATATTAAAACAAAAACAAAATGTCGAGTTTTTGATTCTTGAAAGACGAGATGTGCAATTTGGCTTCAATAAAATATTGTTTAAATACAAGTAAAATTAAATTTAAAATTTCAAAAACCCCCGACACAATGTACTTAAAGTTAAATAGAAAATAATTCGTTAATTCGCCATTTTGTGGTGGCGGCCATCTTGGATTTTCAACCGACTTCTAAAAAGAGGAGGTTCTCAATTCGTCTGTATTTTTTTGTTTTTTTTTTTTTGTTTGTGTGTTACCTACCTCAGAACTTTCGACTGGGTGAACCGATTTTGATGATTCTTTTTTTATTTGAAAGCTGGTGCTTCCCGTTGGGTCCCATTTTAATTTGTTGAAGATCTGATGCTGATCTTCGGAGATATACAATGGAACTCTTCAAAAATAGACGGCAAATCTGCAATGATTGCTGCATCCGCTTGTAGGTTTATTGTTTATACTACATCATGACGTAACATCACGCCTGTATGCTCTGAGGGGGTACGCAGATGTGTACAATATACCCAGATTTCGACAATGTTTGTTACCTCAGAACTTTCGACTGGGTGAACCGATTTTGATGATTCTTCTTTTATTTGAAAGCTGGTGCTTTCCGTGTGGTTCCATGTCAATTTGGTTAAGATCTTACGCTGATCTTCGGAGATATAAATGGAACTCTTCAAAAATACACGGCAAAGCTGCAGTAATTGCTGCAATCGCTTGGTTGTTTATTGCATAAACAACATCATGATGTAACATCGCACCTGTATGCTCTGAGGGAGTACGCAGAAGTATACAATACACCCAGATTTCGACAGTTAGACGTGTAAAGTTCCATTCAATGGGATCCCGGAGAAATAGAGGTATATCCTTAACTTTAACTTTATAGGTTTGGGTAGTTTTAGGCAGAGTACTTTCTCGGAGTGATCCCATTTCGATTTGATAAAGATCTGATGACTTCGGAAGATAGGCAACTGAACTCCTTAATAAGTGATAGCAAATGTACTGGGATTGCTGAAGACTCACGTCTGTCTATTGTTTACACCAGTTCATAACAAAAAATCACACCGATACGCTGTGAAAGGGTAAGCACATGTGAACCACTAAAAAGTGAAAAATAAAAACTTTTTTGCAAAAAATATAACCGACTTCACACAAAAAAGTGAAAAATAACTTTAGCTTCAGAAGTCGGTGACAAAAAAGCTAAATCAATCAAACAAAGGTCACCGACTTCTGAAGCTAAAGTTATTTTTCACTTTTTTGTGTGAAGTCGGTTATATTTTTTGCAAAAAAGTTTTTTAATTTATCATAGTGTATTGTATTTTACTAGTCAAGCCCTTTCATTTGATACCCACATTGAGGGACTTGTTGAATAAATATGTAATCCGCCATTTTGTGGCGGCGGCCATCTTGGACTGATTTTTATCAAATATAGCTAAGAACACTCCCGACTTATTCACCTTTCAAACAAAGTTAAAATTGGTTCATCCGTTCGGGCGCTACGATGCCACAGACAGACACACACACACACACAGACAGATGTAGTGGCCCACAAGCATACGTTCGGCCGCCACCGAGCGCCGCCGTCATCAAATGACATCTCCCACTCTGGGCGGAGCGGGAGGGAGTGTCAGACTCTTACTGACTAAAACCCATCCATGTTCCTTCCTCGCCCTTTACGTTCCGGGGCCGCGGTATCTCTTTCGAACAGTCCCGCAACCCCGGCAGGGGCCGCTTACTGCTGGAGTGCGCGCGCGCCGGCGCCCGCGTCAAACCGTCGTTTTTGCATAGGGGGTTAATAAAAACTTACAATTATTATCAAATAACACCAATTAAAAAACGAATTGTTAAAAAATGATAAAGTATTCCTGCTCTTTTTCAGTAGAGACGCACCGTTTTATTATGTGTTCATCGTACTTTTATAATAATATGTGTAAACTAAGCAATTTCTTTGTTGGCAGGCTACTACAGAACAGCTCCGGATGGCACACATGATCGATCGTAAAAGCGAAGACGCGTCAGACGTTCGAAGAATGGTAAGTTTATCATATTATCATACTAATTCAATATTAATTTGTGGAATCTGATTATACTACGTACCCTTTGCATTTTGACTACCCTGGCGAATTAAGTATTCGCTAAATAAAAACCGGCCAAGAGCGTGTCGGGCCACGCTCAGTGTAGGGTTCCGTAGTTTCGTCCGTCCGTCACAATAAGTGTTCAATCTAATCCGATTTTAATAATTATTTTTTTGTTTGAAAAAAGATACGTTCAGGATGATAAAATATGTAAACGAAGTTAAAAAAAATGCTTGCATATACGATTATACTACAAACTTAGTCCAGAGATTATTTTGTACAACTTTTTGTCTTTTTTGTACAAAAACTTGTTTCCATCCAAGTTCAAAATAATTTTCCTAGAAAGTCCTTACAAAGTTCTACTTTTCAGATTTTTTTCATATTTTCTAAACTTATGGTTCAAAAGTTAGAGGGGGGACATTTATTTTTACTTTTGGAGCGATTATTTCCGAAATTATTGACATTATCAAAAAATGATTTTAGTAAACCCCTATTCATTTTTAAATACCTTTCCAACAAAGTATCACACGTTAGGGTTGAAATTAAAAAAAAATCACTTTCCACTTTACGGGGGGGGGGGCTAACATAATAATTTTTTTTTTCCAATTTTTATTTTACCACTTTGTAGGCGTGATTGATACACATATTGGTACCAAATTTCAGCTTTCTAGTGCTAACGGTCACAGAGATTAAGCGAGGACGGACAGACAGACATGGCGAAAATATAAGGGTTCCTAGTTGACTACGGAACCCTAAAAAGGTATAAACGAGTCTCAATGACCGTTCAATGTGGCGATACTTGGGGGAGGCCTATGACCACCAGTGGACGTCTTTCGGCTGAAGTGATCAATGATCATCACGAAACCGTCCACCAAGCAACTTCACGCAAAAATTATTGCTGGAACATGCCTTTTTTTGGGGTGAAAAATCACACACAGCCATCAGTGATGATCTCGCTACCAAGACGAATCTATTGATGTATGACTTGTTCCAAATCATAGGAGTTACGAGGTCACAATGGAAGGGACATACTATGCGAAAAACATTACCCTCTTAATGCGTCAGTCGGGTAAAGAGGTTCTACTCTTATACACACCTTACTAGTGGTAGTTCCCGTTCCCGTGAGAGTACGGGGATAAAATATAGCATACTAGCTTCTGCCAGCGGCTTCGCCCGCGTGAAGTTTGATTATTGTCCCATCTGTGTGCAAAATTTCATCCAAATCCGTTCTGTAGTTCTAACATCCATCCATACTCACAAACTATCACATTTATAATATTAGTAGGGATTTTACTCCGTAAAGACGTGACTTCCTAATGGTGAAAGATTTTTTTAAATCGGTCGAGTTTTTGAGTTAAATCGTAACAAACACGCGACAAACAAAAAATCTTAAAAAGATTTGTATAGATTTATGTAAACACTTTAATAAAAATCTATGAATGCTTTAAACAACAAAAGAGTATTGCGTATAACAGGCCTTCGCAGAAACAGCGCAAAGGCAAGAGAAGTTAAACAAGTGAAGTTTTCTAACAAGTTTGCGCAACAAAATTCAGAGTTGCATTTTTAAGTTTTCCTTTTCAATACGCTGGAAATATCGCGGTCTTTGAATAAGGATAAAAAGGCTGCTGTAATTACGTAGACTTGTTTTGTGTCGACTTACAATTTAGGGAAACAATAGTGTAGGGAGTTGTTACGTAAACCAAAATTGACGAAGATACGACGCTTTTTAACCGACTTCCAAAAAGGAGGAGGTTCTCTATTCGACTGTATGTATTTTTTTTTTTATGTATGTTCACCGATTACTCGAAGACGCCTGAACCGATTTGAAAAATTCTTTTTTTGTTTGAAAGGGTATACTTCCAAGTTGGTCCCATAGAAATATTGTCATGATCTGATCACGAACTTCGGAGATATGGAACGGAACTCCTCAATAAATGATAGCAAATGGACTGGGATTGCTGAAATCTATTGTCTGTCTATTGTTTACACCAGTTCATAACATAACATCACGCCACCGCACCGGTACGCTGTGAAGGGGTAAGCACAAGTGAACCACTAAAAAGTGAAAAATAAAAACTTTTTTGCAAAAAAATAGAACCGACTTCAAAAAAGTGAAAAATAACTAGCTTCAGAAGTCGGTGACAAAAAAACTTAATAAATCAATCAAACAATGGTCACCGACTTCTGAAGCTAAAGTTATTTTTCACTTTTTTGATAAAATTCTCAATACGTCACGCCTTGGTATAATTTTTTTTGAGTTCTGACGTCAGGAGCCCCCACTCCCGAGTTGTGATGCGTTTTATCTTTGTCAATATTCATTGATTTACAAAAACAAAAAATACGTGTCCTTTATTTTCCAAGATTTGCAGTTTTTTGATATTGTCGTCATGCCTATTGCCGTAATTTGGATGAGACGCATTTGTTCGCTGTAATGAAAGAAAAAAGATTCTTGTTGATCTTTGAGAAGATCTCTTGTACCAATACTGTGGGCCCATCAGCCAGGCCGTGTTGGACTTTAGAAGGGTAAATACTTAATTGAACGCGTATACAAAATTTCAGAGGCCCTTTGGCGGCAACCACACAATAAAGAAGAAGACTATATTTCGTGTCGGTTGTGTTGACAGTTGAGGAGTCATCTGGACCCGATTCTGGGTCTAGAATCAGGTCTTGCTTATCATATAAATAAAAGCATTGTCTTGAGAGGAAGTGTGCTAATTTAGCTTGCAAGATCTGACCTGAACAAACGCGCCATCACTGCAAGTTATATTAAAAAAAAAAATTAAAAGGCGCCTACCGTTACTGACGAATATTGGTGTAAGACCTACCTAGCCGACTTAAAATAAGGCTCAAAGTTCAATAACTCCTTCGATACGCCTCTTTATAGAGAAATAAGAAAAAATAATATTGCTGATATTTTCAACGCGATGTGTTTCATCTCCATGAATAAATCATCATCATCTGCCTGCCTTTACCTAACTATGTTGGGGTCGACTTCCACTCTAACCGGATGCAGCTGCATACCAGTATTTTACATGGAGCGACTGCCTATCTGATCTCCACAACCCAGTTATTACTGGGTAATACGATACCACTTTGTAAGACTGGTTGTCAGACTTTTTGGGCCACTGACTATCTGTAACGACTGCCAAAGATGGACAAATGACAGCCGGGACCAACAGCTTAACGTGCTTTCCGAGGCACGGAGGAAACTCGGTATGTAAGGGTGGTCACCCATCCACAGACCAACCTAGGCAAGCACGGCTTAACCTGAAGATCGGCCCGAGCGGCTGTTATTATTTAGCCACAACCTCCACTATCTCCGTTAGTAAATACATAATCATTAAACATAAAAAGTTATTCAACCTCGGAAAAAAAATCCCTTGAAAAAAAGTAAAACATGATGGTTATCAGTACTAGAATATACTCGTAGTATGCAGTTTCACACACAACAATTAGATATAGATTTGATATGCGTTTTCCAAGCTCTGGGCGTGGGAAAGTGTGTGTAACGGCGTCGTCACTTGCCGACGCTTAACTGTTCATATGTAGAAGTAGTGCGGGTTCTAATAGTGCAGTGACGTGATTTTATTGTGTTGAGTTAGTCAACCCCCCTTAATTATTGACATTTTCTTAATGGAGATAGAGATACATCTTTAAGGGATTTTGCTGTGGAAGTCGTACTTTAACGTTTAAAATCTCAATAATTTTTGAAGATGAGAAATAAACATTCTAAGTACATTTTTTAAGACATCTGATAGCAAACAACGTTGGTGTGACTCATTGCTTAGCCACTCCGTCAACAGTGCCGTCGTTATCAAAACACACCATCTTTACCATTTCAGCCCGGAATTACCCACTGTTCCCTCATCCATCTGTTTCCAGTGACTGTCTTTGATTGGGTCCTTTAGAACATCATTCGGTGATGACTTAACTTCATCGACCTTCGCGTCTAGCCAGATGTCCCACCCAACTGCACTCGAGGAGTTTCGTCCTGTCCCCGACGTAGTAGACTTTCGTCGAGCAGCGGATTTCGGTGTTACATACCGGTCTTTGACCCTTTGAACTTGTATTCGATGAGCAGTCTCCTGTGTGAACGTACATGTTTCAAATCACAACAAAAACACACTTTGAAAGCTGTCCCTTATTTTAACTTATTTGGGGTTGAAACTGCATGACGTCTTGATCTTCCGTTCTTCTATTACTTGTAATCTCAGCAGTTTCCTCCTTTCTAGTCAAATAATCCTTCACACAGTCGCATCTATCGTTTCATCGGTCTTCCTCTAATCTTATAGCCTCATACATACTCAAAATTTTCGTCACGACATTTTCCTCATTCCTTCGCATCATACCTATTACCTATTCCTTAATAGGTATCAGATAATAGTCTCTGGCCCATTGAGAAGTAACATTGTGTGAGATAACAGCCACATACAAATTACAAGCAGTCATGTATATTGCCGCCTTCCGGCGCGCTCGGATATGAAGATTGCAATGTACAGTCAGCAAAACAGTTAGGTTTACAGGCTAGCAATCTTCTTACTACTAATTTAAATGGAAAAGGGTTATAATCAATCTGTTTGTAATTTCATCCAAATCCTTTTAGTAGTTTCTGATTGAAAAAATAACGAAAATCTTTCTTTACAGACTTTTACATTTATAATAGTCGTAAGAAGATTGCTAGCCTGCATACCCAACTCTTTTGCTGTCTGTACTAGACAGCTGTTAGTGCAAGATGCCAGGATGTGGGTACAATGTTACTTATAGTGGCCGACAAAAGCTACATAGCCAGATAGTAGAAGACCGATGCGATTTTGCATAAGTAACAGGTGTTATAAATAATTAACTAGCTGACCCACGCAACTTCGTCTGCGTCACATAAGAGAGGAAAACGAAAGGAAAAAAGTCCCCGTTTTTGCAACATTTTTCATTCCTGCTCCGCTCCTGATAGTCGTAGCGCGCGCGCGTAAAGCCTTCCTCGATAAATGGACTATTCAACACAAAAATAATTTTTCAATAGTTCCTGAGATTAGCGCGTTCAACCAAACAAACAAACAAAATCTTCTGCTTTATAATATTAAGTATAGATATCGCAAAAGCGGTCATTGACCCACCTACATTTCGTCGCCTGCCGCGCGTAAGGTCGTAATGCTACATCATCTCAGCCGAAAGACGTCCACTGCTGGACATGGCCTCCCGAAAGTGTAATGCAAGTGTAATCCCGTAATGCTACAAAATCATCTGCAGCATTTTTGTATACGTTTTTGATAACATTTATATAGCAGCGTTGACCATTATCCATGAAAAACCTCATAATATATTAAAAAATATTAAAATTTAGATTTTTGTAATACGTAATACTATTTAGGATGGTTGTAATGGCACAACAAACGAATTTAGTTAAAATATACGAGTAGTTCCGACCTTTTGCGTGGGAGGCATCGATTTATTTAAGTTCTTAACTTTGAAGTCCAAAAATAAGCCTGCTCAAGTCTTGAATCTATCGTGATCTTCAACATTTTTTCTAATGAAAAACAACACATGGTTCATTTGTATTGGTTCGTAAAGAGAGATATTAGGGAAAGGGCAATGACGTAATTGTGATATTAACTATCAGCAACTATAATTCTGTGAGTCTTTAAACTTGTTGTATACAGGATACAACAAGTTTAAAGACTCACAGAATTATAGTTGCTGATAGTTAATATCACAATTACGGTCATTGCCCTTTCAACCGCTCAAAATTGTATGTTATGTATGCTCTTCTTTCAGTCGTACGAGATTTTTTTTGGTGTAACCCGTCGCTACGTTCACATTTATGTTTTTCCTTGATCGTTTGGTTAGTGCCTCAGCCTGAGTTTTTATGCCGCCCATGGGCTTCTGACTTGGCTTTACATGCCGTCAAGAAATACCTCTCAGGCATGCTGGTTTCCTCACGCACGATGTAACCTTCACCAAAGTAAGTGATAATTATACAAAACGCAAATGAATCTGGCAAAAACAGAGATGCGTGCCTTGGGTTCGAACGCGAGACTTAATATACACCACTAGGCTATCACTGCTATGTTCTTGTTCACTTAGTAGATAGTAATGTAAGGTGTATTGTTTGTTCCAGGTGCTAGAGCTTATGGAGATGACGTGCCGCACCGAGGAGGAGGTGTGCTCGGCGCTGCACGACTCTGACAACGACATGGTCGCCGCCTGCAACCTGCTGCTCGAGGAGAGCCAGCGGATACAGGTGTGTAGAGACGCGCTCTTCTTCTTAGTGTCATCATCTTCAGGCCACAGCAGTCGTCTAGTAGCAGCAGAGATAGCCCTCTCCAACATAGGCAACATATCTATTTATTAGGTTAGCCTATGTTACATTTCATTTTTCAAAAGTACGCGATATACATTTATAAGTATAGGATATACCACAGGCACTATTTTATTAATTTACATTATACATTTTCATTATTGCTATAGTTTTTGAACACTGATGCATTTAATCCTTAGTTATTTAGTCACTGCTGCTCCCAAAACCGTGAGCAAAAACATCACAAGTAAATCGGCATGTCCTCAGCAATTCAAGGATATTGTGACATCTACCATCAGCATCATAACCGACCTGCATCGCACTGCCTCTTACAGAGAGGAGACCTGTGTCCCAGCTGTGGGAAGGTTATAGACTTATTATGCTGCTGGTAATAATCCTGCTATTTGATCAGCGTTGAATACTTATTTAATCTCCTTATTTAAACTTTATTTCCAGGGTGAGTGGCGAACCAGCGAAAAAAAGAAAAAGAAGCCACCAGCCCCCGCCGGCAATGGCGAACTGGACCCACCTCGGGATCCACGCAGTCGCTCCGGACCCAGACCACGTACGTATTATTAGCTTTTGTCCACCGCGAGGTCGGAAATGGTCCCATGGGACATTGGTATTACCGAAATAAGAAGTATCCTATGTCATATAAAAAGTATCTAAGTGGTATATCAACTATCTGGTGTCCATGGCACAAGTCTCGTTGCTTTGTGTGGCACTAGATAACGCTGTACGTAATATTCAGCGATATTTATTTATTTATATCAGGTCACAATCTGGATCAGAATCAAAACTTGTGTAAAATTACATTTATGTTAAAAATTTGTTATGACGTGAAAAGGTATCAGACAGACAGAGTTACTTTGTGCATTATTCGCTTTGTATTGGAATGGATCATACACGGCTTGATTAGATTTTGGTTATTCAATAGAATTTGCGATTGTCACTACGGATGTGATTTCAATCTTTCGTCGATAATGGCCTACATGCTGAGAAGTTCTTTTTTGATGTGTAACTGATAGTTATTTATTCCCAGGTCGCGGGTCCGGTGAGCGCGGCGAGCGCGGAGAGCGCGGAGAGCGGGGCGAGCGCGGCGAGCGGGGAGAGCGTGGCGAGCGGGGAGAGCGGGGAGAGCGGGGCGCCGGCGGGGGCGGCTGGCGGGGGCGCGGCGCGGGGCGCGGGGGGCGCGGCGGGGCGAGGGGCGCGCGCGGGGCGGGCCCGCGCCGCCCCCGCCTCGGCTCCGACCTGGCCACCAACACCTGGACCGAGAATCCGCAGCCTACCAGTATGTACCACCCTACCACCCTACCACCATAGCACCACAGCTATACGATACGGAGATACGTGTGTTTTGACGACTGCGGAGAAAACATGGAAGTAGTTACATTGTTAGAGCGTCGAGTCACTACAACGACGCGACGGTATAGCGGTATTCACTCGAAACAAACAAGTGAAGCTCGGGAGTGCACCGATGAACCCAAACTGACCTATTGAGTCCAAAACAATCTTGACGCAGAACGTCATTTTCGTTTAATGCCACTTTCGCAAATGTCATTTTCGCACAATGTCACTTTCGCAAAACGTTTTCGCAGAATGTCATGCTAGCCATTTTTTCTCAAGAGAGACCTTAATACTAACACTTTAGAATAGCCTAAGTACTTAACTATGAATATACAAATAGCTAACATAGTTTCGTATGTATGTCACAGGTGGCAGTAACATCGTCGACACATTCCCCACAACAGAAGACTGGGACAACGAGGAGTGGTCCGGATCGCTGGCCGATACAAAGGTGAATATTAACAAGGTGAATGTTGGAACCTTCGTCTGATATCACCAGGGAACGGGTATTCGGATGCATGTTTACCTAAAGTACTTTTTTTCCGGCCATTTGCCGGGGAAAATAGTACAAAAGTATGGAAACGGCTTCTTAAAATTACATTATTTTCGCGGGATCGCGGAGTTTTAGAAATAGTACAGTGTGTTTAAAATTTCTGTAGCACAGAGTTTATAAAATGTCGTACTCATAAGCATAGTTAATATTAATATTCTATATAAAATCAAACAAGAAAGTTGTAATACCATTAAAAAAGTTAAATCAGTGGCGATGCTGAATATTCGAGTAGCACCAAAATTATGATACTTAGGCCCAAAAGTGGGCATTCTCCATTCAGCTCAATCGGTTGAAGTTAAACTTCAAAATTTAGTTGCAAGATTCCATAATTGATTAAAATGGAAAAGAAATTGTATAAACGGGGACATTTCACGTTTTGATGCACGCTCCATACTATAGGTAAATCCGAATTTCCGAACCCTTGTTATCACCAGCGATCGAAATAGGTACAGTTTATTTCTTAAACTTCAACGAAATAAGTAACATGTGGATAAAACCCTGCTATAATCTAACAGTTTTACTACGGAAATATAAAATGATTCCAGGTGTTTGCTGTTACTTTCTTGATTTTTAGGTAAAAATGCTCTACCTATCCCGAACTCTGGTTATCACAGAAATCTTCCAACATTTCCAATTTGATAATTGAGTTCTTGACATAATGTTGATTTTAAAAGTAACCCCAAACATAATTGTATGCTTTGTTTTTGCTTCTGCCACTATTTTGCATGGCTGCCGTTTTGTTTGATTTGAATAAATCTATGAATAAGTCTATCCCAGCTGAAGCATCTGCGTCCAGTTAGACTCAGCAGTTTTTGTGGTGCAGCTTCGGCGAGGCTCATGTCTAGCTCCCGTAGCATGACCGCCGTAGAAACGGGTTTTGTCCACGAAGAATCGACAAAATTGTTCGTCAAGTAAACCCGTTTCCACGGCGGTCGCGGGTTGCACACAACGCTTACCTCCATGTAGGTAGTTGTAGTAGTAGTAGTAATAGTAGACTAGTCCTGGTGGTTCAGTGTAGTCACATAATTATAAAGGCTGATGTGTTGCAGGTGTTCACGCCGAGCGTTGCGGCGCAGTCGCCGCCCGACACAGACACCACGCAGAACTCTGCTGTGAGTATAATTATCTCGCTTATCTCATACTAATTATACATTCATGGTAAAAGGATTCATTTATTTCGGACGAAAACAATTTATAAGGTTCGAGCAAAGCAATTGGGTAGTTAACACCAATAATTGCACACCTAGTCTCATAAAACACTTTATATTAGGCCTGTTATCCAGATTAATTGCTATATTTAACTGTAAAATTAGATCTCTTGTTCATTTGAAATCTTTAAATCGCTCCCCGGCAAAAAGAGTCAAAATGTCTTAAGATCAGAAGCATCCAGTCGAATGTACAAAACAATTTTGACAGAAGCGAAAAAACATGAGAAAAAGTTTGAACTTTGACCTCCAATATCTCCGTAACTAGAAGGTTCACAGGTATGGTGTAGAAAAAAAAAAGATCGCAATGACGAGGAGAACAAGTGCCTTTCGGCTTCGATATGAGGTTTTTTTTACACTCTTTATTTCTATTGATTGATGGTGTCGGCTACCATTCTGCTTTACCAACTAAGTCAAGTCCTAATACGTCCATGATGTAATTATAACATTTTGTTTTAGAAAAACAATTCTCGACTGTACTTATAAAATGCTTTTATAAGCATTTTATAAGTATAGTCGAGAATTGTTTTTATAGGTTATTTCAAGAACCTTTATCTTGCAAAATTTTGGCCTTTATCTTTCACAATTTGAAGCCTAAAATCATTACTCATAGTTTTTTTCTCTTCTACACAATTAATAGACCTTTTTGCTAACCACGCAATTTTTTGCTAACCACGCAATTTTTTGCCATGCCTCAGAATGCGGATACCAAAGTAAGTATAGCGTACATAGGTGACACTTCGTTTCTGAAAACATTACCCATTCTATGCTTGGTTGACGGATATAATATCACACTAAGGGCGGATTCGACCAAAAGCCATGTTCTATCAGAGTGACTAACCCTTGAATAATTTTACTCATTGCTCATACTCAAATAACTCCATTTGCGTTTTTCCATCAGAAACATAGAGTAGCCAATACTGGGTATTGTTACTCTTGAGTTGATGAACGAATGATGAAAGATTTTATAAGCCAACTAAAATGGAATTACAATTGTGTAGAAAGCCGAACCCAAAATTTTATGACCATATAATTTGGCCGGTTTGTATTGGAGTTAACTGTCAAATATGTGTTGTCAAACTTGTCATTAGTTGTCAAGTCGGTTGAATGAGGTTATCTTTTCGAGTTTTGTATTGTTGTAATTAAAAAAACTTTTTTTCAAAAAATAAAACCAAACACACACAAAAAAGTGAAAAATAACTTTTATTTTTCACTTTTTAGTGGTTCACATGTGCATCCTTTCACAGCGTACCGGCGTGATATTTTTTATGAATTGGTGTAATCAATAGACAGACATGTGATTTCAGCAATCCTAGTACATTTGCTATAATTTATTGAGGAGTTCCGTTGCCTATCTTCGAAGTTCTTCATCAGATCTTTACCAAATTGAAATGGATCGCTTCTGTTGTGCCTATAAAATTTGAAGAGTTCCCTCTATTTCTCCAGGATCCCATCATCCTGACTTGATGATTCTGGGACCTTCTGGGAAGTATACCCCTTCAAACAATTAAAAAACAAAATCGGTCAAGTCATCTTCGAGTAATCGGGGAACATTGAATTGAGAACCTCCTCCTTTTTGAAGTCGGTTAATAACGACGTTATAGTAGGTGACTCAAATATGCGGGTAGCCTTTAAAAGATTTGGCCGAATATCGTTAATTTGCTCTTAAGAATTTAAGAGTTCGGTTCTTTTGTCATGGATCCCATAATCAGAAGTAATCAGAACCTAACCAAATTCTCATCAATATACCCTTGGAGTACATCCTTTCCAGCTGGTGCTTTCTATGTGGTTCTATTATAATTTGCTGAAGATCTGATGCGGATCTTCGGAGATATACAATGGAACTCTTCAAAAATACACGGTAAATCTGCAGTGATCGCTGCAAACGCCTGGTTGTATAGTGTTTTTACATGAGTCATGACATTGTAAAAGAGAGAGTCTGATGTACTCGTAACAAATACTGTCGAAATCTGGGTGTATTGTACACATCTGCGTACCCCCTCAGAGCATACAGGCGAGATGTTACGTCATGTTGTATGAAAAATAAACCTACAAGCGATAACAGCAATCACTGCAGATTTGCCCTACGTTTTTGAAGAGTTCCATTGTATATCTCCGAAGATCAGCATCAGATCTTCAGCAAATTAAAATGGGACCACACGAGAAGTACCAGCTTTCAAATAAAAAAAGAACCATCAAAATCGGTTCACCCAGTCGAAAGTTATGAGGTAACAAACACAAAAAAAAATACAGACGAATTGAGAACCTCCTCTTTTTGGAAGTCGGTTGAAAATGTAAAAAAAAACAAAGTCACGGTTATCATAAATTATTATCGAAGTAATTGTTCCTTTCTCTAATCCATCGCAGACGTCTTGGATTGTATTCTTCATCACTGTCGAAACTTTGATCATATTTCGTAAACGTTGTACTATTAAAATATCCTTACAAATAACAAAACCACAAGAAATTATCAACATGCGCTCTACTGAGAACAACAGACAATGAACATTTTCAACAAAGCACACGAAAACAGATGGTAGAATGCAGCGGCCGCCATTATATCACTCTGTGCTATCATGTTTACTCGGTGTATTTTGGCGGTATAGCGATTTACTCTCGGACCTATAGTTATTTTTAATTCTCAAAAAGAAAACCTCTCATTAGAATGTAAGTTTTTATTCCGTAGGCATGTTAAATAGTGTGTTGTATTTGTGTTTACGCAGGAGTGGGACACGCCGGTAGCGAACGGTCCGCTGGAGGCACACATCCCGACGTACACGTATCACAACTCCGCACACATACCTGCGCACGCGCCGCACCTGCCGCTCAGAGATGTGAGTTACATTACACAGTACACTTAGCCACAACTCTACCTAATACTACACCTACATTTTAATATTTTTTCCCGCGAGCCTTTTGCCATCAGTATTATTTATGATCTATTAAAACGACACGATATTCAAGTACATAGCAAAGCAGATAGCCTTTCGTAAGACCCTTTTGTTCCAGAGACGTTCAACTCGGAATGGCCCAAAGACATAAAAATGTTTCCCAGCGATAGACGGGATAAGACGAACCCTTATACTACTTGTTACCACTTAACAAATCAGTCTGCCTGTTTGTGTAGTGTGCTAGGACCGTTTGGTCGTTCCTGTATCAAAATGAATTGAAAATGACACTCGAGATCAAACATTTAATACGAAAATTTCCCCAATGGTCGCTCTGTAACTGATTTAAAGTGTTGACTAGTTTAGCTATGATAGCGTCATGTGATTGTGGTTGCAGCAAATAAGCTCAGGCAGTCGGCAGTCGCCCGTCAGTGTGCCCGAGCCGGCCCCGCCAGCAGACACCTACCACCACCAGGTGCATCACCAGGTATGTGCACTACATTTATATATATCTAACTAACATTATCTATAACTGTTGGTTAGTATGCCTTCTTCCGTAGCTATCGGTGTTTCTATAAACAAAGAATAGCGCCCTCCACACGTACAGTTCGGACCGCGCATCTTGGACTGCGTTCCAAACCACAGTTAGATCTGTACAGTTTGGACTGCGGATCAAACTGCTGTGCTAATTACGATCATAAATGCATTCACGGTTTGGATTGCGGACGGAACTTACATAATCTAGACAAACGTTCCGAACTGTGCGTGTAAATTGATTTTCAAGAGTTTGGACTGCAGTTTGGACTGGCGCGTGGAACGTTGTAACTTTTAAAAGTTTTTTACGTAGTAGTAAGAAAAATGGATGATCGTTTGGAGCGAGGGATGGAACGGCGCGTGATGTTTCCCGCGGTCCGAACTTTACGTGTGGAGGGCGCTAATACTTGATGCGAGACTAAGACTAAAACCGTGAGATCTGCGCTAGCGTCGATACGCCAGATCGGACGGTTAGACCCGCACATCTACACGTACAGTTCGGAGCGAACAAATGGAACGGCGCGTGATGTTTCCCGCGGTCCGAACTTTACGTTTGGAGGACGCTAATATCTTGCCCGTGTTACCTACCTGTCACTTGCTTTTCTGTGACGTTTTGTTTCTCCGTCCAGTTAGCCAAATTTATTGAAAATGGCCGTATATCTCAAAAACGCTGCAAAAGTGCATAAAGACGACATTTTCGCAAAACCGGAGTCGCACGTATCTTGAATGTGTTTGGTAATGACGTGTGACTCCGGTTTATATTAACTTTATTTAAGGTTTGTTTATATTAACTTTATTTAAGGTTTTTATATATTCTATCCGAAATGGTTGTCACTGTTATTCACTATTATTGGTGGACTTCCAAAAATGTCGAAAATCATACTTCGAATGGAGCGATGCTAAGGTTCATTTTTAATTAGTCGCTATGATTTTGACATCACTTGGCAATGATCTAGTAAAAAGCATTTCAACCAGTAGAAGTTAGTCTAATTCTATCAAATATTTATTACTTACAAATAAAACTTAAGAAAAGGCAGTGACCCACTTGTGTAGTCCATCTTTTTGCATGAATTCAATAAATATTAATAATTGATGTGATTACTTGCAGCCAATGGGTATGTCGGGTAGTCTGACGGCGGCGCAGTCACAGTACCTGTCGCAACTGACGCAGCAGTCGCAGAGGCATGACAACAGTGAGTATACACTAGTTGACTCGCCACCACACTCGCCTACACTCTAACAACGACTGACTGCCCCACCACTCGGACCGGTAGTGTGATATCTACATACACTACAATAACATTACTGAGTGTTGCCTTTCAGGAACCTACTCAGAACTATGCTAAATTTCATTCAAATCGGTTCAGTAGCTTAGGATGACTATAGGGTACGAACAGACGTTGATTTACACAGACAAGAAGTATTTTTTAAATCCCATAACTCTATGGTATGAATGAGAACAATCCATATAATCAATCAACAATCCACAGGCATACGAATAATTTATCAACTGTATTTTTTCTTGTTTTCGTTTTTCATACAAAATATTTTGACAAAGTCACGATTTTTAATGTAAGACATCCTTACGTGAAATATGACAACGTCGCATTATGTTAGCTTTAAATATGAATGATTGGTTTGAATGAAAATGATTTACTTGTATTTATCTTGTGTGTTTTAAAGATATCAAAAATCAGTCGATCAAGAGTCAGAAGTTTAATATTAAAAACAAATACCCTTCCTCTAAAACAGACTATTCCACAAACAGACTCACTTCAGATAGTCCGTGACTTGAGGAGTGATTAGCGTGGCGCGAAATATGAATCTTAAAAATATTTTGAGTGACATTAATTATTACGACGAAATAGGTTACTATGACGAAATTTTGTGGCCTTTCGGATTTCGTTTATGAAAAGTTTATTCATGGGATGCTTCAAATCCTTTTGAGTACGGACTGTTATAGGTCTGAAATAAAGATTTTTTTTTTTTTTTTTTTTTTTTATGCAACATCATCATTTTAGGTTACGTAATATTCCCTGGTTCAATCCATGGTCCGGAGCGAGACGGAATGGGAAGCCGTCACCTCCTTCTGCGAAGCAGTCATGCTGGCGAAGGAGGTGGCGGAACAAGAGAGGGAGAGAGCCTCTCTTCCCGGCCGCCGCGGGAGACGCACCGGGCGTCGGGGGCCACGTGGTGGCTACCGGCCACCGTAGATGCGGGCCTGTGGACGGTTAGCTATGGGCTAGCTAGCCGTCCGTCCGTCTAGTGACGACAGGCCGTGTCGACGGCGCGTTCGTGTTCCACGCGCGCCTCAAAGAGATGTCAGCAGAAGAGAGGGGCCCGCAAGGGCCGAAGCCTGCCGGGGTTGCGGGACTGTTCGAAAGAGATACCGCGGCCCCGGAACGTAAAGGGCGAGGAAGGAACATGGATGGGTTTTAGTCAGTAAGAGTCTGACACTCCCTCCCGCTCTGCCCAGAGTGGGAGAAGTCATTTGATGATTTCCCATTCTAAAAAAAAAAAAAAAAAAAAAAAAAAAAAGGTTACGTAATATTGTAAATAATTAACTACATAGTACAATTTTACAAATGCGAGATATTGTTCATGTTTGGCATTCTTTTTTTTTGACACTGACGCTACATTGCGTTATGTTGTGAGTTATTATGTAATACTTACTACAAAAAAATAAATCAATCAAACAAAGGTCACCGACTACTTTGAAGTTACTTTTCACTTTTTGTGTTTGAAGTCGGTTTTATTTTTTGCAAAATAGTTTTTATTCTTCCATTTTCAGTTTTTCCAAAAAAATATTTGCCATGTATTCATTTTACACTGTTGACAATACGTGTCATGGTAATATCCGTAATAAATGGAACTTAACAAACCTAACTGTCGCAATCTGGGTGTATTGTACACATTTGCGTACCCCCTTCAAAGTATACAGGCGTGATATTAATTCATGATGTTGTATAAACAATAAACATCCAAGCGATTGCACCAATCACGACAGATTTGCCGTCTATTTCTGAAGAGTGACAACGAAATGATTCAAAACTTCGGTCAATGTGACGTTATCGTTCACGAGATCAAGCCCTCAAGTACAGCTAGGGAGGAGCTGATCTTGGTAACTGAGATACTGTACTTATGCGTCTATTAATTAGCAACAATTTTGAGGTGCTGATGACGTCATAATGGCGTTTCAAATGATAACGTACTTGAGTACGGTGTTGAGGGACGTTTATTAAAACGGGCCTTAGTTTTCAATTTGGTTGGCAGTGCCCAAAAGACTGCCCCGCATGTCTCTTTTTTTCATGAATCAGATATGATGTAACTGGTAGACTCGCCTACTGTTCCCTTGCAATAGTTTCGTATCTAAAATAGTATTTGTGACTGTTGCAGGCGTGTACACATCAAACTACGGCGTGTACAACTCGTCTGACATCACGGGGCAGAGGAAGCAGCGCGCAAGAGTGCCGCCGCCTTCCAAGGTAAGACAAGCTTGTATTGCTACCTTTAATAAATGGTGTAAAAATACCGTTAACGAAGCCGAAAGGCACTTGTTCTCTCCGTCATTGCGATCATTTTACAAAAAAATAGTATTTAAGTAGTATATCAAGTATCTGGTGTTCCCGAGAGTTGTCTCGTTGCTAAGTGTGTGTACTGTACCACTCGTAGATCCCGTCGTCAGCGGTGGAGATGCCGGGCGGCGCGGAGGGCGCGGGTATGTTCCTGGACGTACAGTTCGGTGCGCTCGAGCCCGACGCGCTCAGGGACAACTCCGACAAGCCGGTATGTACACCAACATACCAACACACCAACATACCAACACACCAACACCACAACCACTATTATATACAGGCTGCTATTTTACTCATAGGCAATATTTTAATCTAAGGCTCTACTCACGATACTGATTGCATTAGGGCTAATAATTCGCAACTTCAAAACATTTTTAATGCAAGTATGTTAAACCTTAAAAATGTTAGTAAGTATCTCAAAGTATCAACGCGGCGCGGCGCGTATACGCGGCATTGCGCGTGACCTCTTTTGACCCCGCCCGACTCGTCATAAGGTAATTTGCTTACGATTTGATACAACTTTTCCTTCGTACTTTGCCGGCTTAGGACGGTCACAACTACGTTAACTAATACAAAATAAAACAAAAAATGTGTATGTAGGTTGTGCATGTGCTGGCACGTGAAAAGATGAAAAATCCAACAGGTTTTGTGTGGTTCTTAAAATAAGACCCCGTGATGGAATTGGGTCGTTCGGGTAGCGGCGATGAAATTTCACGTGTTTGCACAAGACTATTAGTACGATCGTAAATAGTGACCATTTGGAAGTACTGTTGATTTGTGTACCTAGCCCGCACATTACGCGGTCGAGGCTTCGTTATCACAACCACAGAATCGTCAACAGTAATTGACTGAAACACACTACACACTTTACAGTAAAGTCCACTAACACAATCCAAGTTTCTTAACCGAGTACGATACGAGAGGCGCGAGCGGCGATTACGTCACAGGAGTAATGGATCATACACGTCAATACACCTGCGCAGTCGTAATGACTCTAAAGTACGAGGGCGGGTCAATAAGTCCGTGACTTTTTGAATTTCTGTCCTCTTTACGGAAAAAGCAACATTACTCCTGTCAACAGGCATCTGTCAGTTGACTCCTGTCAAAATCTGAACTTGCTGCGTCAGTTAGTTTGTGTTTGACAGCTATCTGTATCAGACTACCCAGTAATTTGAGGAAAAAATGGAAAAAAGTGAATTTCGTGTGCTTATTAAGCATTATTTTTTGCGAAAAAAGACCATTACCGAGACCAAGGCTAAGCTTGATAAATACTATGGGGACTCTGCACCATCGATTTCAATGGTAAAAAAGTGGTTTACTGTATTTCGTTGTGGCCGTACAAGCACTGAAGATGCCGAACGTCCTGGACGCCCAGTTGAGGTCTCTTCACCCGAAACAATCGAAATTCACGATATGGTGTTGGCCGACCGAAGATTGAAAGTGCAAGAGATTGTGGAAGCCGTAGGGATCTCGCATGGCTCAGTGGTTTCAATTTTGAATGACCACTTGGGCATGAGAAAGCTTTCCGCAAGATGGGTGCCGCGTTTGCTCACAGTCGACCACAAACGCAATCGTGTAACAACTTCACAGGAAGGTTTGGCGTTGTGTAATCGCAATATGGAGGAGTTTTTGCGCCGTTTTGTAACCGTGGACGGAACATGGATCCATCACAACACACCAGAGACCAAACAACAGTCAAAACAGTGGGTTTCTAAGGGTGAATCGGCGCCAAAGAAGGCCAAGTTGGGTTTGTCAGCCAATAAAGTTATGGCGACTGTTTTTTGGGATGCACGCGGGATAATCTACATTGACTACCTTCTAAAGGGAAGAACAATCAGTGGGGAATATTATGCCAACTTATTGGACCGATACAATGACGATTTGAAAAAAAAACCGGCCTCATTTGGCCAAGAAAAAAGTTCTTTTCCACCAAGACAATGCAAGGGTGCACACATGTGCAGTTGCCATGGCAAAAATTCATGAATTGGGCTATGAATTGCTCCCTCATCCGCCCTATTCTCCAGATTTGCTCCGAGTGACTACTTCTTGTTCCCAAACCTGAAGAAATGGCTTGGTGGAAAAAGATTTGACTCTAATGATGAAGTCATCTCGCAAACAAAGGCCTATTTTCAGGACCTCGACAAATCATATTTATTGGAAGGAATAAAAAAATTGGAGAAGCGTTGGACAAAGTGTATAGAGCTCAAGGGAGACTACGTTGAAAAATAAAATGATTTATTTATCAAAAAATCTGTGTTTTATTCCAACAGTCACGGACTTATTGACCCGCCGCCCTCGTAGGTCACAAGTTAGTTCCGGTTCGTAAAAAGTTCGGGAGTCCGGAGGACACGCTGTATTGGTATTGTTGCGTGAAGAAGCGGGACGGAGAGAGTTCGTTCGAGGTGGCCGGCATGCGTTTGAGCTATTGTTATTGTTAAGGATATGCCGCGCTCGCGCCGCCCGGCAGCAAACTAGTTATTGTTATTATTTCATGTTTGTTTACTTTTCGTTACGAGTTATACTGCGCTTTAAAAATTTGATACTTCAAGACTTATTGGGGTTTATGAAGTATTATTTTTTATTACTTTTAGTGTTTATTTGCAACATTATGCCTTTGCAGTGTGATTTACTACATTTTTAAGGTTTTCCAGGTTTATGAAGTATTATTTTTTATTACTTTTAGTGTTTATTTGCAACATTATGCCTTTGCAGTGTGATTTACTACATTTTTAAGGTTTTCCATACTTGCATGAATAATATTTTAGATTTGCGAATTAGCGAAGCCCTAATGCCATCAGTATCGTTAGTAGAACCTTAGATTAAAATATTGCCTATGACTAAAATTACACCCTGTATACACCGTGAAATTTTAATGGTTGTTTTCCCGCGGCGGGGCGATTACCCATCAGTAGTACTATCGAAACACAAAGTTAAACTTAAAAAAAAGAATGTTTTTTTTTTCAAATCATCAAAAAAGTATTCATAAACTCGAAAGCGCGAGAATCAATAGTAGTTCACTAGACAGAACGTAGATACCTACACGAAACGCACGCGCCGCCCCGCGCTGACGGCAAACTACAAAGGGAAGAGTGAATAATAAATGTTCAGAGCAAAATAAGCTCTCGAGCATGGTGATACGTCATTAACTAGCCTGCACGCACGCGGCAAGCGAGGCCCCCCGCGCCCATCGCCGCAACGTAAAAGAATGCCGCCAAATGACGCGCTTAGTCCTTCCGCGAACGTCATACGTTCAATACGTAATCGACATCTTTTCAAAAAAGAATCGTCATTACAATTTTTCTAATTTAGAGTTTGTCGCTATGGTGCAGTTATACGCCAGGGCTAATTACGATTCCCATGCTGCCCGGCGGCTCTACGCGGACCCGCAACACTTGAAGTCACTCCGTCATCGCGGGGTTTTGAACCCGCAAGTCCCACAGGCCCGATAAGTGTGATAGTGTACGCTTTCAATATCGTGAGACGTGACAGAGACACTCTAATCAAACTGAAAGACAATCAGTTAAAACGTGCTCGTTAGTGCATTGAACGTAGTGGTTTGCATTTCGAACAATTACTCCGCTATCGGGAAGTGTAAGTACTTACTCGTACCTTATAAATAAACATTTAAAAGTAGGTTAGGTAATTAAAACCATCTACACTAATATTATAAAGAGGAAAACTTTGTTTGTTTGTTTGTTTGGTTGTAATGAATAGGCTTAAAAACTACTGGACCGTTTTAAAAAATTCTTTCACCATTCGAAAGCTACATTATCCACGAGTAACATAGGATATATTTTATCCCCGTACTCCCACGGGAACGGGAACTATGCGGGTGAAACCGCGGGACGTCCGCTAGTTGTAAATAAGTTTATTCCATTTTTTAAAAAAACGCCTTATAGTACATTGTTATCCAAGGGGTGAAAGTAACTTATTTAGTCCCGAGACGGGGTTTGGCGCCCAAGCGTAGCGCGGGCGCTAATAGCTCGAGGGACTAAATAAGTCTTTAACCCGAGGTAAACACTGTGCTTTTCATTACGAATACAAGGAAAATAAAAACAAAAACACGAAACCACTCGAAAAAAAAATAAAGATCGGATTGCCGCTTTCCCGCCTATTTTGTTTTTATTTTCTGTTGCCGGCTATGCAGCCTTTATTTTCACTATCGTCACTGAAAAAATAGTAAATATTTTGCCCAAATTTTTGTTATTTTAAAGAAATATTTGTAACTAAATTATAACTAAGTTATTTAAAATAATTGTATTCTTTAATTAATACTGAATTTTATGTTATTTCAATTTTACATCGCGCTGTAATTTACAGGCTGTATAGAAGTCGGAACATGGTTCAATAGAAATGTGAAAATAGAACTAGATTTTTTTTTAATAATGTGACAGCTGTCAGTTGAAAGTGATTCTCCCTAGGGGTGAAAAGTATTACTTTCAGCCCGCTTCTCAGGCAACTTCAGACCTACTTTCCGAGTATGAGTAATGAAAAATACTTTATTATCTAATTCAGACTTTTTTTAAAGATCTTGATTTTTATTAGTTTCTCAGTGATCTGTAAGTTGTAAGCAAAAAAGTATTTATGACGGTTCTAAGCCCGTAAAAGTATGAAGGGAAAATTGGAATAACTTATTGGGTTTTGTGTTTTATTAAGTCAGGAGTAGTGATCAACTGATTTATACGCGAGTGCAACGACCGCGCGGCTGTTCTGGACACCCCCGCGCCCGCCCGGCCCGCGTTCCGTGTAGGTATCGGGCGATGTATTACTGTTGGTTCAAGTCGCTTTCGAGTTTTGTTTATCACAATTGTTAATCTGCCATTTATTGAGTCTAATCTTTTTTGTATATATTAATCGATTGTATTATCGATACAAACTCATTTCGCTTCGGGAAAACAACCACTAAAATTTCACGCTGTATACGTTACATGCAAACAGAGTTGCACGATCTGGTTTCTATCGGTTCAGGTTGCCATGACGTTTCCTACACGCGACCGACACACGTGTCGCTTTGAACGCTTCCTAATGGCTGTAGGAACGTACGAACGACGTGGAAATCTACGTTTGAAGTCAACCTAGTTTTTATCTTTTTACTGTGTTCTAGTATAGGGAAATACGACCTATTTTCTGCGAACACTGCAGATTTATTGCTACTTGTTTCGATATAGATTCCTACGATACGACGTCGCATCGTGATAGGCCCCGTTCCCACTATGTCGTGACAATTAATTAATCGTTAGGTTTTTGTTGCCTAAAGTCGTGGACGACAGTTCCGACTTCTATTTAAATACACACCACGCGGCATCTACGGTACGATAATCGTGTAGTTTTAACACGATTATGGTATCGTAGATGCCGCGTGGTAGCACAATGCGACGTTGTATGTTGTTTTTGTGTACAAGGCATAAGTTAGAATGGGCTTCGCGTGTACCGCGCGCGCGCCGCTCGTACGTGCCGGTCGAGCGTGTCCCGAACTGTAAGCACTGTGTCGCCCACTGTGGGGACACCGGGCTATTGTAGAATGTAAAGCTACGTACTTGTACCCGCAGGCGCTCCCGCAGGTAAGCGCGGTGAGCGCAGTGAGCGCGGCGCACAGTGCGCACAGTGCGCACAGTGCACACAGTGCGCACAGCTCGCACAGCACCCACAGCGCGCACAGTGCGCACAGTGCGCACAGTACGCACAGCGCGCACAGGGAGCAGGAGGCGGAGCCCGCGCCCGCGCCCGTCACACACGACCCCGTGCCCGACACACCCAACACTATGGTACGTACCTGTACACAGCGCGCACAGTGCGCACAGTACGCACAGCGCGCACAGGGAGCAGGAGGCGGAGCCCGCGCCCGCGCCCGTCACACACGACCCCGTGCCCGACACACCCAACACTATGGTACGTACCTGTACACAGCGCGCACAGTGCGCACAGTACGCACAGCGCGCACAGGGAGCAGGAGGCGGAGCCCGCGCCCGCGCCCGTCACACACGACCCCGTGCCCGACACACCCAACACTATGGTACGTACCTGTACACAGCGCGCACAGTGCGCACAGTGCGCACAGTACGCACAGCGCGCACAGGGAGCAGGAGGCGGAGCCCGCGCCCGCGCCCGTCACACACGACCCCGTGCCCGACACACCCAACACTATGGTACGTACCTGTACACAGCGCGCACAGTGCGCACAGTGCGCACAGTACGCACAGCGCGCACAGGGAGCAGGAGGCGGAGCCCGCGCCCGCGCCCGTCACACACGACCCCGTGCCCGACACACCCAACACTATGGTACGTACCTGTACACAGCGCGCACAGTGCGCACAGTACGCACAGCGCGCACAGGGAGCAGGAGGCGGAGCCCGCGCCCGCGCCCGTCACACACGACCCCGTGCCCGACACACCCAACACTATGGTACGTACCTGTACACAGCGCGCACAGTGCGCACAGTACGCACAGTACGCACAGCGCGCACAGGGAGCAGGAGGCGGAGCCCGCGCCCGCGCCCGTCACACACGACCCCGTGCCCGACACACCCAACACTATGGTACGTACCTGTACACAGCGCGCACAGTGCGCACAGTGCGCACAGTACGCACAGCGCGCACAGGGAGCAGGAGGCGGAGCCCGCGCCCGCGCCCGTCACACACGACCCCGTGCCCGACACACCCAACACTATGGTACGTACCTGTACACAGCGCGCACAGTGCGCACAGTACGCACAGCGCGCACAGGGAGCAGGAGGCGGAGCCCGCGCCCGCGCCCGTCACACACGACCCCGTGCCCGACACACCCAACACTATGGTACGTACCTGTACACAGCGCGCACAGTGCGCACAGTACGCACAGCGCGCACAGGGAGCAGGAGGCGGAGCCCGCGCCCGCGCCCGTCACACACGACCCCGTGCCCGACACACCCAACACTATGGTACGTACCTGTACACAGCGCGCACAGTGCGCACAGTACGCACAGTACGCACAGCGCGCACAGGGAGCAGGAGGCGGAGCCCGCGCCCGCGCCCGTCACACACGACCCCGTGCCCGACACACCCAACACTATGGTACGTACCTGTACACAGCGCGCACAGTGCGCACAGTGCGCACAGTACGCACAGCGCGCACAGGGAGCAGGAGGCGGAGCCCGCGCCCGCGCCCGTCACACACGACCCCGTGCCCGACACACCCAACACTATGGTACGTACCTGTACACAGCGCGCACAGTGCGCACAGTGCGCACAGCGCGCACAGGGAGCAGGAGGCGGAGCCCGCGCCCGCGCCCGTCACACACGACCCCGTGCCCGACACACCCAACACTATGGTACGTACCTGTACACAGCGCGCACAGTGCGCACAGTGCGCACAGTACGCACAGCGCGCACAGGGAGCAGGAGGCGGAGCCCGCGCCCGCGCCCGTCACACACGACCCCGTGCCCGACACACCCAACACTATGGTACGTACCTGTACACAGCGCGCACAGTGCGCACAGTACGCACAGCGCGCACAGGGAGCAGGAGGCGGAGCCCGCGCCCGCGCCCGTCACACACGACCCCGTGCCCGACACACCCAACACTATGGTACGTACCTGTACACAGCGCGCACAGTGCGCACAGTGCGCACAGTACGCACAGCGCGCACAGGGAGCAGGAGGCGGAGCCCGCGCCCGCGCCCGTCACACACGACCCCGTGCCCGACACACCCAACACTATGGTACGTACCTGTACACAGCGCGCACAGTGCGCACAGTGCGCACAGTACGCACAGCGCGCACAGGGAGCAGGAGGCGGAGCCCGCGCCCGCGCCCGTCACACACGACCCCGTGCCCGACACACCCAACACTATGGTACGTACCTGTACACAGCGCGCACAGTGCGCACAGTGCGCACAGTACGCACAGCGCGCACAGGGAGCAGGAGGCGGAGCCCGCGCCCGCGCCCGTCACACACGACCCCGTGCCCGACACACCCAACACTATGGTACGTACCTGTACACAGCGCGCACAGTGCGCACAGTGCGCACAGTACGCACAGCGCGCACAGGGAGCAGGAGGCGGAGCCCGCGCCCGCGCCCGTCACACACGACCCCGTGCCCGACACACCCAACACTATGGTACGTACCTGTACACAGCGCGCACAGTACGCACAGCGCGCATAGGGAGCAGGAGGACTTCGGCTGGCTGCGCGCTCAGCCAGCGGCGAGTGTTACAACCACCTGCTCCTCACTCGCGCCCCGCCTCGCCCCGACTCGCCCCGCCCCGCCCCGACTCGCCCCGCCCCGCCCCGACTCGCCCCGCCTCGCCCCGCCCCGCCCCGCCTCGCCTCGCATCGCCTCGCATCGCCTCGCCGGCCTCGCCCGGAGCGACAAGCGATTTAAATTACACTCTAGGGGTAGGGCAGACAAGACTACGTGGCGTCGCTTTTGGAGCGATTCGTTTCTGTCACTAACTTTTCTAGCACAACATACTGACTTTTTAAGATAATATTTTAATTTTAAATTAAGGTTAAAAATGCTATTTTGTGGCATTGAAAAATGGAAATAATGCCAAATAAAATTATTCCAAATGAAATTCTGCAATTTACATAGTATGCCAAGTGAAATTATATCAAATAATCGTCGTTCTAAATAAACATTATTCTAAACGAAATTATGCGAAATTTGAACATTGCCAGAGGTCATTATGCCAAATAAAATTCTGTCATCTTAAAAGTATGCCATTGCAAATTCGGACATACAAACATTCAGCCAAACAGTAATTATATTTAAAAAAATATGTGCCTTTAATATATTCGTGTAATGAAAATTATGCCTAGTGTGTTATGGGAGCATCAAGATTCTGCCAGATAGATGGAACCCGTCCCCAAAGACTGCTCCATAATGTTGTCTTTTCGTCGGCTAATTTTTGTATTTTCATTGACCTCGCTTTCGTCACAAATAAAGGCTTTTTAAAACGGAAATGTTTGTCCATCTCAATCCATCAAGCAATTTCGATCAGTATCCGTGATAAATCTGTAACATGATTCGTTTGGCTCCCCAGCTAAGTGAGAGCTTATCAGTGGTGGAGCCCACGACGGCGCCGACTGTACCCGCGCCCGTCGCCGAGCCCGCAGTCACCAACACTACCTGTGAGTATACCCATAGTCTATATTACGTTATACTAACTGTATCAGAAACGTGTAATATAACAACTACCGAACTGCCACATACCAGGCCCAAATCTAGTTTTTCTTTCAAGCTGGAACTAACCGTGCACATTCACGAAATCGTTTCGGTAGTTTTGGAAATTAGCGTGTACGGTGACATTTAAATGATTATACAACGTGTAACAAAATAAATGCAAGACTTCTTGCTTGTTGACCCAGACCTGATTGATGAACCACTTTTGTTCTGGGACTTTTGTAAGCTCATATTTATTTTTTAGTTTTATTTTACATATTGATTCGTCATTTTCGATAGAAAGTCCATATTTTTGTAGCGAATTTTAAGAACTTTTAAAATAAAAGAAAGAAATCAAGGCTGCTCAACTCCAGAACAAGTCACGATATGGTCCGCACACGCATTTGATTTGGCCCGCCAAAGTGGTCAACTGTCTTTTAAAAACCAATCTCAGGATTTCAAACCTGGTCGAAAAAAAATACAAAATCTGCCTTGAAATGACAATTTAACTTTTAAACACAGCAGTCATCAGTAATTAGCACAAAAAAGTTACCATAGTTCCTGCCTGTTGAGATATCAATAGCAGTTATTGACTCACCTACATTACATCATCATATCAGCTCGGAATCACCCGCTGCTGGGTATAGGCTTCCCCTTTCTTCCGCCACACTTCCCGGTTCTGTGCGTCGTTGATCCAGGTGTTCCCCGCGACCCTGACAATATCGTCAACCCAACGAGCTTTAGGACGGCCCTGGTTTCTTTGGCTAAACTTAGGCTACCACTCGGTCAAAGCCTTGCTCCATCGGCTATCTCCGCGTCTAGCAGTAGCCAGGTGTCCTGTCCCCAACGTCGTAGACCTTTGTCCGACGACGGATTTCGGTGTTACGCACTCGATCTAAGAGGTTTATGCCGAGCATGGCGAGCTCCATGGCCCTTTGTGCCACTCGTATTGGGTGAACAGTCTCCTTTGTGAGTGTCCATGTCTCGGCACCGTAAGTCATTATTGGCAGGACATATTGGTCAAAAAGGCGGCACTGAGGGATCTTCTTGGACCGAAAAATATGTTCCAGTTTGCCAAATGCCACCCATGCGAGTTATACCCTTCTAGAAATCTCTTTGCTGGAATGCTCCTTGTTAAAGATAGAACGTGTCTCAGATAAACATAATGATCAACCATGTCCAGACGCTCGTTTCCAACCATAACAATCATACGAACACACATTACGTACGAAGAGATATTAGGGAAAAGGCTATGATCACTATTTATATCTTAACTGGCACCAACTATGCAGGGTGAATGGGTCTGGACCCGCCATAGTAAATTCGCATATAGAGGAAGTCATTGCTAATTATTGGACCTGTATAAACAAGCTTTTTTTACTAGGTGGCTAAGGTGGCCCACTTGACTCGAAATCAGTATTTTCTACACCTTCCTCAACCGGAACTGTGCATCTATCTGTTGACGTGTCACAAGTAGCCATGTTTATGTGTAATAAAATGATGAGATTAGAATACTGTTGTGTGTACAGCGTCCCTGGACGCGCAGCTGACGGCGTCCATGAAGCAGCTGGCCGTGTCGGGCGACAGCGCGTCGCCGCACGCGCACACACAGCACAGGCCCAAGGTAAGCCGACCGATGTGTCCGACTCCCTGTATCTTCCTCCTTCCTCATACCCATTCTTTACGGGCCGGAACAAGGCGTTCTCTGCCTTCTGTCTGCTGTTCGCAAGCCATCAACCACATAGTTAGGATAAGGATACGCGATACTAACACAACAGATCTACACTCGAGATTCTTGTCTCTTTCAAAAATCTGGGCCCATTCTACCACCTCTTCAATATTATTTGTCACTGCGGTGTAGGACATAAACAGAGCTAAAAGAGATTTCTAGTTCGATCTCTTTCCCAGACTAAAGTAAGATTAAAAAATACTTCTATAGAATGCCATAGTGGGCCACCTGATGTGTGTACTAGAGCAAAAGCTATAATATCACCGTTGATGTATTCCAGACTGTCGGACAACAGAACGTGTACGCACACCACGCAGTATCGCATCACCCGCCCGTGTACGGAGCCAACGTGTATGCGCCACAGGTAAACCTTACTCACATTTTGTGCTATTCTATGACGCGATGACGTAGTGTGTGTTGCCAGTGATTACATTCTGGACCGAAACGTGGTCGCTTACAATGGAACTCATCAGAAAGCTTGAAAGTCATCCAAAAAGCAATGGTAAGGGCTATGCTCGGAGTTTTTAAAACAACTATATAATGTACCTGTGTTAAGAAACGATTAAATGAAAGAACTAAGGTTACCGACGTAGTGCCACGAATTGCCAAACTTAAGTGGCAATGGGCAGAGCACATTGCTGGTAGAACAGATGGCCGATGGGGCCGAGAAGTTTTTTAGTGGCGACCGCGAACCAGAGGACGATGTGTTGCGTCCCACTAGGTGGACCGGTGACCTGGTGAAGGTTGTGGGGATCGGCTGGATGCGAGGCACACGGGTCGGGTCAGTGTGGCGACTAGCGACACCGCGGGGAGGCCGCCGTCCAGTAGTGGACGTCTTCTGGCTGAAATGATGATGATGATGATGTTAGATTAATCAAAGAAAATGATTTATCTTAACAAAAATAACGTAACCAAGGTTTAGTGACAACATTCAGATTAAAAAGTGTCTTCATTGTAGAAACAAGTCTCTGTACAGGTATTAGGCCTTGTTGCTGGATTGAAGCTTTTTTATACTTGACAGTTCAAATATGCCAAAACTGGCCTACTTGATATAAATGCTTGGTTTCATCATAGTCAAACCAACAGTGTTCTATTATTTATTTATTTGCTCTCATGCACATTACACATCTTACAATATTACTGTCGGTTCGATGTCGGTTCGGTGTCGGGTAGATGACGCCATAAAACCAAATTTCAAGAAACCAATCTAAAACTTTATTTTGGGGCCTGAAAACCCGATTATTTTCAATTAATTGCCAAATTAGATTTTTAGTTGCTTTGAAAACAATAAATAGTTGAGTCATTGAGTTAACTAAACAGTGACGCCACAGCGTGCTATTGCCATACAAAATCTATAAGAGTACCGCATTTTGACAGCTCTTAAAAACTATGTCATTTGATTGGTGCGTCATTTTCTTCTATCTCGGCTTATCTGTGTTTTTATTTATTGTTACCAGTATTACTTTCTCACACAATGAAATACTTATTACTTACATTTTTTTTCTTCTTAAGTACGAACTCATTTCATTAATTTACCCGATAACTATTTATTGTATATCCATTTATTTATTATTATTTATATATTTATTATGTTTGAAACTGTTTTCTGTCTGTCACTAACCCCCTCAAGGTTCATTGGAAGACCAGCGTCAGACAGCATCACCTGTCTGGCATGAATGCTGAAATGGACCTTTTTGGCGCAGCCGTGGGGCACACAGCACATACCATGTATTTTTGTCCTGTTTGTAACTTTTTTTTAATTATTGTGTGTGTGCTTAATGTACTGACGTCAAATAAACATTTTTTTCTTTCTTTCTTTCTTTCTTTCATCTACCTTTTTCTGGTTCACAAGACATACGAGGAGTATGTGTTGCAATAAAGACGTGTGTGTTCCGCAGGTGAACTCTACGAACGCGTCGCTGACAGGCGCGTCGGGCATGACGGCGACAGCGTACCCCTCCAGCGTCACGCTCACACAGTACCAGCCCATGATCAACTCATACCAGGTATGTCGCTACTGAACTCTACGAACGCGTCGCTGACAGGCGCGTCGGGCATGACGGCGACAGCGTACCCCTCCAGCGTCACGCTCACACAGTACCAGCCCATGATCAACTCATACCAGGTATGTCGCTACTGAACTCTACGAACGCGTCGCTGACAGGCGCGTCGGGCATGACGGCGACAGCGTACCCCTCCAGCGTCACGCTCACACAGTACCAGCCCATGATCAACTCATACCAGGTATGTCGCTACTGAACTCTACGAACGCGTCGCTGACAGGCGCGTCGGGCATGACGGCGACAGCGTACCCCTCCAGCGTCACGCTCACACAGTACCAGCCCATGATCAACTCATACCAGGTATGTCGCTACTGAACTCTACGAACGCGTCGCTGACAGGCGCGTCGGGCATGACGGCGACAGCGTACCCCTCCAGCGTCACGCTCACACAGTACCAGCCCATGATCAACTCATACCAGGTATGTCGCTACTGAACTCTACGAACGCGTCGCTGACAGGCGCGTCGGGCATGACGGCGACAGCGTACCCCTCCAGCGTCACGCTCACACAGTACCAGCCCATGATCAACTCATACCAGGTATGTCGCTACTGAACTCTACGAACGCGTCGCTGACAGGCGCGTCGGGCATGACGGCGACAGCGTACCCCTCCAGCGTCACGCTCACACAGTACCAGCCCATGATCAACTCATACCAGGTATGTCGCTACTGAACTCTACGAACGCGTCGCTGACAGGCGCGTCGGGCATGACGGCGACAGCGTACCCCTCCAGCGTCACGCTCACACAGTACCAGCCCATGATCAACTCATACCAGGTATGTCGCTACTGAACTCTACGAACGCGTCGCTGACAGGCGCGTCGGGCATGACGGCGACAGCGTACCCCTCCAGCGTCACGCTCACACAGTACCAGCCCATGATCAACTCATACCAGGTATGTCGCTACTGAACTCTACGAACGCGTCGCTGACAGGCGCGTCGGGCATGACGGCGACAGCGTACCCCTCCAGCGTCACGCTCACACAGTACCAGCCCATGATCAACTCATACCAGGTATGTCGCTACTGAACTCTACGAACGCGTCGCTGACAGGCGCGTCGGGCATGACGGCGACAGCGTACCCCTCCAGCGTCACGCTCACACAGTACCAGCCCATGATCAACTCATACCAGGTATGTCGCTACTGAACTCTACGAACGCGTCGCTGACAGGCGCGTCGGGCATGACGGCGACAGCGTACCCCTCCAGCGTCACGCTCACACAGTACCAGCCCATGATCAACTCATACCAGGTATGTCGCTACTGAACTCTACGAACGCGTCGCTGACAGGCGCGTCGGGCATGACGGCGACAGCGTACCCCTCCAGCGTCACGCTCACACAGTACCAGCCCATGATCAACTCATACCAGGTATGTCGCTACTGAACTCTACGAACGCGTCGCTGACAGGCGCGTCGGGCATGACGGCGACAGCGTACCCCTCCAGCGTCACGCTCACACAGTACCAGCCCATGATCAACTCATACCAGGTATGTCGCTACTGAACTCTACGAACGCGTCGCTGACAGGCGCGTCGGGCATGACGGCGACAGCGTACCCCTCCAGCGTCACGCTCACACAGTACCAGCCCATGATCAACTCATACCAGGTATGTCTGAAATGAAGCTTTATGTTTTAATGTAACTAAACTATATGGGTTGTTGACGCCTTTATGTCGACTGCTCATTTCCGAGAGCGAAACTTAAAAAATACGTGGACTGAATGAATCTGCCCGCGTAGTATGACCGCTGTGGAAAAGGGTTTTGTCGACGAAGAATAGACGACAAAAAGAAATCTGTCATTTTGTCCATTATTTGTTCGAAGAAACCTGTTTCTGCGGTGATCACCGCGCTCGTTAAAAATTCAAGAAGCAAGTTTTTAACGAGCGCAGTGTCTGCGTCGCGGTAGATTTATGTATGTGAGGCTCGGCTCCTCGGCTCATAGGGCTCCTGCCGTACACAGAGTCAAACTACCCGTACGACAATATCGCCCTAAACCAAAATACAATAGTGTAGAGTTTCGCGATTTCGAATGATATCGAATGATAATCCATTTCCTGAGACCTTTTTTTTCGGGTGGGAAATCATCAGATGACTTCTCCCACACTTATGCTCCGGGGCTACGTTATCTCTTTCGAACAGTCCCACAGCCCCGGATCTCCTGTGACCTTACATTTGACACTTGCACGGGTTCAAGAAGCACGCCTTTAAAGACCCGAAAAGTAGTTTCGACCTAACATTCAACGGTGTAGTGATCGGAAGCTGGCACAACGAGGCAGTTTGAAATCCCAGATTTATAATGTAGTAGTTATAGTCGCTGAGCTGTATGTTTGTGTTGGCAGACGTCGTCGTCGGCAGGTCCGTACGGCGGCAGTGCGCTGTACACGGCGGCGCCCTACACTCCCTACCAGCCCTCCGCGCAGACCAAGCAGCAGCCGTCTAAGGACACGCAACAGGTACCTACTGACGACACTACACTTTCTAAATGTTCCCATTTCTTCTATCGTAGAACTGTTCAGTAGAACCAGTAGGAATTAACCGAATTAGAGTGAGGCCACACGATACGGAATTAATTCGAATGATAGGGTGTCAGACGGGCAGTGCGACACCGCAATAGAACGTTGTTTACTGCGGTGCGGCGAATATACACGTTCTATAGTATAGTGGTGTGGCGGCACGGTCCCCTCCCCGCCTCGCCCCGCACTCCCCGCACTCCCCGCATGCCCCGCATCGTGTCACATGGTATAGTTATTTGTATTGTTACGAGCTGGGTATGAGATAGATTAATTACTACCAATGAAACAACTTTATTAATTCACGATGCAATTAAAACTCAGTCACAAACACACTACTGTTTACTGTTCGCTTAGTTATTGCACTACTAGTTCACTTCGATTCGCTTCGTTATGTAGCCAAAATCAGACTGCCGGTCGCGAGTCTACGCTGCGTTTTTATACTGGGTCAACAGACACAAATAATATTCACGAATATTCTAGCGGCGTGACTTCGATTTGCTGTGCTTTTCTAAATATCGTCTCTGTAGAAATGTTCGTTTCTGTAGGAGTGTAGTTGTGCATCGTATATCTTAGGGTGCTTTCTGATCAGCAGTGCAAGTACGTAGGATTCGATAAGACTCGATTAGATAAATTTGACAGTTATTCTCGATAAAATGAGTTTTTGACTCCATAAAAACTCATTTTATCGAGAATAACTGTCAAATTTATCCAATCGAGTCTTATCGAATCCTACGTACTTGCACTGCTGTTATCCAATCGAGTCTTATCGAATCCTACGTACTTGCACTGCAGTTCAGTCAGTTTTTCAGTCTATCAGAAAAAGTAGTGATATTTTACAGCAAAAACACGTACTCGCGACGACGTTTCGAGCGCGACACGAAATTATTCGTTAGGGGTAGGATATGTAGCCGTCACCTCCTTCTGCGAAGCAGTCATGCTGGCGAAGGAGGTGGCGGAACAAGAGAGGGAGAGAGCCTCTCTTCCCGGCCGCCGCGGGAGACGCACCGGGCGTCGGGGGCCACGTGGTGGCTACCGGCCACCGTAGATGCGGGCCTGTGGACGGTTAGCTATGGGCTAGCTAGCCGTCCGTCCGTCTAGTGACGACAGGCCGTGTCGACGGCGCGTTCGTGTTCCGCGCGCGCCTCAAAGAGATGTCAGCAGAAGAGAGGGGCCCGCAAGGGCCGAAGCCTGCCGGGGTTGCGGGACTGTTCGAAAGAGATACCGCGGCCCCGGAACGTAAAGGGCGAGGAAGGAACATGGATGGGTTTTAGTCAGTAAGAGTCTGACACTCCCTCCCGCTCCGCCCAGAGTGGGAGAAGTCATTTGATGATTTCCCATCCTAAAAAAAAAAAAAAGGGGTAAGATATGTCGCGCGGTCTCTTGTCTCGCGTCTGTGTCTCTTTCGCAAACTGATGCTTAAACATTGCCTAAAGATGAACGCACACTTATCGCCGAAAAAATCGAATTTGAGAAAAACTTGTATGAAATCCTATAAAACCTTGAACACTTGTCCGCTTCGATTCGGACGAATAGATGACGTTATACGAATAAGAAAAGAAAAAAAAATTGCGCGGATAAGTGTGTGTCCACCTTAAAGGGGAGTAACGGTCGGTCTCCTGTCTGTGTCACACCTGTGCACCTGTAGTACGTGCACTGTGTACACGTCCGCGCCAACATCGCGCCACCCGCTGATTCATTATTATATAGGGTGACTGGTAATTAGTGTACGATACTTAAATACGTGATTGTGCTCATGATAACAAACAACTTTTACTACAGGACCAAACCAGAAATCGCGAAAATAAATCAGCTGTTCAGTACATTCAACTGGTCAACAACAATCACGCTATATTCTTTATTCCATTACAGCCGCTTACGAACGTACACCATATTGCTACCGTCGCATCAGAATAGGAAGTACTATGGGCTTCCTAATGCTTTTGCGACGTTTACTTTACCTTTTACCATACATATACACTGTGTTTCCGGACGATATACATAAACTTCGACCGATCATTGTACTCATCATTATGAACAACTTTTACTATGGGACCAAACCCTGAATCGCGAACAATGAAGCAGCTGTTCCATACGTTTTGTCAAGTTAATGCGAATATAATTGTAGGGAACAGTAGACTTTTTTGATGTAATGAAATAAAAATGTGCATTGTATGTATTTACGTTTTGTTACAGCAGCAGTACGACAGTTCGGTGGCGTCCAGCAATAGTCTGACAAGCACCACAACGCAAGCACAGACCTCCAGCGCCAAGGTCGCCACCACCACAGGTACCCCACATCCCACAGCGGTACTGCCGGACCCAGACCAATCCTTGACCGCAGTAATAGCCTTAGGAAGTTCAGTTCAACAATAGTGTACCATAGCACCTATTTAGTTGGGATCCAGTTGTTTTGTAGGGTACCGTACCCAAACGGTAAAATGGGTAAAAATGGAACTTACACTTAGTCGGCTTTTTCACAAGTGAAGCCCAACAAAAGCTTTTACTTTTGACATTTGAATGTCTTCGAGCATGCGCTCAAAGACATTCAAATGTCACAGTTGTTTTGATCATTTAAACATAATAATGGACCTGATATCTTGTATGGTCAGAGATATACACCCAGTAATGTAGACAGTTGTCTGCGGGCCCTTACTAATTAGACATTCAGAAATTGAGTGAGACTTGACAGTTTCACTAGGAAAACATTGAAGAGGTATGCAAGCTGCTGTTGTACCTAACCCGGAATTTCAGTGTTTGAGCGGATGCAGGCAATAATGAGCGTTAAGTAGATAAACGGAAAGGTGATTTTGCGGTACACTAAATCTGCGATTTTATTAACCTTAGTACGAAAGAATTTATTATTTACTTTTAACACTAATGCAATTTAACTAAAAAACAAACCGGCAGAGAAATTAAAGAGAGTAAGACTAAAGGCCATTGCCCAAACCCAGTATCGCTCTAAAATAAAACATTATAGCAACAAAAATAAAGTCATAAATTATGAAATCTTTTTTTAACTTTTCTTACTTATCTTGATCGAAATCGTATGTGGGGTTAATATGTTGTGTCTTATTAGTTACTAATTCGATTTTATTGCATTATTTTCAAAATGGCTTTCTTAAAGTGCAAGCAGTGTTGACACCTTGAGAAACTTCCCCGTAATCGGTTTTAACTGATATGTAGAGGCACACGTTGTTTTAAAAATATTTCAAATATCTATTAGATATTCCCGCGTGATTCATATTTTTATTTGTAATTAATATAATCAAAAAATATTTCTTTCCTAATCAACAATCTTTCATTAGTTTACAAATCAGTAATGGTCAGGGTGATTTAGATTAACTGTTGGTAACACTACCACGGGCAAATAAAAGGTGAACTGTCATCAAAAGTGTCACTGTCAAGTCAAACAGCATTATGTCGTAGGGATGGGCAAGTGAAAAAAATATATCGATATTTATCGTATCGATATTCTTAATCAGTATCGATAATTATCGAGCGAAAAATATCGAATATTGTCAGGTTTCGTATGATTATTCATACATATTCCCAAAGCATTCAAACTTCGTAGAAAAGAATAAAAGAAAAAGGTATTTTTATTGATGCTTGAGCCTAAATAATAAAATACAATTTAATCAAAAAAGTAGTCATCAGATATCGACACGAAACCAAAAATTAATAACGAAAAAAATCGGATTTGATACGAATTCGATACTCTAAAATAAATATCGAGTATGGATAGATCGCGATTTAAAAATATCGACCATATGTAGTGATAATTGGATGGAAAAACATCGATATTTCGATATTTTTTTGCACATGCCTATTGTGTATAAGTTGTTGAGTTTGTTGTGATATCAAATAATTTATTATTACGTCGAGTACGTGTCCAGTAGAGTCTTCGGATTCCTGTACGAACAAGATATCTTTCTGAATACTATTGTACTGTTTCTGTGCTACTGGTGTGGATTGTGTAGAACGTTTTTTTGAGTTTGCTTACGTTGTTGGACTAATGCCTATAGAAGTGTGAGAAGACAGACTCAGCATGATCAAGATAGGCAACCGCAGTTTGTTAGTGAAGAAGCCATTGCAACACAAGAGAACATGGATGTTGCTACATCAAGTCATGGAGTGGAAAGTGCATCAGAAACTTCTGTGCCTTCAAGGGATCATTCCAGAAGGTTTATTTGGAAGCAGTAAAGTGTACTATGCATACATTTTAGTTAATAGGGCTATAATTAACTCAGTAGCTGATATTGCTGATGCTGGTTACTATTGCAATTGTTTGGTGGGTAATCGAACCGTGGGATGCTGCGCACACGTAATTACCATTTTGTGGTATCTTGGTTGGGCTCGATATCGATCATTTTGAGCCGACGGCTCCGTTTTTAGACAACATATTTTATGAATATGATGATCATATGAACCAATAAAAATATTTTATTCCTGTATTCAAGCATTATTATTTTCTATTCCCTATACTTACTTATAAACCCCTACATTTAAATGTAGGGGTTTATAAGACGGATGTTTTTCTACATCGTTCTCACATAATTATGTATAATCTCAACATGAAAGATGTAACCAAGTTTTTGTAACAACATTTTTGATTGAAAAAAGTGTCCATGGAGTTTCTTGCCCGTTCTTCTCCATAGTGATCTACGCTAGGGAATGGGCAACTAACTACAGTACTTTCTCAAGTTATTATGCCTTGTGTCTGTTACTGTAGCTTTGATTTTTCTTTGTATTTTTGACATTCAAGGTCTAGTTGAAATAAATGATTTGAGTTTGAGTTTAGCTAATATTAGTTACTTAGGATTATTCACTGGTTTGATGGAACTATTTTCTGTTGTCTTATGAGAAATCAAATCATATTGTTGTAAGGACTGTTTCTTTGGTAGAAGGTTAGCTACAAAACTAACCTCAAAACTTGAACAGAAAATCAAAGAACAATAAAAACCCCACAAAATAAATAGTTCATTTTTATTTCCTTAGAAAATATGACATCTCCCCTCTTTTATGTCCAATTTATACTATCATACAACTTATTTTCATGCGCAACGGCGGTCCATAGAAGGATGGGCAATCTCTTTTAAGACTAGCTAATAAGCGCGTGCGCGAGACGACCAACAACGGAAGAATGTCTCGACAGCCGCCGAGCTTGTGTACCCTTACGTCACATGTAGTACGCGCTACAACATTCACAACCGGAGCGGACTGTGTAGTGCGTCACTACACCATCACCAGTGACTGATAATAAAGTTTGTTCTCTTGTCGCTCCAGCAGTAGCGACGCACGGCACGGGATACGCGGGCACGGCGCTGTACGGCGCGGGCGCTACGCCGGCCTACGCGCCCTACGACGAGCAGCTCATGCGCTCCACGCTGCCGCATCACATGGTGAGTACCCACACACTACGCGCCCTACGACGAGCAGCTCATGCGCTCCACGCTGCCGCATCACATGGTGAGTACCCACACACTACGCGCCCTACGACGAGCAGCTCATGCGCTCCACGCTGCCGCATCACATGGTGAGTACCCACACACTACGCGCCCTACGACGAGCAGCTCATGCGCTCCACGCTGCCGCATCACATGGTGAGTACCCACACACTACGCGCCCTACGACGAGCAGCTCATGCGCTCCACGCTGCCGCATCACATGGTGAGTACCCACACACTACGCGCCCTACGACGAGCAGCTCATGCGCTCCACGCTGCCGCATCACATGGTGAGTACCCACACACTACGCGCCCTACGACGAGCAGCTCATGCGCTCCACGCTGCCGCATCACATGGTGAGTACCCACACACTACGCGCCCTACGACGAGCAGCTCATGCGCTCCACGCTGCCGCATCACATGGTGAGTACCCACACACTACGCGCCCTACGACGAGCAGCTCATGCGCTCCACGCTGCCGCATCACATGGTGAGTACCCACACACTACGCGCCCTACGACGAGCAGCTCATGCGCTCCACGCTGCCGCATCACATGGTGAGTACCCACACACTACGCGCCCTACGACGAGCAGCTCATGCGCTCCACGCTGCCGCATCACATGGTGAGTACCCACACACTACGCGCCCTACGACGAGCAGCTCATGCGCTCCACGCTGCCGCATCACATGGTGAGTACCCACACACTACGCGCCCTACGACGAGCAGCTCATGCGCTCCACGCTGCCGCATCACATGGTGAGTACCCACACACTACGCGCCCTACGACGAGCAGCTCATGCGCTCCACGCTGCCGCATCACATGGTGAGTACCCACACACTACGCGCCCTACGACGAGCAGCTCATGCGCTCCACGCTGCCGCATCACATGGTGAGTACCCACACACTACGCGCCCTACGACGAGCAGCTCATGCGCTCCACGCTGCCGCATCACATGGTGAGTACCCACACACTACGCGCCCTACGACGAGCAGCTCATGCGCTCCACGCTGCCGCATCACATGGTGAGTACCCACACACTACGCGCCCTACGACGAGCAGCTCATGCGCTCCACGCTGCCGCATCACATGGTGAGTACCCACACACTACGCGCCCTACGACGAGCAGCTCATGCGCTCCACGCTGCCGCATCACATGGTGAGTACCCACACACTACGCGCCCTACGACGAGCAGCTCATGCGCTCCACGCTGCCGCATCACATGGTGAGTACCCACACACTACGCGCCCTACGACGAGCAGCTCATGCGCTCCACGCTGCCGCATCACATGGTGAGTACCCACACACTACGCGCCCTACGACGAGCAGCTCATGCGCTCCACGCTGCCGCATCACATGGTGAGTACCCACACACTACGCGCCCTACGACGAGCAGCTCATGCGCTCCACGCTGCCGCATCACATGGTGAGTACCCACACACTACGCGCCCTACGACGAGCAGCTCATGCGCTCCACGCTGCCGCATCACATGGTGAGTACCCACACACTACGCGCCCTACGACGAGCAGCTCATGCGCTCCACGCTGCCGCATCACATGGTGAGTACCCACACACTACGCGCCCTACGACGAGCAGCTCATGCGCTCCACGCTGCCGCATCACATGGTGAGTACCCACACACTACGCGCCCTACGACGAGCAGCTCATGCGCTCCACGCTGCCGCATCACATGGTGAGTACCCACACACTACGCGCCCTACGACGAGCAGCTCATGCGCTCCACGCTGCCGCATCACATGGTGAGTACCCACACACTACGCGCCCTACGACGAGCAGCTCATGCGCTCCACGCTGCCGCATCACATGGTGAGTACCCACACACTACGCGCCCTACGACGAGCAGCTCATGCGCTCCACGCTGCCGCATCACATGGTGAGTACCCACACACTACGCGCCCTACGACGAGCAGCTCATGCGCTCCACGCTGCCGCATCACATGGTGAGTACCCACACACTACGCGCCCTACGACGAGCAGCTCATGCGCTCCACGCTGCCGCATCACATGGTGAGTACCCACACACTACGCGCCCTACGACGAGACGTAGACGTAGATCTCCCCCTAGCATGGATATAGCCACAGAGCCTCGTCACCTTCATCATAAGCATTGGTCCACATCAAAGAAGCCTACAAGCTTGGCTTCACAATATGCGTGGAGTTGCGAACACCATTTTTTTTTGTTTTATGGGAAATCATCTTATGACTCCTCCCGCTCTGGGCGGAGTGTGCCGGAGGTGTTCCGGGGCCGCGGTATCTCTTTGAACAGTCCCGCAACCTCGGCAGGCTTCCCCTTCACTATGCTGACATCACTTTGAGGCGCGCGTGGAACAGTCTGGTCTGGTCGACACGGCCTGTCGTGATGTCGTGATAGTCAGTAGCGCACAGCTCACGTCCACACGGTGCGCCTACGTGCACGCCCGGTGCGTCTGTCGCGGGAGTTGAGAACGCCAGCCGGTTATACAATACAAATCATTATGCATATTATATTCCGGAGCTTTTACTGCTACCTTTAGGTTATTCTATACCTAACCCTTGGGGATTAAAGGCGTGATGTTATGGATCAGAAGTTTTAGAAATTACCTAACCCCTGCGTCCGTAGTTGGATATATACAAAATTCTCATAATATAAGTATTGTATAAGCTGCGTGATGTGTTGCAGGGAGGATACTACGAAGTGGGTTACGGCGGACGGGACGCGACGTTCGGGCTGAGTGCCGGAGAGAGGTTCGGCAGGACCGATGCCGCCTCGCCGCAACAGGTAACCATTACCTATACCATTTATGTACATACTACTGACAACATACGAAAATAATACCTAATAATTGACTACATAGGGACTAAATTTATATTGTCACTTACGGGATAGTTTCTGTGATTGTTCATTCTTTTGAGTTCCCGATATTTTGACGCTGATGCAAGGCGTCATGATCGCGGCTTGACAATAAGCAATGGGGATGGCAACTGTGGAACTAATGGCGCTAGCATAGTTTGTTCCAAGCATCGTCATTGGTAGAAAATCTGGTAATGTCATTTTATATTTCAAAATGGCTTGACCTCATTGGTCAGATTGGGAACAAGCTATGCTAGCGCCATCTGATTTCAGCTTTCACCGGCCAACCCCATTATGGAAGAAATATCGTAAGTGACAATATAATTTAAGTTTTAAACTGTAAAGTAGGTACTGCTTATAATGTTCATGGACTGCATTCTTTTTCGTATCAGAAAAGTGTACTCATGTTTAAGTATAAACTGATGTTATTTCTGACATCCTATTAAAAGCATAAAAATTAGATTACCTCAACAGTCTTACAAACTGGTAAGGCCGTGTTGCCCCTATGCCGTGACGATTAATTTATCGTTGGTTTTTAGTTGACAAAAGTCGTGGACGACAGAAATCGCGGCATCCTGTATGTGAACACTACCGCGACACTTAAAACTAAACGATTGTCTGTCGTCACAACAAAGTGGGAACGTGGCCTGAGATATAAGTGTTGTAAAGCAGATCTCATAACGTGTGTGTGTGTGTGTGTGTGTATGTCAGGTCCCGGCCGCGGCGCTCCCGCCGGGCTACGCGTACTTCGCGTACCAGCCGCCGCCCACCACCTACCAGTACGGCGTCTACCCCACCGTGAGTACACAGCGCCATCTAGTGACACACTAAGCAATGCTTGTGTCGTGCTCACCAGACAGTTGATATGCTACATGTACTTTTTGTTTGTAAATACATATTTATTATACATACAAACATCCACCCCAAACCAAATGATATTGAATGATATGATATGATTTGATTTCACTCGAAATCAAATGTCCATGCTCACCACACAAACATTTGCTCCTGCCGGGATTTGAACCCAGGACCTTTAGAACGTAAGGCAGCCTCAGTACCGCTGCGCCATTCGGGTCGTCAAAGCATAAAGCTAAGTTCACATGACGGGATATGTACTATGTACGCGGAGCGCGGTCATGTACACGATAATCTTTGATCTTGTATCGCGCGGTCATATCAACTTAGTCTAATACAGCCCATTCGGGTCATAATACAGACCTTATAGCCACAGCTTAGTAACTAGTCTGACCAAAAACAAAGGACAATGTCCAGAATCGCCCTGTGCAACTGAAGGATCGGACATGCACGATAATTCATTGCCTGTTGTATCATATTTTTTGCAAATACTTTTGTAGCACGGACTAGCTTTTTGTTGAAATGAACATTATAAAGTATTTAACGTGAAAACATCCGCCATCTTTGTCAAACGTCATGTCGTTGTCGTATCGAAAAAGATTAGGGATGCCCAATCGATTGTAATAATCAATCGATTGAATTTTAACTGACTTGCGAATGAATGTTTCATTTTTTATAATCTGAATTCTGATTCTGATTCATAAAGTATACTTATTAGGTTTTTTAAATGAAAGTATTCAGGAAATAATAGTAAATGGAATAATAGTGATTGTATGTTTATATTGTAGCTTCCATTTGCACTTTATTCGAAATAAATAAACATTATTATTTCTAACAAAGTGCAAATAGAAGCTACAATAAAAACATATAATCACTATTCCATTTATTATTATTTCCTGAATACTTTCATTTAAAAAAACCTAATAAGTATACTTTATGAATCAGAATCAGAATTCAGATTATAAAAAATGAAACATTCATTCGCAAGTCAGTTAAAATTCAATCGATTGATTATTAAAATCGATTGGGCATCCCTAATCTTTTTCGATACGACAACGACATGACGTTTGACAAAGATGGCGGATGTTTTCACGTTAAATACTTTCGCGCTGATTCTATTTTAACACATACAAAACGTAATGTTAAATAGATTTTAGAATTAAAAGTTGCATTTACACACACGGCTGTTGTTTTTGTTTCTGAAAAATCACTCTGAGCTATGAAAAACTAAACGTAGTAGTCGTGGTTATGGTTAGATTATAACCTCAAAATCTGATAGTTTTTCTTAAATATATCTGTTCTGAAGCTAGTCCGCTACAAAAATAAGATCTTACAGGAGTTAACCAATGATCAACAACACAACACATAATTTTCCGATGCTCTTGGTTCCAGGGCGAACAATGTATGGGCGCTGAGCAATGTCCTTTTAATTTAAAGTGAAATGATGCGTTATTACTTTATTAGTATAAATGCTAATAGTGCAAGTAAATATTATGAGGGGGACGATTATGAATTTATGAAAAATAATAATAGTACAAATTATTTTATGGAAAACAAGACAATAGCGGCCAGATCTTAGAATTGATTATTTCACGATATGGTAGGTTATGTGAGGTTCCACTTTATGAAATGGTCGGCCACATCATGATGTGATCGATTCTAAGATCTGGCCACATAACTTGATAGTATGTCCCATGAAAATCAAAATATTTTATTTCACATAGGCCTAGATGGGCACTTATAAAACATAAAAAAGGTGCATGGTTCGCGTTGGTCGATTCCATGGAGAAGAACCGACAAGAAACTCCATGAAACTCCATCATCACCCAACCATGTTGGGGATGGCTTAAAACCAACTGGTTACAGTTGTATCACCAGTATACTACATGGAGTGACTGACTATATCCTCTACAAGCCACTTACTGGGAACTTGGGACTTGCTCGAATGAAATATTTAGCTTTCCAGCTTTAAGAAACCGATTTATAATGATTTCTTGCATTTTATCATTGCAATAAAAATAATCAGGAATTGTTTTTCGTAATTACAGTATGGCGGAGGCTCAAACGTAGGCGGTGTTGGTGGTGTGGGCGGCGTGGGCGGCGTGGGAGGCGTGGGGGGCGTGGGCGGCGTGGGGGGACAGGGCAAGGTGTCCAGCTACACGCAACAGCAGCCCTACGACGCACAAGACTCCTACAAACCTGGTACGTCATCCAACATTGTTTTATACCCGGCGAAACCAAAAGAAACGGTTATGATTTTAGCAGTCTTATGTATGTGCGCTTGTACTAGTTCTTACTACCGGGATAAAAAGTATCCTATGTGTTAATCCAGGTTATAAACTATCTGTGTGCAAAATTTCATTCAAATAAGTTAAGTAGTTTTTGTGTGAGAGTAAAAGACATCCATACCATGGGGTCTCAACTAGAACAAATTATAAATAGTCTTGAAAAAAGACAATAGATGGCAGCATAGGTAGCAGTAATGAAATTAACAATCACTAAAATGCGTTATACGGTAGATTTTGGAAGAAATAAGATTAGCAAAAATCAAAAGTTCCTTGTTTAACGCTAATCTATCTATTTACTCTCATAAATCACGTTATTTCAACAAAATAGATAACGAAAGCCTTTTACTTAATTCGTACCCTTATATTGATAAAGTTGTCAAAAGTCAGCCATCTGTGAATCATTTTCGTTAGAGCTGTTTGCAATAGATGGCGTTTTACTCAATTTATCACATTCAATATTACCACAAACGTAACTGATTTACGTTTAGTTGTTTCATTTTAATTAAATTTAAACTTTAAAACAAAATAAATGGATTCTGTTTATAGAAATATAAAAAATCTTTTAACATTTCCAAGGTAAATAATAACATATTTTTCTCATTTTATTAAACTCGGAACTACCTACATAACACGAAACGTCCTACCCGTAGGTAGTTACTCTGCCTGTCAATGTCAATTCTTGACTCTCCATCTCATCCGACATCACGAGCGAAAGGGATAGACGCTGTGATGAGCAGTAAGGAGCTAGTGCGCGTACACACACATAGTCACATACGCACTCCTGACCACAGAACATATATTATACTCTAGCCTCCTGACCCTGAATGAGGCATACATGTGCGACTTCATTGAATTGACAGCGCGGGCGGCCGTGTGATTCATGTTTGAATGACAACATGAACTCAAACAAATAGGTGTTAGACTGGAACTGAGGCTTAGGATTATTACTGTGTGAAACGTAATAAATATGCACCCAATTTACGTAGTTGTTATTATGAATGGTCAAGCTCCTACATAATACTTACCTGCGACTTTGCCCACGTGACAATCTGTTCTCTTGCTAAAGCGTGAACATTATTATACGTTGAATAATGTAGGTAGATATTGTTATTATCAACAAATAATGTCATTGATTAGATTTTTTTCTTTGATGTGACTGTGAGGCTGGTTGTTGGTTCATCAAATAAAAAAATGTGTTATTTTGTAAATTGTTTATTGGCTGTTTATTTACAATAGCGGTCAATAGATAGTACAATAAGCATTGACAATAATCTCTTAGTATACAGTTATCAACAATACATTGTGTAACCACAGGGACTAGGCGGAGGACTTGCCCACAATATTTGCTTCACGTAGGTTCTTGGCGATATTTATTTAAGTATTTATTAAAACTTTATGTACAAAAACGGACTGCGGCGGATGCCTTGGGCATTTTCTACATTTGCAGTACGTATTGATATATCCGCAAAGCACCTAAAAAAAGAAAGGTAGGTATATGCCGGACGATAATAACTCCGATTAAGTACTTATAAAATACCTAAAACTTGAGAGATTATAAATTGTGATGATCGGAAAGAAGATACATTTTTTATTAAAACATTGGTATGAAAATAAGTAAAAATATTGCTGGACATTACACGCAGCGCCATCTAGTGCCACACTAAGCCACGAGGCTTGTGTCGTGGTCATCAGGTAGTTGATATACTACATAGATACTTTTTGTTTGTAAATACATACTTATCGTACATATTAACATCCATGACTCGGAAACAAAATAATGTACATGCTCATCACACAAACATTTGCTCCTACCGGGATTCGAACCCTGGGACTATAAGAACGTAAGGCAGTCTCATTACCGCTATGGCATTTGTATTGTCATTTAATTAGGTTTACACGAAAAAAAACTTTCGATTCAGAAAAAGTCATTGTTGCAGGAATATTTTCTTTATTTGCACTTAAAAATCTACCTTTTACTCTGCACCTCTTTTTGCGAGCAACTTGGCTATAGGCTGGTCTTTTCGCCCATACGTGTATCCTTATTTGCCTCTGTAACACAAAAGGTTATTCTGTAAGAAATCAAATCTATCCAAAACATACTACAATGCCGTAGCAAAATGACTTACTACTATTTAATTTAGTAGTACTCGTAGTCGCTTCCGACACTCGCCAGGCCGAGCTTGTGAGTGTCGAAAGCGAGTCTATCGCAAATATTGCCAAAACTTTTTTATTCGTTCATAATAGAAAACGCTGACTTAGAAATGATCACTATCACTGCATTTTATAAAACAAAGTCTCCGCCGCATTTGTCTTTCTGTCTGTCTGTCCGTGGCAAACTCAAAAACTGAGGCACGGATTTTCATGCGGTTTTTACCAAATAGACAGAATGATTCATGAGGAAGGTGTTTACACACACACAATCAATATTTCGTGGTCAAGTCGTCAATAGTATCAATTTCCGGGAGCTTTCATGGCGTACACAGGCTAACCCTTGTTAGATTTAACAAAATTATGTGATAAAGACTTATAAAAAGCTAAAGAAAAGTCCGTAATAACATAATAAGTATATCTATAATAACACCATAGAGTTTACCATAGGAGATATAATAAGTATATCTTCTATGGTAAACTCTATGTAACCATTTTTATCTTTCAAAATTAAAAAATATGACCTACTTTGCCAAGCCGTTTTCCTCTATTCAGTATTAATCCTTATCCAAATAAGTATGTGCATTATCTTGATAATTGAATTTATATTAAAAGTCACTATACTATAATTTTCATCATGTTATTGCGTCAAAAGTAAGTAGGTAGTTATTATTAACTAACTGCTTTAAATTTTATCAAAACATGCTTCAACAAACTTTTGTCCTACACAAAAGTTTTAACGCACATTTTGTTAAACCTACAGGAGCTTTAGTTGGCCCGGCTACAGCATTGTACACAAACAAAAGGAAGCCATTTTTCTAAATAAAGATGTAGGCAGTCGGTACTTTATAATTCTAAAATGCGCGTGAAACTTTAGAATAGGAATGACGACAGTATCAAAAAAATACAAATCTATGTAGTCCGTCAGTTAAAGTATTTAACACGTTGAACGCCGCTTTAATTTTTCAGTCTTTCTGTTTGGGCCGTGGGGGACACCGTATGGTCGACATACAATAGTTCCGTTGGGGCCGCGGGGGACAACATATGACCGCGAGTCAGAGGCGATTTTAAGCGTCTCTATTGGGCCGTCGGGCACAGATATGAAGCTAATATGTATTTGACGTGACCCCCACGGCCCTGCAGACAAATAGATTGCATTTGGTTTTTAGTAAAAAATATGACTTAGAAAAATATGACAAATCATTTCGGGACACGACTTGTTTGAAAGTTCTAAAGGAAAAAGTGTGTATGATAATGTGTTATTTTCTATTTTTCCATAAAATTACTATTTAAAATGTGTTGTAAAGTACTGTATACTGTTACTTTTTACTGAAGTAGTTAAAATCTGGTTAAAGTGGTACTACATAGCTATGTAGTACCAAATTAAACCCTAACAGCTGTTAGGGTTTAATTTTTCGGGGATAGTTTGATGAATATTAAACTACATGTTTGTAAATCAGAAATATAATAATTATTTATTACAGTTTTTAATTGAAACAAAATTAAATCAGACTTATTGAGATCAATATCAACGTTACTACACCTATTATTTAATGAATTTTAAGGAAACAATCAAAACAAAGAAATGGTTTGTTAGGGCAGGTTTCACAAAAAGTTACAACTTTTTTCGTCTTGTTTTTTCGTCTTGTTTGTTCGTGCAGGACATGAGCGGGGATGACCGACACCCCGACCCCCGCGGCCCCCGCCAACGAACAACGCGATTTATTTCCGCGTGGGCCATGGGGGGCCACTGTTGAGTGATAGTAGTATTTTGGTAAAATAAAGTCACTAATTACTTTTCTTCGATTTATTTCATGAGATTTGGCACATTTTCTAGCCCCTAAAGCAATAAAAACATAAACGTAAAATTTAACAATCGGGCATTTTTGACCTGGCTCCTTTTACTAAATAATTGAGGCCCATATGTTGTCCCCCACGGCGTTTAACGTGTTAAAAATAATGGACACATATTTATTTTTTTGTAAATCATAGAATATTCACAAAGATAAAACGCATCGAAACTCGGGAGTAGGAGCTCGTGACGTCAGAACTAGCTAAAATTATACCTAGGCGTGACGTATTGAGAATTTTAAAAGCGTCGTATTTTCTTCAATTTTGATTTATGTACCAAAAGAAAAATACGGGTCAAATAAAACGCATCGAAACTCGGGAGTGGGAGCTCGTGACGTCAGCACTAGCTAATAATTATACCTAGGCGTGACGTATTGAGAATTTTAAAAGCGTCGTATCTTCGTCAATTTTGATTTATGTACCAAAAGAAAAATACGGGTCAAATATTTTTAATTATCTACCTGACGGACTATTTTTTTTTTCGTCTAACCTATTGTTGATAAAAGTCACGTCATATGCCCTCATGAATTTTACAAAGTAAAATAAAAGATTCCACTTACCCATAATTAATTTCTTGAATTGCTGAAGATCACTTCACTGACGCAACAAGTCCAAATTCAAACGCCGCCCGTAAATCAATATCAAATCGGAATCCAAAGTCCAAAGACAGGGTCAGTAAAATTAGACATAAATTCTAAATTCAACACGAACTATCAATAAAGAAATATCGGATTCCATATTCAAGCCATACTCGTACCTACGATAGCAAACAAAACCAGTTACATGCACAGCACGCACGGGTGCCGAAACCAAGCATGTGTGCACCCGCACACTGCGCACACACACGCGCTGCGTGCCTCCCGTCTTCTCCACTGACCGGGGAGGCAACTTGCAGCGAATGAGCGAAATGCAATGCGATTTACAACTAAACCGGGCGCGCGAAATTTTCTATGCAGACCTTTGGTAGTCTGGATATCATGAAAAATCTATTGAATGTATCTGTTCAAACTAAAGTTATTTGAAATTTTTAATAACTCATCTATCCCTGTATGGTTTCGCTTTTTTTCGTTTTCGTATTAAATACGTTACTTATTTACGCCCAAAGATGATACGCTCATAACTTCCAAACCAATATCTTTTTTCCAATTCTGCTTCCATACAGGGCTAATAATGTCAAGAATAGAACATTCTAATAAGATGTAGCTAAATATATATTATTAAGTAAATTTAAACAATTAAGTATCCTGTTACGTTTGTGTAGGTTGTCATAGCCAATTGAAACAGTAGTTAGTAGCATAATAATAATGCATATACGATAATTCAAAGCAAAAACACTCACCGATTTAAACTGAAATTTAATTAACTTACTTTACGAAATTTGGTTATGCATTTCTCTACTATGCTGTAAAATAATCAAACTAATACGTAAAAAACATTATTTGACATGAATCTTCCAAACGGGTCAAAACGATTGACAAATAGAAAAATAAACCATATTAGCAATATTTCATTAGTCAGTCGATATTTTCGATTTTTGTAACTACAATATGTCTTGTAGTCGCGAACGATATTTTCATCAATATACAACCAAGCACTGACCTGCAAATTCCAAAAAACGTAAGGAAACTTTGAATGTCGCGGGCCCCCTGGCGCTTTCACCTTAATTAATCTAATCCCATTGAATGACTTTTTCATGAATAAGATATTCAATGGGATTGTATTGACGATTTAATTACTGATAATTCTGTGAATAGATACGTGTTACGGATTTACTTCAACGAATCATAATTATTTTGTTTAACATACAGGCTCAGACCAAATAAAAAGGTAAAGCCGCGAGACGTAATTTGACGGGCCTCACTTTGCTGTTCGCAGAGTTTCAACATTCCCTTTTTATTTACATATATGTCTTACAGTCTCGAGCGATATTTTCATCAACATACAAACTAGCACTGGCCTGCAAATTGCAAAAAAACGTAAAAAAAATTGATATATCGCGGGCTACCCTGGAGCATCCACCTTAAGTATTGAAATACTCAAAAACACATGAAGAGGCATTCGCTACAGCGTGAATATTGCTAACTCACTCAAACAAAGGAAAATGTTTCGCCGACATTTTTTGTTGTATTGTTATTATCTACTCGTTCTTGAACGCACGGCGATGGTAAGAATCTATATAAAACAGCGCCATCTAGTTCATGCAATGCCACTTAGTATCGAAACAACCCAGTATCGAGGTGAACTCCTAGATGGCGTTGTAAAACTCCAATCTGTGGCAATTAGTGATACGCTGGTGCTGTCATCTGTTGTAAAAATAGAGGAAGGGATATAACCGGAGCAATAACCTGACTTAGGGAGGTGTCATTTCTTTGTATGGGATTGGGTATCTGTACGAAGTATTATAATATCTGTGTCCATACATACTCACCAACATTCGCATTTATAAAATTAGTAGGATTTACGTATCTATGTTCCACCGTAACAATCAAAATAGGATGAATATTTTAGGCGCTACGGAGAAACATGCATACAAAGACTGAAAATTATTACCCCTGCTTTTGGATTCACCATAGTCAAGTATTAAACGCAACTTTGACAGCAAACTGTGAAAACCTGCGAGCCAATATGTTGCATCGGACAGACAGCACCCTGCATTTCTTTTCGATATTCATACTGTCCTTATGGTACACGGTACCCAGTGGCTAGAGTGAAATTCGGAACCAATGTGTATTTGAGCCCATGCACCACCACGTAGGACTCACTAATTTTGAAGAGCCTTCGTTAGGCACCAATCGACGGGCTCAGCAACATGAAATCGTCTGCGTAGCTGACCCGGAGATTTACTCCTTATCATGGGTCTCTCTGCACGCACTTCCTTCGTAGTAAAGTGAAGTGCCTCCCTCAGCAGAGGACATGGGTCTCTCTGCACGCACTTCCTTCATAGTAAAGTGAAGTGCCTCCCTCAGCAGAGGACATGGGTCTCTCTGCACGCACTTCCTACATAGTAAAGTGAAGTGCCTCCCTCAGCAGAGGACATGGGTCTCTCTGCACGCACTTCCTTCATAGTAAAGTGAAGTGCCTCCCTCAGCAGAGGACATGGGTCTCTCTGCACGCACTTCCTTCATAGTAAAGTGAAGTGCCTCCCTCAGCAGAGGACATGGGTCTCTCTGCACGCACTTCCTTCATAGTAAAGTGAAGTGCCTCCCTCAGCAGAGGACATGGGTCTCTCTGCACGCACTTCCTTCATAGTAAAGTGAAGTGCCTCCCTCAGCAGAGGACATGGGTCTCTCTGCACGCACTTCCTTCATAGTAAAGTGAAGTGCCTCCCTCAGCAGAGGACATGGGTCTCTCTGCACGCACTTCCTTCATAGTAAAGTGAAGTGCCTCCCTCAGCAGAGGACATGGGTCTCTCTGCACGCACTTCCTTCATAGTAAAGTGAAGTGCCTCCCTCAGCAGAGGACATGGGTCTCTCTGCACGCACTTCCTTCATAGTAAAGTGAAGTGCCTCCCTCAGCAGAGGACATGGGTCTCTCTGCACGCACTTCCTTCATAGTAAAGTGAAGTGCCTCCCTCAGCAGAGGACATGGGTCTCTCTGCACGCACTTCCTTCATAGTAAAGTGAAGTGCCTCCCTCAGCAGAGGACATGGGTCTCTCTGCACGCACTTCCTTCATAGTAAAGTGAAGTGCCTCCCTCAGCAGAGGACATGGGTCTCTCTGCACGCACTTCCTTCATAGTAAAGTGAAGTGCCTCCCTCAGCAGAGGACATGGGTCTCTCTGCACGCACTTCCTTCATAGTAAAGTGAAGTGCCTCCCTCAGCAGAGGACATGGGTCTCTCTGCACGCACTTCCTTCATAGTAAAGTGAAGTGCCTCCCTCAGCAGAGGACATGGGTCTCTCTGCACGCACTTCCTTCATAGTAAAGTGAAGTGCCTCCCTCAGCAGAGGACATGGGTCTCTCTGCACGCACTTCCTTCATAGTAAAGTGAAGTGCCTCCCTCAGCAGAGGACATTCGGGAACATAGCGGCGACCTCACCAGCCTCGTGCACTGTCACTGTGTCGCCTCGCTGACGGGGAGGCCCCCCGCTTATGATATATTTTATTGCTGTTTTTCCAGAACTGACCGAATTGCTTGTTTGAGTGAAGTTCAACAATAATATCCGTTTTTAGTTTTCCGTACCAATAGGCTAAAACGGGACCCTTTATTTAGTTAACTGGATTTAGCCAAATGTCATCATCTGCCTAGCCTTTTCTCAACTATTTTGGGTTCAGCTTCCAGTCTAACCGGCTGCAGCTGGATACCAGTATTGTACATGGAGCGATTGTCTATCTGACCTCCACAACCCAGTTAGTTCAGGGTAATACGATACGTCTTAGTAAGATTGGTTGTCAGAATTTTTGAGCCACTGACTACCTGTAAACGACTGTCAAAGATGTACAAATGACAGCCAGGACCAACAGCTTAACGTGCTTTCCGAGGCACGGAAGGAACTCGGTATGTAAGGGTGGACACCCATCCACAGACCAACCTAGGCAAGCATGGCTTAATCTAAAGATCGACCCGAGTTCAATCGACAATTTAGCCAAATGTAAACGTTGCTTTACAAATACTCGAACCGTATAGATATTCGCAACATGAGTGAATGATGTCTGTTTGTCTGTGCAGGTGGTCCGTACACAGGTAACGCGAACAAGTCGGGCGGCGGCGCGACGGCAGATCTCAGTAACGCGATGTACGCCAAGACACACGTAGCGCTCAACAAGGTCAATGTGAGTATTCTATAACAATCCTTTACACACAGATCTACTAGGGAACATACAGGTGTAAACCGACTCATCACGAAGCCGTCAACCATTTTGTACTAAAAACCTCTCAAAAACTTTCACCCCCAATATCTCCGTAACTAGAAGGTTCCCAGTTGTGGTGTAGAACAAAAAAAACATCGCAATGACGGGGAGAACAAGTGCCTTTCGGCTTCGTGAAGAGGTTTTTTTACACCCTTTATATTGTCGCGTCCGTTCTAGTTATGCCATTTGGCTACGGAACCCTAGAAAGTGGTCTCCCTCTCACAAGATGAACTTTATATGGACGGCCGTGTAAACAACGACGAGACTATTTGACTCCGAACGCGTTGTGAACAACTTGTTCGGTTCGCGGATTTCGCTACGTGGTCGTTTTGTTTACCAGAATGTGTTGTGGTTTGGTTTTTCGCTCCTAGAAGCGTTTCTGGTCTCTGAACCTAACACAAATATAGTTTTGCACGGAAAATTACAAAGATGTCTGTCATTTGCGATTAATTTAGACCAGGGCCTCAATTCTGCTATTACAATAGTATCAGAATAGTCGATCATTGATTTCATAATGGCCAAGTTCTGTCAAGTTTTGACAAGTTTGGTAATCTACTAATATAATGGCGTCATTATGACTTTTCAATGGTCAACCCCTGACAGTCCATTGAAAGAAATGTCATAGAATGGTAATCTCGTACATTCATAAAATTTATTATAAATGAAATCTGGCATGAGTAATGTTCGCATTTAGTAGTAGATTTCGAAAACCATGTGTACTAAGGGTTTAATAATAATTGCAATATGACAATGTAATTAAAACACAATTTTATTACGAGACCATTGATCGACCAATGATCGACCATTGTGAATTTAGCAGATTACGAACTTAAGCAAAATGACAATGGGATGAGAATGGAATCGTGTTGGAGTGACAAATTTATAAAAATAGCAGAATTGGGCTCCCCCCCCCAGTCATGAAGTTAAGCTTGGAATCGTAAATATTGTGCGATGAGAATGTACATTAGTAGTTTTGTTGAAATTTTTCTTAAGGTGCGGTAAGGGATCCCCGGAGCATTCGCTTGTAATGTAACAAATTCAATATTCGATTTTCTATAAAAACAATCTGTTGGTTTAAATCATTACAATGGTCAGTTCTTCTTATTCACTGACGTTCGACGAATCTGAATGATTACATTGTAGACGAATGCTCTCGGTGAGGTAGCGCATTTACGATTTTTGGGTTGAAGTTTGAACTTTTGACAAAGCATTGTTTTTTCCTTTAATCTGAGTATTACAAGCATGAGGTCGGGGTCGGTGATACGACTGTGGTGGTACTTTTACAACAGCCAAAAAACTTGGCTCCCTGGATACCTACTCATTAAAATAGGGTAGACGACGAAATATCAAATTAGGCCGTCAGATAGATTTCCAAAAAATATAGGACAGTTTCTTTTTTTTTTCACGTAAACAAAAATTGAAAACGATACCGTGCGTCGAAAACTCGTCTGACGTCACATTTCGGTACATTTTTGTACCGGAAAGTGACGTCTTAACACTCATGATCTTTGGTGCGTTTTATCTTCGTCATTTTTTATTAATTTGATGAAACAAAAACACGTATCCAATATTTTTCGATAATCTGATTGATGCTAAACAGAATAATTTTTTTTTAGTCAGTCGTCATCCCTATTTGAAGGTTTCTAGACGGCCTGCTCGCTCTGTGTGCGTGTGTACGTGTAGTATGTAGGGTAGGGTCTCTCCCCGTGTGTTAAGGCTACGTGTGTGATTGCTTGCGTATTGTACAGAGTTACGAGAAGGCGTCGTTCCACAGCGGCACGCCGCCGCCCTTCGGGGGCGCCTCGCACCTGTACCTGCCCGCACCGCCGCTACACCACGCGCATCACGCGCACCAGCCGCATCAGCACCAGCATCAGCACCAGCCCCACCAGCCGCATCAGCCGCATCAGGTACACATCTAGAGCCTAGCTACCGTCGCATCTGTACCAACATGCGCCGCCACTGCAACACGCGCATCACGCGCACCAGCATCAGCACCAGCCGCATCAGCCGCACCAGGTACACACTTAGACCTAGCCTAGCTACCGTCGCATCTGTACCTGCCCGCGCCGCCGCTGCACCACGCGCACCAGCCCCAGGTACACACCTAGAGCCTAGCCTGGCTACCGTCGCACCTGTACCTGCCCGCGCAGCCACTGCACCACGCGCACCAGCCCCAGGTACACACCTAGAGCCTAGCCTGGCTACCGTCGCACCTGTACCTGCCCGCGCAGCCACTGCACCACGCGCACCAGCCCCAGGTACACACCTAGAGCCTAGCCTGGCTACCGTCGCACCTGTACCTGCCCGCGCAGCCACTGCACCACGCGCACCAGCCCCAGGTACACACCTAGAGCCTAGCCTGGCTACCGTCGCACCTGTACCTGCCCGCGCAGCCACTGCACCACGCGCACCAGCCCCAGGTACACACCTAGAGCCTAGCCTGGCTACCGTCGCACCTGTACCTGCCCGCGCAGCCACTGCACCACGCGCACCAGCCCCAGGTACACACCTAGAGCCTAGCCTGGCTACCGTCGCACCTGTACCTGCCCGCGCAGCCACTGCACCACGCGCACCAGCCCCAGGTACACACCTAGAGCCTAGCCTGGCTACCGTCGCACCTGTACCTGCCCGCGCCGCCACTGCACCACGCGCACCAGCCCCAGGTACACACCTAGAGCCTAGCCTGGCTACCGTCGCACCTGTACCTGCCCGCGCCGCCGCTGCACTACGCGCATCACGCGCACCAGTGCCAGCCCAACTAGCCGCATCACCCGCACCAGGTACAAAACTAGAACCCAGCTACCGTCCAATAGAATCGATACAAACTCAGGTGTGAATCGAGACAAAAATCTGAAAGGTATTTTAACGTAAACTGAGATCGAGAGCTGTTGCTTGTTCATTGCGGTGGGATCGTGATATATTGACACTAGCAGCTCTTGAACGCAGTAACACTTGTGAAATTCGCCCTAAATGATTACATGACGTACAATACGTCTCAACAAAGTGTACACAAAAAATAAGCTTGTACAAATCATTTAATAGCAACCCCTTTACATCTCGTTACTATAGCTGATAGAAGTTATGGAAACATGCATAGATTGCGTTGCGAATTCCACCCCATGAGTGTAGCATGATCGTCACGACGATATAGTTTATACAATCATATGTCTTAGAGGAGCATATGGACTGAAGACGGCATATCTGATCAATAAGAATCTATCAGTTTGACCTTTTGGAGTTGATGTCGAAACTGTGAAACACTTTATATTTAAAAAAAAAACGAATTGTTGGGGGTTTTTGTACGTAAATTTATGAATTAATAAATATTGTGTATTTTTTGTAACTACGTCAAAAGTAAATATTAATAGACACGTAGCTACTTAATCGCTGGCGATTTAAATATCACGGCCCATACACATGTTGTGACAGCTGATTTGTCGTAAGTGATATCTAAAATATATGGATCAGTGCTGTGGTTCAATGGGAACACCCAAGTAGGCGCATTATTTTGTGTAATTTACTTCATCACCACTGCTCTCGAAACGGTGAAGGAAAACATCGTGAGGAAACCGGCTTGTCCTAGAATCAAACATTTGAAGACATGTGACATCTACCAACCCGCACTGGGCTAGTGTGGCAGATTACAGCTCTTTCCCTCTCATAGAGGAGACTTGTGTCAGTGTCCCAACGGGCATATATTATTACCTAATATATAAAAATTTCGTGTCACAGTGTTTGTTATAGAACTCCTCCGAATCGGCTTGACCGATTTTTTTAACCGACTTCTAAAGAAGGAGGAGGTTCTCAATTCGGATGTTTTTTTTTTATGTTTTTTCGCGCATAAGTCCGTCGCTTGCCAACCGATTTGGAAAATTCGTTTTTTGTTGGAAAGGGTATCCTTTCCAAATGGTCCCATAGTCACCAAGTCGGGGTCTGATGATGGAATCTTGGCGAAATCGAGGGAACTCTTCAAATTTAACGTACAGCGATTTTGGTATTTTTTACAACAAGTGAAGCATTTGCGTTTGATAAGAACCATTCTGCCATCAGATCTGATGATGAAGCTAAGAGTCACGGAATTCAATAATGAGACAATGTATCCTAGTCGTGTTTGGGCTTGTTGTAATTGTAACGGTATTCACTTGAACATGTAAACCACTAAAAAGTGAAAAATAAAAAGTTTTTTGCAAAAAAAAACCGACTGAAAAAAAAAACAAAAAAGTGAAAAATAACTAGCTTCTGAAGTCGTGACAAAAAAATTAAATCAATCAAGCAAAGGTCACCGACTTCAGAAGCTAAAGTTATTTTTCACTTTTTTGTTTTTTTTTAAGTCGGTTTTATTATGAAACTTTTTGTTTAAATTTGGTAGATCTGAGAATAGGTCGTAGCCTATTTTTTTGTCTCACACATACACATCAAAACGTTTACGCGAACAATGTCGTGAACAACATCTAGTCATCATCTGCCTAGCCTTTTCCCAACAATGTTAGGGTCAGCTTCCAGTCTAACTGGATGCAGCTGAATACCAGTACTTTACATGGAGCGACTGTCTATCTGACCCCAGTACTGGGTAATACGATACCCCATGGTAAGACTGGTTGTCAAACTTTCTGGGCCACTGACAACATTTAGTATTCTAATAATTATAATGTCTAAATACACATGTGATTTTGAAATCGCCAGCGATTTAAATAACTACCTGTTTAGCATAATACAAGGTGTCTGAATCTAAGCATGTTTACGTTCAAAATTGTCCGATTGTCGCGATGATATGATACCAAGCTTGCATCCGTCTGCCGCCTATATGCTCCAAGACTGTTTCAGTACGTTCTGGGACAGCTGATATTTAGCTTTCTTTGTTGCTCGTTCGTCAGCTTGTCTTGCTATTTAATAAGCATGACGACAGTATAAAAAAATACAAATCTGTTTAGTCCGTCAGTTAGAGTATTGGAAAATAATGGACACTTATTTTTTGTTTTTGTAAATCAATGTATATTGACAAAGATAAAACGCATCAAAACTCGGGAGTGGGGGCTCGTGACGTCGGAACATTGGAAAATAATGGACACTTATTTTTTGTTTTTGTAAATCAATGTATATTGACAAAGATAAAACGCATCAAAACTCGGGAGTGGGGGCTCGTGACGTCGGAACATTGGAAAATAATGGACACTTATTTTTTGTTTTTGTAAATCAATGTATATTGACAAAGATAAAACGCATCAAAACTCGGGAGTGGGGGCTCGTGACGTCGGAACGCACTAAAAATTGCACCACCGCGTGATGTTTTCAGAATTTTAAATGCGTCTTATCATCGTCAATTTCGGTTTAAGTAACTTAAGAAAAAACGCGGGTCAATTTTTTTTTGATAATCCAACTGACGAACTAATTAGTCCGACAACAGTATCGATCGATTTGAACCTTCTAGCAAGTTCCCAGAACGCACAGTGAAACAGAGCATAAAGAACGAAGATATATTTTTGTTTATATGCATGCGAAACATTGAGTTGATTATGTTTTTATTATATTTCTTAGAGTTTGCTTTGTTTGTAGATGGATGTACGGGTGAACAGTAGTCATAATAGGCGGGTAAGTTAATATATACATACATACATATTTATTAACGCACTATATTATGTATTACATGCACCTATTACTGTGTTAACATTTTCAGTGTGACTTATTTACGTTTAAACATGATTATAAATCACGTTTCCTAACCGAAATTACTTTAAGTTAGTTCATCTAAGGTACCAGAATAACCCGTGGAATTCAAATTTTCTCACATTTTTGCAATTAGTAGTCAGTGTCAGGCTCTAGGTTGATTAAAATATGATTCGCGACCTTAACAAAAATGGGTTTACAGAGTTATAATCCTTTAAAATCGTCATTATAATCTCTTTAAGGTGAAATGCGTCAGGGCCCGCGAAATCCATAAAGGTCGATTGAATGACAAGTTCATGAAAAAGCCATTCAGTCGACCTGTAACTACATACGTCTTACAATCGCGAATAGCATTTTAATCAACATACAACCTAGCACTGGCCTGAAAATTGCAAAAAACGTAAGAAAATTTGAATTTCACGGTCTACCCTGGAGCATCCACCTGAAGTTCATTTGACCCCATTGAATGACTGTTTCATGAAAATCGCCTTACAAAAGGAGCAGGTTCTGAATTCGCATGATTTTATTTGAACAAAAAAAAAATAGAAATCGGTCAAGATATTAAATGATTCCTTATGCCTAAACAAAACTCATTGAACAGTTTCTCATAGTAACAGTATATTACCAACTCGAGTTAGTAATAACTCTATTTTAAAAGTCATTTATTCAATTTAGGCTGATAATCAGCACTTTTAAGTTTACGAGAGACAGTCCTCCAAAACGCTCGCCCTTCGACACTTCCCAGTGTTTTAGCTGGGAAGAAGAAGTGTCAGAACGAACTGCCCAGCATCACAACTGTGTTCAGTTAGAAGAACTAGATTTCATTTCCAAGTATCATAAAAAAAACATTGAACTTTTTTTTTCGGATGGGAAATCATCAAATGTGTCATCTCTGTGTTCCGGGGCTACGGTATCTCTTTCGAACAGTCTCGCAGCCCAGGGTCTTGCAGCCCCAGAGTCAATACTAAACAAACAATTTCCATTGAAAACGTTACCCAGTATAACTATATTATATACGGCTATATATTTATATACTATAATATAAGTTTAAAGTATTTACTTACTACCCGCCTTACACATATTATTGCATGTATCTGTCTTGAATGTTTGCTTATATATGTCACCGTAAAATTGACAAATACGTTATATTGTAATCTCTCTAGCGATATTGTAAACTCTCGAATTATTGTCAAACGAACATACTGCTTACAATAAAACGCATTATTTTTCGTGAAATTCATGCTATGGTAGTCGGCTCACGCGGTCTGGAGGGAAGGAGGGGTCCCCCTTGCCCAGTGGTTCCACTCTCATGAAAAGATACTGTACCATTCCTGAGAAATATGGATTAATATGACCTAACCTTAAAACACTTTAATATTCCCCTAAAAAGCGTAGTCGACGGAGCCCCGCTTCGCGGGGCCCCTATTTCCGAGTGCAGGGTTTAAAGGAACCTAACTAACCTAACGGGGGGGTGCCCCAAGTCCCGTTTATGGGGGCAAGAGATACTTCCGTATGTTCAGTTGACAATAATTCGAGACTTTACAATATCGCTAGAGAGATGTTTGACAATTTTACGGTGACATATATTTATTTTATATTTAGCATAGTTTATTTGATTGTCTGCTATGTTTGTGCTCGTTTTTAATTTTGCAATAATTGTCGCTTTTTTGATGTCGTATTTCAACAGCAAGTTCGAAATGTTTCAGTTTTGTCGAGTGCAATTAGACAATAAGGTGTAAAGAAGTTTGTAGTGGTCGGATTCTCATGGGACTTTTTTTATTGAGTTCCTAGAGGAGTGGAGAAAGTTTAAAAAAAAATAAGCCGCGAGCCTTTTTTTATTTCCTTTGTAATATTTTTTTATGTCCGTGACCACCAACGCCAATCGCTTCCATATTTGGTCAATAATTTGTACTCAATTGGTACCAATTAGTACCCGAACAACAAAATTGGTACCTTAGCAGTTTTCGAGAAAATCGACTTTGAAGGTGGTCCTGCGGTAGTCACGATCCCTTCAGCAGGACCACCATGAGCGCCGAAAAAGGAGGCATTCTACAGCTATTCTAAGTATAAAAATAATTTGTACCCATGAATGTGATTCATTTCGTAAAATAAAACAGAACTGAAACATTTGTATTTACCGAGAAATCAACGATGATAACTTCGTGCGCTCGTTCAGCAGGACCACAAATTTGAATGTTAATTCCAAGTTTCAGGCACTTGTCGCTTTCCTCACACCTACATAGAAAATTAGTACCCAGGAACATAAAATTAGTGCCCAAAATTCAAAACGCGTTCTTAAGTAGTTTACGAGATATACCATGCTATAGGTGGGGTGGCGGTAGTCACGGTGTTAAATTTTCATTTCAAGATTTCCCTATTAAAAACTCTGTGATTTCTTCCCAAATTGATACAAAAATTTGTACCCATAGAGAAGTTATAGTGACCAAAAATTCAGATTCCCAAGTGTGATATTTTAAGAGAATTTAGCTTTCATTACTTTTCCATACTAAATCTCCGTGTAAAACCCGACCAAATTGAGTTGTCATTGTCAATGGCATTGAGCTGAGCTGTTTATTACGGGTAAGCCTCAATCTATGTAAATAAAAATGAAACCCCCAGGAGGCCAGGACAAGGTTTGAATGTCAGAAAATTTACGGAAAAAAAAATCCACCGGGAAGGTATAAATTTAAACCCGTACGAAGCCGGAGCGGGCCGTAATAATTGACCAAATATGGAAGGGTTTGGCGTTGGTGGTCCGGCGGTAGTCACGGACATTATTTTTTTGCGTTTATGAATATCTTCAAATTCAACGAACTCATATTGTAGCGCAATTGTGTGACCTGCGTGCATTCATTAAACGCTAATTTGTTGTCTCCTTTTTTCATTGTTGTCGATGTCTTTTTTAATTAAGCGTTTCTATAATATCGAATTTAAATTCGATATTTACTTACATCGAACAAAGAAGCAGACCTAATTAGCGTTTAATGGATGCACGCAGGTCACACTTTATTACGCCACGATTATGAACGCAATGAACTTTAAAGTTATTCATAAATAAAAAAATAAAAAAAAAGGAAATTAAAAAACAAAAACGCGAGTGGCACCATTTTTTTTTAACTTTCTTCTCAACTCCCCTAGGAACTCAAAAAAAAGTCCCATGAAAATCCAACCGCTATAAACTTTGTCCCACCTCTTGATATTTTTTGTCTAATGAGGGATTTTCTTTTTCAACTCTTCTCTCTAGTTCGTCGTATTAGTCGCTGGATAGATGGCGCTAGTCTGACTACGTTACTGCAAGGAACAGAACGTCACATAATATCACTTGGACCTAATGATTATATTCGGAAGCTGATGCAAACGAAAGTGTCACTCAACGAGCGTATGTGACGTGTGTTTTTTAAAACGTTTTGGCTTTGGCACCCAGTAACGTAGTCGGATCAACGCCATCTATCGAGTTCATGGAAACTATTTTTTTTAAATTGTCAAAATGAAAACCTCTCATTGCACTCGGCAAATTTCCTTTTTTTGCATAATAAAGTACGTAATCTAATGCGAAATTGTATAATTATTTTCCTGAATTGTTTTCTGGTTGTGGCTCAAATATTTAAGTTTTGAACGGTTTCCTAAAGACAAGCTGGCGTTATTCCATTCTAAACGGGGAATAATAAGAACCAAAAGTGGCTTTTTGTGTGTTTCAAATATGCTTGAAAGATTGTGAACAATAATAATAATTATTTAGTTTATCTTTGGAGTATCGAGATATTGAAGCGTAATTTCGATCTGAACAGACATGTCAGGATGGCCGAGCGGTCTAAGGCGCTGCGTTCAGGTCGCAGTCCACTTCTGTGGGCGTGGGTTCGAATCCCACTTCTGACAAATACTTTTTGCACTTTTGTAAGGCTTTAGTAAAATTTCATAAAATATTTCAAAACTAATTTTCATAATAAAAATGTTTATATATATTTAAAAATGTATAATAATTTTATCCAAGGAAAGTAAATAAAGGAATAATAATTTTGTTTTGATAACGTGTTCTATTAGCTATAAATAACTAAATATTAGAGGTGATAATTAAAAACTCTTTTTTTCAACGTTTAAAATTGAATTAACATAGCGAAGTAGTTAGAAACTTAATGACCTATACCTAGAAACACTAAAGCCTGATTAGATCTCAAATCAATGAATGAAGCGCTGAACATCATTATTTTTTGTCATCTTCAATGTTTTCAATATATTTTGCGTTACACACTTGCAATAATTTTTGGTCCAAGTGAGCTCAAAGTCCAATCATTTATTTCGACGGAAATAGGATTGAATCAATAACACATTGGCAAAGGTAGTTTCATACGGATACGTTAATGTTTTACACAATTTTGCATACACGAACATAAAATTATATGTGACGGCTATGTACTCCTAATAAACAACTTTGTATACCACAAAATATATTACATAAGAAATACATAAAAATAGCTGAAACATTTAGATATTTTGCTGTTGAAATCTCTCTATCTCCCATAAAGATGTACCTAGTTACGATAAGATCACTAAGATGTGTTGTGTGTTCCGTTACCCAGGAGAGTGGAGCGGGCGGCGGACGCGCCTCGGCCAGCAAGCCGGCAGCGAGCAAGCCTAGTTACTCGCAGTCCTATTGGGCACCCAACTAGCCGATAAACTGGTAAGCATTGCACTCTCAACGGTACTGTAGCGACATAACAACTGGAAACTGGTAACATTTATCCATGGTGCTAGGCAATTGGGCCTATCCCAGTTGTAAACGTCCCTTTGTGCCTATTGGCCTTTTTTCGTTCTGTTTCCTGCTGATATGGAGGGAAGTGGAAATTACAGTTTGTTTTCCTACTCCTCCGCTATACTTTCTGATTAATTTTGTTGCGGGATCCAAGATAGTTAAATTCATTCTCTGGGACTTCGTCGGGCTTCATTGTCTAGGCGCTTTTCTGGTGGTTGCCACTGTTTATTCTGGCTTTCAGGAGTTACAGTGGTATGGGAATAGTGTGGGGGATTGTCCCAAAAAAGAAAGTTAATCAAGTAAATCTTTGACCCCCTATTATCTCCGTCCAGAGGGGCTCCGATCCCAATGGCGGGGAGCACAAGTTCCTTTCGGCTTCGTTAAGTGTATTTTTAAACTCATTTTATATCAAGGACCGTAAAAGTCAATTAATAGTTATTACCGCGCCTTTATATCATTAGCAGGGCAAAGCACTAGTGTGTCCTCTAATTAACTCAAGGTTCTGTACACTTCCTTTTTTTTTTCAAAATGGGACCGCTTTTGACCCCGACCACATCTTTTTGTTTAATCTGCTTGCTGCTGCTGCATGCTGCGGCTATTAGCTCTTCTAAGGGCACAGGAAACTAAAGTTGCATAGTTATCATCGTCATTTTAGATTTTCTTCAAAGAGAACACAAAGAAATTAAAATGACCAGAGAATTGATGCCGTAAGGTGACTGATATTTGGAGAGGCATAGAGGTCCAAATATCTCGGGAACCTATTTTGTAAATACTTACCAGTAATTTTAACGTGTACCAAAATTTTACAGAAAAGTATGGCGATGTAATGACCATGCTACTCGTAGCTTGTACAAACTACGTGTTGTTGTATTAGTAACGTTGTGTATTGTCCACAGGCATGGCCGTTGTCGGTGTGCGGGGTTGTCGTCGGTTGCGTGCGGCGCGCGCACTTCTTTCAGTTGTACTCGTAACCTGTGCCCTACCCTCTCCCTCTCCCTCTCCCTCTCCCTCTCATGTACCTAGCTCAATAACAAGCGACCCAAACCGCATTATTATATAAATTCATAGTGTAAAGGCATCGCCGCCGTCACACCCCCATTTTCTTTTGAACGAGATGTCTTAGCTGAATGATGCAATATAATTATGTATTTAATTTGTTTATCAACGTCGTGACGACGTCGATGCAATTCTCATCTCATTCGTTAAGTCCGCTATCATAGGTTTCAATTGTTTAAAGAAATTACCTCTAGTGCTATGTATAAATAATTAAAATAAAGTATGTATATGGTCGATGTAAGTATTCGGTACGCTATGCGCGCCGAATTTTTTTTATTTAGTTGACATACTTTTTGTAATTAACACTTATTATTAAAAAAATAATAAAGAGATGTCATAGGACGATAATCGTAATTGTAACGAGTATAATAGTCGAGCTCTTTTATATGTGGAAGAATGCAGTTGTGATGATCTCGCGGGCATTTGAAAGTATGACGGATTACACATATTGGAACTTGATCACAGACTTTTATTTTACTTTACCGCTTGGTTTTTATGTTGAGGAGTTATTACACTGGACCAGTGTAATAACTTCTGGTGAGTTTTCAACTTGTGATAATTGCGCTAGTTAGAAAGTGACCACATTTATGTTCATGCTGTAAAACCGAAGAAAACGTCACTCCCCTTGTTTCGGACTACGCGCAACCTTTTGCTTTTATTGCATGGACATATTTTTTATCGGACAGGACCAGCCGATTCCGCGTCGGTAAGTGTGGTCATTCCGTAACAGATGCCTGAGCGTGTTTCTTATCGCTTGCATTAGCGCACTTATCGAACTTGATGAAAACACCCTTGTTTACGTTATGAAAAATCGGTTAAGCGAAAAAAATAAATCTTTTTTTTTTAGACTAGGTACAGTCAATGATAATATGATAGACTAGCGGTACGGACAACAGTATACTCGGATGATTGTTTCGGTATTTTGTTTGAAATTAAGTATCGTGGGGGTAAATGTTTTAATTTTGTATGATATTAGTATTTAACGAACAGCCTGTGTAATGTAAATCTAGGAACATAATAAAATCTTGCAAAATTTTTATTGAAACAACTCTTTTCAAATCCCAAATTACCTCCTCCATAGATATAACAAAGAAGGAGATATGCTCGTTAGACGAAAAGGTATCGGAACCCTGTGTCTCCACTTTCCATACGGCAACTACTACACGTCATGTAGTTCAGTAAAAGCAATAGATACGCAGTCGCGCACACACCCGCATTTCTTAAATCAGATCGTAGTACACAATCAATAATAAACCTTATGCCATCAAACACATCGTGTATTTACCAAGCACCGTACAACTTACCCACAAAAACATCAGTACACAAGCACATCACTAAGAGCGCGGGCACACGATGCGTTGCGGCGCCGCACCGCAAAGATTTCACCGTATCAGCGGGCACACGAGCGGTGCGGCGTCGCAACGTTGTTATGTCGCAGCGGCGCCACCGTCGCCCCAGCAGCGTTGGACAGTAAACAACTGAGCGGTGCCGCTCCGACGTCGCAGCGAATTCACCCCTCCCCGCCTCGTTTCGGTGGTTGCAAATCCGGTGCGGCGCCGGAACGCATCGTGTGACATGCCACAGATATTTGTATGTAAGACGACGCAGCGATACCGCTCCGGCGCCGCACCGCCACCGCAACGCATCGTGTGCCCCCGCCCTAACTCATCGTAAGAAGCAGCGGCCGCACTACGCGATGCAGGTGCTTATTGAAATATCGTTTGGTGATTTTTACATTGCTTGTCCAGTCACTTAGCGACAAACTTAGGTAGTGGTTGAGGAGCAATGTATTTATTGCAAAATAGTATAGCCATTTGCTTATGACTGGCACAAGAGGTCAGGGTAGAGGGGTCTTGTGCCAGACGCGCGGACACCGACACGCCCACTTGCCACTTCTGTTTTTTGTTGGTAACGTCGCAAATAGCTGTCAAATATTATTTACATGTTTTAATTAATTTGACAATTTTACTGTATGAAAATAAGAAATATGGCTCTGTAGTGCACTAAAAAATTGAATATGAATTGCAATTAAAACCCTAAATTTGATGTTGTAAACGTTTCAGGTGTAAAAAAGGCATTTGGCAAGTTCCCAAATACTTTTTGTACATCTAAAACTAAATATTAAGTGTTACGATATTAATTATTGCATTCCCTTATCAATTTTTTAGCCCACTACAGAGCCATATTTCTTATTTTCATACAGTAAAATTGCCAAATTAATTAAAACGTGTAAATATTTGACAGCTATTTGCGACGTTACCAACTTTTGGGATACGCGCTCTTAAAAGCTTTTCCTTTGGCTTCGCTCAAGTGAATGTCACCTCGAATCCTACTACCGGGATAAAAAGTAATGATCTATCCCGGTGCCAAATTTAATCAAAATTCGTTCAGACGTATGGCATGAAGGCGTGACTGACAAACAAAAACCCTTTCAGACTTTAATATTAAGAGTTAGGGGGTCAGTTCACACCGACACGCGAAGCAACGCGGCGGAGTCGCACATTTTAACAGCGAATCAAAATATAACTTTTTTACATGTCCGTGACTACCGCCGGACCACCAACGCCAATCCCTTCCATATTTGGTCAATAATTTAATAAAATGGGAGAGGGCGCTGACTCCTGACATACAGGTAAACCTAGTTCGGGGGTCAGAGGCTTCAAACAATTAATGTATCATAAATTGTGTCAATAAAGAATTTGAATTTGTACTCAATTGGTACCAATTAGTACCCAAACAACAAAATTGGTACCTTAGCAGTTTTCGAGAAAATCGACTTTGAAGGTGGTCCGGCGGTAGTCGCGATCCCTTCAGCAGGACCACCATGAGCGCCGAAAAACGAGGCATTCTACAGCTATTCTAAGTGTACAAATAATTTGTACCCATGAATGTGATTCATTTCGTGAAAAAAAAACAGAACTGAAACATTTGTATTTACCGAGAAATCAACGATGATAACTTCGTGCGCTCGTTCAGCAGGACCACAAATTTGAATGTTAATTCCAAGTTTCAGGCACTTGCCGCTTTCCTCACACCTATATAGAAAATGAGTACCCAAGAAGATAAAATTAGTGCCCAAAATTCAAAATGCATTCTTCAGTAGTTTACCGAGATATACCATGCCATTGGTGGGGTGGCGGTAGTCACGGTGTTAAATTTTCATTTCAAGATTTCCCTATTAACCTTTTGGACGCCATTGTCACATATACGTGACAAGCAAGTGCGTGCCCTGTACGCCAAACGACACAAATGTGTGACAAAATAGTAGATGAAATTGTGGCTTGGCGTGGAGGGCACGCGCGAGCGTTTATGCTGTGGCGGTCAAAAGGTTAAAAACTCTGATTTCTTCCCAAATTGATACTAAAATTTGTACCCATAAAGAAGTTATAGTGACCTAAAATTCAGATTCCCAAGTGTTGTAATTTAAGAGAAATTAGCTTTCATTAATTTTCCATACTAAATCTCCGTGTAAAACCCGACCAAATTAAGTTGTCATTGTCAATGGTATTGAGCTGAGCTGTTTGTTACGGGTAAACCTCAATCTAAAGGGATGGGATCGTGACTACCGCCGGACCACCTTCAAAGTCGATTTTCTCGAAAACTGCTAAGGTACCTACCAATTTTGTTGTTCGGGTACCAATTGAGTACAAATTATTGACCAAATATGGAAGCGATTGGCGTTGGTGGTCCGGCGGTAGTCACGGACATCTTTTTTACTACACGAAAAGATACACGTTTCATTGTGAGAATTTAGAATACCTACGTTGCACCATGCAGTGCTGCGCCTCGAGACGCCGCGCGGCGTAGTGATTGTGCACGTGGCGCAGCCTGAAGGCCGACGTGGCGACTTGTCTTGAAAATGGTAGACTGCGGGAGGACGCGGTGGCGGGGTGGGGGGGGGGGGGGGGGGGGTGCACGTTGCGACACGCACAGTATACGATTTGACCAAACTAGAGGGACGAAAGTCAAAAATCATAATGTTAAAACAAACCGTTTTTTTACTATTATTACCCATTTAGACGAACCCTACAGCCGATAATGACGTCAGAATATGCTATTGTGTAGTGATCCCTTCAGTAACAATGCGCGAAGTTACCGCGTCGAACTCAGGTAGCCGCCCGCACGGTCAGTGCAGTTGTGAACGGTTCCGTTTGTGCATGTGTTTCGAGGTTTTGTGTGGTTTAAAGTATTTTCTAGTCATGGATTCTGTAACTCGAGGTAATTATCTGTATATAAATTGATTTTAATCCATCAAATTGTTTTAAAAGGCGTAGTTACAATGTATCTTAATAGATCGATTATAAAACCACAAAAAATAGATATGATCTAAGTTTACCCAATCTTAAAGTACCTAGGTAGTCAAGTTGAGTCAAGGTGTAATTACGCTTTTAACATATTCTCTTAACATTTAAGTTTGTTAAAATCATAATTTGGAAGTGCGACTTTATGCGATTCTAAATATTTCTTATTATTACTTTAAAGGTGCCCGAATTCAGTGAAAATCATTATTTGAATTTTGGCGTTCTACACCGCCTAAAGGCAAATTAGATCAAGTTTTGACATTTATAAAGTCAAGATTTGTTGATCTGAACCTCCCGGAAGATCAGGAGAAGCCACTTAAGGCCTATTAGAAGAAGGAATGTGAGAAGATTCGTTTGAAATGGCTTCGCAAACAAAGGCGATTAGATTTATTTTTAATTGATTACGAAGAATGGTTAAATGAAGAGTTGGTGCTCACAATGTTTCGTGAACAGCCCCCAAAACCGAGTTCCAGTTTTGGCAGATCAAAAAAGAGTTTTGAAGATTAAGCCTCCATGCTTACATCCGCACAATGGAATGCCTATTAAATATTGCATACCGGATGAATATAGGTCAGTGGCAAGTTAGGAGAGATAAAAACAAAGAAATCTTTAAAAAGCAGAAAGAAGAAATCAAGGGAAAATTTAAAGAAATCGGTCTCATTATAGACAAAGTTAAGCCGGGTTTTGGAACGAGCAATGATGGATATACTGCAAGAACGTTTCATCCACAAATATAAAGAAACTGCTCGTATCACCGGCCTCGACGAAAATCTGCTCTACCGCCTCTGTACAGTTCTTACAGCCATAGCTTCTGGCTATGAAATTGACCCGATAAAGTTTGATTCATACTGCTCAGAAACGAGAGGCTTGTACCTCTCCTTACACCCATGGTATAACATGCCAGCTACATTACATAAATTACTAGTTCATGGAGCAGAGATAACAAGACATTCAATCATACCAATAGAACAAATGTCCGAAGAGGCTTCGGAGGCCAAAAACAAAGAAATTCGTAAAGTCAGACTGGGCCACACTTTGAAAACTTCTCGTGTCCGCACAAATTTTGATTTAATTAAGTATTTACTCGTGTCATCTGACCCTTATATATCATTGTTGAAAAATTTACCAAAAAAAAAGCAACTTAAAACATTGTATTGATTTAAAATCGCTTTTAAAGTCAGATTAAAATTTACATAATTGAAAAAATGTGTTTAATTTGCTACCACATCATCACATAACTTATAAGTTATAACGTTGACCCATTACAAACCCTTTGTCATATAGACTTTTGTCCCTCTAGTTTGGTCAAATCGTATACTGTGCGTCGTGCTGCCAACGATTTTACGATGCGCCTCGCGATGTTGCGGTTGACAGGAAGAGGCTAGTGATTTTTTCCAGTACTGCCGCGTCTCGGTGTGAACTGACGCATAAGTTATCGCTCACTCAGGAAGACATCTATATTTGAATTCATAATCGGATAATTAAAATTATTACCTACTTTTCAATTATTTTCGAGTGAATATTTGAGCACTTACATAAAAAGTTGGCAGACTTATCCCACAATTAAGTTGTTTGTTTTCTTCATCTACGTTTATTTATTGTTTTTTATCTTTCCTCACTTTTTATAATTTGTTGTATGTATGTATATATGTATTTATTGTTATATTTTATTCTTCATAATTTTCTGTACTTGCACCTACTGTTTTATCTCTGCATCACCCTAAGGTAGACTGGTAGAAAATGCCCAAGGCATTAAGTCCGCCTTTGTACTTTTTGTGCATAAAGTTTAAATAAAATAAATAAATAAATAAATATTTGTAATTTTAAACCTCAAAAGAATATTCTATAATATGTAGGCACTTACACCATTTAAATAAGATTTGTAAAAAATAAAGCATTGAATTATCTTAAGATTCTGAATTTAAAGATCAAATCATCAAAAGATCATATTCTCAAGTAAGGTCAAGGTAAGATCAGATAAAAATAAAACTTAATGTGCCAGACAAACATTTATTACAAGCAGTATAGGAATGTAACATATAAGTAAAGAGGCAATATTGCCAAAATATTATATTTCACTTAAAAAAAACTCATAAGCTAGCTCTACCTAGACGGAACACGCACTGGACGAACTAGGAGGGTGGTTAGTGCGACACCAACTAAATAAATTCATAAAATTTATTCGCTATTTGTTTGTTGAAGTTATTAAATGCCATGTTAGAATAAAAGTTTGCACACACACACCAAGCCTACAGCAGTTGCATTATGGTTGTTAGTGCATTGCTTGGTTGGCTCAACCCTGTGGTTTACAGGTTCTTGCCAGAATGTTTGTCCAGGATCCAGTGCAGCGATCCATTGATTGGTTTCACTCTTCGTGCTGGGACACTTTCGTCGTTATCTTTCAGGATACGCTGTAATAATGGAAACAATGTTAATTGTGTTGTTTACATAAACTAAGTAATTATGTTTTTTTAGTGTTGTTACTTATTTGCACAAATTTCAATCAAAGTTGCAAGCAAAGTTGTGCACACATTTCAATGGCATCATCATCATTTTTGTTGTTTATTCATTGCAGCCTTTTAGTTGGCCTTAGCTACATATACGGACCAAAGCAGAGTTGTCGAGGGTATATTGTATCACTATTATTTGATAAGACAATAGCAACTAATTAGCTTAGAGATATGTAATCAGTACAGTCAGTCCTTGTCAAACCCAATTTGCTTGGGTTTGCCACAGCATGTCTTGTTACTCAATAATTAACCGACTTCCAAAAAGGAGGAGGTTCTCTATTCGACTGTATGTATTTTTTTTTTTTATGTATGTTCACCGATTACTCGAAGACGCCTGAACCGATTTGAAAAATTCTTTTTTTGTTTCAAAGGGTATACTTCCAAGTTGGTCCCATAGAAATATTGTCATGATCTGATCACGAACTTCGGAAATATCGAACGGAACTCCTCAATAAATGATAGCAAACGGACTGGGATTGCTGAAATCTATTGTCTGTCTATTGTTTACACCAGTTCATAACATAACATCACGCCACCGCACCGGTACGCTGTGAAGGGGTAAGCACAAGTGAACCACTAAAAAGTGAAAATAAAAACTTTTTTGCAAAAAAATTGAACCGACTTCAAAAAAGTGAAAAATAACTTTAGCTTCAGAAGTCGGTGACAAAAAAAATTAATAAATCAATCAAACAATGGTCACAGACTTCTGAAGCTAAAGTTATTTTTCACTTTTTTGAAGTTGGTTCAATTTTTTTGCAAAAAAGTTTTTTTTTAGAACCTTGGTTAAAAAAATATTGCATCAACTCACTTGAATCATCTCAGCCTTGCTCGTACCGCAGACAGCGAACATGCAGTTCCTTGCTTTGTTGATAATAGGGAACGTCAGTGTGATCCTCTCTGGTGGGAACTTGGGGGAGTCTGTGAGGGACGCCACTTTGAGGGATGTCTCATTGAGTAGTGGATGGCCAGGGAACAGTGAGCATGTGTGGCCGTCTGGGCCCATGCCGAGGAGGAGCAAGTCAAAGACGAAGTCTTCACTGCCAAAGGCTTTGGCTAGCTGCTCTGTGTAGTCTTTTGCAGCTGCCTCAGCTATGGAAAGGGAGGAATAGCATTAGTACATAATCATCAGGGGATTATTTTCGGGTGGTGTACAAAGTAATTTAAGGTAATAGTACTACTATAACAATGAACCGGGTAATTGTACTATTACAATGAATCGGGTAATGAAATAATAACTTATTATTTCATTACCCGATTCACATGGTGAATATTACTCTAGAGTGAAGATATGGAGCTATTCCACAAACATTGGGGCACTTAATGCTGTCCTATTGTTAGCTGGACTCTACTGAAGGCACTAAATTCATAGCCAAGTTCTCGAAACTGTAGTTATTATACCTGACACTCCTTGCTTCATCTTAATGAACTGTTTCTCCACCAGCTTGGTCTTGGGAATGAGCTCCCTCTTGTATGTGCCAAATGTTGAGTCCTCGTCATTCTCGGCCACCACACGCTCGTCACAGAATGCCACCACCCAGTTGGGCCAGTCAGTGTGGACTGTCTGCAGGGCCTCACAGAGGTAGTTCAACCAAGATCCACCTGGAAATACAAAATATTTAATTGTAAATAAAATTGTAGTGTTATTTTTATTTAACACTAGCTCTATGTATCCGGCATTCATTGTAACTTACAATGCATTTTTGCCAACCTAGTCTAATAATACTTTCTTGTATTTTTCACTACTCACTCCAACTATCTACCTACAACCTACCCTATCTGCAGGAAACTTCCTTGGTATGTAGAACAACAACTGTGCAGCATTTCATCAAATCAGTCAATCTGTTTCTGAATTTTAGCAAGACTAAATCACACCTGTATTTTCCTCAAGTTATTTGGCAGTGAGAAACTATAGCATACTCAAATTTACAAATCCCATAACTGGACTGATTGTTCACAATTATGTCAAATTATTTTGTACACAAAATAGATTCATGCTGGAGCATTGTTCTGAAAAAGAGTCTCAGTAATTAAAGTACAAGGGAAAGGTTATGTTAGCAAAGAGCTTCTAGAGTTTGAGTGTTCTTTTCAAACAGCAAAATGGATGATTCATGATATTGAGATAGCATTCTAATCTAGTTGAAACATAACCTGCAAAAATGTGGTAGGTACCTATTTTAATATTAGTGACTAATGTTTTTGTCAGGATTGCATGACGCGTTCATATTAAGCAAGTAATCAATACTATATGAGATCAAGGTCGGTACCGGTTGGGTACATACATTCAGAAACGCCCATGGTTTGAGCTAGATGAACTTAATTATCTATCAACAGAAATGGCGTAGTTATAAGCTTAGATAACACCCTTAGAAACAAAGCGAATGGCATTACAGATTCCAATACTGTGACTGAAGAGGATAACATTAAGGAATAGTCAGAACCAGTGGTCTGTCCCCGGCCGGCTTTACATGTTTGTGCGAATTGATTTCTTTTATTTTATGTTATCAGCATTGCTTTTTTGCGTTCCTGCTTCGTAACAATTAATTCTTCAAACGCGTTATCGATCTAAAAGTCATCTTAGCAACGATTGTAAACTATAATCACATAAAATCAAAATGACCTTCATTAACTTACCTGAAAATCCAACGTAAAATTTTCCACGGTTCTCGATAGCATCATTTGCTATCTGCTCTATTGTTGAAGATAAGTGCGTAATCAGCTCTTCTTCTTCGCATACCTTTATGGAAGTCATTTTCAATTAGGTAATTGCTTTTTTACAAGTTTTTAACAACAGTAACAACTACAACTAGCTGCGAGGTTAGAATTTTTGAAATGTCATTCACTTCACTCAATTCAATTTGAGTTTCATTTATAGATGCTCTGTGGTTTCATTGACCATAGAGGATACAGTGCTGCATGGATCTTTTGGCGCGCGGTCATAGGTAGTTAGAATATACGTCTGTGTTAGAAACTTAGAACCAGAAAACTAACGCTGCTTTCTTGTTTTTTCAATGCACTGCCACAGATAAATTCACAATTGCTTCCAAACAGCGTCAGACAATGTCATTCAGGAGTCAAAAGAACCTTGGCGAGCTGACTTTAAATATATTGTGAAACAAAGACATAGTAGGTATATTTAATCTCTTTGTTGTGAAATAATGAGCAAACAAACAACACACTTCATTGTCGTTGATTAAAAATTAAATGGTTTTATATTTTCACAATTTGTGATACAAATACATCATGCTAGGTTTCTAATTATCCTGTTTTCATTTTTTGGCAGCCAGCCATCAACAATATTACTGACAGTGCATTGGTGATTCTTACAGATGGCGTTGTTCAACATGAAATTGTTGTTTTCAAGTATGTTTTATGTCTGTACCTACGGTATGTTTTACGGGTAATGTAAAAAAGTTTATGATACTCCAACTATACATTATTTATATATTTTTTTCAGGATAGTAAGCTGTAATTTTTATTCGAAGTTCTGCTACTGCATAATAGATGACGCTTTAAGTCGTGGCGTTTCATGGTATTAAGTGAAAGTGAGACGAAACACAATGAAAACGGGCACGGTGACCGCGACATACGGTTGTTGACCGTCAAAACGCGTGGTTGACGTAACCGACGTAATAGCAGTAAGGGCGGCCTCGCGCCTTCGCACAGGACTTGTTTTCTTCATTACAGGGCTACTTATTTTGGGATATTTTTATTATTTTTGAGCGTATTTCGCTCTGAGCAGGATTTTTTTTTAAATAAAAAAATGAGATAGGTACTTACTAACTTATTATTATATACCAATATCCACAATTAATGAAATCGAGAAGGATTCACGAAGTGCATTAATCAATAAGGATCTGATGTGATCTGTGTGTTACTTACTACTTTAAAAAGTCCTAAAAAAAGCCAGACATGCGGACAAAAGTAAGGTACTGGGCATTACATTTTTAATCTTTCTTTTTAGGGTTCCGTAGCCAAATGGCAAAAAACGGAACCCTTATAGTTTCGCCATGTCTGTCTGTCTGTCTGTCTGTCTGTCTGTCTGTCTGTCCGCGGATAATCTCAGTGACTAACGGTCACCAGAAAGCTGAAATTTGGTACCAATATGTATATCAATCATGCCGACAAAGTGCAAAAATAAAAATTTAAAAAAACATTTTTATTAGGGTACCTCCCTCAGACGTAAAGTGGGGAGCGATTTTTTTTTTAATTTTGACCCTGACGTGTGATATATTGTTGGATAGGTATTTAAAAATGAATAGGGGTTTTCTAAAATCATTTTTTGATAATATTAATATTTTAGGAAATAATCGCTCCGAAAGTCAAAAACAATGTGTCCCCCCCCCTCTAACTTTTGAACCATAAGTTTAAAAAATATGAAAAAAATCACAGAAGTAGACCTTTATATGAACTTTCTAGGAAAATTATTTTCAACTTGATGAGTTGAATAGTTTTTGAGTTATATAGCACTTTTTCAAAAAAACGCAAATGATAACTTTGTTTTTCATACAAATACTATGGAAAACAAAGTTATTTTTGCTGACGAAAAATGTTGGTATTTTTAATGGTCTGGGAAGCTACGGAACCCTACAGTGAGCGTGGCCCGACACGCTCTTGGCCGGTTTTTTCACTACGATTGCGAGAAAATAAAATAACCATATTTAATAGGATAGTTTATTTTATTAAAAATTAAATTTACAATTTGTACTGTTGTTCAATGAGATGTTTTTTCCCGGCAACATAATTTCAGTTCTCTGTGAAGACGAATATAATATTGTGTCGTCTTTGGGGTAAACGTAGGAGATAAAAAGGAATCAATTCAAATAAATAATACAGAAAAAATCATAAAATTTCGCGCTAGTGCCTTTTTTTATTTATTTCTTCTGTAGCTGGAATGCAACGCACACATCCTGCCAAAGAGTTCGGCGTTCGGCGCGCGTGGTTCCATTTTTAAAATGAAATGTTTTTTTTTTAAGTAATGAGTCAATTCTTTATGAGTAAAAGACTTATGCGTTTTCGAACACCGACGACGACGTGACGAAATGAATGAGAGCAGAAGAATGATTGACAGGATTGACATAACTATGATTCAAGTTACAGAATAGATGATATTGAAATTACTTTCAGAACGATCAAACAAGTTCAGGATGCAAGAGAGAGAGTATCGAACCCGAAAATTTTAGGACATCACCTCGGGTAGATCCGGATTTCTTCTCAAGAAACATGCAGGAATTTTGACGGTCGGTATTTATTTTCAGCTTAAAATGATATAACGTATTTAAATGTTTATTTTATTTGCTGGAATACTAGGCCTTAAGTAATGATTCAACGTTTCTCGTCAAGAGCTTGACCTCAGCCGTGTCAATTGTTATACCTTTAAGCTCCTATAGACAGTACATAACCATAGCTAGCCTAGCTTTTAGGTTGCACTCTAACCGGATGCACCTGAATAACCATTTTGTACATAATGAAGCCATAGAATTAGGTAAAAAAAATACGCGAAAATACATGTTATGTACCTAAGTGCCAGCAGAACCATGACCGCCCAAGGAAAGATAAGAACACTATAGTAAAGAAATGGGTCCTCTATTACTTATCGGTTACTTTAGCCGAACGTCCGAGGACTAAGTAGTCTATTTCAGGGTATCACAACTCATTGAACTTTTGATTCAACCATTTATAATCACACACAGCTTTTACTTAGTATAATATCACTAACAGAGGAGTACGGGGCTAAATAATAACAGCCGCTCTATTCGATCTTCATGTTAAGCCACACTGGCTCAGGTTGGTGCGAAGATGGGCGAACACCAGGTGAACACCCATTACACGACGAGTTTTCTCCGTGCCTCTGAAAGCACGTTAAGCAGTTGGTCTCGACTGTCTAATGAAAATCTTTGACAGTCGATAAGTGAACCGAAAGTCTGACAACCAGTCTTACCAAGGCGTATCGTATTAGCCAGTGTACTAACTGGTATGTGGAGGTCAGATAGGTATTCAGCTGCATCCGGTTAGACTAGAAGCCGACCCCAACTTAGTTGAGAAAAGGCTAGGTAGACGATGTATGTCACTAACACTCACTAAATTGGTATCGATCTCTGGCTTAAAGTTACGACTCCGTCGAGTGGACCAATTTAATGCTTTCATGTCTTTCATTGTTGCTCAACGTTCAACGTACATGATTGAGGACATTGCCCTACATCCTCTTGGCATAAACTTTTACTTGGAATTTAGAAAATAAACAGATACCTATTCACACTATCATAACACTTTTGTGGGTATGAAGAACAGGGTGTAAAGCTCTTCATCCCCCGTAATAAAGGCAGAATCCTCCGACTAGACGGGTGTTATGTCTGGTGGGCTACTGCCCGACAGTTGTTGTCGGGTGTTCGTATATACTGTTAAGTCACGGATAATGTTGCTTGCGCGATGTAGGAATTCTGACGTATTTCGCTTGTTAGTTCATCACCTTTGTTATGGATGTCGCTGTAGTACTTTTTGTTCAATGTAGCTGTAGTACTTTTTGTAGTGCCGCTACACACTAAAAACACTATCAATGCACTTGAAACACTATCATTAGGTACACTAAAACACTATCATTACACTAAAAACACTATCATTACACTAAAAACACTATCATTACACTAAAAAGGGGATATGACTATAATATTCTAATATATAAAATCTCTGTCACAGTGTTTGTTTTCTAAGTCCTCCGAATCGGTTTGACTGATTTTTAGTGTATATTTTGGTAGGTCTGTAGTCTCACAAGCAAATACCTACACGCAGCGGCGGTCAACAGATCGATAGTAATATTATAAACACGAAAGTAAGTTTGTCTGTTACCTTTTCACACTTAAACCACTGATCATCCTGAAAATTTGCATATACGTTGTCTGGTGTAGGTACAGAAACGGCCATTACCTTTCATCCCCAAAAAAATTCTGTTCCCGAGGAAAACAACAATATGATTCCTATGATAATAGACGGCGCCGCGTGTCTCGAATCATAGGTACCTAATTGAATTATGTTACTATAGAAAGTTTAGTAGTGAGATAACAAATTCTAAATTAACGCGAGCGAAGCTGCAGTCAAAGGCTAGTGCGCCATGATTTTGATAATTTAAGAAATGAAACACTCATTCTATGCTTGAAAAAATATGAGTTGGGAACTTGGGTGTGAATATGCATGGAAGACATGACTGTAACTGTGGCATCAACCTGCACTGGATTCAACATCAGCCCATAACGTCTCAACTGTTGGGCTACATCCATACTCCCATCTCCACAACGCCGGCCCAGCGCGTTTGAGGATATAGGTACTGTAGTGGCGTATTGTGTTGTACTGGGTCTATGTGACGGAAACCGCCCCATCGTGGGAACATTACAACCTAATCATGTTGTATAAGTATCGCAAGGAACAAAAAAAAACATTCGTAGGATCAAAAGGTCAGTTTTGATGTTATGTACTCAGCTTTAAACACATATGTACGTACAGGTTGCACTTGACACAGATAGTTTACACTTTCTGCACGATATTGATACATTATATATTATGTGTGTGTGTATGTGTAAATAGCACTAGCCATTGCCTGCGGCTTCGTCCCGGCCTTCGAGGATATTAAGGTAACTTAAGATGTCAAACTGCTTCAAGAGCCGAGGTCTTGGCTCGACACATGACGTCATAACTACATAATTTATACTCCCCGAGGGGTGTCTGAAGTATGGATATGCTACTCAATTGTATGCCCAAGTCTCATGTAAATCATTTTATATCAGCGAGCGAGCGAGACCATTGCCATTCTTTGCCATTCAGGGCAATAACATGCCCACAAATTCAGTCACAGGATGTTTCTATAAATTAATTAATTAGACGACCCGAATGGCGTAGTGGTAGTGACGCTGCCTTACGTTGTTAGGGTCCCGGGTTCGAATCCTGGTAGGAGCAAATGTTTGTGTGATGAGCATGGACATTTGTTTCCGAGTCATGGATGTTTATATGTATAATAAGTATGTATTTACAAACAAAAAAGTATATATGTAGTATATCAACTATCTAGTGTCCACAACACAAGCTTTGCTTAGTGTGGCACTAGGTGGCGCTGTGTGTTAATGTCCAGCGATATTTATTTATTAAATTGCCAGATGGAAAATCTAGACCAACAGACTATTACGTTTTGAAAATCTAGTAAGGTCAATGTGGCCAAAACCGTCTGCGGGGCTATTCCGTATACACGCATTTACTAGTGTTTCCAGAATAGTTACGCTTTTACTGATTCGGTCGGTTAAACAGGATCACTTTTTAGTTCGAACTATGATTCATAGATAGCAAAGTTGTCTACAAGAGTAAAAAAAACACGTTTGAAGTTTAGTCCTGCTCCGAAGTCGATACTCAAGTCTTGAGTGCTGACGTTTCTTATATGGTAAATATTCAATTTTACAAGTAACGACTTTCTGAGTATGTATATCTTGTAGTTTAATAAGTGTTTTACAGGTTTTTTTAATTTGTTTTCAATAAAAACCAGTAGATACAGAAATAACTGTTTTTAAAAATATGTAACATCTAAATGGTCAATTGGGAAAATCCGTCTAATATCAAAGGGGCTAAACCGTTGTATACCGGAATTACCCCATTGCACATATTGTCAACCTTTTTCATCCTACCTACCTATTTTTTTAGTTTTTGCTAGATCAACCAGTAAGATTTGTATTATACTATTTTATTTTTCTATAGAACTTTTAAATAGATTTGGTTGGCTTATGTATTTTATACTAGATTTGGCTTATGGTCAGATATTTTTTTTTATTATTAATATTATTATTTGTTTGTTTTCAGTTTTCTCATGATTACTAAATAACATAGGGTTCCTATAACAAGGACAAGTGGCATGCTGCTGTACTGGCAGTCCGAAATTGTATGTTAACTGAATATAAAGGACCGCAACTCTACCAAATTCAGAATAAATTAAAGTTTTAAGCGTGTTACATAGTACTTAAGGATAAAAATCAAGAACCCTACTACTTTTAGTATGTTTCGATGAGTACCTATGTTCCATTTTTAACCGACTTCTAAAAAAGGAGGAGGTTCTCAATTCGGATGTTTCTATTTTTTTTTTTTTTTTTTTTATGTTTGTTCGGGCATAACTCCGTCGCTTGCCAACCGATTTGGAAAATTCTTTTTTTGTTGGAAAGGGTATTCTTTCCAAATGGTCCCATAGCCACCAAGTCGGGATCTGATGATGGAATCTTGGCGAAATCGAGGGAACTCTTCAAATTTTATATGAAAACACAATGCGATGTTGGTATTTTCTACAACAAGTGAAGCATTTGCGTTTGATAAGAACCATTCTACCATCAGATCTGATGATGAAGCCAAGAGTCACGGAACTCCATAATGAGACAATGTACCCTAGTCGTGTTTGGGCTTGATGTAATTGTAACGGTATGCACTTTCCATGTATATCAAGCACATGAGAACCACTAAAAAGTGAAAAATAAAAACTTTTTTGCAAAAAATAAAACCGACAAAAAAAAAAAACAAAAAAGTTAAAAATAACTTTAGCTTCTGAAGTCGGTGACAAAAAACTAAATCAATCAAACAAAGGTCACCGACTTCAGAAGCTAAAGTTATTTTTCACTTTTTTGTTTTTTTTTGAAGTCGGTTTTATTTTTTGCAAAAAAGTTTTTAACGCTAATATTATGTCATTATGAATAAAAGCATTTTTTTCTGAAACAGATTTTTAAAATATGTGTACTTCGATTTTTAATGCAATGTGCGACGTGTGACATTGTTTAAAATTGTAATGCTCTTAAACCTAATCGATTCATTAAAAGTTACCCTGTTTATTTAACCTGAAAAAGTAAACTGATGATTGATGATACTAAGTAAAAATATTTAAATTTTGTGTTCCAATTTTCTGGAAAGGTTTAAAATCCCTGGTTTTAAAAATAGGCCAGATTAGCCCCCAAAAAAGTTTTTAGGGAATAAAACGTAAATTAAACCTTATATTTATGACGCTGCAAAATATTTTTCTTCAGCATGTGAATTTACTTGTTTACAAATTGCATACTTTGATATAACGGCGTAATTCAAGGAAAAAATGATACTAGACGGATTTGCCCCAATCCTCGGGAAAATCCGTCTAACGACCGTTTTTTGAAAAAACATTTTTAGTTAAATATGGAACGATGTTCTGTGGTTTCGAATGGATGTGTGTAAAAGAAAACAAAATTCTCTATCGTATTACAACCATCAAATTTACAATAAGTGTACCAGTTATAATCAACTAATGAAGTTAGTTACTTAACTTTTAAAAAAATATGTCGGATTTGGCCACATTGACCTTAGGTATGATTTGTTTACATGATCCTATGGTTGACTGATAGAAAATTTCGAAGACAAGTCCGCCTTTGTACAGTAGGTACTTTTTATAATCGTGTCTGTATTTTTTTTCGCTAAAATCGTTCGTATAGTTTTTGAGATCACCAGATGGCGCCACTGTCGAGCAGGAGACAATAACAGCCGCTCGGGTCGATCTTAAGGCTAAGTCGTGCTTGCCAAGGTTAGTCTGTGGATGGGTGACCCATTACATACCGAGATTCCTCAGTGCCTCGGAAAGCACGTTAAGCCGTTGGTCCCGGCTGTCGTTTGAAGATTTTTGATGTTACAGGTCGTCAGTGGCCCAAAAAGTATGACAACCAGTCTCACTAAGGGGACCCAGTACGAAGTAACTGGGTTGTGGAGGTCAAATAAGCCGTCGCTCCATGTGTACTGGCAGATGATGTTGATGGCGCCACTGACGAGTACCGGTCAGTACTAAGTAACTTCATAAAATGTTCATTTTGTTTACGTGCTACAACAAAATGTAAACTTGTACCCTAAAATTTCATTATTGTCCCTAAAAGTAGCACTCATCGTGTTTGCAAGGCACACCTTCATTGAACAAACTACATTAGATCATCGTGAATCTTCGCAACCATATGTTCACCTCAGAGCACCTGTGCAAGGCTCCCATTGGTGGAAAGACGAGTATTCGTGACAGCCTCCTCACGACTACGTCCGTTTACGCCAAGTTCGACACATCGGATGAATCTGACCTTATTGGTCTCACATGAGGTCGTCGAGGTCGGCTCATAAACGGATTAGCTTTTTTTGGAGCAATTTCGAAGTGGTTTTCTTTGAGAGGTATTAGTTACATATTATTTAATGTATGTTCTTAAAGGCCACGGCAAAACGTACGAAGGAAAAATAACAATTAAGTACCTACTAGCAGTTCGCTCGCATAATTTGTGATAGATCAGCTAATATGCATGTTATAATATAATTTATAGCCTAAAATTATATTATAAAATAGGTGCCAACCTACGAATAATGTAGCTTTCTGCCACTGAAAGATTTTTTAGAATTGGGTCATTAGTTCCGGAGATTACCCTCTACCTCTTTATAATATAACCTTAGATTAGTAGTATCAGGTTCTCGGATATGGGTCTACGACGTCAGTGACTATGTTATATGCCTCAAGGCAATTGGTGTTGAGGTTCAATGTTGGTACACAATCTATGGTGTTGTGAAGAAAAATAAGCAGAGCGGTTTAGTCTGTGTTCGCGATATAAAATGAAAAATACTGATTTAAGAATTTAGTCATGTGCGCAGAGAAAAATGTGTATTTTAATAAATAATAAAAGAAAGTAAACTATAAGGGAACATAAGTCTTTTAATAATATAAGAACAAATTATAACAGTGGTAGCAGAGCGTGGTTCGCGCCCGTGCACAGGCACACGAAGGAAAAATGGCGGAAAGTATTAAGATAAAGCAATTTGCCGGCGAAGATTTTGCAATATGGAAGTTCCGCATTAGCAGCATACTACGGGAAAATGAATGCTTAAATGCAATAGAAAACAAAGACTTTGCGAGCGTCCCCGTGAACAAAAAACTTGAAGCTCGAGCACAAAGCATTATTATAAGCGGCGTCGCCGACAGCCATATTGATTATATTCAAGAGGAGAATAAAGCATACGACATGATGTTTAAATTAGAGCAACAATTTATGAAAAAAGGCACCAGAAGTAAATTATTCCTACGGCGGGAACTAAACACTATAAAATACAAAGAGGGAACGTCTCTCGGAGAACATTTTGTTACGTTGTCAAAAATATTCGGCCAGCTAAAAGACGCAGGAAGCCCCCTAGCAGACGAAGAAAAGGTAAATGTACTATTGCTATCCATGCCAGAATCGTACGAAGTTATTATAACAACTTTAGAGTCAGTACCAAACCTGACAGTAGACATGGTTAAGGACAGATTACTAGGAGAGGAAGAAAAGAGGAATAAGATGGGTCCTCAAATAATAGAGCACCAAAGGCAGTGGCGAGGGGTCCATACAACTCGAAACCTACCGGCTTCCCTTCGGAACAACCACTGTACTAGAGTCTACTATTGCCAGAAGTAAAACAATGTAGGTAATAGGCTTGCCTATTATTCAATTAGGACGTGATTGCCCAAACATGACTAAAACTACAAATGGTTTAATGTATGGTTTTTTCAAACATTATTAAAAATATGCACCGGACCGGCTTATCTGTTGTAAAAGTTTAGCCTTCGCTACTGACCAAAGGAATACCTTTTTGTGCTTTGGATGCGGCAAGCCAGGCCATAAAAAATTCGAATGTAGAGCGAGATACCAACAGGGACCAGCCCGCGGACATGGACAATATTATTCAAGAGGTCAAGGACGAGGAAATAGAGCGCCACATCGGGCAGCATTTGGAGGCAGAAGTAGGTCACAAGGAAGAGGTCGTGGAATTCCAGACAGAAGATCTTGGCAACAACAAGGACCTAACTATCCAGGGAATAATCATCAGACATATGCGGCATCAACAGAGAATGAGTATGCATTTCTGACTGGCAATGGACGGAACCAACAAGATAATGATCAATGTGAAATAACTTGGTGTGTGGATTCGGGATCATCAGACCACCTGACAAATGACAAAAGTGCGTTTTACAACTACATGGAACTAAATACACCAAAAGTGATTGCTGCGGCCAAGAATGCAGTGAGTTTAATAGCGGTTGGATTTGGGAACATAAAGGCAAGATGTTATGTTGGTAAAAGATATATAGACTGTACTATTAAAAATGTATATTATGTGCCAGAGTTGAGGAAAAACTTGTTGTCTGTTTCTAAAATTGAGAGTAATGGTTATAGGGTTGAATTTTTAAATAGTAAAGTTAGAGTATTTAGATATGATCAATTGACAATGATAGGAAACAATGAAGGGTCTTTGTATACTATTCACATGCAAATATTAAAAGATGAATGTAACTTAAGTAACAGTAATGATGATCAAGTGATGCAGCTGTGGCATAGACGTTTTGGTCACCTCGGGTTTAAAAATTTAACTTTGCTTTCACAGAATCAAATGGTAAGTGGCATTGATGACTTGACTAAATGTAATAAAAATAATTCTGTATGTGAACCGTGCTTACTAGGTAAAATGACCAGACAACTTTTTAACAGACAAGGACGTAGGGCATCCAGACCACTAGAATTAGTACACACTGATGTATGCGGACCAATCACCCCACTGACTGAGGAAGGATACAAGTACTTTCTGACATTTATAGATGACTATACTCACTTTGTTTGGGTCTATCTACTTTCTAATAAAAGTGAAGTTTTTGACAAATTCAAGCAGTACTATTTTTATGTAACCAACCATTTCAATGTTAATATATTAAAGTTGAGATCGGATAATGGCGGAGAATATGTGTCAAGGCAATTTCAGGAGTTTTGTTACAGCAAAGGAATCCAAATGCAATATACAGTGCCATACAATCCCCAGATGAATGGAGTAGCAGAACGGATGAACCGCACATTAATAGAAAAAGCAAAAACAGTTTTGTTAGACTCACAGCTTAGTAAGGAGTTTTGGGGCTATGCAGTTTTGTTTGCAGCCTATGTTACTAACCGAAGTCCGACTGAAGGAAAAAGTCAAACACCATCAGAGCTATGGGAAGGAAGGAAACCTGATGTGAGAGCTATGAGAGTGTTTGGTTGTACAGCTTACAATCATGTGCCTAGAGAGTTACGTCATAAATTAGATAATTCAGGAAAGAAAATGATTTTTATTGGATATGTCAATTCAGGATATAAGCTGTATGATACAGAAACAAGGTCAGTAATATCGGCACGTAATGTAGTGTTTGATGAAACAAAACCCGGACGTGACAATTGTGTGAGATACACACTGGACACAAAAGAGAAAAAAGAAGATGAAATAAGTGAACAGGAAGAAGAAAGTGAGGAGGAGAAAGATAGTGAAAATGTATCAAGGGACAAAATACAGCAAAAAGTATCTAAGAATACGAATAAAGAAAAAAAAAAGGACAGTAAAGAAGAAGAGACACAAGAATTGGAGAATGATACAGACAGAAAGACAGAGAGTTTAGAAAGAGGGAGAGAAAAGAGACAAATAAGAAAACCAGCATGGCAAAAGGATTATGAAATTGATTTAAACCAGGATGATACATTTTATGATACATTATATGCATTATTATCAAGTTACCAGGAGATTCCAACTAATTTTGATGACATTAAAGGGAGAAAAGATGAGAAGCTTTGGAATAAGGCAATAAATGAGGAATTAAAAGTTTTAAAAGAAAATGAAACTTGGAAGTTTGTACCTGAACCACAGAAAGAAAAGCTACTAGATAGTAAATGGGTATTCACAAAGAAAAATATAGGAGAAGAAGAAGAGTTATATAAAGCACTTATTCACCTGTATTGAAGATGCAAACCTTGAGAGTTCTTTTATCGATTGCTGCTCAGAAAGAATATGAAATACACCAGATGGATGTCAAGGGAGCTTTCTTATATGGACGGATTGATGAGACAGTATACTTAAAACCTCCACTAGGACTGACAGTTCCAGAAGGTCAAGTTCTAAAGTTACAAAAATCTCTTTATGGTTTAAAGAAGAGTCCAAAATATTGGTATGAAAAATTCACAGAAGTTATTACTGAACGTGGTTTTACGCGATCTCAAAATGACTATTGTCTCTATAGTAAGGGCAATCTCTATTTGATTTTGTATGTCGACGATATACTTATAGTAGGGCCTAGTGTTACTGAAATTGGAAATGTCAAAAACTTCTTAAAGACTAACTTTAGCATGAAAGACTTAGGGAACAGCAATCTGACATATCTTGGCATTAGTATTCAGAAGAAACATGATTGTATTTACCTTAATCAATCTAAATATCTGCAGAAGGTTCTTGAATATTATAACATGGACAATTGTAAAGGGACTAATTCTCCTATGGACCATAATTTTAAACTGGACTTTGACGAATGTGAAATTGACATGACTTTAGAACATCAGTGCAGGTCTCTTATTGGTTCTTTGATGTATGCTATGGTGAGCACAAGACCTGACTTAGCGATAGCTGTATCATATTTGAGTAGATTCCAGTCACAGCCAACTTTGAAGTTGTGGCAAGCTTTAAAGCGTGTTCTTAGATATGTTAAACAAACTATTGATATTAATTTAGAATATTCAAAGTTTAAATATGACAGCTTAACAGGTTTTGCAGATGCAGACTTTGCTCGCGATAATGATAGGAAATCCACTAGTGGATATTTGTTCAAGTTATTCGATAATACAGTAACATGGAAATCAAAGAAGCAAAGTACAGTTTCATTGAGTACAACAGAAGCAGAATTAATTGCTTTATGTGAAGCATCTGTTGAAGCTTGTTGGCTAATGAAACTGTTTTGTGACTTTAATATTAAAATAAGCAATACTGTTATTTTTGAGGACAATCAAAGTACTATGAAAGTAGTAAACAATCCAGACCAGAAACGATTGAAACATATTGATGTCAAATTTAACCTTATTAAACAAAAGGTAGAGGAAGGATTAATAACTGTTAAATATGTATCCACCACAGATCAAATTGCAGACATTTTGACGAAGCCCTTATCAGGAGAGAGATTTGTAAGATTGTGTAGCATGCTTAAATTGTTGAAATGTTAATTATTGTAATACATATTATGTGCAAACATTGAGGGAGAGTGTTGAGGTTCAATGTTGGTACACAATCTATGGTGTTGTGAAGAAAAATAAGCAGAGCGGTTTAGTCTGTGTTCGCGATATAAAATGAAAAATACTGATTTAAGAATTTAGTCATGTGCGCAGAGAAAAATGTGTATTTTAATAAATAATAAAAGAAAGTAAACTATAAGGGAACATAAGTCTTTTAATAATATAAGAACAAATTATAACAATTGGCAGCACATACAGGCAATGGACAGCACATCTGGCTAGATTCTAGATGACTTCTTCTTCGTGTCGATGATTCTCATTGTTATTTATTTAAAGTTTCGACCAGAACAAACAGCCATGTCGACGGCGTTGGTGGTGGCTTCGGACAGGTCCCTTAGAGTGCAGGTGGAGTTACACATGGAGCAGGTCAGGAGGTGGGCCATGGTTTGCGATGAGCCTCCACAGTCGCATTCAGCTTTATCGGAATGGGCCACTTGGCAAAGTTGTAGATGCAGCTGCGGCCCATCTGCAGGTGGGTCTAGTCTTCTATAAGACTGATGGAGTATTATGTTGACCGTCATTTTAAAACAAAACATTTGAATTTACTACTTATCATATTTAGGTTGTTTTGTGGCTTCATCATCACCGTAACTTTTGGTTCTCCTTCAACCTGCGGAAGTAAAGCGCGGAAAAAAGCTTCTATAATAATTCATGACTAAAAACATTTCGTTCTAAATTTGTTTATCTTCGTTTCGTGTGTGTTGAAAACTGTCATTTATCACTGCAGTTCTCGGCTCCATAAATTCCGCCAATGACAAAGTTTCCCCACTTGCACACCGCTTGTATCAAAATGTACTGTTGCAGAATTGGTACATTCCAGCCACAGTACACACAATATAAAAAGCCAAATAAAAGAAATCATAACAAGAAAGATAACAATATCTTGTATCTTCATTTTTTTATTTTATTTAAGTATTTATTTGGGAGTACCAACGAGCAACATAACAATTTCTTATATAAAATTAAAACTATTGCCGTCTTATTACAAAACGTGGTCTTACAAATAGTACCGGGTTTAGTACTAGGTCTAAACCATGAACTTGAAAAAACGTTATTACAAAACGAAGTTTATCGCTAGTCCTAGAACTATCTATGGTACCAAAGTTAGACCATCGCGACCCCTAGTTTAACTATGGTACTAAATTGTCAAACGGCAAATTCTTAACTTTGAGGTTAGCAAATTATCTTTCGGAAAGTATTATTTTGTGATAAAAACCAAAAATGAAAAATACTGTTGTGTACGTAATCTAGCATGTCCTTTATTACTAACCTTTCTTCTGGACTCCAATTAACACCCCTTTTTTCTTAGGTTTTTGCATTTTCTTAAAACTTGAACGCACACACGATCTCACCACAAAGAACTGTACCTTTACTTGTTTTAATAATCTTGATGTTTCTCTTGTCTTGAGTTTACTTTTAAGTTGTAACATAGACATTTCGATAACATTACTCGAATTACGCGCGCCGCCAAGTTCACTTCGTTATACGTGCTAGCTCGACAGTTGTTCCAAACCAGAACAATGTAAAATAATTGTGAACATGCATTAAAAAAAATACAACTCGAAATATTTAAATACCTTTAAATAACAAAGCTTTAGTTTTTATCACTACAAATAACAATTTATAAAATAGTTTTTCTTTAATTTACGTAACAACATTGTGTAAAAAGGAGCGGCACATAGAACGCTGAACGAATGAATGAATGGTTTGAATATTTTTTTGCTTATAATCTGTGGATAATGTTTGAACTAGGGACTGTCTTTGGTACTATGTAATCCTCTGATGGTCTACGATTTGTAATACGAATGTAAGAACTAACGTTAGTACCGTACTAAACCAAGACCTTTTAGTTCTGGTTTAAACCTGGTACTTACGGAAGTTTTTATAATAAGACGGTTGCAGAACAAATGGTCTCTTATCGCACACTCAATTACAGGTTGGTGATAAGTCCAAGCCTAATCCAGGTGATCTAACTTATGAAAGTCTAGCAGGAGCACAATAAAACACGTCCGTACAGTACAAAGTATATTTTACAGCAACGAAATGGCGGTAGGGTGGTAAAACTCTTATAATAAAATATGTGCACCTACCGCCTTATACGCATACATCACAGTAGGTAACCACCGCTTACACATTATCGAGTCAACAATCGACACATGCTCTAAAAACATAATTAAATAGGAATAAAAATAAAAATTACATACAATTCAATAAGTATATTAGAGTATTTAATACTAATTATTTTATCAGCAGCGTCCCTGAGCATGCCATATCAGGGCGAGTACACAAGCTTGGCCTAGCTAGCTGCCTAGCTGGTAGTTAGGTACCTAGACAGTAGCCACGGGGCACAGGCTCGCATGTCCATGTTATCACAGGTATCAATCTATGTTATTTAGCAATATGTGTTGCGTACCGACAGCATGTTACATTACATGCCGTTTATTTTTCTACGCATCTAAAGGGTGTAAAAATAAGGCACTTGTTCTCCCCGTCATTGCAATCATTTTTTGTTCTACACCATACCTGGGAGCCCTATATTTACGGAGATATTGGGGGTCAAAGTTACAATTTTTTCACTAATTTTGTTTTTTTAAATGCAAGTTTTTATTGTAAGATTTTTATACTTTAAAGATAAAGTAAGTAAGTTTTAGTTTGGTGTCTACCCTTTCTACCCGCTTATGTATCCAACTCTCTTTGTTATTGGGATGGTTGGGTACTGTAAGTTGGAAGTTAGGCGCAACCTCGCCCTTATAAAATATGTTTTTATGGCTTTTCGTGGTATGCTGAATAATCCACAAATATTGGAATCGTTGGGATTGCTCGTTCCAAACAGGAGGCTACGGTTGGGACCAAGGGAGGGGCTTTTTAAAGTTCCGGCAACTCGTACATACTTATTAAAGTTCGCACCAGTGATTCGTGCAGTTAGAATACTTAATGATGTCTCTCGGCATTTGGATATTTTTTCTTGCTCTTTGGCGGAATTCCAGAGGGTGTCACTAAGCATGTTATCTTCTGTATAGGTAAATGGTGCTTCTACACAGACCCGGTAGTTGGGGCTGGACAATTTGCTATAATGACTACTTTTGTTAGCTTGGGTTTTACCTGTTAAAACAAAATGTAGTGTTATTGAATAAATAAATAAATATTAGACTTATTTTAGACTAGGATATTTTAGACTTTAAAGACCTCCACGACTTACTACTACTATTCAATCCATCCATTAGCAAGTTTTGAGAGCGTTACATTGAGTTTTACCACAAAACATGATTATTCACCCGAAAAAAAAGGCAACTTGTCCACTTCGAAACTGGACCAGTTTCCCCTTTTTTAAAATTACACACTCTAGTGCAACGAGGCAGTCACGTTAGTATGAATTCATAAAAAATGTTATGTGGCCTCTGCTGGAACACAAGCCCTCTCGGAGAGAGACAGTGAGCCATATTCCACAACGCGAGCCCAGCGCAGGTTGGTGGACGTGAATGCAGTTAGGGCGCGTCCCATAATTACATGGGACATAAAAGCATGACTGGCGAAACGTGGCCGCACTATTACGTACCTTCGCCTCTGTCTAACCCATCGAGTTTTACAAGCGTGATGTTACGTAGTTAAGTTTGCGTTTTGTAGTCATAGATGTGTAGCTAAGTAGCCAAATCATCGTCGTAAAAACAAATGAATACAGCACACGCAACCATTCTGCTGTTGTCGGTACGTAACGTCTACCGAATGTGTGTCGAAGTTTGGGCGCGGCGCGTTGCGTGCAGATCCGCGTGTGCTGACCCTACATAGTGGCTGAACCTACCGCCTGCTAGTGTGAGCGATATGTTAGGTTTACATAGCAGGTCGACATAAAGAAAATAGATGAACTGGCATTTTTAGCCGACTATAAAAGGTGTGACAGACCTCTTAACGATGGTAGGACGACCTGGACAAAATGGTTCATTGTCACTAGTACCATTAACAGTTCCATGATGGAACTAGTGTTGTTTTTTATTCAACGACCAGTGGTCTACATTAGCTCTAGAATCAAGATCGAACAAATTGAAAGTCATGGAGGCTTTGTTCCCAGCTTTTTTTTTGGGACAAGCCCGCCACACTATTCCCAAACCACTGTAACTCCTGAAAGAAAGAATCTTTGTTCCCAGCTGTGGGATGACACAGGGTAGGTAACAGTAACAAAAGGTATGCCTCGAATGTTTGTTCTTTTAATTTCACCGACCATCAACTCAGTCTAACGCAGTCCACTGCTGGACATAAACCTCTCCCAACCTGCGCCACAGCGCTAAACCTCAAACTTCCGCAGCCAGGTCTTTTTGTTCCGGGGAGGAAAGTCCTTAAGGATGCCTTTTGCTCTGGGGCGGGTGGAGGTGTCTGTCGGACTTTAGCCGACGAAAAATCACTTGCACCGGGTATCATGAGACCTAGTGCGCCTTCCACGAGCCCCGGCTAGTCTGCGAGTCTCCTCAAGTCTGCGGGGGGAGTGAGGTGTGTTCTCCCCGTGACGTCCAATACCACTACACGTCACCGCCTCGGGTCCAGTTAGTTATACCCCAGGCGGTGGTCCCTAAGTCCGCCGTTCCTCAGGACCCGTTTAAAGTGCTGGTAGAGGGCGTTGTTCGCCCTCCTACGACGCCCGGTACATCATGCAGCTGCGGGTCGAGAGTGGTGGACCCTTGAGATTCTGAATCGTCGAGATGATGGTATTGGGATCGTGATTGTTGATCTTATTTACCAATTCCGAGTGTAACACCGGTTAAAAAAAACTTCCCGTGGTACTACTGCATCGCTTGGTAGTTCTACGGGGTTTATTAGCCACGGTACTACTGGTAGTAACACATGTAACACGGGCAACAAACTGGATTTGTCTAGCACGGACCTTAGTAAATATCACGTTGTTAGTTTGTTTATTTTAAGTTAACAAGAAGTAAATATGTCTTTACATTATGTTAAATAATGTAATATTATGTAAAGCCGACATCAACACGATTTTAAGTAGATAATAATTTATTTATCGCCAGCATTTACATATTATAATGTTTAGGTGAGCCTAACCTAGGGCAATATGAAAATAATCATAGCTTAGTAATAGTTACCCTAGGGGTGAAAGTAACTTATTTAATCCCGAGACGGGGTTTGGCGCCCGAACGTTAGTGAGGGCACTAATAGTTCGAGGGACTTTAACCCGAGGTAAACACTGTGCTTTTCATTACCAACACAGGGAAATGAATTGAAAATTAAAACATGAATCAATCGAAACATAAATCAAGATCGGATTGTCGCTTTCCCGCCTGTTTTGTTTTTTTTTTGTGTGGCCGGCCAGCTGCTATTCAGCCTAATTGTTGATCGAAGTATTCAGCCATTCTTTTTCATTTACACCATTGAAAAAATAGTAATTATTTTGCCCAAATAGAAATAAATTAGAATTAAGTTATTTAAAAAAAATATTCTTTTAAACTGCGAACTTTATGTTATTTCAATTTTACATCGCGCTGTAATTGAGAGGCTGTATAGAAGTGGGAACATGGTTCAATAGAAATGTGAAAATAGAACTAGTTTTTTTTAATAATTTGACAGCTGTCAGTTAAAAGTGATTCACCCTAGGGCTCAAAAGTATTACTTTCAACCCGCTCCTCAGGCAACTTCAGACCTACTTTCCGAGTATGAATTAAAAATTACTTACTACCCAAGCTACACAAAATGGTACAAAACCGATCTGCTGGTATTTATATTATAATATAATCATCATCTGCCTAGCCTTTTCCCAACTATGTTGAGATCGGCTTCCAGTCTTACCGGATGCAGCTGAACATGCACATGGAGCGACTGCCTATCTGACCGCCACAACTCATGCAGTTAGTACTGGCTAAAAGATACCCCTTGGTAAGACTGGTTGTCTGACTTTCGGGACACTGACAAATATGACATAACGACTGCCAAAGATCTACAAATGGCATCCGCGAACAACAGCTTGCGTGCGAGGCACGGAGGAAAACGGTGTGCATTGGTGGTCACCGATCCACGGACGAACCTAGGCAAGGGCGGCTTAACCTGAAGATCGACCCGAGGTGTTTTTATTAAACTTCGAGCTCTGCACAGCAATGCGGGTGTGTAAATAAATTTCGACATTAGGTTTAGCAGCCACCCCTTGGCTAAAGGTAAAGAAAAACATCGAGAGGAAGCCGGTTTGTACCAGAACCAAAAATTTAAAGACGTGGGACATCCACAGCCCGCACTAGGCCCACTCCCTCTCATAGAGAGGAGGCCTGTGTCCCAGCAGTGGGTACAGGTTGATTAAGCTTTTGCATGTTGGTGTTTAAACCCTGCTTATTCTAACAAAGTTGGGTAGTTTTTTCACCCAGTTAATATTGACATTCAAAAAGCTAGTCATTTACTAACCCTGGCAACACTCCCGGTAATAAAGCCAGTGCGGATGTTTTCCGAATAAAACGAAGTATTTAGCTGACTAGTGCAGGAGCCCTGACATCGTTGGCGAGGAGCCAGGCAGCGCCCTTTGTTTATCATCTCTTGCTTATTATATTAGGATAAGAGATAGTTATGAGCACATCTGCTTAGCGGATTAAATTATCTTGGAGTAGGTATAGCTCTTGCCTGCGACTTTACTTGAGTATTTTGATTATTACAACGTAAAATTCATCGTCTATCTAGCCTTTTTCCAAATTTTCTGGGGTCAGCTTCCAGTCTAACCGGATGCAGCTGAATAACAGTATTTTACATGGAGCGACTGACTATCTGACCTCCAAAAAACAGTTAGGACAAGATAATACGATACCCCCATGGTACGACTGTTTGTCAAACTTTTAACTATCTGTAACAATCAACCGGTACCAACGATCTAACGTGCTTTCTGAGACCGTATCAGGTTCGGAATAAACATAGTTGAACTGTAACGAGTCAGACAGACCGACAGACAGACAGACAGACATGACGAATCTATAAGGGTTCCGTTTTTGCCATTTGGCTACGGAACCCTAATAAAAAGGAGTAAATGATAGCGGAGAGGAGAATGGAAGAAAACAAGAAACATATATGGGACAAGAGCGAGAAGATGACAAAGCCTTGTATGATAATAGAAAAGGTGTCAGGTTTAGAGCTAAGTTAATAATGACTATTTTGAAAGACAAACATACCAGGTGTTATGTACATAATTTTTAGTATATTACTAAGATAAATACAATGAATGGATGAGTCGTACATTCACGGTCACCGAGTGAATGAATGTAGTTAGTATTGGCGAAGGATATGTCTGTCTATTAATAAAAACATTAATGTGAATGTGAACGTAATTACAAGCAGTTGCTCCATGTAAAATATTGGTATTCAGCTGCATCCGGTTTGACTGGAAGCTGACCCCAATGTAGTTGGGAAAAGGTTAGACGGTTGATGATGTGGGTATACGCAATTACAGTTCTAATTACTTACGTTACGGTTATTTCCAATAACTTACTGTTCGATTTCGGTTGCTATCTCTGTCTGTTTGACAGTTTGCTTACAGACGCTTCGAAACAAAACGTCACAGACAATCTTTATTTGTTTTTTTTTCTATGAATCAAGTGACACGGATAGAATATTTCAAGCTCACTTTGTTTATACAACGTGTAACAGAAAGGGTATAGTCATATGAAAGGGTGTGCTTCTGACCATCAAACTGAACAACTTTCTCCACGGTTTTTACAAACACTTTCACACGTCCTTTTTAGTGACGAATCTATAAAGATTCGTCATGTCTGTCTGTCCGTCCGTATGTCACAGCCACTTTTTTCCGAAAATCTAAGAACTATGCTGTTGAAACTTGGTAAGTAGATCTATTCTGTGAACCGCATTAAGATTTTCACAGAAAAATAGAAAAAAAACAATAAATGTAGACCCCCCATACATAGAACTGAAACTCATTATTTTTTTCATCAAACCCATACGTGTGGGGTATCTATGGATAGGTCTTCAAAAATGATATTGAGGTTTCTACTTTCATTTTTTTCTAAACTGAATAGTTTGCGCGAGAGACACTTCCAAAGTGGTAAAATGTGTCCCGCCCCCTCTGTAACTTCTAAAATAAAAGAATGATAAAACTACCTAAAAAAAATATGTGATGTACATTACCATGTAAACTTCCACCGAAAATTGGTTTGAACGAGATCTATTATGTAGTTTTTTGTAATACGTCATAAATCGTAAACCGCAATTTACCTTTCATTTACAAAGAACTGCAAGAACTTTTATACTAATAATGTTACTTGCTGTTACGGAACCCTTCATGGGCGAGTCCGACTTGCACTTGTTTTTAAACTAGATGGGGCCGGTGTTTCGTACCTGACTACTCTGAGAAGAAACAGCCGAAACAAACTCAGAGGTCGTAGTCTCTTTTAAAGTCCAGACATAATGTTGCTCAACTCATATGAGAACTATGCAGAATAGACCTGTCCAGTCAGTGTAAGCATTTGTCAGAGCTCAACGATATTATCAATAAACACACTTTTTATATCACACGGGTTTATATCTCGTAATAGTCATGTGATCATGTGCATAGCTCCACACAAGACCGCCCTCATCACAGCTTCACATTATCATACAAGTATGGCGGCCAGTGGCGACTGAGGACAACCGGTGTTCGTATAGCCGGTGGCTATCTCATGCAGGTATTCATGTGTATGTCGCACTAGGCATGCGGCTCTTTCTATATTATATGTATTTACAAATAACAAATAGCATTTATTATATAGGGTGTAAAACACCTCTTCACGAAGCCGAAAGGCACTTGCTCTCCTCATCATTGCGATCATTTTTTTGTTCTACACCATACCTGGGAACCTTCTAGTTACGGAGATATGGGGGGTCAAAGTTACAACTTTTTCACTAATTTTGTTTTTGACAAGTTTCTTTTTAAATACCAGTTTTTTTTGTAAGACTTTAACTTTTAACACCTCCACGACCCCCGTACTATTCAATTCATCCATCAGCACAATGTTTTAAGTGCGTTACATTGAGTTCTACCACAAAACATGATTTATAACCTCAAAAAAAAAAGTTGTTTCCCAGCAATCATTTTTGCGTAAAGTTACTTAGTTTGATGTACAGAATGATTGGTTAAAGGCTTTGTGATGAGGTGGTTTACACCCTGTATGCATGGTCTATGACCAGTGTGTGTTGTTAGAAACGTGGTCGCTCACAATGAAGACACATAAAGGGCAGCGGAGAGGGCTATGCTCGGAGTTTCCTTGCGTGATCGGATCACAAATGAAGACATCCGCGAGAGAGGGAGAGAACCTCTCCTCTACCTAGAATTGCCAAACTTATGTGGCAGTGGGCAGGGCACATTGCTCGCAGAACGGATGGCCGATGGGGCCGGAAAGGCCGACACTTGGGGGAAGCCTATAAGATAAGATAAGATGATGACTTCTCCCACTCTAGGCGGGGCGGGAGGGAGTGTCAAACTTTTACTGACTAAAACCCATCCATGTTCCTTCCTCGCCCTTTACGTTCCGGGGCCACGGTATCTCTTTCGAACAGTCCCGCAGCCCCGGGGACGTCTTTCGGCTGAAGTAATGGATGGATAACCGATTGATCGATCGATCGTGTGTTAAGCGATTGTCGTGGTACGGGCATGTGATGCGGAGGAATGAGGAAAATGTCGTGAGGAAAGTTATGAGTATGAATGTGGATGGGTATAAATATCAGTAGAGGAAGGTGTGAAGGATGATATAGCAAGAAAAGAAGATTTTGACGAGACTACGAAAAATAGAGAAGTATGAAAGAAGATAATATATGTTGCGCCGATCTCAAATGAATTGGGATAAGGGCAAAGAATGATGAGAATGATGGTGTGTGCACGAGGACGAGGCTAAAGGAGTATGTAAAGATCGTAGCAGGTGGCGTATTGTGATTTCTGCCTTCCCCTTGTGGGAGAGGGCTTGATTTTAGTCTAGGTAAGAATGGCAAAGAAAGACTCATCTTAGTCTAAAGCGCGACTGCTGCGCAAGAGGTCCTTGTTTCGATTCACAGGCCTCGCAGATTGTTATCGGGCTATTCCATCGGGGTTTCTTCTGTAGCAGCCCGGGAGTTCAGATTTGTCTCCAGTTCATGGCAATAGGCTTGCTCCTATTACGTGGAACTTAACGTTAACTGGTGAAATGTTAGTGAATACTTCAGGGACTTCGGAGATATACAGGCGTGAGGTCATGTTTTTTCGTCTTGAACTTAAGTTTAAAATGTCACTTGCGGGATATCTTCCGTGATTGTTATTGATTTTGAGCTCCCGATATCACAGAATAGAAAACGCCGATATTTCGACGCTGTTGCTGTTTAGGGGTTTGAAATTTGAACTTGTTCAAGAATGAGCTGTACCTTGAATCACCGTACTGCACTGTACCTACTAGAGGGATAGACCTCTCTGTAAGATGGAGTGCTTCGTTATCGAACACGCGGCGCTATGCGGGTTCATGAATGGCAAAATAGTTTTCCAAATTCTATAAAGCTTTTTAAGTTGCACTATTTGTTAGTTTGTTTAGGTTAAATGTTGTAAGCTAGATTAGACCAAATTCCTCGTATGTTGATTCAGTTCCGATGAAAATGCATATTTATGATCAGAATGCGTGGTTGATGGATTCATAAAGGTCTGTTAACACTGTTTTTCGCTTTAGGATAAATGCCTTGCGGTTGAATGTACCTACGTCCTGCCTTCTCAGTAAAAAACAATCAAGAAGTATATAAAGTCGTACTCGTACAATTGCATCCATATAGAGATAGACCGGAAACTGGTTCCTATGGACATGAGGAAGAGGTCAGGGTCGACTCTTGCACACCGGTAGACCTACAGCGACCTACATCACCCTTAAAGGTAAAGGTCAGACATTGTAGCAATTTATAACTTTGTTAAGATTGTGTAATAAAGCTGTGAAAAATATTACTGCAGTGATTAATAGTCCAGTGTTAATTAATTGTTGTTTTCTTGCGTATTTCATCTGACAACTCTTTCTTTTTGTTTTTCGTGTGATAAGTGCCTAACCTGGTGTCAGAGTTTAATGCCGCCCATGGACCTCTGAATTGGCTTAACATGCTGTTGAGAAATATATCTCTCAGGCATGCTGATGACTCCGATAAATCAGAATCTAGATATGCACCACTGATTTCTCTGGTCTTGGATTTGAACTCGAAACCTATTTAGTCCTACGGTCACATCACTAGGCTCTAGGTATCTGACTACTCTGATCAAGTCAGAATCATGGAGGTTCTCGTCTGAGGTGGTCGAAACGAACTTTTCGGTGTATGCATGTACTTCTTACACAAGCAGACTGCGTTAACTTTTGTCAAATGCTGTGCCATGTTTTCCTGTTCTATGCCGGTATGTCTGCCTGTGCCCCACATGTAGAAGGCGAGGTGATACGAGCAGCGTGTGGGCTTGGCAGTTACGCCACCTGGTGGTCGCTAGCGAGTGTCGCAACCAGCAGAGTATGTGTCGCCTGGGAGCATACGCCGGTAGGGATGGCCGGTGATTGTCGATATATTTTATTGCTCACTAGCTTTTGTTCGAGGTTCAGCCCTGTTTAGGTCGGGCATTATCCCGCAAGAACAAACTAGGGCATTATCTGCTTGCCTTTTCCCAACTTTGTTGGGGTCGCCTTCCAGTCTAACCGGATGCAGCTGAACACCAGTATTTTACATGGAGTGACTACCTATCTGATCCCCACAATCCACTTAGCAATAAATGTATTTGCTGGCGGGTTTGTTCCACCATATCTTCTTCCCGACTTTTACTTTAGGAGAAGGACGATCGGTGGGCGTTTTGGGGGAGTATCAAAGGGCAAATTTTGACCTTCAAAAAGGGCTGATTATCAGCCAAATTGGAATAATTGCTTTGATTTTGCTCCACTTGTGTGCCGAATATAGAAATCGGTTCGTCCGGTAAGTCATGAAAATTTAACAGACAGACAAAGCAGGAAGCAATTGCATTTACTCTTTTCATAATATTTACAACGGAATTTCAACAAAAATTCACGATGAAACTTTTACAATTATTAATAACTAGCGGACGTCACGCGGTTTCACCCGCGTAGTTCCCGTTCTCCTGGGAGTACGGAGATAAAATATAGCCTATGTTACTCAGAGTAAATGTAGCTTTCCAATGGTGAAGAATTTTTGAAATTGGCACAGCAGTTTTTGTGTTTTTTGATTACAAACATGCACACAAAAATACAAATTTTCCTCTATAAAATGTTAGTGCAGATAGATATAAATAAATAAAGTTCGCTGGACATTACACACACCGCCATCTAGTGCCACACTAAGCAATAAGGTTTGTGTCGTGGATTTCAGATAGTTAATATACAACATAGATACTTTTTCTTGTATAAAAAAAAAAACATCCATGAATCGGAAACAAAACTGTCGACGAAACATTTTCCCCATAATTGTCTATCAATAATATCGATACCGTATATGCGTATGCAAAGTGATACTTAGTCACATCACTATCGACCTGCTCATGTGCAGGGCGCGGTCGCTCGCCTTGTGCATATGTGCGAGTACAGACAGCAACATAAATAACTAAATGATGTGTACCGTCAACGAAATAATCATAGTTTTACTATCATAGGATTGGTTAAAAATGCACGATTTATATTGCTTTATAGGTACCAAAGTATATTATTGTGCATGTTTTGTTTAAGTGACTAGTATATTCAAGCCTTTGTAGGCTTTTGAAATGCAGACAACTTGAGATCTGTAAATATTCCATCAGTTAATAAAAGTAAATTCACATTGTCTCCAAATACTGGTTAATTTATAATACTAGCCGTTGCGCGTTGCCTGCAAACTTCGTCCGCGTGTAAACAATACAAAATATAATTTCCTTATTCGTTTTCCAAAATTCAAGTCAGAGCCAACGTTACTCCTTATAATATTAGTTATCTGCCAGTAGGAATCCCGTCAAAATCGGTCCAGCCGTTTCGGAGATTCGACAGACAGACAGTCGCCTATAAAAATATTTCTTTTTTGTTATAACTACCGTATACATTTTCATGTGCATTCAGTAAAAAGCTGTTATTTTGAAACAGAAACAGACACATACATTTTATTTATTTGTACAGATAAAACATATCAATTATTTCCAAAACTGAATTTGCCAACTGTACTCACTCTACACAAGAGTCAAAAACAATAATAATATATCAAAATATAAGATAATTCACCTCCGATCGGACACCGATAAGCACACCGATACAGTCGCTTGTATTGCTGACCGTACGCATATATTAACCTAATTGATTTACATACATATTGGACTATTATTTTGCGCACCGTACGTGTCACAGTAATTGTCGATTTAATTTTATCTGAAGCCAGGTGTTAAGGATTAATTTAGCAATTATTTGTTGAAGGCGATAAAAAACTGAGAACACTGTGTGCTAAATCTATGTATGCAAATAAAACCGTTTATCCTGATACACTTTCAATGCTTTCCTTTTTTTATGGGACAAGCCTGCTACACTATTCCCAAACCACTGTAACTCCTGTGCGCCAGGATCAACAGCGGCGACCACCAGAAAAGCGCCGAGACAATGAAGCTCGACGAAGTCTCAGAGAATGAATTTAACTGTCTTGGATTCCGCTACGAAATTCATCAGAAAAGTATAGTGGAAGAGTAGGGAAAACCATAATTTCCATTACCCTCCATTTCAGCAGGAGACAGAACAATGTACAGCTCAAAGCACTAGGTGGATCGGATTAAAATTTGGCATTGAGATAGCTAACCCTTAAGCGGTTGAAATAGAGATTGAAAGTTTGTTTGAAAGTCAGTCATCGGGTACGCGGGTGAAGGTGGTGCGGGTTGAGTTAAGGATAGCTAAATATTTTTGGCAATGCTAGAATGAAAATCTATGTACATATTAATTACCCGTGATTGCAAAAAAAAAACGATTTGATTTGAGAATGAAAAAGTTTTTGAACTCGAAGAAGCCATGGCCCAAAAAGTCTGACACCCAGTCACAGATATTATAATACTTCGACCCAGTCTTACCAAGTGGTATCGTATTACCCAGTACTAACTGGGTTGTGGAGGTCAGATAACCAGTCGTAAAATACTGGTGCATCTGGTTAGAACGGAAGCCGACCCCAAAATGTTGGGAAAAGGCATGCAGATGATGATGATGAAATTCAAGAAGCTGTTTGATGTCATCTAGAATCTGTCTCTGATTGAATGAACTTTCGAGGGTTGTATTGATGATTTTAATGATGACGAGTATAACTCTGTGATAACTCTGCTTACATTTGTTACGGCCGCGAATCATATTTTAATCAACATACAACCTGATAATTTGAATTTCGTGGACGGATATAACGCATTTTCCTTAGAAACACATCTACTCATCAGTTTTACGGCTTACAAGATGGGCCCATTATGCCTTAACATATGTATTTACTAAGAACGCAGTTGCATTGCAAAACAATATAATCCCATGTAACGTAAGGTTTCTTCCCGGTGGCCCTCAGTGCGGTTATGTCCATAATCTCGTTGAGCATGCGCTGAGGTTTAACTGAAACGTGCTCTATGTTTATAAGTATAAAGTTGTTGTTGTGGTTGATAAGTGCATTAGTGCCGGGAAAGTAAACAACGTGATTTCAGTCACAAAATCGAGTTATGTTGAACATAGCGTCACGTCTGTAAGTAATCTCTCGAATGGTTACGATAGGTTAGGATCCTCGATGAGAAGTTTCCATCCCGCAGTAGACGTACCGGGTGTCGGCAGGCGGTGATAACGTCCTCTTCCAGCCCCCTCTAAATAGGTACAGGGGCGACGGATTTGCATGGGAACATCCGTCGCCCTCCATCTCATTGAACCCGAGACGGCGGCACATTGTAGGCAACGTGCGTCTCTCTTAGACGTAACGGTATGAGTTTTACACCTCACTCCCCCCGAGACGAGGCCCGCAGTTCCAGAGCAGCAGAAGTCGCATTAGATCCCGCTGCCCCGCGACTCAAGTGTGTGAGGGAACACCAGTGTGTACGAGTCTGACAGACCCCTCCGCTCTCTCCAGGGCGAAGGACATTCATTGGGGATTTCCTGAGAACATCAACAAAAAAGTATCCCTAATAGGTACCCCCACATTTCACCAGTTATTTCTCCGTTTTTGTTCTTCAGACGGGTACGAAACTTTATTTCAGGAAATTCCTGATGTACCTAAACGCTATAACACTTTACAGGCGGCTTTGAGAAGAAAGCTTAGAGCAAAATCTAAACCTATCTGAGGTACTTCCAGCAAAGTGTTCAACGGCCCATGTGGAGAATGAAAAAAACTTAAGCAACAGGAATTCATTCCGAAGAATTCAGCCATACAATATCAATACTTACGGAAAAATAACTCGGAATGTTGTGGCCACGGTAAGGTATGGTATTATTCTAACATTTTCTCACTCCTACAATAACTTCAGTTTTTAATGCCAAGGGCGGAAATAGAGCCTCGACCACTTACCAAGCTAAGCACTTCCGGTGTACTAGCAGTCAACCCCGATATATACCAACCTTGCTGACTAGATAATCTCTTCACCACATGGTATAAACGGTTTAAAAAGACTTCGTAAGGCACTTGTTGTCCCCGTCATTGCGATCATTTTTTTGTTCTACACCATACCTGGGAACCTTCTAGTTACGGAGATATTGGGGGTCCTGAATACCTTAAAATGATCAAATTTATTAAATCTGGAATGTAACCAACTTTATTATCTTGTATTAGTTCTTGAGTGGCGACCGTAAACCCGACTTTGCGTTGGAAGACCTCCCACTAGGTAGATCGATGACCTGGTGAAGGTTGCGGGAATCCGCTGGATGCGAGTCGCAAGGGACCGGTCAATGTGGCGACACTTGGGGCTAAACGATGATGAAGATACATTATAATCTTGAACTTAAACTTTTTGTTTTCTTTACTTACTATGAGTCAAGAGAAACCTTAGCCCAGCAATAGGGCGGTAATAGACTGCTCATATATTTCAGTACCTGTTCCTTAAAAACTTGTAGGTATTTTGTTATTAAAACTACACATTTACGGTTTTCAGATGTTTTCCTTAACATGTGCTGTAAAACATTACCAAGTTTAATGGTTCTAGGTCAACGGGAAGTACCCTATAAATTTTGATTCCCTTGAGAGTATCGAAATATACGCATAAACGGAAGTATCTTTTTTGCCTTAACTTAGTAGTTTGATTTTTCACAGAGCTCCAAGGGACTGTGTTGAGTATATGGTTTTAATTTTAACTGAACTCGAAACCTTCACGCGTTCCCGAGATGTTGGATGGAGGACAGACAGACGGACAAACGGACAACTAAGTGATCCTATAAGGGTTCCGTTTTTTCCTTTTGAGTTACGGAACCCTAAAAATGACAAGTGTTTGCCTCGATACGAACTCGAACAGTTTGATTAAAAGCGTGATTTTACGATCGTACATAATAACATACTGCCACACTAAAGTATACAGTAACAGTTAATAAGTATATAGTTCGGTAAATAAATTTAACGTATGTAACACATATAAATCTATTTATGGGCGTGGGCAATTCTTGCTAAAGATCAATGTCAGTTGCAATTGAATTAATTAAGACATTTGGTATTTATTGCCAGGTTACTGTTATTTTTAATACGTGCTTAGATATTTATTTGTATGTATTTAGTTGATTTGTTACGTCCGTCACACCCTGTGCTGTAAATACGGCCATTTTCAATAACTTACTAACAGGTAACGGGGATTTAGGTTACGGACCGTTAGAAACAAAACGTCACACGTCACAGAAAAGCTTTCTTTGAATCTATCGATTTTTCTATGAATCACAGTCCTCCGAGTGCAGGAGATTCCAAGCTTACTTTGTTTATGAAAACATCGATAGCTATTTATATATATACGCATATTAACAGTTATACATAAGTATATGTATAACTGTTAGTTAGTAGTAGAATATGAATTATAGAAAACGGCCGTTAGTTTCACTTAGATCAAATTTAAAAATTTGCTAATTTGCACCAACAATATGAGCTAATCTTCTATAAATAATTAATTGTAATTGATAATTAATACACCCTCAACGAAGCCGAGACCAAACTTAAAAAAAACAGTTTTTATTGTAAGATTGGATATAACTTTTTATAAACACCTCTACGACCCCGTTCTATTCAATCCATCCATCAGCTCAATGTTTTTAGTGCCTAACATTGAGTTCTACCACAAAACATGATCTGTCACCCAAAAATACGTCCTTTCCCAGTAATAATTTTTGAGTAAACTTTACTTAGTTTGATGTACAGAATGCTTGGTTTACGGTTTCGTGATGAGGATGTTACACCCTGTGTACTCATTTCTTACTTTATCAAAATCCGTCACAGCGCGAATGGTGTGGGTTCTGATGCGAACTGGACCTACTCTATCCAACTCTTTCACGCAAAAACTACGGAACGGATTCGGATGAAATTCTGCACACAGATAGTTTATAACCTGGATTAACACATAGGATACTTTTTATCCCGGTAGTAAGATCCCATGGGACAATTATCAAACTTCACGCGGGCGAAGCCGCTGGCAGAAGCTAATACAATTACAAACATATTAGGTCAGTATTCATACTTCCCTCTCACAGAGAAGAGGGTTGTGTCCCAGCAGTGGGGCATGAATAGGCTGGTGATGATTTATACTACTGAATAAATAAGTACGAAATAACATTACAACATTTAAAGACTTTGCAGCTGTCATAGGTAAGTTAACTGGGAAAAATCTGTAAGCTGTCACAGATCAAACAATCTGTGCACTGTCAATATGTAATGCTAATAAGCTCAGCTTTTATGTGTACATGTGTGAGCGGCATTAGGGTTGTCGCGACACAACGTAATAGTGGCGGACAATTTCAGTGCAGATTAGCCATCGACGGAGAAAGTTTGTTGTGTTCGAGCCGTAGGCGAGCGTGTTTTTGAGCCGAGAACTGCAATAACAAATGTCCACGTGTATTAAACGACGTTTTTCAATACACTTTTGAAGAAATAAAATAAAAGAATGAAAAATAAATTCTTGTCATGAACTATTACGAAACTATGATTTTGATTTTCTTTTTTTTCCGCGCTTTGCTGTCGCCAGGTTGAAGGAGGAGCAAAGGTATGAAGCCGCTAATCAGCCTAATATATACAGAGACAGATTTTACCTGATCTGATCGACCAGGACCCGTCAAACAGCTAACATCACATGTTGGTAACAACAAAATCTGCAAAAAGGAAGACGTGCATCGAAAAAACGGAACCAACCAGTTTTATTAAAATATACTACCTTCTCAGGAACAACCGCTGTTTTCTGGTCATTAATTTACTAAAAGAGGGTACTCTGGCACCATTTTGGAAAGCTAATGAGACAAGAAAGTCCGCTCTGTAATCCGCACGATAAGTGTTATACATTTATTTTGAGAAACTTGCCTTTTTTTTCCAGCGGGACTGTTCGAAAGAGATACCGTGGCCCCGGAACATAAAGGACAGGAAGGAACATGGATGGGTTTTGGTCAGTAAAAGTCTGACACTTCCTCCGGCTACGCACAGAGTGGGAGAAGTCATTTGATGATTTCAAATCCGAAAAAAAATAAAAAAATAATAGATTTTTATTTTGAAACGCTTCGTTAATATTATCGTCACCGTTATCATGACATCGTTAATATGAAAATTTACTATGTCACTAAAAACATGTTCAGCTACTCCAGGCTTCGAACGTTTTTTCAGATGTATTATGTAAATACATGTTATGGTAAACGGGGCAGTAAGTGGAGCTACCTTTACCGTTGCACCTACATGAAAATAGTCTAAGGAGACTATCCATAATTTTTCGTGTAATTTTGATCCGAATTTACAGATTTTCGAAAAAAGTTCAAGGTAATGGCCATTTTACACAAAAAAATGTATGCCAATGAACCCTGATCAAAAAGTTCGTAACAGAATCGACTGCAACAGTTAAGGTAGTTTCTCTTACTGTCCCGTTTACCGTCTCTAGTTCCATCCTGTATATCCGCTATCATCATTATCATCTGCCAAGCCTGTCCCCAACTACTTTGGGATTAGCCTGCTCCCAGTCTAATTGGATGCAGCTGCATTTAAAAGCAACAGTAAATTGACTTGCGCTTAGCCGTAACTCAAACATACCAGTCCTTCCTTATCGCGTGGTTAGTTCCTAACCTGGTGTCAAAGTTTTTATGCCGCCCATGCACCTCTGACTTGGCTTTACATTCCGTCTAGAAATATCTCTCCGGCATGCTGGTTTCCTCACGATGTTTTCCTTCACCGAAGCAAGTGATAATTATACAATACGCACATGAATCCGAAAAGTCAGAGGTGCGTGCCCTGGGTTCGTACTCGAGACCATTGACTTGGCACACCACTAGGCTATCAGTATACTACATGAAGCGACTGCCTTCTATAACTTACTTACGTATTACTGTTAGTTAATATGCCTACGTCCGATCGGTGTTTCTATAAACAAAGTTAGTATGAAATATCCTATCCGCGTTACCTACCTGTCACTTGATTCATAGAAAAATCAAAGAACGGTTTTCTGTGATTTTATTTTTCTAACGGTCTTCCGTTACCTGTTAGTAAGTTATTGAAAATGGCCGTTACTAGGTGAAACAATACCCCTTGATGAGACTATATTGTCAGATTACACAATTGTACAGCAACTGGTCGCTTATACCTACTTTATTCTATAGTTTCGTCTGTCGCGCCACCCCTGTACTCACACGTCGTTGACGACAACGCTCTGCATCGCGGTCAAGGCCGTCGACTGATTTTTATACAACCTGTCAAGTGCGAACTGTTCCTTAAGTGCTTGTAATATTGCCAGCTTTTATATTTTGGCCCAGTTTTGACCTTGTCAGGCCTACCTTTGACATTACGTGGTAACATAATGAACATATGAATACATGTATCAGTTTTTTTAAATAAAATTGATCCTTAAAATATAGTTTTCACTAACCTATTCGAATTTTAAATTGGTTGTTATGAGTTTGTTATATTTATGTTTGATCTTATTTTTTGAATGGGGCATATAATTTACTGGATCATATTGACTGCAGCATATTTACTGGGGCTTTTTACAGGAGATCTTATCCCGCAGAATCTCGAACTAGCTTTTACTACGCGCGTCCTGATCGTGTCACCACCTCTTTTCGATTTCAACGGCATCGTCCATTTTGTTCTGTAAATAAAAAAAAATACAGTCAGTTTGAAGTTTTTGACATGGAACGTAAGCAACAGTACGGCAGGGACCGTTTGATGAAATTGTTAGAAGTAGAGTCGGCCATTGGTAAACATTTCAGAAATTTTATTGGAAAAACAAGATGGTGGATCCATGCGCCAAAATAATCACGCTGTTCTGCAGCAATGTGTTTTCCTTGCACAGTTATTAATTCATCTGTAGCTATTAAGTTAGTCAACTAACCTGAAGTTTTTGTAAAAAATATGTTCTACACAGGAATCACTCAAACCCCCCGGGCCCCCCAGTGTACGCTTTAATTCGACAAGTCGTATGTGTTTTCTTTTTTTGCATTATGAAAGTACAGGAATTCTACTTTCGAAGCGTTTGTGAACACCGGGTTGGGTTAATCAAATAAACTGTAAAAAAACTTTACCAGTAGTTTGACAGCTGTCAAACTACACACCATTTAAAAACAACAATAGCCTATAATTCAGCATGCATTGGAGTGGAACTAACTAGACGGTCCCAGTTATGTAGGCCCACGTAACAATGTAAGTAATTATAAAACTACGTCTTTTTGAGTGCGAACAGCTTAATTTGGTAAAACCAGAAATTTTTACCGAATAAAAAAGTTAGATGATCAGTAGTGTTTACAGTTCTTTGAAAAACAAGTTCCTTTAACTTGGCTAAGATTATAATATATCACCAGCTTAAGCCCGCCGCTTCGCCCACGTGGAGTTCGATAGTTGTCTCACGGGATAAAAAATATCCTATGTTATAATTCAGATCATGAACTATCTGTTTACTAAATTTCATTCAAATTCGTTCAGTAGTTTTTGCGTGAAAGAGTAACGAACATGCGCATATACACACATACAAACTTTCGCCTTTATAATAATTTAATAAGTGATTTACTCTTTTCACTTTTCTCATTTTCACTACAAGACAGTGCCCCAAAACGCTGCCCGACCGCCACGGCTGGCTGAGTTTGGTAGGGTGTACAATGCCATTTCGAATGCCAAATAATCGAATATCAATTGATCGATACCTACAAATCGAACGATTGTTGTTCGATTATATGGCCCTCGATCATCATCATCATTTCAGCAGAAAGACGTCCACAGCTGGACATAGGTAGGCTTCCCCGAAGTGTCACCACATTGACCGGTCCCGTGCGATTCGCATCCAGCGGATTCCCGCAGCCTTCACCAGGTCATCTGTCCACCCGAATGGCATAGCACACCCCATCCCGAACCGTTGCAAGAACTTCTAATTTCCCATGTATTTACGATTGATTCTGACAACCCATCGGTTAAGGGGCCGGCGGAGCATGCGTGTTTCATACAAACGTAATACCAAAATAATTTGTAAATCAAACATATTCTTAAGGTAGTGTGTATTTATTTTGATTGGATTACAGAATATCTATGTTCCCAAATATATTTTTTGAGAGGACAATGGTACAAAGACGAGATATGAGGAATTTAAAATTTCCATAGAAAACTTATTTTTCTTATAACTCTTGTTATAATCAGTGTCCAATCAAAATATATATTTGGGAACCTAGATATTCTGTAATTCAATCGAAATAAATACACACTATACCTTAAGAATATGTTTAATTTACAAATTATTTTGGTATTACGTTTGTATGAAATACGCATGCTCCGCAGGCGTCTTAAGAACTAAAAGTCGTAATTTGTCAAAAGTCGTTAAAGTTTATAGCGTCCAATATTATAGACGCGGATATAGCTGGCAGTTCACGTGTTTTCCTAGTTTTGATTACCATTGTAAATTATGTTGTGTTTTGATGAACTACCGTACCGTGTCACTATGGAGATTTATATCTTCGTTTTGGGTATAATTTTGTTTACAAGTAATTAATTTAATCTAAGGTTCTGTTTCGTTGGTTGAGTTCGGTGTGCTAACCCAGAGGATGAATTTGTTACGATGTCCACCACTACTATCCAGATCAAGTATTTAAAAAAAAATCAAGTTAAAAGTATTTTATCTACCTACACGGTGCAAACAACCTCATCACGAAGCCGTCAACCAAGCATTCTGTACATCAAACTAGTAACTTTACGCAAAAATTATTGGTGGGTAACAACTTTTTTTTGGGCTGAAAAAACATGGTTTGTGGTAAAACTCAATGTAACGCACTCAAAAATCTCACAATAAAAAAAAAAAACTTGTCAAAAAGTTGTAACTTTGACCCCCAATATCTCCGTAACTAGAAGGTTCCCAGGTATAGTGTAGAACAAAAATATAATCGCAATGACGGGGTGAACAAGTGCCTTTCATCTTCGTTAAGAGGTTTTTAACGGGTTCCATCTATCTGGCAGAATCTTGTTGCTCCGAAATTCATTTAGCATAACACACTTGGCATAATTTTCTTTATACGAATATGCTAAAGGCATATTTTTTTTTAAATATACTTATTGTTTGGCTGAATGTTTGTATGTCCGAATTTGGAATGGCATACTTTTAGATGGCAGAATTTTTTTTGACATAATTACCTTTGGCAGTGTTCAAATTTCGCATAATTTCGTTTAGAATAATGTTTATTTAGGACGACGATTATTTGATATAATTTCACTTGGCATACTATGAAGATTGCAGAATTCCATTTGGAATAATTTTATTTGGCATTATTGCCATTTTTCAATGCCACAAAATAGCATTTTAAACCTTAATTTAAAATTAAAATATTATCTTAAAAAGTCAATATTGTGCTAGAAAAGTTAGTGACAGAAACGAATCGCTCCAAAACCAACTCCACGTAGTCTTCTCTGCCCTACCCCTAGAGTGTAATTTAAAATCCAGCAGCGGCCAGCAAGCCGAAGCTGCGGTGGTGAGCGTTAAACCCATCTGCGACGATAAGCTCGCGTGGGACCGCCGTAGCACCGCAGCGCCGGAGCCGTGACAAAAACCATGCCTGCTGCATGTTGCATACTGCATGCTTGCTTGCATGCTGCATGATTGCCGCATGCTTGTTTGCATGCTTCATGCTTGCTGCATGCTTGTTTGCATGCTGCATGTATTCTGTATGCTTGTTTGCAGGCTGCTGCATGCTTGCTGTATGCATGGTATATGCTTGTTCAGATGTTTGCATGCCTGCTGCTGCATGCTTGCTGTATGCATGGTATATGCTTGTTCAGATGTTTGCATGCCTGCTGCATGCATGGTGCACGCATGCTTGCATGCTGCGTGCTGCATGCTTGCTTGCATGCTGCGTGCTGCATGCTTGCTTGCATGCTGCGTGCTGCATGCTTGCTTGCATGCTGCATGCTTGCTTACATGCTTCATCCTTGCTTGCATATTGCGTGCTTGCTACATGCACGATATATGCTTGTTTGCATGTTTGCCTGCTTCTTACAGAGAAATAAAAACAAAGTGTTCACAATCAACTGACTTTATGAATTTTCTGTGATTTGATAGATGAATCTTTCCATTATTATGCATATGAAATGTATGCCAAAAGATAATTCTGACTGTAAACTTTCTGAGATATGATAGTTCTGCCTTTAAAAACTATCGATTTGAAAATTATGCCAAAAGATGATTCTGACTGTGAACTTTCTGCGATAAGATGGTTCTACTTTTTAATCTTATGCATATGAAATTTATGCCTAAAGATGATTCTGGCTTACAAAATTATGAGTTTGAACGTATGATAAATGAGTATCTGCCAAACAATTTTCTGCCAAATGAAGTTTATGCTATCAGCTGGTATGCAAAATAATATTATGACATAAAAAGTTCTGCTATAAAGGGTGGACCCGTTTTTAACACCCTTTATAAAAAAAGAACTCGTGGCTAAATAATAACAGCCTCTCAGGTCGATTTCAGGTTAAGCCACGCTTGACTAGGCTGGATCGTGGATGGGTTACCACCCATTTCATACGAAGTTTCGTCCGTGCATCGGAAAGGAAGTGTCCATGAAGTTTCGTGCCAGTAGAGATCTATATTATGGAACAGGTAACTTTGTGGCTACTTGACTGACTGACTGTCTGTAAAGTTTCTATCATGATTTTTTTCTTGTACTTAATTGCAAAATTTCCATTGTTAGTTTAGTAACTGCAACTTGTCGACGCGTCGATATAAATAGCTCATTGTATTGTAACGATATTTGCGAAACATTCAATTAGTCCGGATGGTCATTGTCCCACTTTATCAATGGACTTGACCTTGATAAGAATAGCTTTGTCCACTGTGTTCTCCGAGTTACTAAGGTATACTATACTAGGTTAAGCCGTGCTTGCCTAGGTTGGTCTGTGGATGGGTGACCACCTTTACATACCGGGTTTCCTCCGTGCCTCGGAAAGCACGTTAAGCTGTTGGTCCCGGCTGTCATTTGTCCATCTTTGACAGTCGTTACAGGTAGTCAGTGGCCCAAAAAGTCTGACAACCAATCATACTAAGTGGTATCGTATTACCCAGTATTAACTGGGTTGTGTAGGTCAGATAGGCAGTCGCTCCATGTAAAATACTGGTATTCAGCTGCATCCGGTAAGACTGCAAGCCGACCCCAACGTAGTTGAGAAAAGGCTAGGCAGATGACCATGCTGAGTTTACCTTCGTTACCTCTGTATGACTGCTCCGTAGTTCACAGGGTGTAAACAAACACTACACGAAGCCATCAACCAAGCATTCTGTACAGCAAAATAAGTACTTAACTACGCAAAAAAAATTTGCTCACAACGACTTTTTTTTGGGGTGAAAACTCACGTTTTACAGTTAAACTTAATATGTAACGCACTTAGAACATTGTGCTTATGGACGCATTTTAAATATACCTAGGCTTATAGGGGTGTATAAAGTGAAGTTGTGACCTAGTATTTAAAAAATACTTGTGAAAGTTTGAAATTTGACCTCCAATACCTCCGTAACTAGTAGATTCCCAGGTATGGTCAAGAACAACAAAAAAATTATCGCAATGACGGGAGAACAAGTGTCTTTCGGCTTCGTGAGGGTCTATTTACACCCTTCATACATCCAGGATGCACGCTTTATCCAACTGACCCGAGGATCGAACGACTAGCAAGACAGAGAGAGTCTGTAGTCATGAAGACCATCAGTCTCCTGCCCCATTCCAACTTATTTCAACCCGGCGCAGCAAGTGTTCTTCTTCTTCTAATACTTATCTCCTCTATCCGTCGTCACCTCGAGGGCCATCTCATTTTTAGCCATATCATCTTTCTTTATTTCCGCTATCCATCCATTCTTGTTTTTGATTCTTATCTATACTAATATTATAAAGCTGAAGAGTTTGTTTGTTTGAACGCGCTAACGCACTACTGGTTCAAATTAAAAAAAAATGTTTTTGTGTGGGATAGTTCATATAACGAGGTGGGGTGGTGGTGGAGGGAGGAAGGGGCTATATAACATCACGGTACTACCAATAGGAGCGGAGTATTAATGAAAAATCATGCAAAAACGGGGAAAATATTCCTATTGTGAGCTTTTTCTCTCTTATGTGGCGCAGCCGAAGTTGCGTGGCTCAGCTAGTTGCAATTAACTGGGTGCAGAACAAGACCAGGTTTTGCCACCCCAACCTTGAAATCGCGCCCCGCGTTGGGCACACGCACTCGACTATTAATAATATATAATAATAATACCAGCCTATGACTGTCCCACAGCTGGGCAAAGGCCTCTTCTCAATAGAGAAGGCACGAGCATTGATCACCACACTTGCGGCGATTTCAGACTTATATTAATTTTAAGTCCAGGTTTCCTCACGATGTTTTCCTTCACCGATGTCTGTGATGTCCAAGATAAACTTAGAAAGTACATATGAATTGAAAAAGTCACATTGGTACTTGCCCGGATTTGAACCCCCTCCCTCATGCATGGGAGGCGAGGCCTTAATCTCTGGGCCATCACGACACTATTACTAATTAATAATATTAATAATTGTATTATGAAACACTTCGCCATAATTTAGAAATTAATCTTCAGTAGAGTTACTTTCTCTTTTATCGCTGTTTAAGTTAATAGTGAATCGCTGCAGCAATTTACAATATCGCCATGATTGGCACTTGATTTAGGTGATATGTTTCATTAAAGTTACAATTTCTTCCGTTTTCCGGGTCTATGTTTGTAGATTATTTGAGCTAGCACGTTTTAGTATTAAGTACAGCCACAGATATACTGCCGCCGTCGATTTATTCAGAAGAAAGTGCAGAACTTTGATGTGGCTTTGGTTGATAGGCGTAAAGCATGCAACATGTACTACAGTGGGTCTTTTATCCTCGAGGTCATCATCATCTACCTAGCCTTTTTCAGTTGGCTTCCAGTCTTATCGGATGCAGCTGAATACCAGTATTTTACATGGAGCAACTGCCTATCTGACCTCCACAACCCAGTTAGTATTGGGTAATACGAAACCCCTTGGTAAGACTGATTGTCAGACTTTTTGGGCCACTGATTACCTAACGACTGTCAAAGATCTACAAATGACAGCGGGGACTAACGGCTTAACGTGCTTTCCGGCTATGCACGGAGGAAACTCGGTATGTAATGGGTGGTCACCCATCCACAGAAAAACCTAGCCAAGCACGGCTTAACCTAAAGATCGACCCATGCGGCTGCGGCTGTTCTTTGTGCTGCATGCTCTTTTTTTCCTTGAGGTATTGCAGTTAAATTGATAGAAATTATCGTTTTTCGCAACTTCTTACAACATTATGAAATATAATGACCATCATTATCTTATCAGGCTGGGTTCGAATCCCAGGTTGGGAAATGGTGTTATTGGGTTTTTCAATCAGGAATGTTTCTCGCAGTCTGGATTTGTGTACGGTTGATGGCAATAGGCTCGCACCCTAATCTTTCATAATCATCATCATTTCAGCCGAAAGACGTCCACTGCTGGACATAGGCCTCCCCCAAGTGTCGCCACATTGACCGGTCCCTCGCGACTCGCATCCAACGGATTCCCGCAACCTTCACCAGGTCATCGGTCCACCTAGTGGGAGGTCTTTCAGTTCGTTTTCTTCCGGTTCGCGGTCGCCACTCCAGAACTTTTCGGCCCCATCGGCCATCCGTTCTGCGAGCAATGTGCCCTGCCCACTGCCACTTAAGTTTGGTAATTCTTCGGGCTACGTCGCACAGTGGTTCCGTAGAAGGACATAGGGCTCGGATGTCAATGGCTGAGCTAAGCCTCGATATCTGGCTCAGGTACCCACTACTTGTCATACTACCTGAGGGTATAAAAGGTTTCGCAATCAATTGTTCGCAACATTCCTTTTTTAGCATCGGAAGTGAATGCATCTAACTAGTCATCAACCGTGTTTTCACCACGCTAATTAGCCCAAGACGCGACGCTTGTGTTCAAGTTCCCACTTGTCTGTGAACTGTTATTTTGCAATGGACATTCAAGTTACAGGTATGTATTATAATTTTACTTTACTATTTTGTGTTTTCAATCAACCATTTTTTTTTAAATAGAGTGCTACGCCGCTGCATTTCTTACATATTTATTTCTGTATTTTTTTTACGTCGAAACTTTTACTTATGTTCGTGTATACTGGTGCCATTGAGTTTGGTATTAAAATGTAGCTTAAAGTCTCTACTATTAGGTTTTTAAACTTGTATTCGCAGTGTATTGCAGCGGTAAGGTGCACCCAGGGTCTACGCTGCGTGCCTGGGCGCGTAGCACTTGCTACGAAATATGTATTGTAGTTTGATCCGCATTTAAGTGTTTTCTTGTTTTGTTTTAGGTACTAGTATTGAGTGTTCTTTCGAAAGAATGCTTGCACTAGATACTTGGCACTCTATTAAGGACAGCAAATCCAAAATTGAGCGGTCGGGTCGAGTTTTTCCAGCCCTGATGCAGTTGCTGCCTGATGTTGAGAACTTGATTACGAATGACTTGGAAAAAAGAGTTTCTAATCTTTGTACAAGATTTGGAGCTATATGGAAGCAAGTCTCTCGCAAATATTCACACATGGTCTCTAAATACGGAGACTGGCTGAACGAAATTGAAGTTTGCGTTCTGCCAACTTGTGCTGCAGCAAGGAGCACCGAAGCTCAACGGCCAGCAGCAGAGCCTTCGACGAGCACTCAACAGCATCAGCTCAGGAAGGATTTCGAAGATTGCTGCAAGAGATTAAAACGCCGCAGGCTTGTAGAGTTAAGTAAAGTAGACAGTTCCGCGATCGCTATCCATGGTACAACTTGCCCTCTTCTGAACAAAAGATCCTCATTCATGGGTCGGCGGAAGTAATTGACCACTCATTATTGTCAACAGGTGAGCTTTCGGAAGAAGCCGCCGAATCTTGTAATAAGTTAGTTAAACAGTTTAGGCGTGACAACACGAGGACAATGTCACGGGTTGTTACAAACACCGACCTGATACATAGACTTCTTCTTAATTCGGATCCTCATATTTCTGGTTTAAGAAGGTTACCACGGAAGAAGAAGTCTATTCGATCAAAAGAGGTGTTTTTGTTGTCAGTGTACAATAAAATGTGTTTAAAATAAACAATAGATTGACGTTACATTAGATATATAGAACCTAATATGTAAAACTATTAATATGTAAGTGATATATTTTTTGTCCATTTTTGTGTTTGTAGTTAAGGGGCCGGCGGAGCATGCGTTTTTCATACAAACGTAATACCAAAATAGTATGAAAATCAAACATATTCTTAAGGTATTGTGTGTTTATTTCGACTGAATTACACAATTTCTAGGTTCCCAAATATATATTTTGAATGGACACTGATTTAAACAAGAGTTATGGGAAAAAGAAAATTTCTATAGGAATTTTAAATTCCTCATATCTCGTCTTTATATCATTATCCTTCCAAAATATGCATTTGGGAACATAGATATTCGGTAACTTTATCGAAATAAATATACACTATCTTATGAATATGTTTTATTTACAAATGATTTTGGTATTACGTTTGTATGAAATTCGCATGCTCCGCAGGCCTCTTAAGTAATTTTTAGGTGTTTACTTTATTTTTAATACAAAAGTGTAAATATTTAAGTTAATTAGTTATTAAATTCCAATAATTTACTTTTAATGTAGTATGTATTTTACTAAGTATAATAAATGCATCATTTTTTCGATTAACATTATATTTTTAACAGTAATCTGGTATGTTTTATTTTATTTTAACGTAAAGTATTACAAAAGAGCATAAAAATAAAAATTAGTATTCATACCGACGGTTATTACCTTCGCGAAACCCTATGTCCGCCTCTCTTAGGGCGCGGGACCACTGTGCGTCGGTGACCTTGGTTCTCTTGCGGATGTCTTCATTTCGCCCCCTATAAATACATGGGACTTATTCATAACTGGCGAAAAATGGGTGTACTATTAGATACACCTCTGTCTAACCCTTCTGTTATTTCAAGCGTGTTGTTATGTTATGTTATCATATCAGCTTAAAGTTGTCCACTGCTGGACATAAACCTCTGGGGATGGCCTTGAAACGCAACGCCTTCCGATAGTTGGCCGACTAACGGCCATTTTCAATAACTTACTAACAGTTAACGACAGGTTGCTATCTCTAACTTTTTGACATAGTACTTTACGGACCGTTGGAAACAAAACGTTTTTTCTATGAATCACAGTCCCAGAGTGCGCAGGTAGGTGAAGCGGATATATTCAAAGCTAACTTAGTTTATAGAAACACCGATAGCAACGAGACGTGCATGTTAACTGACAGTTATACGTAAGTAAGTTACAGAAATACTTTTAACTTTTGGATGAATACCATAGAACTGATTCAAAGAAAACTACATTACTTTGTATAGTTTTATTACACACAAAAATCCTTGCCATGAGAAGGACAAATACCTTTCTTTATTTCCTAGAACTTGTATGTGAGCTGCATGAGTGACAGATAATTTCACAACTATGGCCAACTCTGAGTCAGACAGGTTCTAATAAGACTTGTGAGCTTAAATATTAGTAATCACCGTATGGGGCAGTGGTACTCAAACTTAGAGCTTTAAAAAGCTTAACGGTCTTAAGCTGGTGCTAGTTCTAATCCGATCTCATAATACGATGCGTGTTTTCAGTTTTCAAATTCTCTTATTCTATTTTGTTTTCTTCTATTCAAAGATCACTCAAAATCTTTGAAATTCCGTCCTTTTGTCAACTCTGCAGGGATTATTTCTTTGCAAGAAAGATTTTAAACCGTCTCTTTTTCGGAGTATTCTTTAGTAGCAAGCTCTGTTTAACCGACTTTAAAACAGAGATTCTCATCTCGATTCTTCTGAAGGTTGTATCTTTTTTCCAACATTTTTAGTGTCAGTGAAGCACCTTTGTATGACTTGTAGGAACATTGAACTAACTAATTTGAAGATAAAGTCAAAAAGTACCTGTGCAGCTTTTCAGAAAGTTGACAACCAGAATATGAAGTGTTGTATGAGATTATGTGCCATGTATTACGTAACTAGTGTAGCGCCCTCATAAGCACACGTGTGAGCTGCGCTTGCGCATAATGTATTTAGACCACGATCAAATAGGGCTGTATTTTTCGGATAAGTTGGCAGCAACATGAATAAGAATTGATCGTAGTTTCATAAAGAGATTTAGAATAATTATACTTAGAAAGGCCTCCCACTAGGTGGACCGATGACCTAGTGAAGGTTGCGGGAATCCGTTGGATGCGAGTCGCAAGGGACCGGTCAATGTGGCGACACTTGGGGGAGGCCTATGTCTAGCAGTGGACGACTTTCGGCTGAAATGATGATACTAAGTAAACCAGTGTTGGATAACGTTTTTCACCGCCTTGTTCCGTCCATCGCTCTTAAATATTTGAATGCAGAATTTGAAATGCAATCAAAAGTAAGTATACAATCTGGTTCTTCTAACCTAACACAGATGTGTTGCTGGAGAGTTCGTTCTAACACTTCATCTACCCAGCTACTTATTTAACACTGGGAAGTGTCGAAGGGCGGGTGTTTTGGAGGACTGTCTCTTGTAAACTTTGATGTTCAAAATCTTTTCATTTTGATTTTTAGCTTCAACTGGTGGAGAGCTGATGTGATAAAGAGTAACTTGGACTGCTTTTATTTTAAAAAAGTATTAGGGCTCCGAGCAAAAAATTAAAATCCTTGATACTAATAGAAAATAAATTTTCGATTGCATGTAGCGGAGATGAGAATGTTGAGATGGATTTGTGGAGTGACAGGAATGGATAAAGTAAGGAATGAGTATTTTGGAGAAAGTTTGACAGTAGCACCTGTTACTGAAAAAATGAAGGACAGTCGTTTGGCTTTGTATAGACATGTAATGAGGAGGGATGAAACGTATGTGACTAAAAGAGTGATGAACATTAATATTGATGGATGGAGACGGAGAGGCAGGCCAAAGAAAAGATGGATGGATTGTGTGAAGACTGATATGAAAGAGAAAGTAGTAAATGATACCGTGACGTCAGACAGGGGAGAATGGAAGAAGGAAACGTGTTGCGACGACCACAAATATAATGGGACGAGGGGAGGAAGATGATGATGATGATGATGACTAATAGAAGAATATTCTTATAATAATATTACGTGGACGAAGGTCTCGGGCAACAGCTTGTTTGAAATAAAAGCTTTGACTTTGGTTTTTGAAAAGATCTAAAACTAAAAAAAACTATCTAACAGTTCCGATTAGAATCAGCACATCCCTAGCGACCAGTCTGCCTAACATTAGCATACAATGGTGAGTTCACAGCGTTATTTATTTGGTTCTGTCTCGAATCAGTCACATCCACATCTACTTTGACTAATTAGTTTATAGTCATTACTGCTTGCTTTTTTGATTTTTGGGAATTCCTATCCGACTGGTTTCAGTTCAAATAACATGTTTTAATTATTACAACTGCTGTAATTACTTGATTGCCCTATCAAGATTGCATTAATTTTGGTTTTTTTTTCCTAAATAGTTAGTCTGTTGTTATTCAGTGTTTATATCTGTCTTATATTCAACATAGTTTTTTTAGAATCTTTGTAACATATTATACATAATTATAATTATGGATTATACAACAAGTCGTGAAAAGGTGACTTTATTAGAGGGACTAAGTTGGATCCCGAGAGCAACGAAGGATCCTAGATTAGAATCCTAAGCGGAGCGAGGGAAACAAGGACCGAGATGTTTTTTTTTTGTTTTCACGAGTGTACTTTCTTTTTACCATTATCATCATTCACCATGATAAAATAAAAAGTTTGTAATTGTAATTATGTAGTAGAACAAATGTAGTATGTAGTATTATGTTATGTAGTAGAACAAATGTAGTATGTAGGTAGTAGAAAAATGCCTACTAAAGTAGGCATTTTTCTCATTAAGGGTATTATTGGCTTTATCTAATCACGAAAATTGGACCAGTAATCACAGACAGAGAAATCCAAGTACATATATGTATATGTCACCGTAAAATTGTCAAATACGTTATATTGTAATATCTCTAGCGATATTGTAAAATCTCGAATTATTGTCAACTGAAGATACGGAAGTATCTCTGCCCCCATAATCGAGACTTGGGGCACCCCCCACCCGTTAGGTTAGTTAGGTTCCTTTAAACCCTGCACTCGGAAATAGGGGCCCCGCGAAAAGCGTAGTCGACGGGGCTCCGTCGACTACGCTGTTTAGGGGAATATAAAGTGTTTTAAGGTTAGGTTATAATAATCGGTATTTCTCAGGAATGGTACAATACCTTTTCATGAGAGTTGTACCACTGGGCAAGGGGGACCCCTCCTTCCCTCCACACCGCGTGAGTTGACTACCATCGCATGCATTTCACGAATAATAATGCGTTTTGTTGTAAGCAGTATGTTCATTTGACAATATTTCGAGATTTTACAATATCGCTAGAGATATTACAATATAACGTATTTGACAATTTTACGGTGACGTATACACCCCTAATTTTTAATTAGTACAAAAAAATGGGGCCGTACCCTTTACTGATCATATTAGTGTAGTCAAAAGAAAATAATCATAACTGAATGACGCTACGATGATCGAATGAATGACGGAATGATGGATGATGGTCGCAAAAACGATTAATGAATACTAATAAGAACATAAGAACATAAGAATGGCCTGTACCATATTTCCATACATTGAGTGACATTTTTGGATATAAATAATCGCTATAACTTTGCTGTTTATCAATATTATTTATTGAGACTTCACATATAATACAATAACAAGACCATCTTTGACAAGCCCTTTAAGTATTTGTAGTAATTAAAAATTAGTGGTGTATATACACAAAAACACATAACCATCTTTTTTTAGAAGTCGGTTACAAAATAATAGCAAAACAAGATGTGTCAAAATCTGATAATATTATGTCACGATAAAATCTGCCCTTGAATAAAAGCTCGTGTCATCTAAACGTGATCGACCCTTGTTGAATGGCGGTGCATCTGTCACGCCTTTTGTGCACAAGATCATCGTTCAGTACTGTTTGTTAAAGTGTATGTACTTATGTACGTTCATTGAGTAAAGTTCTGACGGAATGGTGGTAGGGATGGGCGGTGGGCCAAAGAAATCAGGGCCGTCCAAAAGCGAAACACTTGGATGAGGAACACATAGAACTGAGAAAGCATGGCAAGAAAATTGAGGTCTATAAACAGTAGAAGGTGATTCCTGGCTGATAGTAGGCCTTTAGATGAACCGGCTCATACAAGACGTCTTCAAAGCATTGCGAGGGGCAACGGTGAGTTTAGGGGGAATCGTGTAGTCAAAGATGAGTTTACATTTCTACATCCATACAACAAACATGTTTGTTACCGCAAAGGTACGGAACCTTTCGTATGCAAGTCCGATTTGTATTAGGCGGATTTTTGAAACAATTAGTCAACCGCTTGTATAAGAAAAACCCCTAATACTTATTTGCAACATTGCAAACTCATAAATTAGTATCAATGTCAGAGGTTCTACATATTGAACCTTAGGCTTTACAAAAAACCCGCTGCAAGTCAGGGTCAGACGCTAGTCTATGGAACCAGTCGTGCACAGTGCGTGCAATCTTATTGACATGTGGACACAATTTAACTGTAAGTATGTGTGTGTGTGTCAGACTTGTTGTGCAATGAAGGAGTGGAGTTCGATTCGTGCGTGATGCGAGCATTTTGAGTTTGTTATTTGACTGATATTTGTTTTAGACTAAATCACTAAAGTTTATGATTTATTTTATTTTTTACGCTACAAGACACGAGAATCTGATTAAGCCACGACCAAGTAAAATGTACTGCAAATGCGACTGCTGAGCATGATGTCCTAGGTTCGATTCCCTGGTTAAGCAAAGTGTTATTGGGGTTTTCCATCAGGATTTTCACAGTAGAAACCACGGAATTTGAAGTTGTGCTCGGTTGATGGCAAAAAGCTCGCCCCACAGCAGATAGTACTTAAACATAACTAACGAAATGAGGGTACTATTAGATACACCTATGGTTGTCATCAGACCTATGCCTTTTTTTCGGATTGGAAATCATCAAATGACTTCTCCCACTCTGGGCGGAGCGGGAGGGAGTGTCAGACTTTTACTGACTAAAACCCATCCATGTTCCTTCCTCGCCCTTTATGTTCTGGGGCCACGGTATCTCTTTCGAACAGTCCCGCAACCCCGGCAGGCTTCGGCCCTTGCGGGCTCCTCCCTTTATGCTGACATCTCTTTGAGGCGCGCGTGGAACACGAACGCGCCGTCGACACGGCCTGTCGTCACTAGACGGACAGACGGCTAGCTAGCCCATAGCAAACCGTCCACAGGCCCGCGTCTACGGTGGCCGGTAGCCAACACATGGCCCCCGACGCCCGGTGCGTCACCCGCGGCGGCTGGGGCGACAGGCTCTCTCCCTCTCGCGTTCCGCCACCTCCTTCGCTAGCATGACTGCTTCGCAGAAGGATCGGGGCTATGCCTGCTTCGTGGATTACAAGCGAGATATTATGTTTTGCATGATATACCAAGCAGATTATATTGGCCTATATGCAACATATTTTTCAAGTGGCTAATACTTCATAATTGCTAATTCTCAAACTATGTGGGGGTCGGATTCCAGTTTAACCGAATGCAGCTGTATATACCTACCTACGCTTGCCTATCTAACCTCTATAATCCAATTACTGGATAATAACCTTCGGTAAGACTGGTTGTTAGACTTTCGGGCCACTGACTACCCGTAACGACTGTCAAACATCTCCTATTGACAGCCACCACCAACGGCCTAAAAGACAAGCAGGGACTCGGGTATGGACTTATTGATGATCACCTATCCTCCCTTAAACTCTTCTTCTTCTACCTTTGGTCACCCAATGGTGAGTGCAGGTCTCTTTCAAATTACCCACTTTTGGCGGTTTTATGTCATGGTTATCCAGTTTCTTCCGGCCACATTAATGAGATTGTCTGTTCATCTATACTGTCGGTTGTCTTCTCACATTCCTCCGTCCCGTCCGTGGTCGCCACTCAACCACTTTCTTCCCCCATCTTCCATCCAGTCAGTGGCGTAGCTAGTCCTAGTAGGGCCCAGTATCAGTAGGGCCCAGTATCAACATTTTTTGGAGGCCCTTTGCAGCACTCTTTGTTGTTTTTTGGGAAAAGGGCAAGAGAATGATGATTCCTCATCAGGGGCCCTCATTACTCGGGGGCCCCGTATCTTTGTTACTACTGATACAGCGGTAGCACGCCCCTGCATCCAGTCTTAAATAGTCTCCAAGCTCTGATACCAACTTGTATCATAAAAATCTACCAAACCCACTTAAGCAAAGCCTAATTGCCTCCGAAAACAAACACGACATATCTCACATCGTGACAAGAACTAATACAATCTTACCATCTTAATGAGTGTTGCGCTTGCGACACTTGTACCCGTGTCAAAGGATAACATCTGTTGTTGGATACTGTTCTTTCAAACTTACTCTACTTCTGATTAGGCATCATGCACGTCAAATTACAGTGTACTTTATTTTTATTAGAATAAGGTCGGTTGCTGTTGGCAGTTGTAATCTAAGTATGAAAGGACTGTGATCACAGAGTGGGGGGGACCTAGGGACATATCTTGTTGTGCTGTGATTTTATCTAGTGATTTGTAGAGATAGTGGGGTGCGCTTAATTCGGTGATCGGAGATTACGGTTAAGGGTGGGTTACGTTTGTAATTTAAACATAAACTTACGCATTCTCACGATTTACATATGATAGTTAAAAAAATATATTTAAAAACAAGCTTTTCTGTCCTTCTCAGCAAGCTCTTTTTAACTTGATACCCATATCATGCGGGCGCATAAAAATAACAAGTCCATCATCTTTGGGAGTCCGCCATATTGAATTTAGAATGCCGTCACTTAGCTAACAATGCATTGTCATTCAAACTAAACTTTTGTGCAAAAGTGCTCAATCGGTTGGTGATAACACTGAGAACTGTTTTATAATTCTGTAGCAAGATTTGATCTGACAAACAAACAGACGTTGGAAGTATAAATATGACGATTGAATGTCTCCAGCTAGTCTTTTGGTAGTAACATAAGTAGTTAGTTATTATTGAATGCTGCAGCTGAGCACGAAGCCCTGGGTTCTATTCTTAGGTTAAGTTTTAGCAGCTTTTAGTTTTCATTTGTGCCCGATTGATGGCAAAAGGCGCGCCTCCTATTGCATGGGACTTAAACATAACTGGCGAAGTCTGGCTGTACTATAACCATTATAACGTACATCTCTGCTTAACTCCTTGGTAAATACAGGCGTAATGCTGTACTATATTATAATAAATATTATTTTAATTTCATTAAAAATAATGTGTCGTCGCCTTAACTGATTATCATGTTTTGCTAATGAAATTATTGTTATACCATGCAATGTTCGTAATTATGAATGATCATAACAAGGCCCGAAAATGTTCGCTACTGTTGGTACAACTGGTCCAAAAGAAAGCCGACCTTAGGACACTTGAATTAAAATTCCAAATCTGCGTGGGGGCTTGGAAAATGTATGGTCAGATATTTTGCGTTAGAGACAAGGAATTTTGGACCTTATGATGTTGGAAACAAAGTGTTTGTTGTGTGTATTATGCTGTAGTATGTGAAAGGTGCAATGTCGGTATTGTCACTAGAGCGACATTGGTTGAGGTCGGTTTAATGTGGGATGTAGCGTCAGCAGAAAAAGTTACACTATAAAAATAATAATGTTACTAACTCAATTTATTTGTTGAGGTGATGCTATAAAACTGATGTCGATATCGAAAGTAGTCTACATGATTTGGAAAAGCCTTAGTTACTTATTATTAAATGAAAAAAAAAAACTATTTCGTAAATAAAAAGGAATATTTCTCGATGTTTAGTATAGAACAATATGCAAAAAACAACCATCATCTTCACGGTCATTCTTTTGCCCTTAACAGGGGATAAAAGAATGACCATGAAGATGATTATGCCCTTGTTCATTTGGTATAAATAATATTAACTCTGAGGGTTTCGAAACTATTCATATTTCTACATCGCCTTAAAACCGTCGTATTGGCAATACGACGGCTTTAGGACGCGACTAAAAAGTCAATGGCAGTACGCAATACGGTATTGCATATTGCCATTGGCTTTTTAGTCGCGTATGTCAATTCAATACTTTTTGACTTTCCCATTATAAATATCGCTTTTAGAATGTGACTCTAATCAAAGCCCCATTGTCGAAGATTCATGAGGGCTAGGCCCCATTCTTCTTCTACCTGTGGTCACACCAGTCTTCCAAATCTCCCAATGCATAGCGGCTCATTGCCATGACTCTCCAGATTTTTCCCGCCACTCGATCGTCTGTCCTGCTAGTCAGTCGTGTTCGCATATTTCTCCGTCCCGTCCGTGGTCTGCTCTCACAGATTCTCAGTCTCGTCCATATTCCATTCAGTCTAGCCGCAGAATAAAGAATGTCAATAATCTCACCATCATTATGATATTTTTCTTGTTCTGGACCATACCTGGGGAGTTCCAACTTTTTAACTAGGTTATTTTCATCCCCCCATCTCGGAAAGCGTATTTTTGCTCTTCGATATCTGAGTGCAAAAGCCGTTTTTATCCTCTAGTCATCTAGTGAATAAAGTAAATTTGAATTTAGAACATCGTGTGCACTAAGTTTGTGAATTAAAAACATCATGAAACCTATTTACTTCTACCTCCATGGTGCCGAATTTATCATACAACCTTTTTTAATTTGTTAAAAACTCAGACTCGGAACCTTCTTGGGGTACTTTTTTTTAAATTTGCTTTGCGCGCACCATTTTCTTTTCACGTCATATTGTTAAAACCTTAGGCTTGAAAACAAGTGAAAAACCCCTCGCTAACAAATAAATGCGTCCATCAGCACAATTTTTTGAGTGCGTTACATTGAGTTTCACTGTAAAACCTTATTTCGCACCCCAAAAAAAAAGTTGTTTCCAAGTCATTTTGCGTAGAGTTTCATAGTTTGATAATAATACAGAATGCTTGGTTGACGGTTTCGTCAAGGGTTCGTTTACATCCTGCATAGCCCTTATAAAATCACCATTATTAGATATACCTATTGGCGTGTGATTTGATTCTTATCGTGTGGTTAGTTGTCTAACCTGGTGTCAAAGTTTTTATGCCGCCCATAAGCCTCTGACTTGGCTTTACATGCCGTCTAGAAATATCTCTCAGGCATGCTGGTTTCCTCAGGATGTTTTCCTTCACCGAAGAAAGTGATAATTAAACAATATGCACATGAATCACAAATGCACAAAAAATCAGGGGTGCGTGCCTTGGGTTCGAACTTGAGACCTGTATTTGGCAGTACGACGGTCACACCACAAGGCTTGGCAGTACAAAATTGACAGTATAAACTCAAACTAATATTTACGCATTTGTTCTGTTGCTGTCGCTACCAGTTATCTTTCACCGGTAGTGATCTGAGGTCGCGTCGTGCGCCCGCGCACTTACTATGTCAATGACGCCCTTATCTCTCCCCGGCGACGTCCGATATGTTACCAATTGTTTCTAGAATTTCCTATAATCAGCCTGTATAGCCAAGGAGCTCGTGGCTAAATAATAACAGCCGCTCGGGTCAATCTTTCGGTAAAGCCGTGCTTGCTTAGGTTGGTCTGTGGATAGGTTACCACCATTACATACTGGGTTTCCTTCGTGCCTCGGAAGTAGGTAGTCAATCAGTGACCCAATAAGTCTAACAACCGGACTCTTCAAATGAGTTATAGCCCAGTACTAACTGGGTTGTGGAGGTCAGATAGGCAGTCTGGAAAACTGGTATTCATTCCGGTTCGAGTGGAAGCCGACCCCAACATAATTGGGAAAAGGCTAGGCAGATGATGGATGAAGTTCCCACTCCTGAGACACAAGCCTCCTCTCTATGAGAGTGGGTGCTCCAATTCGCTGGGTGCAGACACATGACTTTTCGTTGTGGTGATCCTTGTAAGAGACAGTCCAGCAGTCGACATATTTCGGCTGAATGATGATCCTTCTTTCTTTATCGTGTGGTTAGTTGGTTTATACCTGGTGTCAGAGTTTTATGCCGCCTATGGGCCTCTGACTTGGCTTTACATGACGTCTAGAAATATCTCTCAGGCATGCTGGTTTCATCACGTTGTTTTCCTTCACCGAAGCAAGTGATAATTATACAATACGCACATGGATCCGAAATATCAGAGGTGCGTGCCTTGGGTTTGATCTGACAAGTTTGTTCGGGGCCCTAGAGATTCAAAGAAACCAGAAATAGACTATTGCACTCTTTTTTAAGACAGCCTGGTGAATGAGAGAAAAAATGAAAGGGTTGTAGTTTCCAATTCCAATCAAACTTCACTTGTTTCCATGTCAGCTGAACGAAAACAAATCGAGCAAAGATCTGCCGATTACGTTGCATTTATAATTATGTTTGATCTCAGATAGTGACATTATTATGTTCCTGTATTATCTTATTATTACATTACATATTATCTTATTATTATGAGACGGCAATTATCTTGTTTTCGCGTGGCGGCCGTGAATTTGTTTATCTTTCGGTCAAGGCTCCTTCCTTTCGTTCCTTCCTGCTGCTGATCTGTGCGTAGATGTTGATAAGCAAGAGCTGATTTATATTTATGTTCATGTCGGTGTCTTATCGATTTGTATTTAACATTCTCTTTACAATTTATGGACCTTTCAAAAAGTTATCGCAATCTTTTCAATCACCCAAAAGATCCTGAAGTTTTGTTCGTCTGATTTGTAAAACGGTGGTCGCTTGAAAAGATGATCGATTGGTCCCCCTTTTAACATTGGTTGGCCCCTCTTTAAACACAGTTTGGCCCCTCTTTTAACACAAGTTGGACCCTCTTTAGACACAGGTTGGGTTAGAACAGGTTCTCATCTCATCAAATATCAATCTAACCTTGATATGTTCACGTTTATTTTCCAAACAAGAGTCATTTTCAAACTACATAGTACGCTGAAGTTTGAGAGCATGTTCAGAAGATCACCTAGTTTACCCTTAACCTCTTAAGGTAGCATTGTGCTCATAATTATAAACAACTTTTAAATAATAAGGTAATAACCAACCTTGAAATTGGCATACATGCAGGTCATTACAAAATATCTGTTCTTTTTTCATCTTTGGAAGTGTAAACAACATCCAAATAAACTAATTATATTTAGGGGTTATAGTTTTTAAGCTTGTATGTAGAGAGTAATCTCCGGAACTAATGACCCAAAAAAAATCCTACTAGAAAGACATGCATATTTGCCAAGCTATCACAATTTTTGCGAATGAAGTCGTGGGCGATGTGCTAGTCGCAAAAAAAAAAATATTAAAAGAAAGAAAACATCAAACGTTTAAGACATGACGCCACCTACGAACACAAACAATGTACACCTACAATAAAACCTTAACGTACAATTAAAGCCTTTAAGCTATCAATACTATAAATAACACCGTTTTATCCTCATTAGCGATAATTCTAGACTTGCTTCCTCTTGCGCGACTTTCGCAATGGCGCTGTTATCTATACTTCCTGCGCGCACGCAGGGTCGCTTATTATTAGCTACAGATGTTAGTGTTTGTTTTATTAAGTGTTTCTATGTACTATCAAGGGTATTACGGAAGGTATATAGAGAAGGCGAGAAAAGTTCTAGATGCACATAAAAAACATGTGTCGACCCGCCACCTGTGTATATTTTACTGGCTTTCTCATATTTCGCCAGTTATGATTAAGTCCCATGTAGTAGGGGGCGAGCCTATTGCCATCAATCAGGCACAAATTCAGACTTCGTGGTTGCTACTGAGAAATTCCTAGTGGATAAACTCAATAACACTTTGTCTGACTTGGGAATCGAAGCCAGGACTTCATCCTCAGCTGTCGCCACAACCCCTCTAGAAACATCCCCTTGTTGTTATCAAGTGTCATTATATACCCGTATTAAGACAGCCGCATGGAACGCAGTTTTCTTAAAACTTCCAAAACGGAAGATCCATTGGTAGTCATTTGTCAAAGAAGAAAGTCAGCATGCGGTTGTAACTATGAGTAGATTACCTGGTGTTTATCTAAAACAAGACTTACATTCCAATTCGCACATTTGCATGCTGCTTAGTTAAACCAAGAGTTGTGGAGTCGTTACCCTAGCTTTCTATTTTGTTTCCAAGTACAGTTGAGCCAGATAATGTACGCACTTCGGTAATCTTCTTTTTTTCGAATAAGAACGAGCGTTGCGCTACTGAAGCTTTTAAATTTTCTAGGAGATCTGTATACGCATTTAAAAGGATATTATCTGACGGGGTCTATATCTGATATCCGCTGAAACGCTTATGCTATGATAGCGGTCTATCAGCTCCTACTATTATTTTCCTGTGCCTCTTCTGCTTCAAATCTCCCTAAAGTGGTGTCGGTTTGCGGCCCCATCTAACGAGAGTGAGATTGAAGGAAAAGCGAGTCTTGTGTCCAATAATATCTCATGCCTCGATGTCTAGTCTTCGCTAAGATAGGCCCAGATGATCAAACAGTTATTTAAAACTCAATTTCTTATCTTACTATTTTTTCATATTTTGATTAACAGCCAGCATCACTACACCAAGGACGCCGAATCATTCTTACTCTTCAAGTTTTTAATATCAACATTCTATCAGCCGATTTTCGTCTACTGCTAAGAAATACTCGTCTTCAAGCATTACCACAAATGTCAAGCTATTCAAATCAAATATAACGTTACTTCTATTCACTCGTAGCTCTTCATTTACCACTAATAAGTGTTACTTTATAAGAATATTGATGTTTATAATTGCCCGGTCGTATGCAACTGCAGTCATCCCTACAGACCTTGCAGGTAATGTTATGTTTGCTTCCGTGTTGCATTTCCTGCTTCAAACACGCTTCTTGTTTCAATAGGTTAAGTTAAAAGGTCTTAAGTCCTTTTAAGGGCAGTTCTAGAATTAACACCCTTGAGTGAAGAGGTGGAGTCATCAAGTTCCTTTGAAACCTTTGTTCTATGTTTGAGGTCAGTCTAAATTTATCCCCTGCTAAGTATGGATGTCCCAATAAATCGTTATAATGACGATGCCGCTACATGCGTTTGTAAATTCTGTTGAGGAAATTTTAAATGGTTTTGATATTCCTCCGACAAACGATGTTCTATTTCTAAGTTTGACTTCATCCTCTGAAGCTCTTGAGTTTACATCTAGTAATTCTGGGGTCTAGATTAGCATTTCTCTGATCAGTGATCACCGCTGGTATATCAAGGTACACTTTTTTTTAAAGGATATTTGTTAGGTTTTATAAAAAGGTGTAAAATACCCGAAAAGCACATGTTCTCCTCGTCATTTCGATATTTTTTTGTGTACTGAAACATACCTAAGGTTTCCATCTTCTAATTACGGAGATCGTTTACGGATATGATGATGTCGATATGTTTTCCTGTATACTCGTTTTGTGAAGATGATAGATTATGATGATGATTCTTTGGAGACCATTTTTATAGTTCATGGACGACTCATAAATCAAGTGTGTATGTGGTGTGTCTTCACAGACAATGGCCAGCCTTCCGTCCTTTCATATTGCGTTACATGCCCTGACAGCTGCGTACTGGATGACTGCACTAGCGAGCGGAGTCTCATAGCTAAAGTTTTGGGTCGAACATGCTTCAACATTTTTGGCATCGACACACTAAGAGAAGAAGATTATACTCAAATATACTATCTCACCATGGAGACTGATATTCGGTTATAATGAAATGTAAAAAAAGGGTTTTTTCTTCTCCGCCTGTCATGCCCACTGCTGGGCAAAGGCCTCCCCTTTTTCTTTCCAAGCCTCTCTATTTTGTGCGATATCCAGGCCATGTTCGCCCCGCAAACAAGATCAGATCGTCATACCACCACGTACCCAGAGAGATGGGCAAAGATCGTCATTCACTTGACGCCTGACTGAAGAAAAAAAAATTAAAAGGCCGAGCTAAACTGGTAGAATAATATTTATAAATGAGTTCGGCCATGACCATGCAACCAGAAGTAAAATCAACATACGGAACCACTACATAGTAAGTAAACACACGATATATTAATAGAACTGCAGCAGGTCCGAACACGCGGGCTATTATTGTAGCGCGTCTATTAATAGTGTGTAGTATTGCGTACGCGCATTGTGGAGCTTTTGTTGTATCGGACAAGTATTTTTGGAATATAGGTGACAACGGACGGACTGATTAGTTAGGAAAATGGTTGGGAAGAAAGTTTTCATCATTTGGTTATCAGTGAGCTTCTAGAAATGACATTTAACAAAGATTACGATGGTGAAGAGCTTCAGGAAGCGCCAGGGCAAATTTTCTTACGTTTTTTGCAATTAGCATGTCAAAATATTATTTGCGACCGTAACACGTATCCATTTACAGAATGAAAACGTATGTTTTTTTCTGATGGGAAATCATTTTAATGACTTCTCCCACTCTGGGGGGAGCGGGAGGGAGTGTCAGACTTTTACTGACTAAAACCCATCCATGTTCCTTCCTTGCCCTTTATGTTCCGGGGCCGCGGTATCTCTTTCGAACAGGCCCGCAGCCCCGGCAGGCTTCGGCCCTTGCCATTGCCCATGCTCATTTTGCTGACATCTCTTTCAGGCGCGCGTGGAACACGAACGTGCCGTCGACGCGACCTGTCGTCATAAGACGGACGGATACGATAACCTAAGTTCATTTAATCGCACTGTATGGTATCATGAAATCGACGAAATAAGAAAACTTGAAATTCGCGGGCTATCACCAAGTGTCAATCCTTATGTTCAAGTGTTAATCAAGTGTTTGTAAAAATGTGAATCTTTTTAAAAACGACAGACATTAATGTCTAGATTGGAATTCAGAAGAACATCGATTATGGCCCGGGTTTATAACTATCGTAAAAGGAGAATGCTGAAATTGCAGAATCTAAGCAGCCTGAAAAAGGTTTTGAAGACATCCAAAACCAGGGAGTTTGTACTCACTTTCGAGACTAGATTATAGATTAAATCGTTTATTTTTATTAATATAATTACATAAATACTGTTTAAAAATAGATTAATTTTATTAGGAGTATTATAACAATTATGTGCCGGACGGGCGTGATCGCTAGACTCGGGGGTGTATGTGTGCCTGTTTGGTCCTACGATAATATTGGTACTATACACGCATACTCTTCGAACCTAGACGGCGCTGACGTCCTACACCTGTAGGTTGTAGATACCTCAGTCGTTTACTAACAGGGAAAGGGGTTACTGGGAATAAGAACACTGATAAACTTTCATAACTTTTCAGGAAGCGATTGGCATGACTTTCGCGCACTACTTTTTACTGCTTGATTTACTCACTTTATAATATAATATTTGCCGTACTGATGACTACAATTTTGATACAATCTGATTTTACTAACGTACTACGGAACTTGACTGTAACGAGAGCCGCGAATCGCTTCCTGTTTTTTAGGATATTTTATTATGTAATTTCACTTTAATATTTACATGTTTTCTGTATTATTACAATTCTGAACTTATATCTATTTATGTTTTAGTTGTTACATAGTTTGTACACAGTGTTATCTATATACTAACACGAAAAATAGGTAGTTCTTTATTGAAATTAAAGAAATATAGCTAAATGAGTACAAAACTTTTCAAACTTGGTTGGTTGAAGGATCTTTCAGGATAATTTACACGAAAACCGGTGCTGTTACTGTAAGTATATAGAGTGCCATATACAAGGAGGTTGTATGGCCTATCGAGATCTACTATTTACTTTTATGCGTTTACATTATCCAGCCTGTAATGATCCTTCAACTGTCGGTATGTTAGACCAAATTTACATGCTATGAACACAGATTAGCGCGTTAGACCGTCATATCCTCGACAAGTGGCTTTCCTGAAGGGCTACGTTCATGCTAAAAAACTATATCCAGGCCTAGATCGCAATCTAGGCTACCTGGATCTTATTAAAATACTAAATTAATCAAATACAATGCCACTTTCGAGCCGATATGAGTGTAACGCTTACTGTTCGGTTTATTTACTAAATCTAATCACTGACGCGCTTGTTTATTCGTCACTGTTATTGCCCATGTATCACTGACTCTACACTATTGATTCAAAGACACTATTTACACTTGTTTTGGTGACGTTCGTCGCGAACATATCTCCCGCCGTGCAGTGTAGTGACGACTCGCTGTACGTCGGCGCGGCACTGCACCATGCCGGCGAGCGACGAACATAGTCGTCGGGGCCCGCCGTCACGATGCCCACCGCCTCGACGTCTCGATGTCAGGATCATTTCGGTAGGGGCACGAGTTTCTTCACCGGACGCTTCAGGGTACCGCCGGAAGTGCGTACCTCAGCAGTCCGGACTTCTCCGTCGCCCCCAGGGAAGACGGCTATTATGCGGCCTCGTGGCCACGTGTTTCGTGGCAGCTGACCGTCCGCTATGAGGACGGGGTCGTCGACCTGTAGACTGGGGCCGCGGCTGTGCGGCTCCCGCCGGTACTGAAGCTCCGGCAGGTACTCTCGTACCCAACGACGCCAGAACATGTCGGCGAGTATCTGCGAGCGCCGCCACATCTTTTTGCTGTTGATGTCTTGTTCGGTGAATGTGCCAGGTATTGGCAACCTTGCTGACCCGCCGAGAAGGAAGTGATTCGGCGTGATGGCTTCGTCGTCGTCGCTGTCTACGGAGACGTGCGTGAGTGGCCTACTGTTGACTGTGTACTCCGCCTCACACAGTAGAGTGGACAATACCTCTTCGTGCGGATGTCTCTCGTGGAGGACGGTGTACAGGGCGGACTTCACGCATCGTACGAGGCGCTCCCAGGCGCCCCCCATGAAGGGCGCTGATGGCGTGATGAAGCGCCACACGATGCCTCTACGACTGGCCTCCCTTTGGAAGGCGTCTCGGAGCTCCTTGTCGGCGCCGTGCATGTTGGTGCCGTTGTCGGAGTGTATCTCGGTGGGGCAGCCTCGGCGAGCGGCGAATCGGCGCAACGCTAGTATAGCGGAGTCTGCGCTGAGGCTGGCGGCGATCTCGAGGTGGACGGCTCTGGTGGTGAGACACGTGAATAGTGCTACGTACCTCTTGTGATGCTGTCGACCGACTGTTACTGAGAGCGGGCCGAAGTAATCGAGCCCGGTGTAGGTGAACGGCCGCTGATGATGTGCTAGGCGCGTTCTCGGGTGGTCGCCGGTCGCAGGCACGGAAGGTTGTGCCTTGCGAATACGACACTGCAGACATTGTGCCAGCACTTTCTTCGTAGTTGGCCGCATCCTGATGACCCAATAGTGTTGGCGCACTTCGTTGATGGTAAGTTCGGTACCGCTGTGCTGTAAACTTCGGTGCGTCCAGTCTACATACAGTTGGGTGATGCGATGGTCGCCGTGAAGGATAGGTGGTTGCTTCGTATCGTCAGCTATTTCGCTGATGGCGGCTATACGGCTTTTCAACCGTATGACGTTGTCGATGATATCCACTCGAAGCGGCTTGAGTCGACTATCCTTTCCTATAGTTCTGTGTTGTTGCAGATCTGTTATTTCTTGAGAGAACGACTGTTGCTGTGAGACTTGTACGAGTAATTTCTCTGCTTTCTGAAGAAATTCTGCTTCTATTATTTGTTTCTCGTGTCGAGTGCCTGATGTCTTCGCCATTATCTTGGGAAGAGGTTCGGTCGCCTTCTTCTGTTGTTGTCTCCAGTCAGGATCCTTTTCTGTGTTTTTTCTAGTTCTCTTGTAGAACGTTTTCTCTGTTCTGTTCTGACACAGATGTATGAAGCGAAGGACGCTTGCTGTAGCTCGGAGTAGTCGCTCCCATTTTGAGAATCGGGATGGATCTGGAATAGCTTCTATCAGGGAATAACTGTTGACCTTGTCCTCGGTGACTGTGAGAGTTCTTTCCTCCCCTGTTTCTGTATCCACCGGGGGTTTTTCTGTTGGCCAAAATGACGGATCGTCGAATAAGAAGGTAGGGCCACGGTACCACTCATGATCCTTGTCAAAGTGGTGTGGAACGTCGCGAGTGGCGCTGTCAGCTACGTTTAGTTTCGTGGGTATCCATCGCCAGTCTTCGACCTTGCTGTTTTCTTCTATGGCCGCTATGCGATGGGCAACGAACGGCTTGTACGCTCGAGATCCTCGTCGAATCCAAGTGAGGACGGTTTTGCTGTCTGTCCAGTATGTCACCGCAGCGGGTTTGATGCCGTGTTCTTCGATGACAGCTGCGGCTAGGCGGGTTCCCATTACCGCGGCCTGAAGCTCGAGGCGCGGTATTGATTGGAGTTTGAGTGGTGCCACTTTCGCCTTTGCCATGACGAGAGTGACATGACATTTTCCGTCAGCTGTTGTTGACCGCCAGTATACCGCTGCTGCGTATGCCATCTCGCTTGCGTCGGTGAAGACATGGACTTGTGTTTCGGTAGCTTCGCTGTACCCAGGATAGCACCTTGGTAGGTCGACGTCCTTCAAATGTCGCAGATGTTGTATCCATCTTCTCCACTGGGCGGACAGGTCTGGTTCGAGAGCCTGGTCCCAGTTGGTTCCTCGTCTCCAAGCTTCCTGTAGGATCTGTTTGGCTCGAATAGTTACCGGCGAGGCGAGACCAAGTGGGTCGTACAATGACATGACGATTTTCAGCGCTTCCCTTTTCGTCGGTGTTTCCTTCTCGAGGATGTCGCTTGGAAGCCGTGCGAGTGTCAAATTGAAGCCTAGCGTGTCCTCAGTCGGTTTCCAAATCAGACCGAGTATCTTCTCTGTGGCGTTAGTTTTCCCGATGTTGACTACTTCAGTCCTGTCCTGTGTCGGGTCTATGTTGTCGAGGACTTCTGTGCTGTTTGAAACCCATTTTTTGAGTTCAAACTTCGCCTGTAGGTGTATGTCCTTGACTGCTGTTGCCACACGCGTTGCTTCTTCAACTGTTCTATAACTGTCGAGGTAGTCATCCATGTAATGACTCTCTATGATGGCTTCTACTGCTTCCGGTTGGTTGTCGCTGTACCGCTTTGCGTTCCAGTTTTTTGCGTAGATGGCCGTGCACGGCGAGCTTGCCGCGCCGAATATTATGGATGTCATGCGATATTCTTCAGGAGCTCCCTGTCTTCTGTCGCCCCTCCACAGGTAGCGGAGAGCATCTCGATCTTGTTTACGCACCTTCACCTGCATGAACATCTCCGCTATGTCGCCGGCGACCGCTATAGGGTGTCGACGGAATCTCATCATGACGCCGGGCAGTGACTGTAGTAGGTCTGGACCCGTGAGTAGGAAGTCGTTCAATGACATTCCTCTCGATTTGGCTGCGGCGTCGTGAACTATCCGGAATTTCTCCGGTTTCATGGGGTTGTACACCTCGAAATGGGGTAGGTACCACGTCCTACCAGCTGTGGTTGCTTTGGGCGCTTTTTCAGCGTATCCCTTGCTGATGTACAATTCCATCTGTTCTGTATATCTGTCGCGAAGAGTGGGATTGTTGTCGAGCTTCTTTTCTGTTGAGACGAGCCTCTTGAGCGCTGTCCCGTAGCTGTCGGGCATTTCGATGCTTTCATTTTTCCAAAGCAGGGCCGTTTCTATGTGTCCGTCTTCTGTTTGTTTGGTGTGACGGTCTAATATGTCTTCTGCCTTCTTCTCAGGATCGGAATCAGGACGGCGTGGGTTGATGACCAGAGATTCGAGCGCGAAGAATTCACGCAGCTGTTCGTTGAGATCTTGATCATTTTCTGTGAGCCTGTTGACGTAGTGTACCTGGTGACCCAGAGTTCTTGTGTGCGCACCGTGAAGAGTCCAGCCCATCGCGGTGAGTGAGGCAACGGGTTGGTTCTTGGGGCCTTTGCGGACCTCGGTGGCCAGCAATAGGTGCCAGTTGTCCTGACCTATTAATATCTTCGGCGCGCCGGTGTTGTAGATCAGCTGTGTTCTGAGGTCATCCAGATGTTTACACTGGACTACGTCTTCTTCGCGTATCGATTGCGCTGCGAGGTTGAGCTTCGGAATGGTGCGCGCTCTGAATGGCATCTTGTCCTTCGTCTGGCTGGAGAGGGTGACTGACACTCTTCTTGACTTGGGAGTGTCTATCATCGTGTTCCCGATCGCGCCTATCGTCAGGGGTTCGACGCGGCCTTCCGCTCCGACTTGCTGCGCTAGCTCTTCGTCAATCAGCGATACTGTTGACCCATCGTCGAGGAGAGCATACGTGGAAGCTTCTCCCGCCGGTCCTACGACTCGTATTGGTATTATTTTGAGGTAGGCTTGGCTCGCTGTTGTTCTGGAGCTGGCGACTGTTTCTTTGGCCACCTCTTGCTTTGGCGGCTGGTCGACCGCTTCTTCGGACTTCTTTGTGAAGTGCAGCAGTCGATGGTGCGTGGCTTTGCACCCCCTTGTTTCGCATCTCTTTGGTCGACACCTATGACCGCTTCGACGGTATCGCAGGCAACGGAAGCATAGGCTGAACTTCTTCGCGAGTTCCCATCTTCTCTCGTTGGAGGCCTCTCTGAATTTGTTACAGTCAGACTCGTGATGGCTCTCCTTTTCACAGATTCGACATTTCGAAGTCGACTTATCTGTCGCTGTATGCGTTCTTTGCAAACTCCGTTTGCCTGTTGCATTTTCGGATGAGTGTATGTTCTCAGGAGGAGCGAAGGCGCTGCAGAAGCGCGCTTGTTCTGTTATAAATTCGCTGAAGAGCGACAGGTCCGGCAGTGATTGGTACTTCTGCAGAAATGACTACTTTCATGTTGCTTCCGGTATTTGTGCCACTTTATGTTTTATACTATAAATATTGTATACTGCATTACGGCTTCGATCCGTGTTTTTTATGCAGCCACCCGCTTTTTACTGTATATTGTGAATATTTTCTGCGCGGTGCTAATCACCGTAGTTATAAATAGTTGCCATTTAACATGTCGTAATCTTGTATCACTTAAGCTTTCACAAAACTCATATACATGCATTATACACTTACCCAACAATCATTTAACCAATACAATATTATTTCTCATAGACTTATACTACGCATCCCCAACCAAAACACATTTATACATAAACACATTCTTCCTTACACTTACAATACATTCAGTCGCTATTTTCATATACCTCACAGTGCGTTGTGTACTACAGTACATTAGTAATACAAAAAGAGCAATCGTTAATTACTATATACGTTCTAAATTATCTTTTCTTGTAACCATTAATTATGAGACTACAATAATTACCGTTGGGTACTTTTTAGGGTTTTTGTTCCGTTTTATGACATTCATTCTTTTAAAATTCCAACTAAATGAGTGATACGCTTCAAACAGTTACTGATATAGATAATTTTGAGATTGCGCGCACCTTTGAATGCGACAGTAATGAGCTGTCTAAACACATTTTTGTAAAGAAAAGTGACCTAACTATTTTCTCACAGAACATTAGAAGCATTTATTGTAACTTTGATGATTTTCTATTGACATTGTCTACATTTAACTTCGCAACAGATATCATTATATTTACAGAATGTAGGTTAAATTCTAATAAACCCATTCCTGTACTTAACAACTATAGTTCATATATGACTTCAAGTCAGTTAAACCAAAATGATGGGGTGGTCGTTTACGTGAAGAGTGCACTCGAACATCGGGTTACAGAAGTATCACTATCTCAGGCCTCTTGTCTTAGCCTGGAAATATTGAATAACGTCATTATCTGTATTTACCGATCACCATCAAACTCAAACACCGACAGTTTTGTCAGCTCACTCAACAATCATTTGGAGACCATAACTCCAAATAAAAACATTATTGTGGCAGGTGACATAAACATTAATATTATACCTAAACTTATTGAGCAGTCCCATGAACTGACAAACAGAACGAACTACCTCAACATGTTGTCTTTGCACGGTATCCTTCCAGGGCACCTGTTGCCAACGAGAAACAAATCATGCCTGGACCACTTCATGCTTAAGGTAAATATGAAAAAGTTTTCACCCACTATTGCTATCCTTAATACCACAGTAACTGACCATTACACAACCCTTCTAGTTTTGTCTAAGCAAAAATGCTTACAAAATATTCGTAAAACCAAGACATTTGTTGACTTTGATCAGGCCCTACATTGTCTAAAAGAAAAGAACCTGAGTGAGTTACTTTTCTGTGATGATCCTGATTCCCTATGTACTCTGTTGATGCAAACTCTAGCTGACTCCATCAAATTAAATACAGTAACATTAAAGATCCCTAGCAAAGAACGCATCCTAAAACCATGGATTACCAATGGTATTTTGCGCTGTATACAAAATCGGAATAAACTCCAAAATAAACTACGACATGATCAAACCAATGAAATTCTAAAAATAACATACAGACGTTACAGAAACCACTGTAACAATTTGATTAAAAAACTAAAAAGACAATATGAAAGGAATCTGCTATCTAAATCAGTTCATAACAACAAACTACTGTGGAAAAATATAAAAGCTATTACCTACTCACAGAAAACAAATAACTATGATGCGGAATTGCTAAAACTTCAGCCAACCCCGTCTGATTCAGTAAATTTTATAAACAATTATTTTTCTGAAATTGGTCATAACCTAGCTCAACAAATCCTACCTACAACCGGTAATTATGCCTTCGGTCAGAGCAGTAACGCAGCAAATCTTGTAAATTCTTTTGTGCTTCTTGAAACTGACCCCGAAGAAGTATACAGAATATTAATTAACCTAAAAACTGACAGTGCCCCTGGCTGGGACAATATCTCTACGAAATTTCTAAAGTTTGTAGGCATGGAAGCCGTCCCGATCATAGCCCATCTTGCGAACCTGTGCTTTAAAACTGGCATCTTCCCTGCTCCATTAAAAATAGCCATTATTACTCCTGTGCACAAGGGTGGGGGTAGTGACGATATTAATAATTATAGACCAATTTCTGTTCTTACTAGTATATCCAAAATTATTGAAAAATTAATTAATGTTAGGCTACTTAATTACTTAAACAAATTCAATATCATCTCTGACTCACAGTTTGGTTTTCGTCAAGGTATTTCTACTGAGGACGCCGTCATATCACTAACTTCATTAGTAGCTAATCATCTTGACAATGGAGATAAGTGCCTAACTGTCTTTTTAGACCTTAGAAAGGCATTTGATACCGTCTCTACGCCTATCCTTGTAAGCAAGCTGGAAAGAGTGGGTATTAGAGATATCGCGCTTGATCTGTTTAAGAGCTATCTCGCAAATAGAAAACAGAGAGTCAAAGTGGGGCAACACATAAGTGATGTCACAGATGTATCATACGGCGTCCCCCAAGGAAGTGTATTAGGTCCAACGCTCTTCTTGTTATACATAAACGACCTGTGTAACATGAAAATTCCTAATGCCAAAGTCCTGTCGTACGCCGATGATACAGCTGTCATCTTCTGTGGTAAGACATGGCATGATGTGCAGCTAAGTGCTGAAACAGGAATGTCCCTGGTTGCGAATTGGCTCAATGCTAATGTTCTCACATTAAATACTTCCAAAACGAACTTTATAAGTTTCAGCATCTGCAACCGTTCTCAACCAACCGGCGATTTTCGAATCACTATACACACTTGTGATGGTACAAATGTTGATAATTGTAACTGCTCTAGTATTGGCAAAGTCTCTAGCACAAAATATTTGGGGGTAATGCTGGATCAGAGGCTGTGCTGGTATCCCCATCTTGAGCAAGTGGCTAATAGAGTCCGCAAGCTAAATTGGATTTTTAAGTCTCTGCGTCACGTGCTGCCTAGGTCTATACAGAGTAGCGGTAAGCCGGGTGGTAATGTGCTCACTCAAATTTATATTTCTCTTGCGCAATCAATATTGATATACTGTATTCCTGTTTGGGGTGGGGCAGCAAAATCTAAATTCATCCAATTAGAGCGAGCACAACGAGCCCTGCTCAAAATAATGCACTTTAAAAAAAGGAGATTTTCAACAGAGAACCTTTACAAACTTAGTGATGTATTGTCAGTTAGAAAACTATACATTACTCAAACAATTTTAAAAAAGCACAAAACCTTACCTTATAACTCGGATATACACCCTAGGAGAAGGAAACATAATATTGTTCAAACACCAATGACCAAGACCAAATTCGGATCTATGCAATTCAGTAAACGTTCAGCTCAATTGTATAACAAAATAAATAAAGAAATATTCGTACATTCAAAATCTTATCATGTATGTAAAGAAATGTTAATTGACTGGATAAAACCACTGTCATATGAAAATACTGAAGCTCTCCTACAAAACGTAACTTAATACATGTACACGTCCTGCTCACGCTCACACACACAGTTACTCTCTCATACCTACACGTACACTCACACACACAGACTCATACAACCACACATCCTTTAACACTCATAACACTCAACAACACACACACACTCATGCACACACTCACTCATGTCCATATAATTATATTTTGTTATTTTGTTTTACTGCATCCATGTACTGTTTTTATTGTGTTTTAAGTAAGTACCTACTGTTGTGAAGGAGCGGAGTCCTCTAATACAGGCATTATCTGCTTAAATGAAGACTCCAAACCCAAATTGTTTGTGTATAAATTTTGGACACAATAAACTTTATTATTATTATTATTATTATTATTATTTTCTGTATAAGTCCTGTACCACTGTACACGCAGGGAGTTCGGCAGCTTTTCCGTGAGGGATCGCATCAGCTCGGCGTTGATGAGGTAGTGCTCCTTTTTCAATGCTCGTAGAGTCACTACTCCGCTTCTGACACGACTTGCGAACGTGCAGATATCTTTAGGTGCTTCGCTGCAACGCGGCAATCCTCTTAGCCGATCTGTTTCGGCTTGGGCTATCGAATCTGGACGGCCGAACTGTAACTCGAGTTCCCGCATGATGTCATCTGGTCTGGCGTGACCGATGAGTTCTGAGCTCACTGTCTCCAATGCTCTTCCTTGAAGGCTCCTTCTGAGTCTCGCTGTATTCTCGACGTCATTGAAGTACGTCCGAGTTGTTTCGTAAATGGCGCGGAACGAAAGCCATTCCGTATGTGACCCACTGAAATTTGGTAGGGTCATGATGACCTTCGACGCCGAGGGTTGGTTCGCTGTCCCTGTTTCTATTTTCCTGTCGGCGAGCGACGCTATAGCGGATGTCAGTTCCGTTATGAATGGACGTAATGAATCCTCCCCCCTGCATTGTTCGGGCTTCTGTGTTGGTACTGTTTCTCTTGGCACATTTTTCACTGTAGGATGTAACGATGGTGCCCTTTCCCGGTTTCCTATTTCTTTACTGTTGATGTCCGCAGGGGGGGGTGTGTGGTGTCTATCTGTATTCCCCTCGGCGGCGTCATCTTCTGGAAGCGGCGCTTCTTCGGGCGCTTCTTCCAACCAGGAACGCACGTACTCATCGTTTGAGTTTCTGTCATCCATATATTCAGCTTCAGAGTTGTCTTCTTCGGCCCTCTGAAGTTCTATTTGTGCAAGCTCCAACCTAATTTTTAATAAAGCCTCACGTGCTTGTGAAACTTTACTGTTAGATCGCGTCGTCTTGTGCGACGGCGATCTGCTATGTTCGATACGGGCGTCACCCCGGGTAGTCATCGGTACGGCATCAGTAATTTGTTGAGTAATCCTCGTTCTGTCTGAAGGCTTAGCTGAAGATCTAACTGAAGGCTTACACGTAGAAGGCTTTCTCGTCGTATTTGAAGGCTTAATAGTTTTATCTGAATTACCTTCTGACCTGGTTCGTTTAGTAGCAGATGGTGAGTCGGCTGCGTCTTCACCCCCCCGCGTAGCAGAGGGGCGGTTGGCCAGCTGTTCCAACCCCTCGGTAGAGGACGGTGAACGGGGTGGCAGCTGGTGATGGATGGCTGTGTCCTGACGCGTCTCGACCGCCTGTGTTTCCGCGGGAGATCTGCCTTGCGATCTTGTTCGCATCTTGATTTATTTATAAACCGCACTGTATTATTCGAACCGATCTACTGTTTATTTTTCACTGTTAACGTAAGTCTTCAGCGTGTAAACTTCACTGTTACTTCACTATAAGTTTTATCCATGTAAATAAGTAGTTATTTGCTTTAAAACGCGTTTTATTTCTCAGTTATGCACTTGTTATACGCTTCACTATGTATTTTTACTATATACTGTTGTTATATACTTCCCTATTTACTTTCACTTATGTACTTTTGTTATATACTTTCACTTATGTACTGTTGTTATATACTTTCACTTATGTACTGTTGTTATATACTTTCACTTATGTACTGCTGTTATATACTTTCACTTATGTACTGTTGTTATATACTTTCACTTATGTACTGTTGTTATATACTTTCACTTATGTACTGTTGTTATATACTTCCCTATGTACTATTGTTATATACTTTCACTTATGTACTGTTGTTATATACTTTCACTTATGTACTGTTGTTATATACTTCCCTATGTACTATTGTTATATACTTTCACTATTTACTGTCACTTATGTACTGTTTACATAAGTTATCGGTATATAACTTTGAGGTACTGTTCACATAGGTTTAACTCGACGCACTGTTTATTTGAGTTAACGTATATAACTGAGGTATATAACGTTGACGCACTGTTCACATAAGTTACCTGGACGCACTGTTTATTTAACGTATATAACTGAGGTATATAACGTTGACGCACTGTTCACATAAGTTACCTGGACGCACTATTTATTTAAGCTTACGTATATAACTGAGGTATATAACGTTGACGCACTGTTCACATAAGTTACCTGGACCGGTACAACCAGAAACTACACTATCACTGACGAACTGAGGATATCCGGCTCTGAAGGACCAAAAAATGTGCCGGACGGGCGTGATCGCTAGACTCGGGGGTGTATGTGTGCCTGTTTGGTCCTACGATAATATTGGTACTATACACGCATACTCTTCGAACCTAGACGGCGCTGACGTCCTACACCTGTAGGTTGTAGATACCTCAGTCGTTTACTAACAGGGAAAGGGGTTACTGGGAATAAGAACACTGATAAACTTTCATAACTTTTCAGGAAGCGATTGGCATGACTTTCGCGCACTACTTTTTACTGCTTGATTTACTCACTTTATAATATAATATTTGCCGTACTGATGACTACAATTTTGATACAATCTGATTTTACTAACGTACTACGGAACTTGACTGTAACGAGAGCCGCGAATCGCTTCCTGTTTTTTAGGATATTTTATTATGTAATTTCACTTTAATATTTACATGTTTTCTGTATTATTACAATTCTGAACTTATATCTATTTATGTTTTAGTTGTTACATAGTTTGTACACAGTGTTATCTATATACTAACACGAAAAATAGGTAGTTCTTTATTGAAATTAAAGAAATATAGCTAAATGAGTACAAAACTTTTCAAACTTGGTTGGTTGAAGGATCTTTCAGGATAATTTACACGAAAACCGGTGCTGTTACTGTAAGTATATAGAGTGCCATATACAAGGAGGTTGTATGGCCTATCGAGATCTACTATTTACTTTTATGCGTTTACATTATCCAGCCTGTAATGATCCTTCAACTGTCGGTATGTTAGACCAAATTTACATGCTATGAACACAGATTAGCGCGTTAGACCGTCATATCCTCGACAAGTGGCTTTCCTGAAGGGCTACGTTCATGCTAAAAAACTATATCCAGGCCTAGATCGCAATCTAGGCTACCTGGATCTTATTAAAATACTAAATTAATCAAATACAATGCCACTTTCGAGCCGATATGAGTGTAACGCTTACTGTTCGGTTTATTTACTAAATCTAATCACTGACGCGCTTGTTTATTCGTCACTGTTATTGCCCATGTATCACTGACTCTACACTATTGATTCAAAGACACTATTTACACTTGTTTTGGTGACGTTCGTCGCGAACAAATTACTACATTTGATGTCGGGTTTTAGAATTTTATATGCATAACTTCTTTAATTATAAATAGCGTAAAATTTCAACGGTAAGGGTTCTAAAATATTTGCCGACCATTTCGGCAAGATACTGATGAACCACTATATACACCTTATAAAAACAATATATTTTTTCCTCGATTCCCACACAAGTAAATTAGAGGTCACAGCATGCATGGTATTCACAGTGAAATGAGTTACTCATGTCATGACATAAAGCGGTTCACTTTTAGGTGGAGGTCGCTCAACCGCACGTATGTGTGTCAATCGATTACAAGAAAAAAAATATACAACTGGTTTTCCCGCAAAACAAGATAGATTACATTTTTAATGTGTTTATTTTAATTATTGTGATAGGTGCAAAATATTTTTTTTTTGCATTAAAATTGTCCAGACTTTAATCATGCAATGATTCTTTACAACCCTTCTTGAAATAACATACCGCTTAAAGTCAGGGGTAAGTAATGTTTTCGGGGGTCACGTGGTGGCTACCGGCCACCGTAAGCGCGGGCCTGTGGACGGTGAGCTATGGGCTAGCTTGCCGTCCGTCCGTCTTATGACGACAGGCCGTTTCAACGGTGCCAGAGTGTTCCACGGGCGCCTCAAAGAGATGTTAGCAAAAGCAAGGGCCGAAGCCTGCCGGGGCTGCGGGACTGTTCGAAAGAGATACCGTGGCCCCGGAACTTAAAGGGCGAGGAAGGAACATGAATGGGTTTTAGTCAGTAAAAGTCTGACACTCCCTCCCGCTCCGCCCAGAGTGGGAGAAGTGATTTGATGATTTCGCATCCGAAACAAAAAAATATTGTTTTTAAAGTCCTATGTAATAGCGTCCTATGTAAAATCTCCCAATACGGCTGGTCCCCGCGGGAAGATTAGACCAGAACCCTCCAACCGATTTAAGAATCAAAATGAAATATACAAACATCAAAACCAAACATATAAAAAATCAAGAATAGAACAAAATACTACTTATATTTGCTCATGGAACGTAAGATCACTGGTAAACGAGACAAGACTTATAGAATTGCGACATAGCTTAACAAAGTTCAAGTGGGATGTTATTGGCTTGTCAGAAGTGAAGAAAGAAGGAAAAGAAATACTAGAAACCGAAAGCTACATCATGATATATTATGGCGAAAAAAGTGGAAACAACGGCGTCGGTTTTCTAGTTAATAAAGATCTGAAAACTAATATAATAGATATCAGATGTATATCGGATAGAGTCATACGGTTAGATATATTCCTCAATAACAGAACCATGCATCTGATACAATGCTATGCACCAACAGAGAGCGCAACTTCAGAAGACCTCGAAATTTTCTATAAACATCTACAGTTTGCATTAGAAGATACAGGAAACGATACAGTAGTTATGGGAGATTTTAACTCCAAAATTGGTAAACCCACGGCGGAAGATAAGAAAGTTATGGGCCCATGGGGTTTCGGAGATAGAAACGAACGAGGAGATATATTACTGCAATTCTGTTTTGAAAACCAGCTCTACATAGCAAACTCACACTTTAAGAAAAATCCTAAACAAAAATGGACTTGGATATCACCAAATGGAAAAGTACGAAATGAAATAGACTTTATCCTAGTCAGAAATATTAAAAATGTCTCTAATGTACAGGTTATAAACACCACCTTCCCTACTGATCACAGATTAATTAGAGTGAGCATGTTACAAAACTGCAATAAAACTAAGTCACGGAGAGACTACAGGTGCAAAGTTTCTAGATTAAACCCCCTGGAGTTAGAGTCACTGAAAAATGTATTTGCGAACCACATAGGTAACTTCCAGTGCGATGATATGGAACTAGCGTATGGAAAATTAATAGAAATAATAAAGGAATCGGTGAAAGAACTACCAAAAATAAAAAACAAAACCATAGCTCCATTATCAGCGTATGTTGAAAAACTTATAAATGAAAGAAACAGACTGAAGAATAAAGAAAACAAAACACGTCCTGAGAAGAAACAACTGAGCGCACTCTACAGGCTTGTAAATAAACAAATACAACGAGATTACAAGGCACATCGATATAGTGTAATAGAAGAAGAGCTGCAAAAGAGAGCATCAGTTAAAAGGGCACAAGTAAGACTGAACACATCTAAACCGTGGATTATGTCTCTGAAAAACAAAGAAAACAAAACAACATCTAATAGGGATTGCCTTATCGGGACTGCTACACAGTTCTACAGGGAGCTCTATGGAAATGAGGAAAGCCATCAGCGTACTAGACAAGAGCCACTCACACCACTAAGTGTCGTACCATCTATCATAGAAAGTGAAGTGCGCTGTGCAATCCAACACCTGAAATCAGATAAAAGCCCAGGCGACGATGGAATAACAAACGATATTTTGAAAGCGATTATTGACCCGCTAGTACCAATATTGACCTCCCTTTTTAATGACATGCTGACGCTCAACAAAGTACCAAAAAAATGGGGAATCTCGATTATAACTCTATTGTACAAAAAAGGCGATCCCACAGACTTAGGAAATTATAGACCAATAAGTTTACAGCAAACAGTATACAAAGTGTTTGCCAAAGTACTATTAAATCGAATCTCAAGGATGTTAGACAGCAACCAACCCCGAGAACAAGCCGGCTTCAGAAGAACATACTCAACAATAGACCACATCTTCACCTTGACACAGCTTATCGAGAAGTTTTCTGAACATGGCAAGAAACTCTATGTAGCGTTTATAGACTACTGCAAAGCGTTTGATTCCATAAAACACGAACCTTTGTGGTTAGCACTGCAGACGCAGGGAGTCGAGAACCGATACATAGAGATACTGAAAGAAATCTATAAAAACAGCAAGGCGGTGGTTAAGCTGGAAGGCAAAGGAGAGCCATTTGATATCCGAAGAGGCGTGAAACAAGGCGACCCGATCTCACCTAACTTATTTACTGCTCTACTTGAATATATCTTTAGACAATTAGACTGGGAAAACAAAGGCATCAACTTAAACGGCGAATATCTAAGTAACTTACGCTTCGCCGATGATATTGTTTTAATATCTGAAAATCACAAGGACTTAGAATATATGTTAAATACCCTAGACGTTGAGAGTAGAAAGTGTGGGCTACAAATGAACAAGCAGAAGACATTTGCCATGACAAATAGCGAAAAAACACCAATACAAACGGAATCTCATTCTATATGTTATGTGGATGAGTATGTATACCTAGGGCAAAATATATCATTCCTAAACCAAACATCTCGTGAAGTAGAACGCCGCATAAAGAAAGCTTGGAATAAGTACTGGTCGCTGAAGGAAATATTCAAAAGTAAAATACCAATGCATCTAAAAAGGAAAGCGATGGACACTGTTGTTATGCCGACACTGCTGTACGGATGTCAAACTTGGTCGTTTACAAAAGACATCGTACAAAAAATCAACGTGTTCCAAAGAGCTGCAGAACGAAGTATGTTGGGTATAAGGCTAAAGGATAGGAAGAAAAACACAGACATTAGGTCAATAACAAAGATAACAGACGCCGTCGAGCTAGCAAGCAGGCTGAAATGGAGATGGGCTGGACATACAGCTAGAGCTACCGATAATAGATGGAGCGAAAAGATTCTACATTGGTATCCCTATGAAGCCAAACGCCCACGCGGCCGACCTCGACGACGCTGGAGTGACGATATCCACCAAGTAGCCGGATCTACATGGACTCGCCAAGCACAAGATAGACAGCACTGGAAAGAGTTGGAGGAGGCCTACACCCAGAAATGGGTAGCCCAATGATGTACGTGCATTAATATGTTATTGGAATATCATTCAATACGTAATTTAATCAATTGAATAATTAATAATAAATAAATAAATAATAATAATAATTGAATGTTGAATATTGCGATTAATTAATTAAAATTATGTTAAATTGTTAATTGAATATATAATGGTATAAATGAAATCAATTCTGAATACACAAATAAATAATATTTTATAAAAGCAATTAATTTAAGAATAATAAATAGTATTGTAGAAAAATGAAACAAAATTGAAATCTTTAATTTTACTGTGATAAAATGTAAATGTAGGTAATATTAATTAATAAGAATTGGTATTTAATGTGCATGAAAACTGTTTTGTAATTATGTATAATTATTATTTTGGGAAATAAAGGCTTTATTATTATTATTATGTAATAGCGGCAAATCCTCAGGTTAAACGCAGCGCCGATGTTGATGATGACTTGAAACTTTTGAGAAGCGCTAAGTAACAACTAGGTGGACCGATGACCTGGTGAAGGTTGCGGGAATCCGCTGAATGCGAGTCGCACGGGACCCGTCCAGCAGTGGAGTTTCGGCTGAAATGATGATGATGATGTTATAACAACAGAATTCTATTAACACCACAGCTTTACACGTGTATGCACTTATATAAAAAACTCGTACAACAATTACAAAACGTACGCTTCTTCAGTAAACATCATGTAGTGTTCACAAGGTCCGCCGTTAATATATTTTGTTTATATTTTTTGCTCGTACATATTTTTTGTGGTTTCAATTATGTAATGAATAGGAAACTAAATTATTTATAGCGGTATCTTCGTGAATCAGATGTTAGAATCCGCAATTAAAATTATGGTTTTAATTGATTAGGCCTTGGAGTAATTTTAAAGTAGTTGGAATTTTTCACTAATCTTCAACGAAATCATAATCATCTTCTGTTGCCAAGGAAATGATAATCTACATAACACATAATATAACATAACAATACGCCTGTAATGCAGAGATGTACTACATAGTGCTAAGGACACTATCATGTTGTTGAACTGTCAGCATTATGCTAAGGACCCTAGAGGGTTGCTTAACTGTCAGGATAATGCCAACTATGCCTAGGAACCGTAACTGTCAGCAATATGGTTGGTTAGGGGTGACTCTACGAAAGCTGACCGCATTATGCGGTCATCGCAGTACTAAATTCACCAGCTATTTTTAAGTCCCTACGACCCTATTGCCATCAACTGGGTACAAATCCAGCAGGCAGCAGCAGAAAATCTCAATAACAGTTTGCCCAACCGAAAAAAAATGGAAATTGAAACCTCCTGGTTTCGATTTCCATTTTTTTTCGGTTGCTGTGGAACCAGAAGGCGTGTTTGCGACTATTACACCAACGAGGTAAGAAAACTAGTAACTTACTTACCACATTACTGTTACCTTGAACATTTAAGTTATAACTTATCTCAAGTCAATCAAGCGAATAATTCAAAAAGCCATAAATGCTAAAATGTCACTTGCCAATTTATTTATTGTTGAAATCCTTCAGTGTGGCGGGTGACTTTAGTAGTGGTTTAATATTAAAGTTCTAGGTGTGTATGTTTGGATGTAACCTGATTATTCTTTCACGAATGAGAGTTACGCTATACGAATGTTGAAGGATGGAGAGGGAGAGGAAGGCCAAAGAAAAGATGGGTGGATTGTGTGAAGACTGATATGAAAGAGAAAGAAGTAAATGATGCCGTGACGTCTAACTGGGGAGAATGGAAGAAGAAAACGTGTTGCGACGACCACAAATAAAATGGGACAAGGGCAGGAAGATGAGTATAGTCGCTGGATATAAATGGTGTAGGTAAATACCCTTAACGAAGCAGAAAGGCACTTTTTCTCCCCGTCATTGTGATCATTTTTTGTTCTACACCATACCTGGGAACCTTCTAGTTACGGGGGGATATTGGAGGTCTTAATTCCAATTTTTTTTTTCAAATATTAGTTTTGCAGGTCATACCTTTATTTGAAGTACCACCATGGCCCGTTTACTATTAATTGCATCTATCAGCACAAAGTTTTGAGTGTACATTGAGTTTCACCGTAAAACGAGAATTTTCACCCCAAAAATAAAAGTCGTTTCTCAGCAATAATTTTTTCATCCCCCCATCTCGGAAAGAGTATTTTTGCTCTTCAATATCTGAGTGCAAAAGCCGTTTTTATCGTCTTGAGGGTAAAGTAAATTTGAATTTAGAACATCGTGTGCAGTAAGCATGTGAATTCAAAACATCATTAGACCTATTTACTTCTACCTCTATGGTGCCGAATTTATCACATTTTTTTTTAATTTGTTAAGAACTCAGACTCGGAACCTTCTTGGTGTACTTTTTTTAATATGTTTTGCGTGCGCCATTTTCTTTTCACGTCATATTGTTACCACCTTAGGTTAAAAACAAGGAATCCAAGTTGAAAACAAGTGAAAAACCTAAAATGACCACTCATTATCTAGCGACGAGGAAGTTTATTTGACGCCAACAGAATTAACTGAATTTGTTAATAATGCGTAATAATTAACGTTTATTCATTTCCTCGCTGAGGTGGGATGAAAAGTTACGTGTTGCACTCGAGTGCAAAGATTTTTCACCTCGTGCTCTTTTGATTCCCTCGCTAACGCTCAAGATTCTAAGTTTTGAATCACTCGCTTTGCTCGTGACTCAATTTTAGAATCTTTCGCTTGCTCGGTCATCAAAATGGAGCACGCGGTTAAAAAACAACTTTGCACTCTTGTATAACAAATAACTATTGCGTACAGTTACTTAGTTTGATGTACAGAATGCTTGGTTGACTGCTTCGTGAAGAGTCTGTTTACACCCTGTATTTGGAAGTTTCCCGTGAGTTAATCTCCGACCATAAAGTGAGCGAAGTCACGAGCATAATCTAGTATATTATATGAATACAAAGTCTATGGCACATTGTACATACTTGATAACCTACGGCGACTACGGTGAGCGAAAACTTTAAGCCTTTCATTAACTTGTTGATTTTAGGGCATGGGAGGTAGCGGGTAGAGTTTTAAATATGAATAAGGAATGGCAAAATACAACAAAAGCTGGATTTTTATTTTTACACATTAGAAAAAAAAGTGCCCAGACAGAGGTGGTGAAACGATCTGGACACGTACCACTAGGGTTGATCCGAGGTACGGGAAATGAGCACATGGAAGGAATTTGGGGAGGCCTTTGCCCAGCAGTGGGACAGTACCGGCTAACAAAAAAAAAGAAACTATGGAAAGATTGCATGAAAGATGATTATTGTGGTAAGCAGTGTATAATAGACACAAATAATTGGGAAAAGAGTTAGGTCAAAGGATAATGATACTCCTACCATTGTTAATGCATTTTTCGTGCATGTTTTGATAAAATCATTGATCCCACAAAAATAAATGGATCGTTGATCGCAGTCGTGCAATGCACCTTACACTCAACTGGTTGGTGTCAGATCACAGCTTTTCTAAAATATTGTCACTGATAGGCTCTCAAGATATTTCTTCTCCTAAATGGAAATCAACAAGAGTGCCGCTTTTTTAAATTACGAAATAAACATCGATTTTTGTGACATCCAAAGAATTATTGAATCCTACGAATTAGTCCCGCTACCGCCCCTCACATGTACCACACCGAAATCCTTTACATTACGGACATAAGTACACACACGCGATCTTGACCTTATTATATTTTGGCATTGAAAGTATCGTGAGTGACACATCAGGTCGCCTCCCCCCCCCTCCCCTTCCCGCTCGACCCTCCCTCGCCGCCGATGATCCCGCACCTGCTGGATGACAATTACATGTTACAGTAAAATCCCGTATTTAGTTAAAACACGTTTAAAAAATGAATTCAGTGAAAATTAGTACTAACTAGAACTTATAGTTTTCACTGATATTCACAAAACTTCAAACTTTGGTCATCCAATGCTGAGTGTAAGTATTGTGGACGGTGAGCTATGGGCTAGCTCGCCGTCTGTCCATCTTATGACGACAAGCCGTGTCGACGGCGCGATTGTGTTCCACGTGCGCCTCAATGAGATGTCAGCATAAAGGAAGGGCCGAACCCTGCCGGGGCTGCGGGACTGTTCGAAAGAGATACCGCGGCCCCGGAATGTAAAGGGCGAGGAAGGAACATGGATGGTTTTTAGTCAGTAAAAGTCTGACACTCCCTCCCGCTCCGCCCAGAGTGGGAGCAGTCATTTGATGATTTCCCATCCAAAAAAAAAACGGGTTACTTCCAAATTTCTTCACTTCTTCCGGCCACTTTAATAATATCGTCCGTCCACCTAGTTGGTTGCCATCCCACATTCCTCCGTTCTGTCCATCCCTCGTTCACACCGAAACAAAGACTGATCAATGTCGACTGGTCGAGACGTTGATCGCCTACAATCTTAACAGTTTTGTCATATATGACAAATAGTGCTCGAGGCTTTACAGAGGATGATAGATGGCAGACGAAGGAGGCAATTATTTGGTATTGTATTTGATTGTTTCTTATAGGCTGATTGATTTATGGCTGTGCTTGTACACTAATTGGCTTTGACTATCAGGCTGTGTTTAGGCTGTGTAGCTCCCTTTAGCTCGGTTGTAGCTACCTGGTTTGTGTCACCGCTGGGGTGATTGTGGTGAATACAACTCTGTCCACATATGACAGCCAGAAGTGACGAAATACACCGTGTGGTGATAGTGAGTAGGAATCTGACAGACCCCTTGTACGCTCCATTGACGATATCCACAATAAACCAAAGACTATGTTTTTGCTAGATTTACCCTCAGACTAAATAAAATACCAAGACATAATGCTAATAAAGTGAAGCCAGCGCAAAATTACACCTCGCTATGTGCATACATGTACACGCTCACACGCACACATTTACATCAAACTATCACTAAACTACGTCTCAATAAATGCACACAAATGTTTTCGAAACCGGCCGCACTTCTCTGTTCGCAGAGTTTTTGTCTTACCATTTTTTTAATTTGGTCTGAGGATATGTTAGATTTAAAGAATATCAATTTTTATTTATTAATGACCCTAAAGAGGTAGCTGGTTGAGACTGAATACTAAAGGCGGTCCTTAATCCAGCAGCGGTCATTCTTTCTATTACTTATTATAAATCCACAAAAATAAAATGATCTGAGTTCATAGCACAACTGGAGGGGATCCCTATAGCCAATCTATTGAATTGATTGCCGCTTTAAAGCTGGTTTTCAATGGGTTCAGAGCGTGTCGGGTGGTCCATGTAAAAAAATACAAATACTTTTTGAGTTACATGATGTACCTCTTGTTTTTACATTCCAGTTCCCCCCTCGGGCGCACTTTCAGGGGGGATTTGTGGAATGAGTATTTTTTCGATTCCAGTTTCCCTCCCTAAGGGGGATTAGGGTGGGAATTGTAGACTTTACTTTTTAGATTCCACTTTTCCCCTTTAGGGGGATTTCAGGAATAAGCCGATGTTTGGCTACGGTTATAACCGCCGAAATCATCATCATCATCATCTTGCCCTTGTCCCGTGTTACTTATAGTCAGTGCAACATGTTTTTTTCTTCCATTCTCCTCTGTCAACCGGCACGCTCGACTCATTGAAGTACTTGTTCTTTCATTTCATTCCTCACACAATCTATTAATAGTTTCTTTGGTCCTCCTCTCCCTCTCCACCCATCAACATTATAACCGCCAAAATACCTTTGCTTTATCACAGTTTTATACAACGTGTAACGTTAAATGCGCAAAACCCCAGACACCTCAAGTGAATTTTAATTCCATTGAACTAATTCTGAGAGAAAAAATATATAAAAAAATAAGGTTTTATGTGCTGTTTTAGTTCAACTGGCAATTAGATTTATTGGCAAGAACTATTATTATCCCGCGTACGAGAAAAATTAAATTGGACGACAACTATTTGTGTTTGTTTGTTTACCTATTTTGGCGGGTTTGCGCACGTGATGGCTTCACCTATTAATAAATAGACAGGGCAACATTTTAATAAAGATTTTTTTGAAAAATGTGACCTATATTAAGAAGTGGTTCAATTGATTCTGCCCGTGATTTTGATCAAACTATTTTCAGGTTTTGCGCATTTAACGTTACACGTTGTATACAACAAAGTTATTTATTACTAGCTTCTGCCAGCGGCTTCGCACACGAGAAGTCTGATAACTGTCCCATGGGATCTTACTACCGGGATAAAAAGTATCTTATGTATTAATACAGGTTATAAACTATCTGTGTGCAAAATTACATCCAAATCCGTTCAGTAGTTTTTGCGTGAAAGAGTAACAAACATCCATTCATCCATCCATCCATACATACTCACAAACTTTCGCATTTATAATATTAGTAGGATTAGTAGGATAATGTTCATCTAATTTGAGGTTTGTTTATGGTAGTAGTACTTCCCCGGACGCGACAGCCACCTTTCACTGAACTTCCCAAAAAAAAACCTCAAAATACCAAAGAACCAGATTTTTACACGAAAAGTAAACATTGGTGAGGTCACGTACGCCCTTGACTCAATGACCCCTGGTAGAACAAAATGAACAGGCACTGGGGAACTTGGAATTACCTACTACTTAGAAAATGATGCACTCTAACGTAAGTTGTTTTAGGCTTGGCAAACATCGGTTGTTAGGTCAAAGAGAACAGTTTTACGCCTCGTGTCATTAGTTAGTTGACTGCATCGCTGGTCGAGTAGAAGTCAACGCTAGGGAATGGGCAACTGCAGTACTTTCTCAAGTTATCTCACCTTGTGTCTGTGACTGTAGCTTTGATTTTTCGTAGTATTTTTGACATTCAAAAGTGCCGTAATAGTCTAATGAGGGATTTTCTTTTTCAACTCTTCCTCAGTCGCTGGATAGATGGCGTTGGTCTGACTACGTTACTGCAAGGAACAGAACGTCATATAATATCACTTGGACCTAATGATCATATTCGGAAGCTTATGCAAACGAAAGTGTCAGTCATCGAGCTTAGGTGACGTGTGTTTTTTCGTCGGGAGCGCGACTACTGAGCATCCTCATGCAGTCCTGGGTTCGATTCCCAGGTCAAGCAGTGTTTTTGGGTTACAGCAGTGAAAGCCTAGTCGTGTGACGTCGGACTGCCAAGACAAAGGTCTCAAGTTCGAACCCAAGGCACGCACCTCTGATTTTTCGGATTCATGTGCGTATTGTATAATTATCACTTGCTTCGGTGAAGGAAAACATCGTGAGGAAACCAGCATGACTGAGAGATATTTCTCGACGGCATGTAAAGCCAAGTCAGAGGTATATGGGCGGCATAAAAACTCTGAGACCCAGTTTAGACACTAACTACATGATAAAGAGAATTGGGTTATTCCATCAGGAATTTCCCAGTAGCTGCCACAGGGTCTGGATTTGTGCACGGTTGATGGTAATAGGCTCGCTCCCTTTTACATGTGACATAGTAAACAATATCATTTGTTACCATTAGGCAATGCAGGAAAAATAAAAATAAATTAAATGGCAATAAATCAATCAAAAAACTTTACTTCGAACAAGAGTCCATATGGGTTAGTAGCGAGTACTTATAATAGGAGCTATGTTAACAGTACAACATTACGAATCTCAATTTAAAACAGTATCACACAACAGCCCAATTGGACAGTCCAAATTAATTAATTAATACACTTTAACCTAGTGTTGCCCAAAATCGGTCTTGGTCTTGCAGTCTTGGTCTTGTTCTTGCGTTTTTGCAAGACCAAGACCAATACCAAGACCGACGTATTTTAGCAAGACCAAGACCAAGACTGAACCCTGCAAGATTTGAGCAAGACAAGACTAAGCTTGCAAGACTCTTGCGTCTCGCAGATAAATCAAACTGAGATTTGGGCGTTATTAAGTAGGGATTTGGTTTAAAACCCGATTTTGATAGACGTTCCCCAGTATCAAAACCGTATCGTCAAGTCGTCATAACGCTAAAAGTTATTGTATTGATTATAATATTTCGACTATTTATTTATTAGGTAGCGTGTTACTCACAAATTTATGTTCCCATGTGATAAAAATATACTTACCTAACATAATTTTCTGGCAAAGTTCATTTCATACCTTGTAGGTATATCTACCTGTAGTATTATATTATGCTTGTCTAATGTGCAGATCTAACGTTAGTAGGTTGGTAAACATTATGTTGGTACTTATGTTTATGTTATACTTCTATTTAGCAAAATTTAAAACTAACAGCGAGTCGAGTAGGTCTAGTAACAGGTTTAAGGACAGCCAATGTTATGGAACAGATGCCAGCACATCAAGCTACTACCATCTGCTAAATTTCTATAACAGATTTTCAACTTTATCGCTAAAGCATTAAGGTTCATGATTTATTGGAAAAATTTGACGTTCTGCGAATAAACTGTTGGTCGGTCGGTGTATTAAATGTACCTAATTATTTGATCATTTACCGACAAAGACGCTGCGGTGTATCAAAGACTGCAACAAGTGTATCACACAGCATTTGACATTGTTTGAGCGCCGCATCCGTCGCCACAGAGTACGGACAGAGGCACACAAAATTATTACCTACTTTGGTAGGGTTGGCACAAGAGGATAATATTAAATAACCTTGAAGATGTATGTAAATAGCAATAGGCTAATAGGTATTTGCAAGTAGTCTAGTCTACATTATAAAATATAAGTAAACGGGTATTTATCGCGAATTTTACCTTTAATGTAAGTCCGACGTTTCGTCCGTTTTCCGTTTAGTCTAGTCTAAATAGTAGAGTCTCGCAAGACTTGCGAGACTCTTGCTGCAAGACCAAGACCAAGACCAAGACTGAGAGCGCAATACCAAGACCAAGACCAAGACCAGGTGTATTGACGCAAGACCAAGACCAAGACTGGCTAAGGTCTCGTCTTGGTCTTGCATTTGGGCAACACTACTTTAACCTAATTTAATATATTCCAATTCATTTAATCAATTTAATTAATTTCATTACATTTAATCTAATTTCCCCTAAACCTAACTACTAGAGGAAACAAAAACAAACTAATTTAAATATCTTTCCTCAGCACCAGGCCCAGTGCCTGCGAGACCAGTGCAGCAGAAAAGGGCAGTCTGGCCTCTCCACAATAACCTTTAGGGCGCTGTTGGAGCCTCCACGTACCCTACGCAACAGGGAAGCCGTTTTTTTGAGCATGACAGCCTCAAAACTGTCTATGCGAGCCTCGGCAAACATGCCCGACGCACTACAGAACCGCGGAAGCCCCACCCAGGTCAAACGCTCTGGAGAAGTCCTGAAAAGCAGCGTACACCGGGGTATTTCTGTCGGTATAGTACTTAATCCGTGTGCTTGAGCGTTAGAACAGCAGTTTCCGTGGACAACACACATGTAGATATTTCTAGCCAGTAAATCTAGATAAAAATCTTAAGGACACCTTTTGCCCTGACTCTTAATTTCTGACTTAAAAAGAGGATGATGCTAACGTTATTAGGGTTCCGTAGTCAACTAGGAACCCGTAAAGATTCGCCATGTCTGTGTGTCCGTCCGTCCTCGCGACCGTTAGCACTAGAAAGCTGAAATTTGGTACAAATATGTGTATCAATCACGCCGACAAAGTGGTAAAATAAAAATTGGAAAAAAATGTTTTATTGGGGTAGCCCCCTATATGTAAAGTGGGAAGTGATTTTTTTTTAATTTCAACTCTAACGTGTGATATATTGTTGGAAAGGTATTTAAAAATGAATAGGGGTTTCATTCATTCAAATCATTTTTTGATAATGTATATTAATTTCGGAAATAATCGCTCCAAAAGTAAAAAACAATGTGTCCCCCCCCCCTCTAACTTTTGAACCATAAGTTTAGAAAATATGAAATAAAATCTGAAAAGTAGAACTTTATAAGGACTTTCTAGGAAAATTATTTTGAACTCGGATGGAAACAAGTTTTTGTACAAAAAAGACAAAAAGTTGTACAAAATAATCTCTGGACTAAGTTTGTAGTATAATCGTATATGCAAGCATTTTTTTTTAACTTCGTTTTTTATTATCATATTTTTTATTATTATATATTCATTATCATTTTATTATCCTGAACGTATCTTTTTTCAAACAAAAAAAGAATTATTAAAATCGGATTGGATTGAACACTTATTGTGACGGACGGGAAACTACGGAACCTTACACTGAGCGTGGCCCGACACGCTCTTGGCCGGTTTTTAGCACCTATGCAACATAATATTGTCAAGTACTATTATGTATTCGATTCCCGTCATAATTTCGGACTGAGTTTCCTTATATTTTTCCTCTGTGAACAATTCAGATTCCGATCACGTTGCGATCAAATTCTAGATCTGTCTGTGACCTACCTGTGTGTGTGAACGACCTTATAACTGCACATCAAGCATTCTGTACATCAAACTAAGTATCTTTACGCAAAAATTTTTGCTGGGAAACAGCTTTTTTTTGGGGTGAGAAATCATGTTTTGTAGTAAAACTCAATGTAAACCACTTAAAACATTATACTGATGGATGGATTGAATAGTACAGGGGTGTCTGGTCGTAGAGGTGTTTTAGGGATAGTACAATAAAAACTTGTAATAAAAAAAAAAAAAAACTTGTCAAAAAGTTGTAACTTTGACCCCCAATATCTCCGTAACTAGAAGGTTCCCAGGTATGGTGTAGAAAAAAAAATGATGGCAATGACGAGGAGAACAAGTGCCTTTCGGCTTCGTTAAGAGGTCTTTTACAGCCTTTATTTGTAATAGATTGTTTTCATAGTGGCTATAGTATTACGTATTACACACTCTGTGTAAAATTTCAAAGTGTCTGCCTATTGCAGTTCAAGAGATAAAGCCTTGTAACAGACGGACGGGCGGACGGGTAGACAGAGAATGGAGTCTTACTAATAGGGCTAATTTCGTAACATAATGAATTTCCAATAGAGGAGCTCGTGGCAAAATAATAACAGCCGCTCGTGTCGATCTTTAGGTTAAGCCGCGCTTGTAGGCAAGGTTAGTCTATGGATGGGTGACGGGTGGTTACATATCGAGTTTTCTCCGTGCCTCGGAAAGCACGTTAAGTCGTTGGTCCTGGCTGTCACCCAAAAAGTCTGACAACCAGTCTTTCCAAGTGGTATCGTATTTCCCAGTATTAAATGGGTTGTGGAGGTCAGATAGGCAGTGGCTTCATGTAAAATACTGGTATTCAGCTGCATCCGGTTAGACTGGAAACCGACCCCAACATAGTTGGGAAAAGGCAAGGCAGATGATGAATGAATTTCCAATAAATACAAGAGCAGAAAATCACAATTAAAAGTTCCGTAGCGTATACTATAGGTGCTCATGACTGTACTATTGTTGCGACCTTATTTCCTTCCGCTGCGGCCTGTGACCATCACAAATGGCAATGTCATGTGTTACCAACATGCATTATCACCGACCCAACCCAAAACTATCGAATTTAAGCTTTGAGCACTCGTGTTAAGGTTGGTAATCAGTTATTACGAGTTCGAGAATGATAAATATATTTTTGTCGATATATCGCTTACTTTAAGCGATATAGTTTGAAGTGTTTACAGGATGTTTGTATGTCAAATTAATTCGGTAACTAATATAAACTGTTTTATTACGAAAATAATGAGCAATAAGGAATTAATAAAACATCTGAAAATATACTCGGTCAGTTGGTCATAATGTATCTTGTTTGTGTCTCGGCCTTCGAGATATATTAATTTATTGATCTAGTTTTTAATACCATGGGCAGTTTAGTAATGTTTTTTTATTGAATATCCTATTTGAGATTTCGAAATGGTTTCTTTTAGTGTTGACCTAATGAAAAGGTTAGGTTAGTCACTATAATCAACTTAATGTGGTAACTTAGTAATTTATGTATAACCGTTTTTTTTTGCGTAAAGTATAATAATTCTGTCTGTACAAAACTGTGAGGTCGGTAGTTTGCGGTTGACACAAAAAAATAACCTTATCTTTTGATGTGCTCAAATTTTGGATAGTTTTAAAGTCCGAGTCAGAGCACACAAAAGGTTCCGTAATAAAGTTCTCAGTCGAGCGAAAACTGTCGAAAAATACTTTTCATGCTTAGGAATGAATGAATAAGGGAATCTGAAACGAACGCAAAACTGAAAACCGCGCCGATTCGGTCAGGAATGCGCCTAACAGAAGTAATAGTACATTATGGTACAAGTGTGTAATGTCACACACGTGTATCATACGACGTTTTTCAACACACTTGAGAATAAAATAATACTAAAAATAACTATAATTTCAACAGTGAAAACGAGTTGGGAATTTTTTTTCGCAATGGCGGGAATAATTCATCAGTTTTCCTATGCGCGCGCATCTAACAATGGCGATCGCCCATAGACTAAAAGAATGAGGTTCCTTTTTTAGGGTTCCGTAGCCAAATGGCAAAAAACGGAACCCTTATAGTTTCGCCATGTCTGTCTGTCTGTCTGTCTGTCTGTCTGTCCGCGGATAATCTCAGTGACCGTTAGCACCAGAAAGCTGAAATTTGGTACCAATATGTATATCAATCATGCCGACAAAGTGCAAAAATAAAAATTTAAAAAAACATTTTTATTAGGGTACCTCCCCCAGACGTAAAGTGGGGAGCGATTTTTTTTTTAATTTTGACCCTGACGTGTGATATATTGTTGGATAGGTATTTAAAAATGAATAGGGGTTTTCTAAAATCATTTTTTGATAATATTAATATTTTAGGAAATAATCGCTCCGAAAGTCAAAAACAATGTGTCCCCCCCCCCTCTAACTTTTGAACCATAAGTTTAAAAAATATGAAAAAAATCACAGAAGTAGACCTTTATATGAACTTTCTAGGAAAATTATTTTCAACTTGATGAGTTGAATAGTTTTTGAGTTATATAGCACTTTTTCAAAAAAACGCAAATGATAACATTGTTTTTCATACAAATACTATGAAAAACAAAGTTATTTTTGCTGACGAAAAATGTTGGTATTTTTAATGGTCTGGGAAGCTACGGAACCCTACAGTGAGCGTGGCCCGACACGCTCTTGGCCGGTTTTTTTTTTTGGCTTTTCGCGGATAGCGTTTTAGCCACGTACGAAATGGGGAATCCGAAGTTTTATTATTAAAAAAAAAGTAAAAAAAAAAAACAAAAGTTGCATTTGAGTGAAAGTTTTATTTATTAAAAACTTATAAGTTGAAATTATCTATGTAGATACGAAGTTGTATGAAATGAGCAAGCAATAGGTACATTAATTTATTTGTATTATTGAACACGATCTTTTTTGTATCGAAACTTTTTTAAGAACAAAGCAATTCAACCAATAAAATAAAAAAAAAAACCCTATAACTCACTTGTGAATAATAGCAATGAAAAAGTCACAGTTTGATTACAGGTGTCATTATGTGCCTAATTGCGGTGAAATTAGAGCCACTTTATGAGCAAGTGTGTTGAAAAATATATAATTAGACAGTGATTTTGACACAACTCAATGCAATAATTCATTTAAATGATAAACTATTAAATGGTGCTGTATGTGATTATACCTTTGTATAATAATTTAAGTAATTACATTATAACAAAAGTACATACCTCCAAAATAGCTGACTTTGATTGACGAATTGATAAAATGATTACAATTAGTGCCTGTTTGATTGACAATTACTTACCTATCTGTTTTGTTAATCAATAATCATTTAATTTAATGTAAATGGTTTAATTAATGAGTAGGTACCCTATGGTAACTTACTTTAATGTATGTTTTTAACGGCTTTTAGAAGATACGAAGTAAGAATTAGGCCTTCTACTCGGTGGACCGATGACCTGGTGAAGGTTGCGGGGATTCGTTGGATGCAAGTCGCACGGGACAGGTCAATGTGGCGCCACTTGGGGGAGGCCTATGTTCAGCAGTGGACGTCTTTCGACTGAAGTGATGAAGTAAGATAATCCGCATTCAATTATCACGTTTGCTCCTCAAGATGTTTGGCTCCATCCCGGGCCTTCAATTATTAGAATAATAACCCCTTAACAAAGTTATACGAAGTCATGCGAAATTTAAAAAGACTCGTTGGCTTTGCTATTGAGAAGTCTGTGGAAAAAATTACTTCAAAAACCAGTGTCATCTGCCTAGCCTTTCCCCAACTATGTTGGGGTCGGCTTCCAGTCTAACCGGATGCAGCTGAATACCAGTATTTTACATGGAGCGACCGCCTATCTGACCTCCACAACCCAGATAGTAGTGGGTAATACGATACCTCTTGGTAAGACTCAAAAACCAGTGTGGCATTTCTAATTTAGCTCACAATTTTCAGACTGACTGCCTCGTTGGTCGAGTGATCGGAAGCGTGACTGCTGGGCATGAAGTCCCGGGTTCGATTCCCAGGTCGGGCAAAGTGTTATTGGGTTTTACCATCAGGTATTTTTCAGTAGCAGCTACGGAGTCTGGCTACGTGGCCCGCGTTGCTGGCAATTGGCTCGCCCCCAATTATGTGGGACTTAAACATAACTGGCGAAGTGTGAGTGGTGTATTGGGTACCTCTCTGCCTAACCTTTCGGATATTACAGGCGTAATGTTATGATGTGTTCTATGTTTTCAGGCGCCGAATTCATAAGCAATGTTCAAACTTTTCTTAGCACCCCACTGCGAGTTACCGCTTAGTAACAACTGTCGACGCCTACACAAACAGTTATCACCAACCTTCCCAAGGGTTAGCACTCCAAATAAATTACTGTTACTGTTAGCATACGTCATCCCACTGCTGGGCAACGGCTTTCTCCCCATGACTTCCAAATTCTTCGATCAAGGGCCCATGTGGACCAGTGGTCGTTGGTTTTGTCCAGCTCGTCCCTCCATCTCCTGCGAGGTCTACCGCGACGCCTTCTGGCTGTGTCAGGGCTCCATATCGTGGTCAATTTGGCCCACAGATCGCGGGCATACGGCAGACATGGCCAACCCAGCCCCACTTTAGCTCAGCGGCTTTTTGAGTAATGTCAGCGATTTGTGTTTTAGAGCGCAGTGTGGTACGTATGTGGGCGTACTATGGTCGGTAAGTTTGACGCTTAGGATACTGCTACTTTTAAATTTTGGTGAAAGAAATTGCTAAATAAACTAACTACTACTACTACTACTTAGTCTTTACTAGAGTAACGTCATACTAATTATTATAAGGTTTCTCGTATTTTGGTCTATTTGGATGTATTTGATGGATGTATGCATATTTATGTATTAGTATGTAGGAGGTGTCCATATAAGTGTTATAATTTTATGCTTATAAATGGTATTTTTATTGTACTCACACACACAATACTGTCCTATTTGACCCAAAGGTTGACTGGTAGAGAATGCCTTGTGGCATTAAGTCCGCCTATGTACCACTCTTGTACATGAAGTTTAAATAAATAAATAAATTGCTATATAAAACAAAACAAAATCGTCCTGTATACACACACTACATCAGCTACATGACCACGTCTCTCCCCCAGGCCCGCACTCTGTAGGTCTAGGTCACAACCATACTATTCCTCATACATAATGTATGGCAAGTTCGTGTTTACGGAAAACGTTCCGGTAATTCCGCGGAAGATTTTTTGCGAAGATGCGATGTCAACGTAGTGGCTGAAGAAATGGAGGTCGATATGAGGAAGATTTTATTGGAAATGTTTTTGTGACTTGGTTTTTGAATTAGTTTAATGGCCTGGCTTTTTGCACGAGGAAGTGTATGTTTTTGGCGCGTGTCTTGTATTTTTGTTTTTTGTCAATTTATTTATAGCCTTCGTCTCTTCCAAATGGCTGAATGGATTTCAATGCTAAAGGTATTAGATTGGTCTCAAAAACTCAAGCTCTTAGACAGGTGATAAAGGAAAAAAAATGGGATTTTTGGCGCTAAATTGTTAGTACTTTTTTGCAATCAAACCTATTGAGTTGGTAGGGTATCAAAATGAAGCAAAATTAAAAGAAGATTACATTTTACATTATATTGTTTGCACTCGGGGAATGAGAATGTTGAGATGGATGTGTGGAGTGACAAGAATGGATAAAGTAAGGAATGAATATATTAGAGGAAGTTTGAAAGTGGCACCCGTTACTGAAAAGTTGAAAGGAAGTCGTTTGGCTTGGTATGGACATGTAATGAGGAGGGATGAAGCGCATGTGACTAAAAGAGTGATGGGCATAAATATGGATGGGCGGAGAGGGAGAGGAAGGCCAAAGAAAAGATGGATGGACTAGCTTCTGCCCGCGACTTCGTACGCGGATCCTGTTGCTTATGCCAGCGACAACGGGGTCGTCGAAGATCTGAAACGTCTGATGTCGAATTTTAAGAACCCGGGGACGGGAAAATAACGGATCTTTCCCACCTGAGCAACACATACCATTTGTTTCTTTTTGCCATTTAACAGCTTCACAAAAAGTACAATTTTTAGCCATACCTCCGATGTCGGAATATGTGGCGTATTCAATCATAGGAGACGTAAATGCACTCCGTGCCTTATCAACCCAAGGAAGGTCGCCATGCCCTTTTTTTCGGTTGGGAAATAATCAAATAACTTCTCCAACTCTGGGCGGAGCGGGAGGGAGTGTCAGATTTTTACTGACTAAAACCCATCCATGTTCCTTCCTCGCCCTTTACGTTCCAGGGCCACGGTATCTCTTTCGAACAGTCCCGCAGCCCCGGCAGGCTTCGACCTTTGCGGGCCCCTCCCTTTATGCTGACATCTCTTGAGGCGCACGTGGAACACGAACGCGCCGTCGACACGGCAGGTCGCCATGCCCTACGGCTATATCTTGAGACACATCCGATTTTTCAGATGATATCGACATTCTGTTCAGAGAATGTCGACGTCGATCAGAATTCAAACGTTCGTTCAATGAACGTGCATCGCGCATCACGCATCACGTTCATCACTCGTTTCAAAAGACCTGTTAGTAGACGTGCGAATACGCTGAAAACTCAAGCCTGATTCTGTATCGGTAAACATTTCGGATTCGCTCACGATCAGCGGACAGTCGCGCGTCACGTTCCGCACTTGTCCCTAAAGACCTAGAAGAAGCTATGCGTAGATACGCTGAGAACTCAAGCGCAATTCTCTATCCGTGAACGTCTCCGACTCGCGAGACAATGCGTGACGTTCACGATCAGCGGTCAGTCGCGCGTCACGTTCCCTACTTGTCTCTAGAGATCTAGTAGTCGATGCGTAGATACGCTTGAAACTCAAGCGCAATTCTCTATCCGTGAGAATTGCGCTTGAGTTATATATAGCAATAGCAAGTTGCAGCCTGATGTTCTCGAACAGCATCAAGTCTCTCCTGACGCTCTTCGATAGATTCTTGGGATCTTATGATCCTCCATCTTTTAGCTCCTTTGGAACATTGGAAAAGATTTGATCTCTTTCTAGGCATGGTTATAGTTTTGTTGTGAAGATACCTGATCAATTGAAATCTAAGTAATTGCTCCCCTGCGTTACCGGGTAGGCTACCGAGTCACGAAGATAACTGGAAAAGGAAATTAATTCTACAACAGGTGTCCGAGATCTTCGATTTTTATAAGTCAACAGAGAGTGCTCATCAGAATGAACAACTTTTGCTAAGACGTCATTTATATAATTATGTGTTATGGTGTAGCTGGGCTCTTGGAGTTCCACAACAGGTGTTCCAGATCTTCGATTTTTATAAACCAACAGAGAGTGCTCATAAAATTGAACAACTTTTGCTAAGACGTCATTCCTATATGTGTTATGGTGTAGCTGGGCTCTTGGAGTTCCACATCAGATGTTCCAGATCTTCAATCTTATACTCTCAGCAGAAAATGCTCATCATGTAGAACAATTTTTGCTATGTTGGCATTTTTGTATCTCCTATAATTTAGCTGGTCTGTTGTGGTTCTGCATCAGGTGTTCAAGTTTCCAAGATAAATTATAGCCTCATAGCTTTTGCCCGCGACTTCATTCGCGTGAAGTTTTGATATCGCAACGCATCGCCTACTCAACGGAAGTTTCAACTGCTTTGTTCCCGCTTGCAACATTTCTTATTGCTGCTCCGCTCCTATTGGTCATAGCGTGATGTTATATAGCCTATAGCCTTCGTCGATACATGGACTATCCAACGCAAAAAGAATTTTTCAATTCGAGCCAGTAGTTCCGGAGATTAGCGCGTTCAACCAAACAAACAAACAAACAAACTCTTCTGCTTTATAATATTAAGTATAGATTGTGTAAAGACTGATATGAAAGAGAAAGGAGTAAATGAGGCCGTGACGTCTAACAGGGGAGAATGGAAGAAGAAAACGTGTTGCGACGACCCCAAATAAAATGGGACAAGGGCAGGAAGATGATGATGATGTTTGCACTCGGGTTTTTTGATTCTTCAAATTAAATGTCATATCCTTGTTAATTAAACTGTGAAAGAACTGCTTGTGAACAGTGACGGTATGACACTAGTCAGTTCAGTCACTGTTTTTTTAGGGACAAGTTCGCCAAGGAACAAGTTCTGCAAATCCTGGGCGCACTAAACAACAGTGACGACCATCAGAACAGCGTTGAGAAAATGAAGCTCGACGAAGTCCCTGAGAAACCAGTAAACTGTCTTGGATCCTGCAACGAAATTAAACAGAAAAGAATAGCGCTGGAGTTATAAAAACATAGTTTCTACTTCTTAAAAGATGGCCTACAAAGCGACATGAAATATACGTAATTAATCCTTTTCTTTTCGTTCAGCACCAAGTCACAATCGATCGTAGTCAGTTCACCAGGTTGACGTCGAACAGTTACGCGATTATCCGTCACCTGTAACCTGAGCCAGGATTACGAGTTTGAACTCCAACGTAATGTTACCGTGTGCTGACGATCGCGATGGCTGGGTTTTTTACTCTTGCGTAAGACAACCCTGCTCGTGGCAACATAATAACAGCCGCTCGGGTCAATCTTTAGGTTAAGACGTGCATGCCTTGGTTGGTCTTAGGATGGGTGACCAACCCTTACATACCCAGTTTCCTCCGTGCCACGGAAAGCATGTTAAGCAGTTGGTGCCAGCTGTCATTTACATGTAGATCTTTGGCAGTCGTTACAGGTAGTCAATAGCCCAAAAATTCTAACAACCAGCCTTACCAAGGGGTATTGTAGTACCCAGTACTAACTGGGTTGTGGAGGTCAGATATGCAGTCGCTCGATGTAAAATACTGGTATTCAGCTGCATCCAGTTAGACTGGAAGCTGACAGATGATGAAGACAACCTTGATGATGTGTAAGGTACTCAGAAATCAACTAAGAACTGTTCTAGTCCTGTTTGACTCTGTTTTATTGACGCTGTGGCTGAGCGATTGGTTACTACGCTGCGTGTCGCCGGTTCTATTCCAGTTACCATTGGCTTGTGTCACTACAAACCTACCAGTACTGTTATCTAAGGGGCTATTCAAACAAGATACTCAAGTGTCAGCGATTGGCTATCAAGCGCTCTTCTGAAAGTGACTGCGTTCTCAGCTAGATCGGGTCTAGTTAATTGGTAACCAACATAGTTGAGAAAACATAAAATGTCACTTGCTGGATATCTTCCAGTCAACCCGCGATCATGGCGCTTGCAACAAGCGTCGAAATATCGAGAAATCAATATCGTATCAATCACGGAAGATGTCCCGTAGTGACATTTTAAGTTTAGTTGTGAACCGTGATAGCTGAGGTTAAGAAAAAAGGTTGTTAGTAGGTAGTTTGATCGACTGTCATCCTCAAAGAAGAAAACACTTACTTACCCAAATGTTGTGGAAAATTATGTAATCATCTGATTACAGTGAACATAAACAAGATTACTGTTATAAGAACTTACGTGAATGTCTTTACGTATCCGCTCTCTGATTTTGAAGATACAAGCTTCTGTATTTTTTAAACATCTTCATTCTCAAGAGCTCATCATATCTGCCTAGCTTTTTTCACAACTATGTTGAGAACGGCTTCCAGTCTATCCGGATGATTACGTCATACCGGATATTTGACATCATTCTCAAAAGCTCGTGGCTAAAAAGTAGCCACAAGGGTCGATCTTCAGCGTTAAGGAAGGCTTGTCAAGGTCGGTTCTTTGACGGGTGATCTATTACATACCGAGTTTCCTTCGTGCTTCGGAAAGCATGTTAACCCGATCCCGGCTGTAATTTTTACACCTTTGACAGCGTTACAGGAAGTCAGTGGCCCGGAAGTCTGAGAACCAGTCTAACCAAGGGGTATCGTAACAGTTAACGTCATTCAAAAAGCAGTGGGATTGGGTAAGACACGTCTGCCGCATGTCGGGCTAAATCAAACACAGTGGGTCCAGGCATCATGACATGGCGTGACGAGCTTGATACCAGCCTACAGGCAGGATTGGTCTACACTAGCTCAAACTAGAGGTTGGAAAGAAGGTAAAGGGGTCTTTGACCTTATAGTGGGACGGGCCAAGCTGAAAATAAAACTTAACATAACACCGCGCCTGGTAGGATTAGGTAGTGGTACCTACCTACCTAGTACACCTTGTTTCACTAGTATGAAGTCTCATGTAACAGTGGACCAGTCTATGGCCATCATCATCATCTGCCTAGCCTTTTCCCAACTATGTTGGGGTCAGCTTCCACTCCAACCGAATGCAGCTGAATACCAGTATTTTACATGGAGCGACTGCCTATCTGACCTCAACAATCCAGTTAGTAGGTACTCGGTAATACGATACCACTTGGTAAGACTGGTTGTCAGACTTTTTGGGCCACTGACTACCTGTAACGACTGTCAAAGATGGACAAATGACATCCGGGACCAACAGATTAACGTGCCGAGGCGAGGAGGAAACTCGTTACGTAAGGGTGGTCACACACGCGGCAGCCATTGAGGCGGAGCTGTATGAGGGATACAGAGCGGCGAAGACCGCCCTCCGGGAGGCTGTCCTGCGGGCCAGGGAACTGGCCCGCTTGGAGATGCTGGAGACTCTCGACAGAGATCCGTGGGGGCGCCCTTACAAGATGGTGCGGAATAAACTCCGCACCTGGGCCCCCCCGCTGACGCAGAGTCTCCGGCCAGAGCTCGTGGAGGACGTGGTGAGCGCTCTGTTCCCCTCGCGGGGGGAACATCCGCCCCCGCCTATGGTTCCGCCACCTGCGGTGCCGGAAGAGGACCCATATGACGACGACGACACTCCGGAAGTGACTGGGGTAGACCTGAGAGTGGCGGTAGGTAGGCTCAAGGCCAAAAATACCGCCCCGGGACCCGATGGCTTGCCTGGCAAAGCCTGGGTCCTGGCCTCGGATGCGGAGGCTCTCGGGCCCCGACTAAAAGGGCTCTTAAGCGCATGCTTGGAGAGAGGCCAGTTCCCGCTTCGTTGGAAGACGGGGAAACTGGTCCTCATCCAGAAGCCGGGGCGCCCTGCGGACTCTCCGTCCGCATTTCGGCCCATTGTGCTGCTCGACGAGGTGGGCAAGCTCTTTGAGAGAGTAATTGCAAACCGCCTCGCCGAGCACCTTGAGGGGATGGGGCCGAATCTTGCGGAGAACCAATTTGGTTTCCGCAGGGGGCGCTCCACTGTGGACGCCATCATGCGCGTGAGAGCCCTCACGACGGGGGATGCGATATCCCGGGGCGCGGTTGTCTTGGCGGTGTCTCTCGACATCGCCAACGCCTTCAACTCCCTGCCCTGGAGCTTCATCAGGGAGGCACTCCGGTATCACCGGGTGCCGACCTACCTCCGTCGTGTGATCGGGGACTACCTGACGGACAGGGCCGTCATCTACCCCAGTCGCTGCGGAGATTGGAACCGGCGAGAGATGTCGTGCGGTGTCCCACAGGGATCGGTTCTGGGACCGCCCCTGTGGAACATCGGTTACGACTGGGTGCTGCGCGCCGACCTCCCTAGTGGTGTCAGCGTCGTTTGCTACGCAGACGACACCCTGGTGCTGGCACAGGGGAGGTCGCACGAGGCGGCGGCCGACAATATGACACGCGGGGTTGCGATAGTCGTAGAGAGGATCCGGCAACTGGGTCTCGAGGTGGCACTGCACAAGTCCGAGGCCATGTGCTTTCATGGGCCTCGGAATGCGCCACCGTCGGGATCCACACTGACGGTAGGAGGGGTATCCATCGGCGTCGAGTCGACGTTGAAGTACCTAGGACTCGTCCTCGACAGCCGGTGGAACTTCGTGGAGCACTTCCGACGTTTGGCCCCCAGGCTGGAACGGACCGGGGCTGCCTTGAGGCGGCTCCTGCCCAACCTTGGGGGGCCAAACGCCTCCTGCCGCAGGCTCTATGCGGGGGTCGTGCGGTCCATGGCCCTTTACGGGGCCCCAGTGTGGGCGCGTTCCTTGAGGCGGCGAGCCGCCCATTACCTGAACGCGCCCCAGAAAGTGGTGGCCGTAAAAATGGTCCATGGGTACCGCACGATCTCCCGCGAGGCGGCGGGCCTGCTTGCCGGATTGCCGCCATGGGATCTGGAGGCGATAGTCCCCGCTCGCCTGCACGACTGGCGCGCGGAGGCACTACGCCGGGGGGAAACTCCGCTGCCGCGGCAAATTGCCGCTCAGCGGACAGACCTCCGGCGCGATCTCATGGCGACATGGAGAGAGCGACTGTCGCAACCCCGTGCAGGGCACGCCACGATAGTGGCGGTAAGTCCCCTCTTTGAGGAGTGGCTGGAGAGGCGCCACGGCGTCCTCACCTTCCGCCTGACGCAGGTCCTCACCGGACACGGATGTTTCGGGAGGTACCTGCACCGAATCGGGCGGGAGGAAACGTCCGGGTGCCTCCACTGCGAGGATCGACCGGAGGACACGGTGGAGCACACGGTGGAAGTCTGCCCTGCGTGGGCGGAGCACCGCCGTGTCCTCGTAGCGGCGATCGGCGGCGGCGACCTCTCGCGTCCGGCCCTGGTTCAATCCATGGTCCGGAGCGAGACGGAATGGGAAGCCGTCATCTCCTTCTGCGAAGCAGTCATGCTAGCGAAGGAGGTGGCGGAACGAGAGAGGGAGAGAGCCTCTCTTCCCGGCCGCCGCGGGAGACGCACCGGGCGTCGGGGGCCACGTGGTGGCTACCGGCCACCGTAGATGCGGGCCTGTGGACGGTTAGCTATGGGCTAGCTAGCCGTCCGTCCGTCTAGTGACGACAGGCCGTGTCGACGGCGCGTTCGTGTTCCACGCGCGCCTCAAAGAGATGTCAGCAGAAGAGAGGGGCCCGCAAGGGCCGAAGCCTGCCGGGGTTGCGGGACTGTTCGAAAGAGATACCGCGGCCCCGGAACGTAAAGGGCGAGGAAGGAACATGGATGGGTTTTAGTCAGTAAGAGTCTGACACTCCCTCCGAGAGAAGTCATTTGATGATTTCCCATCCTAAAAAAAAAAAAAAAAAAAAAAAAAAAAAAAAAAGGGTGGTCACACACCCACAGACCAACCTAGGCAAGCACGGCTTAACCTAAAAATCGGCCCGATCGGCTGTTATTATTTAGCCAGGAGCTCCTAGTCCTATTGCCATCAACTCTGCATAAATCCAGACTCCATAGCTGCTACTGAGAAAATTCTGATGGAAAAACCCAAGAAAACTTTGCCCGACCTAGAAGTCGAACTGAGGACTTCCTACTCAGTAGTCGTACTTGCAACTACAAGACTATCGACGCAGTCTGACGTTTTGTCCGAAGCCACACATAATATTATCAAGGTACTGCAAAATACTTGTAGAATAAAGGATGTAAAAAACCTCTTAACGAAGCCGAAAAGCACTTGTTTTCCCCGTCATTGCGATCAGTTTTTTGTTCTACATCATACCTGGGAACCTTCTAGTTACGGAGATATTGGGGGTCAAAGTTACAACTTTTTGAGATGTATTTTTTTGAATAGAAGTTTGTATTGTTTTTTTTTTTTCCTTCTAAACACCTCCACGATCCCCGTACTATTCAATCCATCTACCACAAAACATGGTTTTTACCCCAAAAAAAAGTTGTTTCCCAGCAATAGTTAATTATTGCGTAAAGTTACTTAGTATGATGTACAGAATGCTTGGTTGACGGCTTCGTGATGAGTCTGTTTACACCCTGTATTACCAAGGAACTGCAAAATACTTATATATCTAGTATACTAACTTGCATATAAAAGTATAATGAAATGTCTGGGTCATAGGTATAGGTCACGAATTGGCTTGTAACAACAACTAATGTCAAGGGAATCGCTAGGCTGTTTTTATAGATATCACGTTATCAACCATAGATCATAACTCATAGTAGAACTAGCTATCTGTCTTGTAGTGTAATGATTAATGTTTGTAAGTAATTGTGAAGTAATCAATAATCATGTTGATATTGATGCAAGTCGTGGTGGCTGAGAAGTAAGATTAATTTGATTTTTTTCACTAATAATGTATATTTTGCTGTTGTTTACTGTACTTTTGCGAAAAACTAAAAAAAAACACTTGGGCGGTTTTTTTTTAGTTTTTTTGAGGGTTTTTTTTGAGTCAGACTCGCGCATCAAAGGTCCTGTACTGTCGTAAGAGGGTCGCCCCGCGGGATTTCTGGCAGTCGTTGCAGGAAGTTGGGCCGAACGTTCTGACAACCAGTCTTACCAACAGTTATCCTATAACCCGATACTAACTGGGTTGTGGAGGTCAGTTAGGCAATCGCTCCATGTCAATACTGGTATTCAGCTGCATCCAGTCGGAGTGGAAGCAGACTTCAACATACTTGGGAAAAGGCTAGGCAGATGATGATGCTCAATTTAAAAAAAAACACTAACTCTATATGTTATAGAAATAAAAATATGTACAAGTATCAAAAAGGGTTACAGGGCGTCGGCGTCGATACATTTGTCCACATCTAATAATTATATTGAACAAATTAATTAGATAAACTGCAAGGAAGTGCCAATTACAGATCATGAGACTTCCTCATATTACTGAGTATATCTTCCAATTACCTATTGTTGGCTGACAAAGCTTCGAATGCCATCGACCAGATCTAAAGATATAATGTTATGTAGCAATTAATGTATAATGGTCAGGTACTATTTGATTATAACTGTGCCCATTACAGCATTAAACTTAAGTAGATTTCGGTCATTTTGTATGTTTTTTTTTTTAATACATCGTCTTTAACTACACAATTTCAGGTGAAAGGTTTCAAATTTATTAAAATGCCAAAACCGTGAAGCATGACTACCGTAGAAACGGGTTTTGTCGACGAAGATTCGACAAAATCACAGATGAAAGAGAAAGAAGAGAAGAAAAGAAATCTGTCATTTTGTCGATTCATTTTTCAGGTGTCTGACGAGATGACTTCATGACTATTATGAGAAGTACGGAAGAAGAAGACGTGTTGCACTTACCTAAAATAAAATGGTATAAGGGCAAGAGAATGCCGTCAAAAAGCTTACTAAATTGTTTATTTATTTACAGATAAACTGAATATTGCTTGCCTCAGTCAAGATCTTTTTGTAGAACAAACCGCTATTTATATGCATCGTCGCATCTGCATACGTATATTCTCACGACTCATTATCATAAATTATAAAATAGTCGATAACTGACCTTCACAATGAAATAAACATTGCTAGTGTTTTACAAAGGTCTATTGGCGCGTGGTTCTAGTTGGAACTAACATTGTCATTTTATTTTTTCATCCACATTAAACCATGAACTTATTATACGAACTAAACAAAATTATTTTGGGAAACTGACGATAACAGCGCCCTCCTGATGTTATTTGGGCGCCAAAAGGTCTTTGTATATATATGTCATAGATTTTTTGACGTGTGATCAAAATTGAAACTAGCGTCGCCATTTTGTGTTTGATTTTTCACAGACCAAAAAACGCGCCCTCCTATTCATTCAAGTATGATTCAAGCGTAAAAAGATCGCATTGTGTATGAAATCAAAAGCTTTTTGTTGCCTAGCAACGTTATAAACATGTCATACCAGTGTGTGAAGATTAATTTCGGTCGCCACGTCACCAGCCTCGGTAGCGCAGTAGGCAGCGCGTAAGTCTCATAATCTTAAGGTCGTGAGTTCGATCCTCACCCGGGGCATATCTTTTTGCGATTCTTATCTTTTGTTTTTTCCTAAGCAAGGTTAAACGGCAGCTACCTCATGCATTATGTATTTTATGTTATATTATTTATGCTTGTAATACGATTTATTAGTGTAATGTTCAATTAGGTGAAAAAATAAATACCTGTTAAGAAAAACTCCTTAAATATCCGTGTATTGTCCAGGAAATTCATTGTTGAGCAAATTGGTACTCGACGTCAATTTAACTGACTGGATTATGTATTCAATCTATCTACATATTAATCTCTTTTCCTTTCATACGTTAAGAAATTGCTCCGAATTTTTATAAAATAAAAAATATAAATAAAATTATTTCAGGTTTTCGCATGTTAAAAATTACAAGATACGAGACACGAGATAAATACAAATAACAAATTAAGTAACATAAAAATGTAAAAATAATAATAATATTATTAGTATAATTTCTCTGATTTGACTCCAGGTGACCCATCAGAAATGCATATGTTCTCATAAACATATCATTACGCCTGTTATCTCCAGAGGATTATATAGAAATTCAAATTCTAATATTTTTTGCTCAACACAGTACATTTATACATTTCCAGATGTCAAGTGATTGCGCAGTCCACTGTATTGTACCAATTCCGGCATGCAAAATTTATAATTATAATTATACATTTCATAAAATCCAATTAATACCACGAACAGAGTCGGAAAGAAAATAAAATGGAATTAATACCTAACAAAATGTCATAAGTTCAAATTAATACGTTATAAAATGTCATAAAATGAAAAATAATAAATAAAATAAAATAATACCCTGTACAATGGGCAAAGGTGTTCCTTTAAATAGTATACCATTACCCACCCTTCGCCAATTAAAAATAATCTCATGCAAAAGAGGAGAGTCTATCGCCACCAATCATGCACAAATCCAGACGCTGTAGTTGCTATTGGGTTATTCTTGGTGGAAAAACTTAATAACATTTTGTCCAACCTGGGAACACGAGTTTACACGACCCCGGCCCTCATGATCAACAGTGGCGCTTGTGAACACTAGGCCACAAGAAGCATTCTCTAAAAAGCATATAACATCATCACTATAATACACTTCACCAATCAATTCACTTTTTAGTTTTATCATTCTCTTATTTTAGAATTTACAGGGGGGGGGGGGGACATTTTACCACTTTGGAAGTATCTCTCGCGATTAGAAAAAAAATGTATTAGACACCTCAATATCATTTTTGAAGTCCTATCCATAAATACCCCACACGAATGGGTTTGATGAAAAAAAAAATTGAGTTTCAGTTCTAAGTATGGGGAACCCCCAAAATGTATTGTTATTTTTCCACTTTTGTGTGTAAATCTCAATGCGGTTCACAGAATACATCTCCTTACCAAGTTTCAACAGCATAGTTCTTATAGTTTCGAAAAAAAGTGGCTGAGACATTCGGACGGACAGACAGACAGACACGTTTTTTGCCATTTGGCTATGGAACCCTCAGGCACGTATCCGGGGGGGGGGGGGGGATAGTTACACAAGAAAATACATAGTAAAACCAACCAACTTAGCTAGAAAGCAAAAGTTTTCGAAAGTACTCCTATTTTATTTTTTAAAAATAGAATCTAACATGATTATCCCAGTGGGAGTGCAAAAAATTTCAAGCTGTTTTCATGGAAAAAATTGTGCTATGCACAGTTCACATGTTTGTTTCAATGTTTATTCCCCCCCCCAAACCAAAAGTCTGGATACGTGCTTGGGAACCCTAAACATCGCGATCTTCGAGCCTGTACGGACAAAATGCCATCTCCAAACACCGGATTCTGATCGATAATGTCCGGTGTCCATACAAGTATTTTCCTACACTTGCAAATACTAACAACACCATTCTGCCCTAAATCACCGTGTAAGGTAAACAAATCACCACTCTGCCCAGTTGGCAATTATCACACATATAAAACGTTTCCGCGTCAGATGACATAGAAGGAAAATGCGCTATAATCATCATTATGAACAGGAAGTGGCCAAGGTTCTGTCAATGAACTACGATCAACTGTCTTGTGGAGTAATCACTGATAATATGGGACATAGTTTATATAGATGACTATGATAAAAATAGATTTTATACACAAGTGTTGAAAAGTGTTGCGGTAACAAGGAGTTATTAAATGTAACTGCTGAAATAAACCTGTCGTCGGTTTAAACAAAGCAGCTCATAACAGCTGCTTTGATTAAACCTTATTGGAACCGGCTTCCTTCTCATGCAGTGACTGCCTATCTGACCTTGACAGCCAAGTTACGGGATCAAATTATAAATACCTATTTTATTCCACGTAGGCCTAAATGAGCAATTTATTGGGCACCTTTACAACGTCGAAAAAGGTGCACGGTTCGGGTAGATCGTTTCCATGGAGAAGAATCGGCAAGAAACTGCATGGTTACTTTTTTCAAATCATTTGGTATTACAATATTATTATGTTACAGCATTAGTACTTATGGGAGGGCAGCGTAGGCCTGACAATAGGTAACACGATGATGCACATTGGAAAGACTGGTTGTCAGACTTTCAGTAGACACTGGTAGGTGGTTTCGGGGTAGATTGCCCAGGAAGCACCAAACAGAGGTACAGTGGACTGCATCAATTGGACACCCCAGTACCCCGGGTATGAACATAGGTGCTTTCAGGGGGTACCACATCGTGAAGCTAGCTGTACACACGTAGGTGGAGACTTGGGGGCATAAAATGGCCGCTACAGCAGAATCATAATTGGATAATAATATAAATCACGTTAAAATTCTGAGAATGGTTACAGACGCAGTTAATATTATGAATTATCACTATGTAATTCAAATGATTATCTTATTCAGATTCTGTTAAACCGGCCATTGTAGGCCCCCCATGCAATGGAATGGCCCAGTGGTAACGGCCGAGTTATGAGTTGTATGATTATACTTTGTGAATTTTATTTCATAACTATTGCTATCAAAATGGTGAAGGAAAACAACGTTATGAAACCGCTGTATTCACATCTACCTACCTGCAATGGATCTACCTCAGCTCACTCCCTCTCATAGAGAGGAGGCCTGTGTCCCAGCCGTGGGAATAAGCAGATCATGCCTTGAAGGATGACTACATACCATAATAAAAGAATCATAGAAATATAATGATATCTATGAAAAGGATGATCATTCACCGAAGCGGTCATTAGAAGCCAATCATTCAAACAAATGAACATCGCATCATTTCATTGCAAATGCAAAGTCGGAAGCAACAGTTCCGGCAAAAGTATGAATGAAACAAGACAACAAGGAGTTACTAAGGGACGAACTTGATTATATTATAATCCTTTCAAACAAAGAGGGACCCTGGCAGAGCGCCAGCATACGTGGTCAACTGAACTAGCGACTATTAATGAGTCAACAAGATAAAGGAGACATAAGAATGTTTCAAGGAGATACAGGAAATATTCTGTAGGTTAATTTAAGTCTATTTTAGTTTTAAACTTGAACGATTTTTCGTACTCCTCCGCTATACTTTCCTGATTAATTTCGTTGCGGGATCCAAGACAGTTAAATTTATTATCTGGGACTTCGTCGAGCTTCATTGTCTCGGCGCTTTTCTCTTGGTCATCAATGTTAATTCTGGCTCTCAGGAGTTACAGTGGTTCGGGAATAGTGTGGTGGGCTGTCCCTTATAAAAAACCCTTCAACGCGGTCAACATGCGCTGATTGCTGGTGTCAGGCTGACACCAATTGTTCAGAATAGAAATAAATCGTAATGTTTTATTCAAATAGCGTTAGTTACTATCCTACGTTAGTAAATAACAAATTATAATAACTTAAAAATACAATAATTGGCTACGTCTACATGACGTTTCCCAGCCCACAACAGTCCACAGCCTAATAAAAGGTCCGCCAACCATGTCCGCTAGTTTAGCTAAAATACTATAATTTCAGGTCAGATAAAATAATCGTCAAAAAAGACAGGCAGGAATCAACACACCACGAATTAAAGTAAGCAGTATGTTAGAAAGGAAATAAATTATAATTATGAGCACTTTTACATATTGTCACGCAACGCGTGATGCTAAATAGTAAACATGGTTTGCATGGCAACATCAAACCATTGGCTACTTAATAATAGCAATCTTATCGTGGTTTTTACTCTAATGACCATTATTTTGGTATTGGGGATCGCATTGAGAGAGATAGATACTAAGGCTAAGGTTGATGATATCGTCTATGTCTCGGGAAACACCCGGATAAGGGACGCACAGAATTGGGAAGTGTAGCAGATGAAAGAGGAGGCCTATTATACCCAGCAGTGGGTGAGACCGAGCTGATATGATGATAATGATTGAGATAATGTAGATGAAGATTTTACACAACCCATATACTTAGCTAGGTACTTAACGTGGGTTACTAGTCAGACAGCAATGACCAAACTCATATCTAGGTATGGTGGTCATATCTTTAAGAAACCAAATAACATCCCGTTTGAAAACACTTTCCATCTCTAAACTTGCAAGCGCTCACATTCTGCTCAGTAACGCGGCAAGTGTCGAGGTCGTCGGCTCACTGGCGTGGCCAAGATCTTGGCACTTGACCTCCGCGGCGCGTCGGGAGCATACTAAACACATTGTGTGAGAGATTCGCAGTATTTTTGGAGCTTCTTCTTTTGTTATGATGTTAAGAATTTTGATTGCGGGTTCTGAAAGTGTTTAGATTAGTTGTGAGCTATTGTTGGGTGTAAAAATAAGCCAACTTTTTTTTACCCTAAAATATGGCTGTTCAAGTCTTGAGTCTTCATCTATCGAGATCTTTAACATGATTGTGTTCTAATGAAAAACGATATGTGATTCATTGTTCCAGCGCTGTGACGTTTTTTAATGTTACAGCACCATGCTGAGATAGGGCCTTTAGGCCTCGTTCAGGACCTTTCGTTTCTTTTTATTTTTAATTTTCTAACCATGTTTAGTTTTCAATAGTTGTAATAATGTTAATTTTTATGTATTTTGTCCTGTACGGGCTAATAAATGCTTTTTCTTTTCTTTCTTTTGTTTCTTTTTGGCTCGTACGAAGATATATCAGGGAAATGGCAATTGCCGCTATTGACAAGCTAAAACGCAACAACACTACTTAAAACCATAATACAGACTTATCTGAGCCTACTATAGGTAGACAAACTAATGTTTCTTCAAACTGGGGTACAACAGTTGACAATACTGCTCGGTAGAAACAGGATCAGCCATAAAATGTTCCCTTGCGAGCCCTCTCAAGGATCTTAGCACGCGTTACGACATGCTTGAATGATGGTAGATTCTGGTTAGTGGTCGGCACGAGCGGAGTGAGATAACTAGAAAACTTTACAAGAATGTGTGTGGTATGCTACGACTAAAAAACCAGACTATTTCTATTCTATTGAAAAATCACGCTCTAATTTAATTCGGGGTTTACATGTAAAATCGACTGCTCCTATTGATGAAGTAGGTTAAAATGTAGGAATCACGAATCGATTGACATCTTATTCATCAACATCGGATGAAGCCTTTTGACGCTACGGAGGAACATACGCAAATACAAACATACATAGACTGCTAAAATCATAATCCTTCCTTTTGGCTTCGCCGATAGTTGGGTAATAGAAAGTGAAAGATAAGAAAGGAATTCTTAATTCTTAATAGATAAGAATTTGAGTAGCATCCCTAGATGTTGCTATCGTAAAGACTTCTTGAATTTTCAACCTAATTGTTATTAAATTACAATCGGTCCAAAAAATCTCAAGTAAACAGTCCTTGACGTCTAATAACACTTAATTTTACGCCATAACCTCCCGGATAGACACATAATCGTTTGTACCAAATATTACGGAAGAAACGATTGCTATAGCCGCCAATAAATCAATATAAGGCGTTAGGTGTGGTTCAAAGGAAGCCATATTATGTAACCCAGTTCTTTTGGACCAGTAATTATGTCAGGGCAAAGAGGATTTTGAACCAAGGTTTATTTTTAAGAAAAAAATTGCCTTTGTTTATTGAAAACCGCTACAGCTTGTCAAAGGCCTCTCCCTAGCTGTGTAACAGCGCCCTTTACACTGACTTTCCGAAAAACATTGCATTCTGTGGACTTTTGATTGCCACCGTGGTAAAAGAATTAACCAGTGTGGGTGCTCGCTGACTGCCCAGGGTGCGCCGGACGTATTGACTCAGTAGATACGACGTCGCTCTTTTCGTGCAAATTCCCGTAAGTGAAGACATAGGTATATGTACTCGCTCACATTTCATCAGTTACGTGTAATTGCTATTTATTATAGGCAATACAGAGAGAGCATTTCATTATTATTTTGTCTATTTTAATATTACGCTGTTTTGCGGCTTCATACCTTTGCTTCTCCTTCAACCTGCATAGGCAAAGCGCGTAGAAAAACTTAGGGAATTTGTTAAACTCAGTGCGATGTTCTGAAACGTTTAACCGAGACTTGAAACATTTGATTAAATAGACCGTGATCGAGCTGGGGTTAAGCTGCGATTGGAGAGGTCAATGTATGGATTAATGACCGTTAACACCTACATTTTATTTATGGAAACTATCATAATGTCCGGTACTCTGTGCAGGAGCTCGTGGCTAAATCATATCAGCCTCTCGGTTCGAACTTTAGGTTAAGCCGTGCTTACCTAGGTTGGTCTGTGGATGGGTCTGTGAATGGGAGCTTTACGTACATGAGTTTCTGAGTTTCCTCCGTGCCTCGGAAAGCACATCTTTGTCAGCCGTTACCAGTAGTCAGTGGCCCAAAAAGTTCGACAACCAGCCTAACCGATTGGTACCGTATTACTTAGTACTAATTGGGTTGTTGAGATCAGATTAGTCGCTTCATGTAAAATAAATGTGCATCCGGTTAGACTGGAGGCCGACCCCAACATAGTAGGGAAAAAGCTAGGTAGATGATGATTTTGCATAGCGGGGTATCGAGTAAGTCCAGCCTACCCAATTCTTACGAACCCCTTATACCAAACTCCTGCGTAACAATTGGATGATTATATACAGTCTGCCTGTTTAGCGATTACATAATCTGGCTGTGCCGACAACGGCACATAATCCTGCCGTAACTTAATTAGGAAATGTCACAATGTGGAGTGACTGCGGTAATCTTGTTATACTGTTGTGGACCAATGAAAAGACGCCATGAGGGTGCCGTGGTCTGACGTAACGTAGTGGTAGCGAAAAGGTCATCAGAGGTGAGGTATTGAGTTGGGCGGGGGTTTTTTCAGAAGTTTCTGTTTGGGAACAGGGACTATAGAAAAGCCTTTTACGGCTGAATAGATCTGGGTTAATTCGCAACTGGAAAGACATGTTGTTACAGAAGAGTTGAAAGGGAATCGACTTCCATTAAGTTGAACCTCAAATCTGCTCCTGCATACTGCTCTCATAAATCGGGTTTGTCTCCACCGATCACAGCATCAGATTACGTTAGCCACGGATCACAGCGAGAGGTCAAATTTCCAACTTTTTCACATTCTTTTTTAATACTTGTTTTTAAGGTCATATAACTAACCTTCAAATTCCCTTATAACAGTTTTTGCGTAGAGTTACTTGGTTTAATGTACACGGGCTTGGTTTGCGGGCTTCGTGATGAGTCCCTTCACACACTGTATATTGTACATGCCTTCCTATAAACGTATAGTTTCGTCAACAGCCGTCTAAAGGTAGGCACGGATAGGCCTACATAACTTAATTCAAAACTAAAATAAAAAGAACACATTTCTTTCACTTCCATAACGGAACACAAAAAGCGCTATAATAATAGATAATCGTGCCACTACGCAAATAAAACAATAAGTTTATGACGTAACTTGTACCAACGGTCTTCGTAAGTTAGTGTAATAGTGAAAGAGTGATCACAAAAGGCTGAGTAGTTTTTGAGATCATTTGATTAATAAAACTCACTCAATACTTTATCACTCGACTGTGGCAGATTAAAAAGGAAAGGTAATGCTTTTTGTTAGCTTCTTGAGTTCGATATAACAACCTGCAAGCAACCTGGGTAAGCAGAGTTTCAAATCTGTTACATTATTATAAGAAACATTATAATGATGAATTAAGAATGGTTACCCATCATTACAGACCGAGTTTCCTCCTTGTAAATCTTTGACAGTCGATACAGGTAGTCTTTATCCCAAAAAAAAAAAACTACCAGTCTTACCGAGGGATTTAGACAATGTCAATGTGGCGACACTTCGGGGAGGCCTATGTCCAGCATTGGACGTCTTTCGGCTGAAATGATGATGATGCATCAATTAACATAAAATCACGGCTGAATTATCGAAAGGGGTAGCCAGGGGTGTATAGTCGACCCACATTTCGTCGGTAATGTGGTATCCCCATATTATAAAGGGCGACTCAACTGCCGCCGCCGCCGTACAAAAATCCTTAATCACTGCTCAAACTGAGAAACGTTCCGAGTCCTTGAGTACAGCATTTGATCCTACAACCACAAGGACATAACGAAGCAATCAGACGAATACCTTTCTAGTTTAAGTTAGCTGCATTTGGTTTACAGAACCTAGGACTGAACAATCGGTAACCGACCTAGCAACCACTACACTGTAGTAGGTACAGTGAAAGCTGACAGTGAAAAAGTAATATACCATAAGTTACATGTCAATGTACATTTAATTGATCTTTGATTGCACTACAAGGTTATCACTTGTGTTACATTGTAAACATTTGATTACATTCTAATAGTGCACTGTTTGGTATTCGTAGTTTTTTATGCGTGAAATTACAATGGTATGAAGTAAGATATTTTGAGAGGGAAACAAATATCACAACTGGAAGCGCGGCCCTATTTCCATCAACCAAGCACAGATCCGACGCCACGCTGCACCTGAGACATTTTTGAAACGAACATGTCAATAACACTCAATCGGCCCACCCGGGAATTGAATCAAGCACTTCAAGCTCAACAAAATAGAATAGAAGAAGAAAGAAAGAATAGAATAGTTGTGAATTACGAGAAACCAAACAAGTACCTACTTCCTACTTTTAATAGATCAATTTCCATTCAATAAATTAATTTTATCGAATCCTACGTTTCTTGAAATATACTTCGGATTCGATATATTATTATGTATAGACAGTGGCCCGAAAGTCTGGTAACGTCTTACTAAGAGGTAACCCAGTTCTAACTAGGTTGAAGAGGTCAGATAGGCAGTCATGTTAAATACAAGTTTTCAGCTGCATCCGGTTAGACTGGAAGCCGACCGCAACATATTATTGATATTAGATTCGACATATTGCCAAATTTGCATTCGCTAGAAGCGAGTCGCAAGGGACCAATCAATGTGGCGACACTTGGGGGAGGCCTACATCCAGCAGTGGACGTCTTTCGGCTGAAATGATGATGATGACGGCCGAATTGACGCAACTATAAAATAATTAAAGTAAAATGTAGCGAGTAATTAACCAACTAGGCATGAAAGTAAAGCGTTAGTCTGCAATTCCAGTTTATTTATTTGACAGTCGAGTTAAAACGCTGAAATTCGGTCGCTGGAAACTTTAGCAGAAACAACGTTTAGTATTCACTTTCTGTCTAGAACTGTAGTAGAACTAGGTATTTTATCTATCTTAATAAAAAATTAAATGTAAGTTTAGCTCTGCCTCGTAGGTGCAGTGGTCGCAAGTGTACTGCTATATCATGAGGTCATGGCTTCGATATTTAGGACATGCGAAATGTTATTAGGATTTGCCCGGGAGTCTGGATTTGCGCTCGGTTGATGGCAATAGGCTCTTCCACTATTACATGGGACTTAAACATAACTGTCGATTTGTGTTGTCTCGGGTGTATTTTAGTACACTTCTAGCCAAGGTTTCGGGAAAACGGTGTTATGTTGTGTTGTCAACGGTAAGTCACATAGTTATCAATTTCATTAAACCAAGGTCATAAACCTGAATGAAATTAAATGATTAAACAAAGTAATAAATAAACGAAGAACATTTCGTGCTAAAAACAAAACGAGAACGCTTAATCGTATCGCTGAGTTATTCAACAAAAAATGTAGGTAGGCAAGTACAGATACCTTGTTACCTTGTACAATACGCATCATTTACGATCACAAAACAACGATACTACATCGATTTTCACAAAGCAGGCAAATTATAATTATCGTATATACTACAACTCGTGTAAACACATCAGCAATAATTGGGAACAATTATTAACCACAGAATTAGAATGCCAATTTTTATGCTGTAACACATCGACGTGCGTGCTTCGCGTGTGCCACTCCTAACAGTGATAAAGTTGCGTGTGCACCAACCTTACATTACATTAACACATACAAAACCTAACCTCTTTCCATAATATCCCACATTAAAACAAACGTATGTGCACTATATAGCGTCGCGGCGTCTGGCAATGTCATCTTGTATCGTTTCCGAATGCTTCGCCTCTTACCGGTACATCCTCCCGATATTATAAAAGAGTGCGGTTTGCGCCGCGCGCCCGCAGTTCACTCCGCGCCTCTGAGCGAGCACGTCGCCTGTTATGCAATAGTGAGTCTAGTGTGCCAGTTACCGACATGGAGGGAGCGACCCCTCCCAGCCACGGAGTGCCTGAGGACGAGGGCATCGCCTCCGACCGCCGCCCGTCCACCGACGACCACGCCGATCTCTCCGACAGCGCCTCGGACACCGGTTCCGGCGGCGGCAAGGACTCTGGCTGCGAAGTCGCGGCTGAAGCACAAGAGCCTCCCTACTCACCCCCCGATGACGAACTAGCGCACAGGATCGTGTCACAAGTTGAGTTCTACTTCTCAGACGCCAACATCACAAAAGACGCGTTCCTGCTGAAACATGTTCGACGGAACAAGGAGGGGTACGTGTCACTGAAGCTGATCTCCAGCTTCAAGCGCGTCAAGCACTTGACGAAGGACTGGCGGGTAGTCGCCGAGGCACTCAAGCGGTCCACCAAGTTAGAAATTAATGATTTAGGAACTAAATTGCGAAGAATTGAACCTCTACCCGCGTATGATGAGACGACGCCGTCCAGGACCGTGGTGGCAGTGAAGATGCCCATCGAGCGTCCGTCCGTAGAGAACGTGTCGCGGCTGTTCGCGGGCTGCGGCGAGATCGCGCTGGTTAGGGTGCTGCGCCCCGGCAACCCCGTGCCCGCTGACGTGCGCCAGTTCCTCAACAAGAACCCTAGTTTGGTTAATTGTGTGTGTGCGTTAGTTGAGTTTACCGAGTCTGAGTCGGCGAGAGAAGCGCTGCGGTTACAGACCCCTGACGAGGAAGGGATGAGAGTGTACGAGTTGAATGGAGTTCCTAGGGAGCCTAAGAGGAAGGCGCCCATCCGGCGAGCGCCGCCGAGGCGCCACGAGTGCGAGTACTCTTCGTGCTGTAGCGGGTCCGAACCGGAATACGACTACAGATACGGGACGCCGTTCTACAGGAGGAATTCGAGCGGTTTCTTCGCGCCGCGCTCTCCCGAGATCCAGACGTGGGTGCCGCGGCGGCCATCCACGTGCTCGCATAGCTCGGACTCGGGCGTGTCGTTCTACTGCAGCAGCAGCCGGCGCACGTCGCAGGCCAGCACGGGCAGCGCGGGCAGCGCGGACGGCTGGCTGTCGCGCCGGCTGTCGGGCTGCTCGGTGTCGGGCCCCGAATGCGGCGGCCGGCGACTGTCGTGCGCGCCGCGCTTCGAGCCGCGCGCGCCCGCCGTGCCGGACGGCACGCGCGGCTTCCACGCCGCCGCCCGCCAGCGCCGCATCTCGGACCTCGCGCTCTACTCGCGCTAGAAAGCGCCCGCCAACCGTGACACCTTTCTAATCACGTTGGATAACTGCCTTTCACGTTCTGGCCGCTGGTTTTTTAATCTATTTCGCACGAGGAAGCGACGTGTGTGTTCCGCGAACGTTTTCCTTCCAGAACAAACTGAGTTACCTTCTTGAACGATGTGATCATGCTCATTTAGTTTTAAGCCACGGAACGCTGTGTCTAGTTTCGTAAATCACTTGAACATGTAATTTATTAGTACATTGTATTTATGAATCGCGTAATTTATTGCGAGCGAATGCGCGCGCGTCGCGGTCGAGTTTTCATTTCGAGTTATGTCAGAGTTGTGGGCACAAAATGATCACGCAAAATCGACATTCAGGCGATTGTAGACTCTGAGAACGATACATGTTCAGAGCCAGCCAGATGTTGGTTAGGGCGACGTTGTACTGCAGCCAAGCGAGTAATGTTAGCTTGTCTGACCGCTTTTTCCGCCAAGATTGAACAATCTCCGCGAGCGCAGTCATCGATCTAGCAGCTGTGTGGAGCGCAATCTCCGCCTCGCCCGCGGTGCAGCATCGTCCTAACTCGGAGTAACAGAGCGCGTACACTTGTAGAATGTATTACATAATACAATTGCACACATTCTAACTGCCAACGATTTCCTGTAAAAGTACCAGCCTCTCTTACTCCAGCTGGCCCGACCCGCGACGCGCTATGGCTAACCTTTTTTTTCGTATTTTTTTTACAATTAAGTCATTTTTAACATAAGTCAGTCGCCATTTTTCATGTTAACTGTCGTTTTTAGTTAAGTCTTATCGATGTAAGTACATTGTGATGTTTATGTAGATATCGGGTTGCGCAACCCAACACTTTCTTGAGCGTTTTTTTTTTAATTTATTTTTTTATCGACCAGAGGAACGTTACATACTTGTAACGGCACAATTATTTCGCTTTTTATTTTAAGTGATGTCGTGACTTTTGTATAGCCTACGCTACGTGCTGAATCTGAACAAAATAGTTTCTAATTGCTTAATTTACGTATTAATAGATTTGGTGCGTCGTCAAATTACTTTAAAAGTCACACAACCTCTGTGTATTTGTAATTAAAAGTTGAGATGATTTATTTTAAAGACATAATTATAAGATTTTTGGAGAAACTTGCTTGTTTTAATTGACCTTCGTCGTGGAAAGTTGGCTCATGATCTGTTCGCCTTGACTGATTGATTCTCACGCCGACAGCCAGTGTTGTAACAGGTGAAGTTGACGAGAATATCAGACTCGATCTGCTCAATGTTAATAACGTTTTAAGTTATGCAAATTAAAACGATAGCTGAGATAATAGCCGCTATTAACGTCAGTTATTTTGATATTTCTGTGTAAAAGATTTGTCGGAGTTGTTATGAGAAGTGTTGATTGATATATTTTATGATAGTTTTGCCTTCCTGTTGATGTTTATTGAATTAGGATTCTAATTGAATATTTGTGAGACAATTATGCTTATTTACGAGTATGTTACGACTACGTAAACACTTCCTTTTGATTCAAGGGCCGGCAGGGTTTCGCATCTATACTTCCTTGAGAGAATAATTAATTAGTATACAGTGATAAAAATAGCCCAAGATTAAGTTCAATTAGTCAAGAAACTTCGTACGAAAGAAATAAAATATTCCGTTAAAATTGCCAAGTCCTCCATTTTGATTTTGTTGTAGGATACATCAGTGTCCTCGCGATGTTTTTTTTATATTTTTGACAGCAGTGGTGATGAAAATAATTTTAAAGAGTAAAGTCGTCGTGTCGGGGTCCGCCCCAATGACACAGAAGTCAGGGTAGTTGTTAAAACAGATGTGGTGGCCGACAATCCGGTAGCTGGTACCTAACTACACATATTAGGAATTACTACTGGGGTTACTACTGATGCAAGGAAACCGTATAACTGTGAATTTTTAGTTAACCTTCTTCTTAGCATGTCGACATCCATCATGGTATTAGGTGCCCCATCGTTTGTGGAACAGCTACACTTTTACACTCCAGGGCAGAGTCATTACTGAATCTCCAACTGAGCAGGTTTTCCTTGCTGCGGCCAACCTGGGGCTGGAGTCTATGTAAAAACTTCCAGGTCAGCCATGGCAATTCATGGTGGGAGACTTTCAGTAGGTTTTAGTTAGTGAATTTGGAAGGTATAGGATTGGGAACTTTTATGGCAACAAGAAGCGACATCTGCATGTTTTTATCACACTAGTAAAACCAGGGCAGTAAGCCTCAAAAGGATTAACCTATTTTCATGTCAATTTTTGAACAACAGCGTAACATAAATCAAATCAAATCAAATCAATTTATTTGTGAAACATAGGTTAATTATGATAGATGGATCTTAAGAACTAAATAGTACGCTATGTCTTGTCAATTTTGACATACAAATATTTTTAAAGTAAACATGCACTTATAGTCAGTTGTCAATTATACATAATATCAGTTATAAATTATATTATATTAATTAAAACTATCATTTAAGAAGTCTTCAATATTATAATAAAATAGTGCTTCTAGGTAAGCCATCGGCGTGGGAAATATTATAGTGCATATGCGTGTGCGCAGGCACAGGTTCACTCTCTGTTCCTTTACTGTCATAGTCTGATGGGACGGCAATCCCACATGGCCGGAGTGATCAGGCGCAGGCCGGCTAACGTGCTTTCTGAGGCACGAGGGGATTATACCGCCAACTTCCAGACTCCGGGCTACTACTGAGGAATTCATTATGGGAAAACCTTATAGCACTTTTATCCGGACCGGGATTCGAATCTATGAATTTTTATAGTGAATTTGTTATGATTCGCTTAAGATTTAATACTGTTTTTGGGGGAGCCTAGTAATCTGTGTGACAGGTTTTTCCAACACTGCTTTAAGCTTTCACGGTTTAAAAGTAAACTTATATTGTCACTTACGGGAATCCACGATCATGGCGCTTGCAACAGCGTCGAAATATCGGGAGCACAAAATAATGAATAATCACATTAATCACTAATGATATCCCGTATGTGACAATATAAGTTTAGATTTTTCCTAGTACCAGTCTCCCACAAAGGATTTATCTGATGTAGTATCTTTATATTTTTAAGGCGCACATGTGGAAGGGATTTAAATATTTATTTATCTTTACTAATAGGGGGCAACTAAAAAGAAAAAGAAGGAAAAAAACCGGCCAAGAGCGTGTCGGGCCACGCTCACTGTAGGGTTCCGTAGCTTCCCAGACCATTAAAAATACCAACATTTTTCGTCAGCAAAAATAACTTTGTTTTTCATAGTATTTGTATGAAAAACAAAGTTATCATTTGCGTTTTTTTGAAAAAGTGCTATATAACTCAAAAACTATTCAACTCATCAAGTTGAAAATAATTTTCCTAGAAAGTTCATATAAAGGTCTACTTCTGTGATTTTTTTCATATTTTTTAAACTTATGGTTCAAAAGTTAGAGGGGGGGGGGACACATTGTTTTTGACTTTCGGAGCGATTATTTCCTAAAATATTAATATTATCAAAAAATGATTTTAGAAAACCCCTATTCATTTTTAAATACCTATCCAACAATATATCACACGTCAGGGTCAAAATTAAAAAAAAAATCGCTCCCCACTTTACGTCTGGGGGAGGTACCCTAATAAAAATGTTTTTTTAAATTTTTATTTTTGCACTTTGTCGGCATGATTGATATACATATTGGTACCAAATTTCAGCTTTCTGGTGCTAACGGTCACTGAGATTATCCGCGGACAGACAGACAGACAGACAGACAGACAGACATGGCGAAACTATAAGGGTTCCGTTTTTTGCCATTTGGCTACGGAACCCTAAAAAGAAGGAAAAAGGAGTGTCTGATGATGACGAGTAATAGAGAAGTATGAAAGAAGAAGTCATGCTGCGCCAACCCCAAATGAATTGAGATAAGGGCAAGAGAATGATGATAACTAGTAGGGGGTAATTTTTGGAACTAATGATCCAATTCTAAAAATTGTTCCTCACTGGCAAAAAGCTACATTATTCGTGAGTACTATAGGTAATTAATTATACTAATATCATGCATATTAGCGGAGTTATTACAATTATTGCGGACGAAGTCGTGGACGAGGTGCTCATTATTTTATATTCCTTCTCATATTGTAAACCAACTAGACATAGTTGGAAAATAATCTGTTCAGCCATAATTGCACCCACACACATGCTTGTTAAGATAACCCACATGCAGAGGCTGCGCTTGCTGCCAATCGGTTCAGACCGCGTAACGATACATATCTTACGTAAGCCAATCACGTTCGCATTGCTTGTGATCTACATAATGATCTTATGAGAGAATTTACTTTTTCTTCGAGACTTTGAACTACAAAACATCATGCCTGTTATTCCTGAAGTGTGCAGAGGTCATCATTTCAGCCAAAAGACCTAAGTCCTCCCTAAAACCTCCCCCAAGTGTCACCACATTGACCGGTCCCGTGCGACTCGCATCCAGCGGATTCCCGCAACCTTCACCTGGTCATCGGTCCACCTAATGGGAGTCCTTCCAGCAGAGGCTTCCGGCAGAGGTGTATCATATAGTAAACCCACTTTTCACCAGCTAAGTTTAGATGTCATTTATCAGAGGGCGACCCTATTGCCATCAAACGAGCACGAAACTCCGGGCTTCCACTGACATAATTCTACTAGAAATCCATAATACTCGTAACATGCTCAGCAGTCACACTCGCAACCACTAGATCAACTACATCAATTTTGTTCTTATGCGAGAATTGGAGATTTCTTCGAGACATTTATCTTAATGTTAATATGCTAAGATGCTATGGACACTCTATGGCAACGTTTGAACACATTTTATCTTGGAGTTTGCGAAAATAAGAGAATATAAGTCGCGGGAAACACTTTCTGTTCAACTAACCTAAGATCAAACACTGTTTTAAGCTTTCACGGTTTAAAACTAAACTTATATTGTCACCTACGGGATATCTTCCGTGATATCGGGAGCTCAAAATAATAAATAATCACGGAAGATATCCCGTAAGTGACAATATAAGTTTAACCTAAGATCTGTTTTAATTATGGTGTATGTTAACAAATGATGATGTTAATGCAAAATAGGGTGTAAAACGTCATCGAAAATGATACACTTTCTGCTGTGAGTGCAGAAAATGACTAAATTCTATAATTTTATTTGCATTTAATGAAATCATAGTGTCTGGATTGACGTAGTTTAACACCGAGTTATTAACAAATGATGTAACGAGTGTACTAATGTTTCAGTGCCATAACGACTTCGTGCAAGAACACTAGAATAGCTCCAACCTCAAACAAGATTAGTTGGAGCACAAAAAAGGCTGATAATTGAGCTGATTAGATTAACAATGTAACTGGTTAATAAATGATCAGTAATCAGTGGAACTATTCAGCGGGCTATAACTTGAAACGCTTGTGCTTATGTTTAGTTACTCTAGATCAGGTTAATTCGGCTACGTTCGTTTTTTGTTGATAAGTGTCGGCGTTGGATCATCATCTACCCAGCCTTTTCCGAACAATGTCGGGGTCTATTTGTACCCTTTATAGTGACAGTATTTTACTATGACCAAAACACAGTTACTGCAAATAATACATAGCAGATTCATAGGTATTATGTAAGTTAAGTCTTTATGAATACCGGTCATCATCACCTCAGCCTGTCGTAGCCCACAGTTGGACATGGACGCCTCTCAACCTACGCTACAGCACCCTGACAACTGCCTTCTGCGTCCAGTCTGACCCTGCCACTTATTTGAAGTCATCGGTATTTCTAGATGGGGGAAGTCAGTTGCCCGAAAGTCTGAGAACCAGTCGTATCAAGGGATATCGTATTACTAACTGGGTTGTGGAGATTGGATATGCACTCGCTCCATGTAAAATACTGGTATTCAGCTGCGTCCAGTAGAGTATAGCCAACCCTCTCATAACAGGGAAAACGGTATAGCCTCTTTCTCCAGATTACACATACAGATAGCTGATGTTATAAGGAGTTACTTAGGCGTTTTTATTTTAGAAAAAAGATAAGGGTTCCCTGCTAAAATATTAAAACAGGTTAAGTTGTTGGCGGGCAACCGCTAATCAAAATCCTACAAATCATTATCATCTGCCTAGCCTTTTCCCAACTATGTTGGTGTCGGCTTCCAGTCGAAATCCTACAATAATGGTTTGAAATATTCTAGTTCTGTTTGACACGAGAGAAGAAACCCAGTGTTACCATCATTACCTTTATAAATTCTCACGATCTGAAATAAATGATAGCCACAAAAATAGTAGGTTTTTAATCATTTGTTTTTATAACTTTAATAAAAACACATTTTGACAAGATGAAGTACATAATATATAAAAACCGGACATTGGTGAGGCTTCCTCAATTAAATCTGTTTAAGTTAAATATCTTAAGATTAAAGTAACTATTTGTACCTTTAATTACACTTCCTAGTTAGAGGACCGTTCTAGTTTTTTGTAATCAGTTAAAATAGCCGTTATTTTATAACCGTTATTAGTTGTTAGATAATCGTTACGGTCCGATGCCTTATTGAAACTATGTGGAGCAGATTAGGGTTCTGTCAAGGAAATCAAATTTTAAAACTTTAGTTACAGGATGTTTACCACGTATATTTACGTTTACGTTTTACGTTTACGATCTGAGGGTGTTTGCGGAGAGGCTGGATGGGCCTACAATGGGGAGGTTATCAAGCTACTCGTTGGCAACAAAGCTTATTAAACCTTCTTGTGATTTGATTTTTTTTATCTTTTTTTTTTTTAGTGTTGCTGCATGTTACTACATAGTTTTTAAGATGTAATACTGACACCCTATGGGCCTGACAAAATATATATTCCGATGCTGTTGCAAGTACTCGTACTATGATCACGGATTATTAAAAGTTTTTGCGGGTGTGTGATTAGAATGAAAATGGTTACGTTTTTGGGAAAATGGGACTGTTAGTGTCAGTTACCTTACCATGTCAGTTTAAAAACTATTAAATATTTTACAATACGCGAAATGTGGGTAATACCTATGTTCCTTCCTCGCCCTTCATGTTCCGGGGCTTAGGTACATTTGTGCATAAACTTAGTGTTTGATATAGGATGATTGCAATATGAAATGAATACCTGTTTCTAAATATCATACTATCATGGCATAAGTATCTATTATGAAACTACCTTTCCGATCACTGATTTAATTAAAGCTTATGAAATTATACCTATTAAAAGATCATAACCATAATCAGCCTGTTAATGTTCCCACAGCTGGGACACAGGCCTCCTCTCTGTGAGTGGGAATGGGCTATAATTCAATACGCGGGCCCAGTACGGGTTGCTAGATGTAGGTAACATGTCTCACAGTTTTTTTTGGTTCTAGGACATATTAGTATTGAAGTAAGAACAAGATAAATAGGAACGGAACCCTTCGAACATCTTACAGTTCGCACCATCCACATTACCCACCTACTCACACACATTGACACAGTTTAAAAACAATTCGTACACACAGCCTGATTCCTCCGTGTGCGTAGGAGTCTCCTCAATGGGCCGTACAGTTGCAACCATCAATCTTGTTACAAAAGTGGCATAAGCAGCGCCGTAAGCGGCATTGACATTCATCTTCATGCAGCAATAATTATGTGTTTATTTTTTGTTGCTAATTAACGGTAGGCTTGTCTTCACGAGGAATTGAGGACTTGTTGTCGCGAGGAGCTGCCTGGGTTGGTCCGTGGTTGGGTGACTACCCATTACATACCGAGTTTCCTCCGTGCTTCGGAAAGCTCGTTAATTATCGGCCTGCATTTTCCCAACATAGTTGGGAAAATGCAGGCCTATGATGAGCGATACGCTTGTCGTGTTGTGGGTGGTTCACCCCTAACAGATTGTTAGAGCCTAGATAAAGTGAGAATGTATCAGCAATGTCGATTAGGGAAACATACTAAAGTTTATGTAAACTGACATTCGAACTTTTTGATAGTGTCTGGCCGTACGCTGAAAACAGTATTGTTCCCGACGAAAACAAACAACAATAACGCCTTACGATAATAGCACCACGTGTCTTCATTATTGAAATATGAAGCAGAGTACAACCTGAATATTGATTGTCAAATTCTAAATTAACGCGAGCGAAGTTGCTGGCAAAAGTTAGTTTCACAAATACAATATCCTACTAACTAATAAAATATAATATAAATAAATAAATAAATATCGCTGGACATTAACAAACAGCGCCACCTAATGCCACACTAAGCAAAGCTTGTGTCGTGGACACTAGATAGTTGATATACATATATACTTTTTTGTTTGTAAATACATACTTATTATACATATAAACATCCATAACTCGGAAACAAATGTCCATGCTCATCACACAAACATTTGCTCCTACCGGGATTCGAACCCAGGACCCTAAGAACGTAAGGCAGCGTCACTACCACTACGCCATTCGGGTCGTCAAAAAAAACTGCTGAAACACAGACTTCTTCTCTATGAGAGTGGAGTGGGTTATAATATAATCCACGACGCGGGACCAGCGCGGATTGGTAGATGTCACATGTCTTAGATTTTTTGGTTCTAGGACTTGCCGGTTTCCCCGAGGTGGTTGCCTTCACCTTTTTGAGAGCAGGGTAGAAAAAAAAAACAAAGTAAAGCGCCTACGTGGGCTGGATCCCGTATGTCGCGGCGCCGGCAATGGTGTGCCAGTACCCGGAAATCAAAACATAAAAAAATAACTGTAAAAAACAATGTAATTAAAAATTATACATTATCTTTTAACAATAATAATAATTAAACAAACAGATTACGGATGGAAACACATGACCAAGGTTAATATTTATTAAGATACGAACTGTAAACAAAAATATCGTACTTTGGTGCGAATAACTGTATCTATTCTATAGGGTTGTCCATGAGATTTTTTTGATGGCTGCACGTGTTTTTTTGTCGGGTAAAAAATGCGACGCCATTTGTAAATATACTCGTGTACAAGTTGTACAACAATCTTTGCCGGCGAAATTTAATTTCAATTCATTATTCTCTGTTCACAATATTGGATTCCATAAAATAAACAATGTTTTTGACTAAAGATATTTTCCACCATTTCCATATTTAGAGGGATTGATGATTTTAATGATTAAGAGAGAAATGGCTGACGGAAAAACAATATAACACTTTGCTTGACCTGGGAGTCGAACCCAGGGCCTCAGGTTCAGTAGTTGGTCTTGCTACCACTAGCCCTCAGACCAAATAAAAAACCAAGACAGCGCTGCGAACAACAATGTGAGGTCAGCGCAAAACTACGCCTCGCTCTGTGCATACACGCTGACACGCACACATTTACATCAAACTACAATTAAACTGCGTCTCAATAAATGCACACATGTTTACGAAATCGGCCTCACTTCTCTGTTCGCGTTCCGTCTTAAGGGGACTACAGGAGCTAAATTAGCAACTCTATTTGTGGTGGTTCAAACATCGTTTGAAAAACTGTTAGTCTATTATAGTTCTAATCAGCTTGCACTACAAAGTGGTTGTTAAGTCAATCACTGCCGCCCGAATAGTGCAAAATGAGTGGTTTCGATCGATTTACAAAAAATCTATTGATTGGATTAAAAAAATAAAACACTATGATGCTAATACTGTAAGCTTGTAGAATTATTAGCCAAAAAATTTGAATGATCGCATATATTTTAGTTTTTACTCGTTAAAAGAAATTTTTAGAGAAAGTTCGTGGTTTTTATAACAAATAAAATTAATTGTATTATGTTTTCAAAACAACACACTAAACAATATCATACTAGCATATATCCTGAAGAATATCTTATATTTTTCTAGTTTTGTTTATTGCAGTGAATCGTACTTTCAGACATTATAAAACTCGCGTTTAACTCCTGTAGTCGCCTTAACTATTTTATTTGGTCTGAGTACTAACCCAATGAAGCGAGCTCCAGCTAAAATACCTACACTAAACCCAGTAGGCATACGTAACCGTTCACAGATGACGAAGCTTGTATTATCTGGTAGTAATCCGTGATCAATTAGTATAGTAGTGATGAGTCAGCACTCAGCTTCCTGATGTGGACAATACTAAACTTGTTGGTAAACAAACTGGAACCGGTCTCCGATGTGTGGACTTTAGCAATTTATGGTTCCGCGTGGAATTTGGATGTGTAGGTGATTAATCAAATAAATTCAGCGATCTTTAATGTGTTGTTTTTGAAAAGGCAAGTAAACAATTGTTGTTTAGTCTTGAAAAAACTGCTCTTACATTGTTTTAGGTTTTCACAACATCTTGTCCACATCTTTGAGAGACGGATTTCGAGAGAGATTTCAAAGGTAAAAAGACTATCTAATAGGTACTTTAATAAAAACTAATAACTTTTTAATTCTTTTAAAAAACCCCTCAAGTGATTCTTTGTCTCTGAGTCTGCAAGACGATTTTCTTTTTCCTTACTTGCCACCTTGAATGAGACACAGCACCAATAGTAAACGGCGTACGATGAAGTTACTAGGATTTGACCAAAATGTGTTGGGTTCTTCCTTAAGCTGGTATAATTAATTATAACCCAAATCCTCGCTTCAAACTTTGGTTTTGAGATCTTTGCTAGTTAACATAGAAACACCCATTAAACAAAGTTTGAGTCGTAGTCAATCAAAACCAAACGAAGAAGAAAAAAACCGGCCAAGAGCGTGTCGGGCCACGCTCACTGTAGGGTTCCGTAGCTTCCCAGACCATTAAAAATACCAACATTTTTCGTCAGCAAAAATAACTTTGTTTTTCATAGTATTTGTATGAAAAACAAAGTTATCATTTGCGTTTTTTTGAAAAAGTGCTATATAACTCAAAAACTATTCAACTCATCAAGTTGAAAATAATTTTCCTAGAAAGTTCATATAAAGGTCTACTTCTGTGATTTTTTTCATATTTTTTAAACTTATGGTTCAAAAGTTAGAGGGGGGGGGGACACATTGTTTTTGACTTTCGGAGCGATTATTTCCCAAAATATTAATATTATCAAAAAATGATTTTAGAAAACCCCTATTCATTTTTAAATACCTATCCAACAATATATCACACGTCAGGGTCAAAATTAAAAAAAAAATCGCTCCCCACTTTACGTCTGGGGGAGGTACCCTAATAAAAATGTTTTTTTAAATTTTTATTTTTGCACTTTGTCGGCATGATTGATATACATATTGGTACCAAATTTCAGCTTTCTGGTGCTAACGGTCACTGAGATTATCCGCGGACAGACAGACAGACAGACAGACATGGCGAAACTATAAGGGTTCCGTTTTTTGCCATTTGGCTACGGAACCCTAAAAAAGTCGTATAGTAAAAGAAGCTATATGAGGCTGCCTTACGTACGAGAGGGTCCTGGATCCTGGTAGGGACATGTTTGTGTGATGAGGATGGACATTTCATTCCGAGTCATTGATGTTTAAATTCATTCATAAAAGTATGTATTTACAACAAAAAAAAAACCGGCCAAGTGCGAGTCAGACTCGCGCACCGAGGGTTCCGTACAAACCTGTAGGTATATAAGTAAAAGTTATGGTAATTTAAGATTTTCGGAATTTTTCCTATATGTGTACTTTATAACGTTGCTTCATGCCAAATTTCAAGATTCCAGGTCGTCTGGAAGTATCCTTTAGGTTTTGATTCCCTTGCGAGTAGTTGCGAGTTTCAAAATATGCGGCTTTAATTGCTGTATCTTTTGATTGCGTTGACGTAGAAGTTTGATTTTGTTACAGCTTAAAGATATTATAGATTTGAGTATTTGTTAAGAATTTCAATATAATACCACTACGCGTTCATGAGTAAAGGGGTAATAAGTTTAAAATTATTAAAAATATTTTTATTATATGATGTAACTAAAAATTTATGCTTTTCGCAATTTTTCCTTTATCTGTGTTATAAGACGTTGCTTCGTACCAAATTTCAAGATTCTGAGTTCACGGGAAGTACCCTGTAGGTTTTGATTCCCTTGCGAGTGTCGAAAATTTGCGGCATAAACGGGAGTATCTTTTGATCGCGTTGAGTTAGAAGTTTGATTTTTTCACAGCTCCAAGAGACCATAGACTTGAGTATTTGATATGAATTTCAGCTTGATACCTCCACGCGTTCCTGAGAAAAAAGGTCTTGACAGACAGACAGACGGACAACAAAGTGATCCTATAAGGGTTCCGTTTTTACCTTTTGAGGTACGGAACCCTAAAAACTACTTAAGTTGTACTTATTTCAACTAATCTTTCTTTCTTTCTTTCTTTACAAGGATATGTATTTATTTATTTATAGTTCTCGCAGAATCATATTGCCTGCGGCAGCCCTACAGTTTACAATGGACAATTGGACAGCATTATGTAACATGCGCTGAGCAAGTTTTACGAGACATTACACAACGAGTGCATTAACATTAAAATTGTAGTTAATACACCGTATTGTACCTCTTTAATGGACTGTTTGGAGATGGAATTGAGTTTTATTCGGACTATAGGCGTGGTCTATATTGAATTAAGTTTAGTTCGTGATGAAAGTTGTTGTTGAACGTTACGTTGATGGTGAATTTCATACGTTACAAAACTCGATTAAGGGTTTTTTTTAAAGTGAAAACTTCTTTAGGCGCTCTGAGCACTTTTGAGTGAACAAAAACCATAGAACTCGCGTGACCGTCACCTAAAGCTTCGTAGCACTCGTAGCCAATCCACTACGGCGTAGCATCACGTAGGCGTGCGCGGGGCACAACCCGTAGCAGATATAGATTACTTAGATTTCACTTCTATGCAGTCCCTAAAGATTGCCCCGCATGGTTTTTTTTTTGTGAGAAAACCATCGATGGTGGCGCCGAGCCCACAGAACATATATATGTTCTGTGGCCGAGCCCGACTCAGGAAATGGTGGCAAAACCGTAGCGTGGGACAAAATAAAGACCCTTTACCCGGCTCTGGGACAATAAAAGCTTTAAAAAAATTTGAAGTCGCCAATCAATGTCAAGTCCAATTTCCTTATATTTCTGTCTGTGTTTGATTTGCTCTCTCCTTTCATATATTTCTTCCACCATAATTCCATGTCACCATTTTCCCTTACTGCAATTCAACCCGATTATTTCTGCGAAGAAAAGACATATTTTTTTCAAATGCTTTCTCTTTTCTTATTCTTTATGTATCATAATTATATAATTTTCTTCCCTGCAAGTTTATCAACTTAGTTAGCTCTTTGCTTGTAGGTGGACCTGCTGCAGTTAAATGTCTGTAATACGACAATAGGTACACCTATGTTGATATATGAAAGTTTTATAAAAGAATTTTATTTTGAGAAATTAGTTCCCTCTTTAAACTGCTCTATCTCGATAAGTATTGGAAGGAAAATCAATCTTGATAAATGAAAATAATAAACAATTTAATGCCCTACAACTTTGTCCTGCAATGTCTTGCTGGAAAATGCATAGTTTAGAAGATATAAATGAAAAAATGAAAACAGTCCGAAAATTTCGAAGTTTTTTGCTTGCCACCAAGTTAGCACAGGCTCCTCAAGGTCGATAACTCACACGTACCCCACACCAACCCGAAACAATATCCCAAAACTTCATTAATTTCGGAATTGTGTCCAGTTAAAATGTACCTTCCGACTGGACTAGTTTCTGGAATATTTCAAAGAATGAATAGATGGCCTTTAGAAACACATTACATAATACCTAACTCAAACAAATTATTCAATCAAATAGCAGCCATTACACATTAACAAAAAATGCAAGTAAATGCAGATATCTGAGTATTTATTTATTCAGGATAATTTGTGAGACCGTTCAGTCGACATGATACAAAACGATGAATCAGACGAATCGTTGTGAACGAATGGAACGAATATATAATGAATCGAAGTTAGCTACGAGTCAGGTCATCAGGTGACAAGATTCTGAATGTTGATTAAGGTGAAGACATGCAATGAATAGGAGGAGCTCGTAATTAAATAATAAAAACCGCTCGGGTCGATCTATAGGTGAAGCCGTGCTTGCCTAGGGGCGATCACTCATTACATACCAAGGTTACGGCTCCCGGCTGTCATTTTTAGATCTTTAGGCGTTACAGAGGTAGCCAGTAGCCCAAAAAGTCTTACAACTAATCTTACTATGATATTCCCCAGTACTAACTGGGTTGTGGAGGGAGAGGGGGGTACTATCGTATTGCCCAGTACTAGCTGGGTTGTGGAGGGAGAGGGGGGTACTATCGTATTGCCCAGTACTAGCTGGGTTGTGGAGGGAGAGGGGGGTACTATCGTATTGCCCAGTACTAGCTGGGTTGTGGAGGGAGAGGGGGGTACTATCGTATTGCCCAGTACTAACTGGGTTGTGGAGGTCAGATAAGCAGTCGCTCCATGTAAAATACTGGTATTCGCTGCATCCGGTTAGACTAGAACTACCCAACATAGTTGGGAAAAGGCTAGGCGAATGATGATGATGCAGTAAATGTGATGTAGGCGGGGAGGAGGCATTCACTTCGAGTTCTTAAATTACGTACCGAGTTTCCTGCGTGCCTCCGAAACAACGTTAAGTCATTGGTTCCGTTGCGACTCGGTTTTGTAGATCTTTCACACTCGTTATGGTTCGTCTAAATCCTGGAAGCTAGGCTATGTTTTACCGAAAGGTTATCTCGTTTCCCAGTAATTGGGCTGTGGGGGACAAAAAGGCAGTTGTAATCAACATAAAATACTGGTATTCAGCTGTTACACTAGAAACCGACCACAACATAGTTGGAAAAAGGCTATGCAGATGCTCGCGGTTTTTGAGTGAGTCCCGAATCCACAGACCAAGTTTGCTTAATACTCATTTATTAACTGAATTGTTTGACAAACCTTACTTTCACTATCTACGGAAAACGAAAGAGAACATACATTATTAAAACATACGTAATTACGCAAGTATTAGGTCGTAAAAATGTTTAGTTTAGACGTAAACAATCATTACTGTATCGTGTATGGTCGTAAAACTCAATCGAGGGTAACAGGTGTCTATTATGGCGCGTGACCATCTGCATGCCTATTACACACGTGAAGTATTAGACAGTGCACACATCAGAGGCCAAACAAAATTGTTTGCTGTAGAAAGAACCGTTTGTGCCGGGAATGGGAAAGGTGCATTATCATCAAATTAAAGTGTACTTTGTATGGCTCCACGCATATATAACCATTTACCAAACTCATTGCTGGAGATAAATAATATGAATATTTTTAAACACAATGTCAAAACACTGTTACTAAAAAAAGCGTACTACTCTGTCACTGAATATTTGTTGGACAAACTTTTATAATGTGTATAAATTTGCATGCCTTATGGTAGGATATGGCTAATGGAAACTTTTGTTTATAATTAAGACCTTTTATTTTGTACCCATATTCGCAAATGAATAAATGATTATGATTATGATTATGATCATCATCATGTCAGCCGAAAGACATCCACTGTTGGACATTGACCTCTCCCAAGTGTCACCACATTGACCGCTCCCGTGCGACTCGCAACCAGCGGATCCCAACCATCACTCGGTCGTCGATCCCCCTAGTAAGAGGTCTTCCAACGCAACGCGGCGTAAAGGTGCACGGGTATCTTCTTAAACGACTTCAAAAAGGAGGAGGTTCTATGTTCGGTTGCTTGCAGATGTGCACCTTGAAGGAAAACAATCAATTCAATAAGTATGCACCATCGACCTTTTTACTTTCAGATACAATAGCATCGAATACGGTGAAGATTTCGAGTTTTGGTCTTCGGTTTAAAGACATTTATTTTCTCAAAGAACAAATTACAGTTCACTTATAGAGAAACTTAACTAAGTCAACATTTAAATAAATAAATAAATATTGCTGGACATTAACACACAACGCCACCTAGTGCCACACTAAGCAAAGCTTGTGTTGTGGACACTAGATAGTTGATATACATTATATACTTTTTTGATTGTAAATACATACTTATTATACATATAAACATCCATGACTCGGAAACAAATGTCCATGCTCATCACACAAACATATGCTCCTACCGGGATTTGAACCCAGGACCCTAAGAACGTAAGGCAGCGTCACTACCACTACGCCATTCAGGTCGTCAAAAAAAAACAAATTTGGTTGTAGTTTACATTGCGAAGGTCAAACAATCCAGGAAACTGAACACCATAGTTTTTTTTACGTTATGTTTTGAATTGCTATAGGCAGATTGACAATGATTGTTGTTTTAGTTCGTAGATGGCTGGGTGTTGGAAATGGTTTTGCTGTAGTCTCTAGCCACTATGCTGAGGTTGTTTTATTTTTTAGTTGTTTTGTTTTCATTTAATTTTGTTTATTGTTATGTCCTGGGCGAGTCAAATAAATACTGTTTCTTTCTTTTTTTCTCTCTATACAGTAGTATTCTCAAAAATAAAAGAAGTCCGATAAATATAGGTAATAAATGTGGGTAGTTTCGCTAAAACTATTGTAAATTAATGTTGCTACCTAACTTTTGAAATCTTTTGAAAAGGTTAAGGTACCGCTAAGTATGAACAGTATGGACACTAAAATAACTTGATTTTCGCAATACATGGTTGAATTTTAAAATAAACTTGACTCACAATAAAATCTGTAGTTTCACTGACACCCAGAAACAAATCGGAATATTGCAATGCTACTTACTGGTAGGTAAGGGTTTAGCGATGGTACATGATATGCAGCTTACCTAGACGATTCAATTGTTTAGTAACAGCTGTTTGTAAACTTTCACTTCCACTATCTCAACAGCACCACTGCCTCGATGATCTATAATAGCTGTCGCTGTGTTCTCCTGTTTCTAATGAGTATTGATGTTGGTAGTATTGTCCTGCTCTAACTGAATCTATTTTGCAATTATTAATACCAAATTCCATTTTGATATCTTTCCTGGATAAATGTTCTCTAAGGTCCGTCCGTCTTATGACGACAAGCCGTGTTGACGGCGCGTTCGTGTTCCACGCGCACCTCAAAGAGATGTCAGCACTCACGGAGGGTTCCTCAAGGGAGTCAAGGGCGGATGCCTGCCGGGGTTGCGGGACTGTTGGAAAGAGATACCGTGGCCCTGGAACACAAAGGGCTAAGAAGGAATATGGATGGGTTTTAGTCAGTATAATTCTGACACTCCAACCCAACGACCATACAGCCTCTAGACTCCTAATAACAGGCGACCGATGTCTGTCAACACATAAGGGGTATAAATCTTATAGCCGTCGTCACTCACCGAGTTCGAATTAGTTTCGACCACTCCTGTGAGCCGCAAACACTTCAGCATTACTCCTTTAAAAAATCGAGAAAATAGACATAATATGGCCCCGTGTATAATTCGTTGGTGTGATAAAGAAAGCCGGACTTCAAGTTTCCTGAAAGACGGTATCATATTTCATCGGTAATTTAAAAGTTCCATAATCTAAATAAGATTAAATTTCTGACAATATTTATCGGAGTTCATCTTATACTGGTCATATTTGATGTCTTTTATGATTGCGTCCCTTTCTTTTGAAAGTACTTTTTTCTCTATCTCTTTTCCTCGTTGTTACGTTAACATAATTAGTGATGTCCCAAATCGTACGACCACCTCTGTTATCGATAAAGCAAAAAATAAAACCTAAAACTATTTATTTATGCAAAAAATATATTTTTAATAATTAAATTTCTTTCTTAAATTACAACATTTATTTATTTATTAATATGTTCACGTCATTTTACCGAAGATTGTTTTATCCCTTTGAAAAACCGTCGCCGCCTACTAAGTTCATATAAGTTCAGATATTTTACCTACATGATTCAATCGTAATTAGAATAAAGGAGGTAATTTAATGCAAATAAAGTATGTAAAACATATTTTATTATGCCTACAGTTAAAAAATTTCGATACTTTCTTGTTTGATTTAAAACTGTCCCATCCCTAGTGAAATGCAATGACCTTGAATTGGCCAATCAGAAAGCAGTACCCCGTCCCCCTCGCGTACCTCGTACCTCAGCGAATTGACAGAATAGTTTTCGTGCGTTAGATCGTGTATTAGGCGTCTATAGGCTGTATGGTCGTTGCTCCAACCGCTCCGCCCACAGCGGGAGCGGTCATTTGATGACTTCCGAAAATAAAAGAGTTAGCTGTTTATTCAATAAAATTGGCTCTAACTTTTTGCATACAATTTAATATCATCCATGTATGATGATTAGGCGTAATTTTGTACCTCGCACTGTCCGCCATCTCCTTGAAAGTTACCTCGTTGTAATTTGATCGTGCGGGTATCCGCAGTTTCTTTTGAGGTATTGGTTCTTAGGACTAATTATTATTAACTAACCATGCATTGTCGTCCAAACTAAACATGTATATGCAGAATTTCAAGTCAATCAAAAACCGTGAAGCTAAAAAAGACCTGTTAAAAATTGTCAAGCCTTGGTTATAAAAACCTATAGATTTGACACCTCAATAAATTATTCGGCACACTTCGATTAAACTCTTTCACTTACCGATTTCCTCAGTTTTAACCTCGGGTTAACCCTGACCTGATCACCTTGACCCCGCATAACTGGCAGTTTATTATAACTCTTATAATATTGCTAATGAAGAATTAAAGATGGCGTCCGTCTTTTGTCAGCCAAATAATACTTGAACGATGTTTTTATTGTAGTCGGTGTGGTTTTTTTCGATATTTTCGAGGTTAGGATGTCGGTAATTAAAAATGTTTTGATATTAATAGGAAGTTTCCATTTACTATTAGGAGATATATGTTTTTTGGAAGTACCTACTTAATTAATTTAAAGTAGTCGAGGATGTACAGGTTCCGTCAGAACTGGAAGGAATGGAAAGAGGCCACTGTCCAAGAGAGGGACGGAGGAGGCTAGGAAAAATAAAGTCGAGAATGTACTGTATAAAATCTATCTATCTATTCATACCTAAATGAAATCTTATCAGACAATTTAGTGCAGAGATTTAAATGACAGATATATGGATATTTTCAAAGTTATCTAACGAAGAAGGAGAAACATTGAAGATGGCAAAAAATTACGCTGAATACAGTGAAAATTGTTATATTGCCTGATGTCGGGAATCTCCAAACCATAAATTATTTTATAAGTACCTAATATTAGTAATTGGAACATTTTGTCAGGAAAGGTTTGGGTATGAAAATGAATTGGGTATAAGAGTAGAGAAAGATCAAAGAAACTATGGCTGGACTGTGTAATAGATGTTATGGCAAGAAAGAAGGTGTCTGATGAGATGACCAAGTAATAGAGAAATATGGATGAAGAAGACATGCTGCGGTGACCCTAAGTGAATTGGGATGGGGACAGGAGAATGAAGATGATTCCTACAAGTAGGATAAGAAGTAACCTATGTTACTCACGTCTGCTCTACTCATGTGCTTACCATCGAAACCATTCCAAAATGGTGGACAAAGTTACTTAAGGGGCCGGCGGAGCGTGCGTCGTTCATACAAACGTAATACCAAAATAATTCATAAACCAAACATATTCCTAAGAAAGTGTGTATTTATTTCGATTGGATTGGACATAATATCTAGGTTCCCAAATATATATTTTGAAAGAACAATGATATTTAGACGAGATATGAGGAATTTAAAATTTCTATAGAAAACTTATTTTTCTCATAACTCTTGTTTAAATCAATGTCCATTCATAATATATTTTTGGGAACCTAGATAATATGTAATCCAATCGAAATAAATAAACACTTCCTTAAGAATATGTTTTATTTACAAATTATTTTGGTATTACGTTTGTATGAACGACGCATGCTCCGCGGGCGTCTTAGTACACAGACTTTAACACGTAAGATCTCCAGTAACCTCAATAATGGCTAGACGACAAAAAACAAACATCAAACAGGATACAGAGAACTATTGACAATTTGAAGTTCAATTGTAAGAGAAAGCCACTTTACTTTAGATCCAAACACGTAATGCTATAATGTAGGTCATTACTCTTATATATCTACAACTGTGTGACGACGAATTATCTACGTCTTCTATAAGCGGACATAATAATGTTGTTGATCGGTTCACTTCCTAATGTAAATTCTATAACTAGGTTTGATATGGAAAATAGATAAATGTATAAACTTTAGGAAGGCTTGAGTCATTTAATATTTCTTTTAATAGACGTCATTGATGGGGTGGTTAGAAACAGTACTGCTGATCGGAGATCATTGTATCGGTTCCCAAGTGTGACAAAATGTTTTGGAGATTTCCCAATCGACGCTGAATTTGCACCCGGTTGATGGCATTGGGCCCGTTTCTTATAACCTGTATGGAAGTTAACATAACTCATAATACAAAAGTAAGTGCCTGTAAAATGGCAAATCGTTGCATTCAAAATGAATGTTTTGTGTCTGAGAAAGCATATCATATTTTCATCAGTCGCCGAGTAACATTGCTGAGTTCCGGTTTGGATAGCTGGGATACCGGTGTAATTGCGGACACGTGGGACTTTCTGCAGTTTTTACCTTTAGTTGTTTATTGGTAATTTCATCGACATTGCAGGAAAGCAAAATTTACTTATTATATTAAAAGAATGCATCCAGCCCAATGTTATGAGTGTGTTCCATTGAGACCTACCGTATTTTATTATTATTATTATTTTCACACCAAATTAAAAGTCGTTTCCTAACAATAATTTTTGCGTAGGGTTACTTAGTTTGATGGACAAAATACTTGGTTGCCTTGGCATTGTTCCTTGTATAAACCAAATATAGAAAGAAACAAATAAAATGTGTCATAAATACATAAGGCCTTTTTCGCAAACACGCTAAGGGATTACCTCAGTAGCACACATCCTCATTTCCTCAAGTCGATTGCCCTTACATGCAATATCTTACTATGCGTCTCATCATGAGGACAACATTGTACTATCAACTACGGAAACCCAAGGTTGGCAGACGTTGGCAATGGGCAAACATCGGAAGGTCAGAAACAGGATAACAGGACGAAGTGAAATTAGTATGACATGTGCAAAGCTGATGGTTATGTATGACGTTTTGAAGATGTACGCGTATATTGACGTGTTTACGCGGTTACACCGGTTACTGACAAGAATACAATGTCCATTGAAGGCTAGTGTAAATAAAAGCATGATATATTAGTAAGTCAAGAGGTGCTCGTGGCTAAAAAAAACCAGCCGCTCGGACCGATCTTCAGGTGCTGTGCTTGCCTAGGTTGGTCTGCGGATCGGTGACCACCCATTTACATACTGAGTTTCCACCGTGCCTCGGACAGCACGTTATGCAGTAGGTCGCGACTGTCATTTGTAGATCTTTGACAGTCGTTGCAGGTGGGCCAAAAAGTCTGACAACCAGCTGTCTTACCAAGGGGTATCGTATTACCCAGTACTAAATAGGTTGTAGAGGTCAGAAAGGCAGTCGATCCATATTAAATACTGTTATTCAGCTGTATCCGGTAAGACTGGAAGCCGACCCCAATATAGTTGGAAAAGGCTACACAGATGATGATATTAGTAGGTGAAGAGTAAATGATACGAGTACCGTGAAGATTGACAGATGAGAATGGATGAAAAAAGAGGGGTACGCCGAAACCAAGTAACGTGGGACAAGGACTGGAGGATGATGAAGATGTTTTGAAGACTAGAGGTACAGAAAAGATGAGGCTAGGCAGATGATGATGGTGACTTAACACGTGTGTTGCTTTATGGACCACTAGCGGACGTCCCGCGGTTTCACCCGCATAGTTCCCGTTCCCGTGGGAGTACGGGGATAAAATATATCCTATGTTACTCGTGGATAATGTAGCTTTCGAATGGTGAAAGAATTTTTAAAAAAACCGGCCAAGAGCGTGTCGGGCCACGCTCACTGTAGGGTTCCGTAGCTTCCCAGACCATTAAAAATACCAACATTTTTCGTCAGCAAAAATAACTTTGTTTTTCATAGTATTTGTACGAAAAACAAAGTTATCATTTGCGTTTTTTTGAAAAAGTGCTATATAACTCAAAAACTATTCAACTCATCAAGTTGAAAATAATTTTCCTAGAAAGTTCATATAAAGGTCTACTTCTGTGATTTTTTTCATATTTTTTAAACTTATGGTTCAAAAGTTAGAGGGGGGGGGACACATTGTTTTTGACTTTCGGAGCGATTATTTCCTAAAATATTAATATTATCAAAAAATGATTTTAGAAAACCCCTATTCATTTTTAAATACCTATCCAACAATATATCACACGTCAGGGTCAAAATTAAAAAAAAAATCGCTCCCCACTTTACGTCTGGGGGAGGTACCCTAATAAAAATGTTTTTTTAAATTTTTATTTTTGCACTTTGTCGGCATGATTGATATACATATTGGTACCAAATTTCAGCTTTCTGGTGCTAACGGTCACTGAGATTATCCGCGGACAGACAGACAGACAGACAGACAGACAGACATGGCGAAACTATAAGGGTTCCGTTTTTTGCCATTTGGCTACGGAACCCTAAAAACGGTCCAGTAGTTTTTAAGCCTATTCATTACAACCAAACAAACAAACAAACAAAGTTTTCCTCTTTATAATATTAGTGTAGAAGTGTAGATTCATTATTTACGGAAGGGTCCCGAGGGAGGGTGGGGTTGGAAAAATGTCTACATACTCTTACTTTGAGCAAACCCGTTTTACGCAATATTCTAATATCTATTATTATGGTTATCCGTGTAATTGAAACACAACAACCTCTTGAAGCACTACTACCCAGCAGTAACAACTAAAAACAAATAGCTATTGAGTTAATTACCCAGCTGTTATCTCCAACACCATCTCGAGACTGCTCCTACTAACTAATAAGCTGCCTGTCCCTTTGTTCGACGAGTGAAAGTGCAAGTTATGTAAAAATTGTAGCAATCGTTACTTGCATGTTGTGCGTTAAGGCGACGTGCGACGCGACGTTGGCCATTTTGTTTTATTTTGGTTTATGCAAATATGGCGAGATTGAAAGCTCTGTAGGTAATTGCAGCCGAGGTGTAATTGGGCTTATAATAATTGGTTTCTTAGATATTTTGAAGTGATGGAATGTCTATGTTTAAAGGACTCTCTAAAGCCCATCTTGGCAAAAACTACAATTGCACAAAGGTTTTTGAGAATTGTATTCAATTTATAACCAGAAAAATCTTCTATTTGATAAAAAACTATTTTGCAAAAAATAAAACCGACTTAAATAAAAAAAACAAAAAAATGAAAAATTACTTTAGCTTCTGAAGTCGGTGACCTTTGTTTGATTGATTTAGTTTTTTTGTCACCGACTTCAGAAGCTAAAGAAATTTTTCATTTTTTGTTTTTTTTATTTAAGTCGGTTTTATTTTTTGCAAAATAGTTTTTTATCAAATAGAAGATTTTTCTGGTTATAAATTGAATACAATTCTCAAAAACCTTTGTGCAATTGTAGTTTTTGCCAAGATGGGCTTTAGAGAGTCCTTTAAACATAGACATTCCATCACTTCAAAATATCTAAGAAACCAATTATTATAAGCCCAATTACACCTCGGCTGCAATTACCTACAGAGCTTTCAATCTTGCCATATTTGCATAAACCAAAATAAAACAAAATGGCCAACGTCGCGTCGCACGTCGCCTTAAGACGCCTGCGGAGCATGCGTATTTCATACAAACGTAATACCAAAACAATTTGTAAATTAAACATATTCCTAAGGTAGTGTGTATTTATTTCGATTGAATTACAGAATATCTAGGTTCCCAAATATATGTTTTGATTGGACACTGATTTTAAAAAGAGTTATAAGAAAAATAAGTTTTCTATAGAAATTTTAAATTCCTCATATCTCGTCTTTGTATCATTGTCCTCTCAAAAAATATATTTGGGAACATAGATATTCTGTAATCCAATCGAAATAAATACACACTACCATAAAAATATGTTTGATTTACAAATAATTTTGGTATTACGTTTGTATGAAATACGCATGCTCCGCCGGCCCCTTAACGATTGCTACAATTTTTACATAACTTGCACTTTCACTCGTCGAACAAAGGGACAGGCAGCTTATTAGTTAGTAGGAGCAGTCTCGAGATGGTGTTGGAGATAACAGCTGGGTAATTAACTCAATAGCTATTTGTTTTTAGTTGTTACTGCTGGGTAGTAGTGCTTCAAGAGGTTGTTGTGTTTCAATTACACGGATAACCATAATAATAGATATTAGAATATTGCGTAAAACGGGTTTGCTCAAAGTAAGAGTATGTAGACATTTTTCCAACCCCACCCTCCCTCGGGACCCTTCCGTAAATAATGAATCTACACTTCTACACTAATATTATAAAGAGGAAAACTTTGTTTGTTTGTTTGTTTGGTTGTAATGAATAGGCTTAAAAACTACTGGACCGTTTTTAGGGTTCCGTAGCCAAATGGCAAAAAACGGAACCCTTATAGTTTCGCCATGTCTGTCTGTCTGTCTGTCTGTCTGTCTGTCCGCGGATAATCTCAGTGACCGTTAGCACCAGAAAGCTGAAATTTGGTACCAATATGTATATCAATCATGCCGACAAAGTGCAAAAATAAAAATTTAAAAAAACATTTTTATTAGGGTACCTCCCCCAGACGTAAAGTGGGGAGCGATTTTTTTTTTAATTTTGACCCTGACGTGTGATATATTGTTGGATAGGTATTTAAAAATGAATAGGGGTTTTCTAAAATCATTTTTTGATAATATTAATATTTTAGGAAATAATCGCTCCGAAAGTCAAAAACAATGTGTCCCCCCCCCTCTAACTTTTGAACCATAAGTTTAAAAAATATGAAAAAAATCACAGAAGTAGACCTTTATATGAACTTTCTAGGAAAATTATTTTCAACTTGATGAGTTGAATAGTTTTTGAGTTATATAGCACTTTTTCAAAAAAACGCAAATGATAACTTTGTTTTTCATACAAATACTATGAAAAACAAAGTTATTTTTGCTGACGAAAAATGTTGGTATTTTTAATGGTCTGGGAAGCTACGGAACCCTACAGTGAGCGTGGCCCGACACGCTCTTGGCCGGTTTTTTTAAAAATTCTTTCACCATTCGAAAGCTACATTATCCACGAGTAACATAGGATATATTTTATCCCCGTACTCCCACGGGAACGGGAACTATGCGGGTGAAACCGCGGGACGTCCGCTAGTGGTCCATAAAGCAACACACGTGTTAAGTCACCATCATCATCTGCCTAGCCTCATCTTTTCTGTACCTCTAGTCTTCAAAACATCTTCATCATCCTCCAGTCCTTGTCCCACGTTACTTGGTTTCGGCGTACCCCTCTTTTTTCATCCATTCTCATCTGTCAATCTTCACGGTACTCGTATCATTTACTCTTCACCTACTAATATCATCATCTGTGTAGCCTTTTCCAACTATATTGGGGTCGGCTTCCAGTCTTACCGGATACAGCTGAATTTTTATTTTTCACTTTTTAGTGGTTCTCATGTGCTTGCTATACGTGGAAAGTGCATACCGTTACAATTACATCAAGCCCAAACACGACTAGGGTACATTGTCTCATTATGGAGTTCCGTGACTCTTGGCTTTATTATCAGACCTGATGGTAGAATGGTTCTTATCAAACGCAAATGCTTCACTTGTTGTAGAAAATACCAAAATCGCAACACGTTTTCATATAAAATTTGAAGAGTTCCCTCGATTTCGCCAAGATTCCATCATCAGATCCCAACTTGGTGGCTATGGGACCATTTGGAAAGAATACCCTTTCCAACAAAAAAAGAATTTTCCAAATCGTTTGGCAAGCGACGGACAAACATAAAAAAAAAAATAGAAGAAGTCGGTTAAAAATAGATTACCTACAAATAGCTACAATTTTTCGTTTTTTTTTTTCTATAGTTATTACAAGTCTCCTAATTACTTAGCCAATTTCAAAAGGCCAATTAAATTGGTTGGAAAAGTCCCAAATTATAAACCCTAAACTTAATTTGGTACACATACACAACTTAGAATTATTTTGAAACTCTCAAACATGACCGCTTCGCCTTAACAAGTAAAAGATCGATATAAATAATGTGACCGAATTTTGTGTCAAAAAAAACCCGCGCCGGTGGCAGCTGAGCAGTGGTTCCGCTTAAACAGTTCAATGACCCGAGACGTAACACCGTAATGTGTAATTAGCACTAAAGAACAACAGCAACCTGATCGATATTATGTAGATGTAATGGTTATTTATTTAAATAATAGCATCAGTGTGTTTTATAAGCTTGACGGTTATGACTATAATAATGGCCTCAAGATTCCCCTTTCAGCAGCAAGTGGTCTGGCAGTCCTCGCCAGGCATCAAGGTTTTTGACTTGTTGAGACGAGCACATACTGACATACCAGAGGTCCTAAAAAAAATATGATCTGTTTAGTCCGCCAATTTTTCTAAGATTACCTATCGGAAATGAATTGGAAAGGGTTTTATCAAAGACGAAGATTAAACGCGTCAAAGATCATGAATGGGGGCTTGTGACGTCGCTTTCCGGTAAACAATGTACTAAAATGTGACATCACACGAGTTTTCGACGTCTTCATTTTTTGTTTACATGAAAAAACAAAAAAATGTGTTCCAATAATTTTTGGTTTATCTGATGGACTAATTAGAATTTTCTTCCATCTACCATTCTACCCTATTGTAACGCAATTTATATTACCTATTAGGCTATTATGATTTGTGAAAGCGGCCATTTAAGTCACTAGGGAAGCATAAATGGCAGCCTAAACCTACTCAGCAGAGAATGATGATGATTATGGTGACTGTTACCTCGACTTTATTTATTAATACAGCGTGTAAACCACGGCCCGCGAGGGCCGAAGCCTGCCGGGGCTGCGGGACTATTCGAAAGAGATACCGCGGCCCCGGAACATAAAGGGCGAGGAAGGAACATGGATGGTTTTTAGTCAGTAAAAGTCTGACACTCCCTCCTGCTCCGCCCAGCGGGAGGGGGGTCATTTGATGAATTCCCATCCGAAAAAAGGGGTGTAAACCACCTCATCACGAAGCCGTCAACCAAGCATTCTGTACATCAAACTAAGTAACTTCACGCAATTATTGCTGGAAACCAACTTTTTTTTTGGGGTAAAAAATCACATTTTGTAGTAAATCAGTGTAACGCCCTCAAAACATTGTGATGATGGATGGATTGAATAGTACGGCCGTACGGGGTTCGTGGAGGTATTTAAAGTAAAAATCTTACATTAAAAACTAGTATTTGAAAAAAAAACCGGTCAAAAAGTTGCAACTTTGACCCCCAATATCTCCGTAACTTGAAGGTTCCCAGGTATGGTGTAGAAAAAAAAAGATCGCAATGACGTTGAGAACAAGTGCTTTTCGGCTTCGTTAAGAGATGTGATGATGGGATCCTGGAAAAATATAGGGAACTCTTAAAATTGTATAGGCACACAAGAAGCGATTTGGGTTGTTTTAGCCAGAGTACTTTCTTGGAGTGATCCCGTTTCAATTTGGTACAGATCTAATGAAGAATTTCAGAGATAGGCAACGAAACGCCTTAATAAATGATAGCAAATGTACTGGGATTGCTGAAATCTCATGTTTGTCTATTGTTTACACCAGTTCATATAGCAAAAAATCACACCGGTACGCTGTAAAAGGGTAAGCACATATGAACCACTAAAAAGTGAAGATAAAAAAACCTCTTTTGCAAAAAATAAAACCGACTTCACACAAAAAAAAATGAAAAATAATAAAGTTATTTTTTATTTCAGATTCAGAAGTTCAAATTGGTGATAAAAAACGAAATCAATCAAACAAAGGTCATTATCTCTTTTATGTGACGCAGACGAAGTTGCGTGGGTCAGCTAGTAATAATAACAAAACCTTTATTTTCAGGCTATAGTTTGGCCCATAGATAAATATCTTACAGACTTACATATATATCATAAAAGTACAATGTGTGTTAGTGTATAAACTTAAAACTATGTTAGTAAAACACACTAGGTTCACCAACAGCTTCTGTGTACAGCATTAAGGTATACAGCGTGTTAGGTTATACGAGGGACATATTGAGGGAAGGTATTCAATATTCGATTCACAATCCAAATAAGTAAAAAAAATATAACCTTAATTTTTGACATAATTGTCCAGTTAAATATATTACTCATGGACACTGAGCGCTCAAGTAGGGGTCACGCGGCAAAACACGTGCCGGTTCTGAGCTCCGTGCGCAAACTCCGCCCCTTTCCTTTGTATTGTCGCCGATGCACCGACAGGGCACACCCCCGCGCCACCCCGCGCTGACCTCAGTGTATGTGCGAGCGCCGTAACGCCGTTATTTCCGCATGTCTAATATTGCGTTTCCGCGTATCGCATTTAACAAACAACCCCGCTTACTTCGCGATATTAAGGTGTTCATGTTCACCAAAAAGATGACGGACGAGTATCTGAAAACAGCTGTTTAAAACACATTTTTGTATGGGAACATGTCACATTGACAGCTGTTTTTAGATAATCAGACTGTTATCTTCTCGGTGAACATGGACCTAAGAGTTTCCTGTAACCGTGTTCTTGAATAACCAAAAATTACGTCTTATCATCATTCCCGTGAAGAATATTGGGATTATGGTTCGTGCTTAAGTGTTATCTAGTGATATTGTGCGAGGAACCGTTAATTATTATGCAAGGTGTCAATCAACGACTGCGAACATTCGGTCAGTACCTAGTTACCTAGATATTTGCCTGTCCAAAGTCAGATTTAAAGTATGAAGGGAAAATGGATTATACCTAGAAAGGTCATTGACCCGCACACATGTTCTGCGATAAGCGCATGGCGCACACGTTGCGAAACTTAGGCGAAGTTTTTGGTATGGATCTATTTGTTATGTATTAGTGTTTTCTTTTTGTTCATATGTTTATTAGTATCATGTAAGCATGGACTATTGCGGGTTCGAATAAGTCCCTCGTTTAAACTAACATACTGTATATACCAGTAGCGAAGGGTCTACTTTTGTAAGAGGTAAACCGGAGCACATATCTTTAATGCGGTTTTATTATTTGTCTTTAGAATAGTGATTGTGCCATTTTTCAAAGGGAAGTCGGTAGGAATCGAGTTGTATGGATCCTTCGCCACTGGTATATACGTTTTACAGTCCTGGACTTACACAGTCGCCAATTATAGGTTAACCAGCATTCACAAAAATAAGTGATAACAAGGAAAAAAAGTAAATTTAAATTAAAACGAATGGCTCTAGACATGAAATACAATAGTAAACCTCGTACATAAGAGTTTACTTACGAATAATGATACAAAGAAAAAATCTAGATTTCATCATACCCCATCTTTTTTGTATACCTACCTTAGAACTAGTCTTACATTTTACTACACCATACCAGAAGTATCCCTGGAAAGTGGAGACCACCAGGCTGTAGACGGTGATAAGGGGGCACGAAAAGAAGTTGAAAATATTTATTTATTATGAAGGATGTAAAAAACCTCCTAATGAAGCCAAAAGGTTGTTCTCCCCGTCATTACGATATTTGTTTTTTGTTCTGGACCATACCTTTTTTTTTAGGATGGGAAATCATCAAGTAACTTCTCCCACTCTGGGCGGAGCGGGAGGGAGTGTCAGACTCTTACTGACTAAAACCCATCCATGTTCCTTCCTCGCCCTTTATGTTCCGGGGCCGCGGTATCTCTTTCGAACAGGCCCGCAACCCCGGCAGGCTTCGGCCCTTGCGGGCCCCTCCCCTTATGCCCCCTCCCTTTGTGCTGACATCTCTTTGAGGCGCGCTTGGAACACGAACGCGCCATCGACACGGCTTTTGGACCATACCTGGGAACAGTTAAACAGTAGGTGAGCCGTGCAATATGCGTTACATATGTGAACATATGTGAATCAAACGTAGTTATAACGAAATTAGTTGAGATAAACTTAGGTATACGTAACCGTTTACATCCTGTATTATTGATATAAAAATATATCTACTTAACTGTTCCTAATGGATACAGACCTTCTGCCTTAATCAATCGTATTTTTGTATAGAATCATAGCATCGCATTCAGAGTGCAGAGCTGTGTTTACAAATTGCGAAAATTGATACTGATGCATTTAGTGAATGAAAGCGTCGATTTGAAATTTGTTTTTTATTTCTATTAGGAATATAAAACATTTCACAGAGGAGCAGCTTCTGGCTAAATAGTATGTTGGGGTCGGCTTCCGGTCTAATCGGATGTAGCTGAATACCAGTATTTTGCATGGAGCAACTGCACAACTCAATTAGTAAGCATGAATATTTATATTATGGGACCACCGCGCCATCGCCAGTTTCTTCTTGTTCTAGTTACGAGTTACCTCACAAACATTTTAAAAACAGCTGAATTGAGAAAAAAGCGATGTCGGAAGCGCAGTGCCATAATACGATCGGTCACTTTGTTGGTAAAACGTGAGCTTGCAGATTGGCTTCGAAACATTACCATAATTTAATTAATACTTGATGAAATTGTTGGACTCATTGTTATTGATTTTAGTCTCATTATGACGTCAAAAACGTCATCTTTTTATTTATTCGGAGACAAAAAATATGTAAATCTTGTAAATTAACTTCTCAACAGATAATAATTGAATAAAGATGAGGTCTAAAAACAGATTCTTGATTCTCGACTCGTCGTATCCTACGAATAGGGGTGTAACTGCATTTAGATACAAGAAAATTACTTTGTAGGTATCTCATTTTAAGTGAACCTATGTATTGTTCTTATGAGAATAAAAATTCTTTAAACCGAATATCTACTTTTCAGGACATACTTTTTGTGTTAAATTAAATTAAGAGTAAATATGAACAAATATGTATTGTTGATTTCATATAGTTTGCTAGGGGTCAAAATGTTATGTTAATTTTATTTTAAAGTAGCTGCTTTTCGCGAAATTCGACCTCCTGAAATTATTATAATAATATTACATACCTATTTGAACCAAGTTTTGTTAACAATTTCAAGGGTTATATTTTTTGCAAGAAACCCTAATCCTTTTTACCCGACTGCGCGACGCAAAGGAGGGTAATGTGTTTATCAGTATATTATAAGTATGTAAGTATGTATGTTTGTTTGTTTCTCTGTGGCGTTCTAGAGACCAAATGCGTAGGCCGATTTTGATAATTCTTACGTCAATCGATTCGTCTTAACCTTGTGAGTGTCACTAAAGACATGACATAAAAGTACTCTGTGGACATGACAGTAATCAAAATTCACCACAGCGACAACCAGACGCCATATTGTCATAATGAAAAAAAAAGTCGATGAACTATTTATGTCAAGTGGGGGTGTCGTTGAATATGTATTTTAAAATCGTCTTTAGGTTTCTTTTATCATTTTTTATTTTAAACTAGCGGACGTCCCGCGGTTTCACCCGCATAGTTCCCGTTCCCGTGGGAGTACGGGGATAAAATATATCCTATGTTACTCGTGGATAATGTAGCTTTCGAATGGTGAAAGAATTTTTAAAAACGGTCCAGTAGTTTTTAAGCCTATTCATTACAACCAAACAAACAAACAAACAAAGTTTTCCTCTTTATAATATTAGTGTAGATAGGTTTAAATTGATTGCCTAATGATCGTGATGGTCTGCGCGACTGCTTAGCATGAGGTCTTCTGTCCTGGTTTTTCCATCAGGAGTCTCCCACTCAGTAGCTGCAGCTCGGTCGATGGCAATTGGCTTAGGCTACTTCTGGCTAAACACACTAAAACATGACCACCATAGAAACGCGTTTCTTCGAAGAAAGAATCGACATATAAATGACAGATGAACAATAGAAATTGTAATTTTTCTCGATTATTTCTTCGAAGAAACCCGTTTCTACGGTGTTCATGCTACGCGGGCTGGAGGCCCTATGTTAAATTCTTAGCTCAAGCAAAGTGGTATTGCGATTTTCTTATAATAATTTTCTCAATAGCAGCCCAGAGACTGTATTTGTGTCCAGTTGATCGCAGTAGACTTGACGCCTATTACACGCGACATTATATGTGGGTGTGTATAATGGATACCTCTGCCTATCGTTCGTAGAACAGTCGTGATGGTATGGTATGTGTACACTTACACTAGTACCTATGTATGTTACGTATTGCTACTGTCCTACTGTGTGTTATCTAGAAAAAACTGTTTTGCAAAAATTAAAACCGACTTCGAAAAGGGGAACTTTAGCTTCAGGAGTGGTTCACAAAAAAAACTAAATCAATCAAACATGCGCTTACCTCTTCACAGCGTACCAGCGTGATGTTATGTTATGAACTGGTGTTAACAATAGACAGACCTGAGATTTCAGCAATCCCAGTCCATTTGCTATCATTTATTGAAGAGTTCCGTTGTCTATCTCCGAATTTTAATGTTTTTTCCCCGATTAGGGAATGTACATAAAAAAAGGTTCTGACAAATTCTGAACCTCCTCATTTTTGAAGTCGATTAAAAAGAACTGAATTTCTTGTTAAAACTCCATACTTAAATGAAAACTGGTTAGCGCGGTTTAATTGCATTTGACTCTCGCTTAAATATTTTTAGAAAAAAGTTTGTTACATAAATGCAATGTTATGTCATTCATTTATGTACATTCTTTATCAATACTCGTTATTGTGATCTATAATATACAATCTGGACAAATAAATAAAATTGAAATGTGCATGTTATTTCAAATAACAGCTTGTTACTAAATGCATATGAAAAAAAAACATTTGTTTAAATTTTTGTCTGTCTGTCTGTCTGTCTCTAGGTATGCTAGTCTCTGAAATGGCAGGATCGATTTCGACGCGACGGAGATTCTTGGGCTTTTCTCATTTTATACTTAAAAAATACGTGAAAAAATTAACTTAATTATAAACTAAAAAACCGGCCAAGAGCGTGTCGGGCCACGCTCACTGTAGGGTTCCGTAGCTTCCCAGACCATTAAAAATACCAACATTTTTCGTCAGCAAAAATAACTTTGTTTTTCATAGTATTTGTATGAAAAACAAAGTTATCATTTGCGTTTTTTCGAAAAAGTGCTATATAACTCAAAAACTATTCAACTCATCAAGTTGAAAATAATTTTCCTAGAAAGTTCATATAAAGGTCTACTTCTGTGATTTTTTTCATATTTTTTAAACTTATGGTTCAAAAGTTAGAGGGGGGGGGGACACATTGTTTTTGACTTTCGGAGCGATTATTTCCTAAAATATTAATATTATCAAAAAATGATTTTAGAAAACCCCTATTCATTTTTAAATACCTATCCAACAATATATCACACGTCAGGGTCAAAATTAAAAAAAAAATCGCTCCCCACTTTACGTCTGGGGGAGGTACCCTAATAAAAATGTTTTTTTAAATTTTTATTTTTGCACTTTGTCGGCATGATTGATATACATATTGGTACCAAATTACAGCTTTCTGGTGCTAACGGTCACTGAGATTATCCGCGGACAGACAGACAGACAGACAGACAGACAGACATGGCGAAACTATAAGGGTTCCGTTTTTTGCCATTTGGCTACGGAACCCTAAAAAGAAAGAAACAAGCCCAGTAGTTTAGAATTCTGTAACAAATCATAAATTCTAATGCAGAACAGAACGACTCACAGTCGGGGCCCATTCAAATTTCACCAATCAAATCTTCCCAAGGGGCCCCGACTGTGAGTCGTTCTGTTCTGAATTAGAATTTATGATTTGTTACAGAATTCTAAACTACCTGGGCTTGTTTCTTTCTTTTTAGTTTTTATTTAAGTTAATTTTTTTCACGTATTTTTTAAAATTAGTTTTTACGCAGTCGGGTTTTTTGTTTTTCTGTACTTAAATTATTTTATTTTATTTTGTACTTTTTAGTTACGAATAAAAACTTAAATCAATAAGTAAGAAAGTTAGCGAGGATTATTGTTTTGTTAAACAACTTTAAATCGTTATATATCCTAAACCATTATCTACATCTACACTATCTACACTATATTAATATTATAAAGAGGAAAACTTTGTTTGTTTGTTTGTTTGGTTGTAATGAATAGGCTTAAAAACTACTGGACCGTTTTTAAAAATTCTTTCACCATTCGAAAGCTACATTATCCACGAGTAACATAGGATATATTTTATCCCCGTACTCCCACGGGAACGGGAACTATGCGGGTGAAACCGCGGGACGTCCGCTAGTCTTAGATAAACTAACTACAAGGAATTTTACGACACCCTGAATCATCATCTGCCTAGCCTTTTCCCAACTATCTTGGGGTCGGCTTCCAGTCTAACCGGTTACGTTGAGGCGGGCGGCTGCCGTGGTGCCGACACATGTGTAGTGTGTACGTACCGGGCGCGATGTGTGTGTGCGGCGCGGGCGGCGCGGGGCGCTGCGGCGGGGGGGCGGCGGCTGCCGTGGTGCCGACACATCAGTATTGTATATGGAGTGACTACCTATCTGACCTCCACAACCCAGTTAGCACTGGGTATTACGATACCCCTTGGTAAGACTGGTTGTCAGACTTTTTAGGCCACTGACTACCTGTCACTGACAGCCGATACCAACTACTTAACGTGCTTTCCGAGGCACGGAGGAAACTCGGTATGTAAGTGTGGTCACCCATCCACAGACCAACCTAGGCAAGCACAGCTTAACCTAAAGATCGACCCCAGCGGCTGTTATTATTTTGCTACGACGAGCTCCTCTACGACACCCTGAAAATAGAACTAAAAATCTCAACGTAAATCAAATACTATGCTGAAAGAAAATTCACAAAAAAAAAAAAAACTAGTTAGGTAGTTCAGCAGTCAATGGCTAAGTTTACGTAAACTAATAGAAACAGAAAAAGTACGAGAAAAACTATCGTAAGACAGTTTCTATAATTGAAGCCCGTTACTGAAACCACAACACTGGTTTTAAAAGTAGGAATTGTTGCGTTTGTCTGTTTGTCAAGTTTGGCGAAGCATGGGTGTGGTGTAGGTACTATAAAATACACCACTGCATGCTCGGGGATTGTAGGTAGGGGTCATGATAAATGTTATCTGTTCGGTTTTTCAACTGCCTTGTTTGTCTTCTTTTCTTGTCGCTAGCGAGACTGCTAGCCAGCGGTCGTCAGATCGATTCCCTGAGTACAAGTACCTACCTTGTAGGTACCTAGTGGATTTCACTTACAAGTTTTGTGGTTTTTAACAATTAGGAATGTCCTAAGTAGGTATGCTTTTTTAGGTAAAGCGCTGAACAAATTGGGGAGAAGGTATCTGCATATAGGACTCGCACATGAAGAATTTCGTCCCTTTACCCTATAACTTTATTTTCATTATTTTTGTTGTTATTGCTACGATAATAATACACTCTGGAATTTTCAAATATCTACCTACCTATTACGGTTACAGCTGGTTACGTTACGAACATACAGTGTAGCGACAGATGGATTGGCGTACAGAGGACCCTCAGTAATATGGGTCCCGTACCCGTTGGCACCTTTTCGCTACGGAACCCTAAAAAGAATCAAAAAGGGATGAGGTAGGTACCTACCTACTTACATATTTTTTCAACACACTTGCTCATAAAGTGGCTCTAATTTCACCGCAATTAGGCACATAATGACACCTGTAATCAAACTGTGACTTTTTCATTGCTATTATTCACAAGTGAGTTATAGGGTTTTTTATTTTATTTTACTTATTGGTTTCGATACAAAAAAGATCGTGTTCAATAATACAAATAAATTAATGTACCTATTGCTTGCTCATTTCATACAACTTCGTATCTACATAGATAATTTCAACTTATAAGTTTTTAATAAATAAAACTTTCACTCAAATGCAACTTTTGTTTTCTTTTTTTTTTTTACTTTTTTTTTAATAATAAAACTTCGAATTCCCCATTTCGTACGTGGCTAAAACGCTATCCGCTAAAAGCCAAAAAAAAAAAGGAACCTCATTCTTTTAGTCTATGGGCGATCGCCATTGTTAGATGCGCGCGCATAGGAAAACTGATGAATTATTCCCGCCATTGCGAAAAAAAATTCACAACTCGTTTTCACTGTTGAAATTATAGTGATTTTTAGTATTATTTTATTCTCAAGTGTGTTGAAAAACGTCGTATGATACACGTGTGTGTTGATGATTACCGTCTCGGCTCTCCTAAGAACCTCGCCTAACGGCTCGGTTCTCAATGGCGCCTCGGCGGTAATCACCAACATTACACACTTGTACCATAATGTACTATTATGAGAGAGATATTTGGTTTATACACAGTTAAGTAGGTATGTCGTATCGTATATCGTTAGGCCCAAAAAGTCTGGCACCAGTGGTAGGTATCGTATTAACCAGTATTAACTGGGTTGTGGCCGTCAGATAGGCAGTCGCTCCATGTAAAATACTGGTATTCAGCTGCATCCAGTTAGACTGGAAGCCGACCCCAACATAGTTGGGAAAAGGCTAGGCAGACGAGGAGTAAATATACACAGGCGAAGTCGCACGCGAAGCGCTAGTTGCATGATAATGTAGATTGTAGAACAATAAAATAACTAGCTTCTAATTATTTAGTGGTGTAACCGGAAGACTGGCGCTTTCTGCAATGTCTATTTGCATTAAGTGTGACTCAGAGTGCGTTTCAATTTATCGACGTTTAAAACAACAGAAACGGTACTTAGTTTTGATTTTAGATGTCAATGATTGCATTTTATCCAATTATCTACCTATCTGAGGTGATGGTAAATAAACATACATAACAATAATACTAGGTACCTGAGCAGTGAGCGAATAAATATAAAATTTGAAATATTGTTTACCGAAAAAGTTACTTTGTTTACGATCTCAGACAGCCACAGTCGTTACAAATAAGGTAACATCAGCACAGCCAGCAGTTCCGTTTCTTTTCACATTTTATAACAATGACATCTGTTAGCGAATAGCGGTAGTATGCGAAAAGCGCCCTCTTGGGTGGAGTAGTGTTTGACGGTTTTAATTTATTTCCAACAGATGGCAGGGTCAGTATGAATTAGGTCAGCTATTTCCGGCAATTATTTATTTATTGATTAGCTCGTTTGTATTTGTGACAACTACTTAAATAAAAAGCTTACGACCGCGACAGAAGAGGAACTAAAATAAAAAAAAAACATGGTTATGGCGTAGACAATATTTTTTATTCGATTCAGTTTACGCTTTAGTCAAATGGCAACATCGTCAATAGTCTTTAGTTTATGGCAGATCGCCGCTTGTGACAGTTCGCGAGTGAAAAATTGAAAATTATGAAGTAAAATATTTTCTAAAATTATTGTGTTTAAATGACAGCAGGAAAAGAAACAATGGGGTGAGTTTTATTCTATATATTTTCCAGCATTTATTTCAATATAGTTCTTCAGCAACCATGTCTGCGAATTTGAGAAAACTCGGATTCACGGGCACCTTATTATTTTTAGGGAGGGGATGCATTTTGCCAATGCGAAGGGATATTTTAGTTTTTCTTCGAAGGACTCCCGCTTTACCTTTCGAATTATTTTTGGCGGTAAACAATTAATTAATGCATCGTATATATTCCAAAGCGAGGAAAAAGATTGCGTGTAAAATGAATTATCGCCTGTGTCGTACTCCATTTACGCTTTAACGGGCAATTGCACATCGATTGCATACGATAGAGTGCTTTTACCTCGACGTTAAGGTCGTGCGGTCTTAGCCTATTTATATATCGAACATATTTCATAGTTGAATGATCTTTATAGGCTGCATGCTTGCCTGGTACATGCACTCGTGAATCCATCGGCGTTCTTGCAAAATAAATATTTTACGTGAAATAATGCACTCGTTATCAATTTAAAACAAAACATATTTACAAAGTTTGACGAAAACAAAACATAAAATGCATTACCTACATTGTTTCCAGCATGTATTGATTATTGGCATGATTCCCAACATATATTATTCAACCATGCTTCATGGAAAAAAAAAGAATATTTAGATATTCTAAAAAACAATGATTACCTACTTCACTTACCTACTACTTACCACAGTACCAGATCATAATCTTTTATCTATCAAAAGAAGATAAACCGTTGATACAGATATCATTGATAAATTCTCTCCGATGCTCTCAATTTTTTTATTTATTATTGATAAAGAAAAAGAAACAATATATTTAAAATTAAACAGCCTGGTGCGATTACCAGCATTTGTTGTAGTAGTACAAATTAATAACAAACATTTTCATGTTGTAATCAATTTGTATGCCTACAATATACTTATTGTTTATTCTGTGAGAATTTCACACACATTACAGAGAATGCAATTCTCATTTATTTCTCGTTTATGTTAACACTTGTCACTCGCTTTCAAGTGTTAACAACAATTTTACGATGTGGCATGTCAAATATAATCTTGTTAGAGATAACATCAAATTTCATTTGGCTGACAGATCTATTGGGTAAGAAGTCTTGGTTAAGAAGAAATCTTGTTTTTGGTCTCTATTCTTACCGAGGGGTATGGTACTAGTAACTGAGTTGTGGATGTCAGATAGGTATTTGCTCCATGTAAAATACTGGTTTTTCGATTGAAATCCGATCCTAATATATTTGGAAAAGACTAGACCGATTATGTTGGTGTTTCGGCGCCTTCTGAAATTTTCATAATATGTATAAATTACTTCATTATGAATATTCCTGCAGGAATAAAGCTTGATTTTTGGTGTATTCGTTTTGATTTCAACTAAAGATTTTATTATTTCTGGTATCTTTGCTAACTGTAGGACTCTCTTTAGTCTTTCTATCCCACCACCCACACGCCACTCGTGTTTGACCTGCGCCTTAAACAGGCTTTAATGTTCCCACTGCCAAGACAGGATGTGCTCACTGTGAGAGTGAGTCCACAATCCAACTTACAAGTCTAATTCGGGTATGTACATGTCTAGGGTATGCCAGTTTTCTTCACCGTTTTGGAAGCGACCATATCTTACTTCCAAACTAATTGTATTCTGAGAATTCACTTTTATTTACTGAAGGATGAGTTGCGAATAATGAAAATAAGTACTACAGTTCAAGCATGCGGATTAAAAGATGGTCATAAAATAAAAGTAGTGGGACAAGAATGTTAACCAACCAGTTTCTCTGTACAAGTAGTTTTGTAACTACATATTTGTATCTAGGTACATTTGCTAGTTTGTCTTTATTTACTTGCGGATTGATGATGCTCATTTATTTTTATTTTCTTTACTAACATCGGTATTTTTATTGTTCCACCATCCTGCTCTGGGGCCGCATAGCCTCTGTCCTAGCACTGGGTATGATAAAAAGGCTGGTTGGAGTGTGTCATAATCTTCTGTATCTTTTAGGTTTGAAATATGGAATTTATTATGGCTTGATACACCTTCATTATCACCAACATCATCTAAATGTACTTTGATACAAGGTAATATTCTAATTTCTATGTAGGGGGGTAATCTTCGGAACTAATAATCCAATTCTAAAAATTCTTTCACTGACAGATAGCTAAAAAAAAAACTTACTCATTTTTTGTGGAACTGTGATCGCTAGACAGTTGAAATTTTTACAGAATGTGTATTTCTATTGCCGCTATAGGTAATAAGAAATAATAAAAAAATAATACGTAGTACAGAACCCTTCACACGAGTTCCACTCGCACTTGGCCGGTTTTTGAACTTCTGAATTCTAGCAGTCTGTTGGCTCAACATTAGTATTGTGGAGTTAGTTTCATCTTCCTACCCAGAAACAGATGGGGCACTCTCTAATTTCAAAGAAAACAACGTGGCCCCTAAATGGCAAACACGCCTTATTTACCTTCTACTACATAGTTACAGAACTTATTTACAATGTAAACAAACACTTTGTAATCAAACACCTCTTATCTCGTGTTTATTGGACTGACCTTTGTATGTAATAACTACTTATCACAAGTATATTATTATTCAGAAGGCTCACTTTACCAAGCATTTCGCATCGTAGGGACTACCTCAATAATGTTACAAGACTGCGAAGCTGAAATGAGACTGGGCGGGTCACGTCTCTAGGATGGAGCCGGACAGATGGGCGAAGATGAGTGCCTGACGACGGCCGTCGTAACCAAGAACCGCTGTCGTGACGACCTGGACTCTTTCTTAACGGATTGGTTGGAGAAGGCGAATTGTAAACATGATTGGAAAGCCATGGGGCAGGCCTTTGCCCAGTAGCGGGACACAACTGGGCAAAGGCCTGCCCCGTGGCTAATAGGCTGATATAAAAAAAATAACATCAACACACCTGTAAGGCTGAAACTACTGAAGGGTTAGGCAGAGGTGCACTCTGTCAACCATTTTGTAATGGACAAAGCTTGAACTCCGGCATTTACCACACTCCCATGCGGTCGATCAACCGCAGAATGCATTGGGTACACAATTCACTTCGTGGTCAAAAACTATTTAGTTTATAGTCGATCTCGTAAATTACTTTTCTACTCCAAGGTTGAATGCCACTCAATGCACGTGACTAGTGTAAGTTCGATACTTTCAACAATACATTATACGTATACTGTTTTTTTTTGCGCCCGCGTGCTCCTTCGGGTAGTTCACTCCCGAAACAATATTTTATTAACTATTATAGTCTTTTCGCAAGAAGTGAACCTGCGGGCTATTTGTGTACTTATATCCGATATCTGATGAAGTGCAGGTCGTAGGATTCTGCGGGTTACTGGCAACACAGGACCGGTTATTGTGGTGATGTTTCTGGGAGGATAGGCATCCGCCTACCTACACATTTATTATGCGAACCGTTGATCTGTGGAGCTCACTGCTGGCTGATCATTATAATCTGAATTTATTCTAGGCAACCGTGCTCCACCCTAGTCTGCATCATTGCTTCAAATCGTATTAATGGTTAATTAACTTGTCAGGTGAAATATTAACCAAGCCAGTACCGACTGAATGCACATCTGCAATAACTTTGACACCTCGTCCACAACTTCTCAAACATACGTGACCTCTAACCGCGCATATATTCAGTGGAACTTCTGTAACTATTCTGTAACTCGACATAATCAAATGTATGCAAACTATGTTAATCACCTGAGTACATGTACTAGCGATGTTTATCTTTTTAATTGTTCTCTTACCTGCGTGTATGACTCATGTGGGAATGTGGTCCACATTTTTTGTGATCATATAATTTGCGTAATCTGGTTCATCCTGTGTTCCAAGGCTGTATCTATGTTTATTCTCAACTAGCTTTATTCAGCGGCTCCGCCGTTTTGTAGAGTCCGTCTCACGGGAACGTACAACAGAGGTTAAAAAGTATCCTTTATCCTAACCTAGGTAATGGTCTGTGTTTCAATCCGTTAAGGAGTTAAGGACCAGACAGACTGACAGACAAGTTTAAAATGTATGATATTCGTTTGGATTAGCATTTGGTATGCGTTGTGAATGTCCTTGGGTTTAACCGTGGATACAGGACCGCAATGCCAGCAATTTTCCACATAATTCTGCTAGACGGAATTTGTCACACTGAAGTCTGTCATCGCATTAAAGTCGACAATGTCGGTGACGGCTTTACGACTCGCATGGAGTTAGGCAGTTCAGTCACAAGTCACGAGCACTAACATATACAGTTGGCATCATTCAAAAGTAATTTTCTCGTGAAATTACGGTTTCTGCTCTGATAAAATAAAATACTGCATCCGGTTAAACTGGAGCCGACCCCAACATTGTTGGTTAAAGGCGCAGATGATGAGGGTCTCCAAAGGGAACGTCCACGATCACGAAATCCAGAACGAATCAAATCGCGGTGGGCTAGTAAGTTACCAGACATCTGGGGGTCTTAAAGCAGCTGGTACTGTGTATTAAAGGGGCTGAAATTAGAAAGACTATACTCGTATTTGTTAAGCTATGGCAAACCCAAAAGTGAGGCTCGCAAACATGTAAGCCATTGTATTATTCTATAGGTACATAATTGGCACTAGTCTTGTCTGCCTAATCAAGTATTCGTGAGAGTGGCTAAGTCTGCAGTACTTTAGATCTTCAAAGGTTACACTTAAAGTTAATAGACACGGGAAGAGAATATCCATAGATAAAGACAGTTTTTAGATAAGAAAAATTACATCAATTTACACCGCATGGTGAAGTAAAATACGCCTGCAAGCAACAGCATAGCAACGTAACACCCTCAATCAAGTTGCTATTTACACAACTTACTCGGGAAATTACCGATAAATTTCCAACCTGCGTATTGATTTCCTTTCGGAGAATCTTTAAGCCTCGTAGCTGACCTGGTCACAGTGTAATAATAATTAAGTTGAAAGGCGCTTCCGAGAATGTTACGTTCGTTTAGGATACAAAGTTTGTTTTGACACTGCTACGGCGAAGACTGCAATTGAATTGATTTTGATGGAGCTTCCTGATCAAACAAGTCGTTGATCGATGTCAATGTTTGGCAAGAGGGCAAAAAAAAAAACAATAATCTGATTGCCGCTGAAATCCTAGAAAGCCATAATTATCATCTAGCTGCCTATCCTTTTTCTACTATTTTGAAGTTGGCTGCCAGACTAACTGGATGCAGCTGAACCCGGTATTTGGCATATAGTAACTGCCTTTTTGACCTCCCAAACTGGATATTACGATATCCTTTGGTAAGATTGTCAGTCAGACAGCACAGACGACCCGGCCAAAAAGTATTTTCTTATTGTACACCTCTATTCAGAAGAAAAGTTAAAATGAACAAAACCTTTTTATTTTGTTCGGGGCCTTTTCAAGTGCATGATACACAATGATCCGCGTGAGTATGAAAAACACCCAGAAAATAAATTGAACCTTTTCTCAAGAAATTGTTCTCAAATAAACGCTTCTATCTGTAAAAATCTCGCAGCTTTGAGTGGCACTCGCCAAAAAATTCCAAAGAATTCTTTACGAAGATGAATATGGATGAATGGTCCTCAAAGTTAAAGTGAAGGCGCTTACAGACAGACTGAAAGTTTCATAATGCCACCGATTATATTCTACTAGAGCTAGTCTAGACCAAAAGTTGAACGAACATAAATGTCTTTGTAGGGTCATCATTCTTAGTTTAGCGGTCCCCTCGGGAGCGGTATCGCACTGCCGAACAATCTGAATGATTGTATTACTAGCTTGTGTGCGCGCCTTCGCTCCCCACACGGGATCAGGAATTTTTTAAATGTAGCCTATGACATTCGGGAATAATGTAGCTTCGCGACGAGGAGTTAATCCGCTCGATTCCAAAAAATCTTTTACTAATAAGAAGCTGCATTATTCTCGAGTGTCACAGGCTATAGGTATTTAAAACGTTCCCGTGGGTTATTCTCCGACCACAACGCGAGGCAAAAGCGAACATTTTATGTTTATTGATCACAGTCATGACCTTTGTACGTTAATAAACATTGCTGCAAAGGTTACAGAAAGGAGTTCGGAATTGGATTTCAGAAAGTTTGTTTTCTTTGAATTTGTGCGTTGTTTAAGTTTGTCAACGTTCGTGGTTCGGTCTTGAGAGATGTCACATTAGAATGGGATAATCGGATGTTTTTGTGAGTGGGCGAGGGATAAGTCAACCCTATTTGCCATTTTGACATTATCTATACTACCTAATGATAATTGATAAGGTAAAATTTGTTCGTAAGTTTGTATGTATGGGGGTAATCTCCGGAATTAATGATGCGATTCTAAAAATTCTTTCACTGGAAGAAAGCTACATTGTTCGTGGGTGCTATAGGCTAAAATATCATGCAAATTAAATATAAATAATATTTATAATCAAGCATTTTAGCCGAAGTCGCGGGCGAAGTGCTAGGTAGGTAGTTTGGTAATTGTGATTTCATAATTTTATCTGTCTAGCTTTTTCCCATCTTTAGTGCGGTACTGGGGTCGGCTTCCAGTCTTTACGATGCAACTGAAAACCAGTATTTTACATGAAGCAACTGCCTATCTGCCTTCACAACCAATTATACGCGACAGACGTCGCCTAAATTTTAAAGTGGTCATCTGAAGGTAACCGTAATGTCGCCTAAAATTTACATTAGACTACAGCGACACTATTGATTTCTATGTAAATCTATGACAACGGTGACAGGCGGCAATGTCGCCATTTACCGCCGTTTTCATGGAGGTACCAACTATGAGTCTATTTGCAAGCGAAAATGAAACTGATGTAACACACCGAGAATGACAAGTTTTATTCTGCGTTTTATCCAACCCTACCTTGATTCTTCAAACCTTATTCGGTCTCCAGAGAGAAATGCTGCCCCGACAGCACTTACGGTACTAAATTGGAAGATATACGGCTTTCTTTATAGGTTCACAAAAGAGATGTCACCCGAAACTTTCGCGATTACCTCTAAACTTGTGTGATTAGGGGCATAAACATGTCAAACTGTCTAACACTGAACATTCCTGCGGGCTATCTTATCAATCCGTCATTTGTGTCATATCTCTGTCCGTGTATTATCGATTTATCAGCATATTTACACTGCCAGAGAATTATGCACCATATTTCTGGGAAGCTTCAATGAAAAATTGTTTGAACATGGTAGCTCTTGAAGCAATTTCGAGCATTCCCTAGGTGTGTTCGCATGATTAGTGGTCGTAGTGTCATTTTGTGATTTCGTTAAAGTGGTTATGGTTACAATGGATTTTGAAATTGAATATGTTGACGTGGAAAAGTAAGTTTTGAGGTTTATTTGCCCTTTTATGTTCCTATTCATACAAGTATTAAAATCTTATTTTGTTGAGTTCTTTGGAATGAGTTTGTATTGAGAGAAGTTAGTAGCCCGTGAATGCCCGTGATGTATAAAATTTTCGATCAAAATCATCATCATATTGTCGTTTTAAGTGGACTCTATAGCTTCTGTAGATTCTATTTTCCTTTCGACATCAATAAAATCAGACACGCTACAAAAAATTCATTCACGTTATGGTCTTGGCAGATTTTATTCATATGCAAAATATTTTGTGTAGCGCACTCGTTTTTGTGAACAACTCGACCTCAACACCTGCACGACATTGGCCCTAATTTTGGGGACCGAACATGTTTTGGCGAATATCAAATTAACTTGGGAGTCTTGTTCCTTTTGCATTCATTACATAAAACTATTGAAATAATGTGAGGAGGTTGAAGAGGAGCGTGTGGCTAAATAATAACAGCCGCTCGGGCCGATCTTTAGGTTAAGCCGTGCTAGCCTAGGTTGGTCTGTGGATGGGTGACCACCCTTACATAGCGAGTTTCCTCCGTGCCTCGGAAAGCACTTTAAGCGTTTGGTCCCGGCTGTCATTTGTCCATCTTTGGCAGTCGTTACAGGTAATCAGTGGCCCAAAAAGTCTGACAACCAGTCTTACCAAGTGGTATCGTATTACCCAGTATTAACTGGGTTGTGGAGGTCAGATAGGCAGTCGCTCCGTGTAAAATACTGGTATTCAGCTGCATCCGGTTAGACTGGAAGCCGACCCCAACATAGTTGGGAAAATGCTAGGCAGATGATATTGAAATAATGTGCTTTATTCATAAATGCTGATTAAAGTTGAGTGATGATTTTTGTTTTGTTTATTCTGATACTGTTCCACTGCTGACTGCCTCGTTGGTGTAGTCGTCATGGGTTCTGGGTCGATTCTCTGGTCGGGCAAAGTGTTATTGGGCTTGAAGGATCTGGATTTGTGCCAGGTTAGTGGCAATAGGCTAGCCTCCTGTAATATGGGATTTGAAACAAAACTGGCGAAATGTAGGTATACTAATTTTACACCAATGCCTAACCCCCGACGCAAAAACGACGGGGTGTTATTAGTTCGTGTGTGTGTGTGTGTGTGTGTGTGTGTGTCTGTTGTTCATGCGTGTGTGTGTGTCTGTTGTGGCATCGTAGCAGCCGAACGGATGAACCGATTGTGATTTTTTTTTTGTTTTAAAGGTGAAATTACATATTTATTTTAACCCAGTTGTTACTGAAACTTTTTTTTATCTCGAATCACAGTAATTTTTTAGTATTGTTACCTTGATGCATATGGTAAACATAGAAAAATACCAAAAAAAATCCAAGTTTTCAGGAAAGCTCGGAAAATGCGGATCGTTTTAACGATCAGTAGTAATAGGCAGGTAGGTTAACGCTCATACAACTACCACTTTATCGATTGTCCATCGTTAAAGTGTTATATCCCTATTTTAAATGAAAGAAACACAGTTATTATTAATCTGAAAATCTAATTGAAAAACGTTAATTAACAAACAAGTCTATGAAGGAGTATGGTAAGTAACAAAACAAGTTTTGAGGTGCTCCCCACTTGGAGCATTTGCCTGTAATGTAAGGTTACAGAGTCGAACATTACATCAGTGGGGGAAGAGTACCGAGCATTATAACGCGCAACCTGTAATGTTACAGATTCGAGCATTACATTGGTGAGGGAAGAGAACCGAACATCACAGTGCAGTGCAGTGATGATACAATGTGTAAAATTAATATGCCGCGCTCAGCACAAAGTCCACTTCGTCTGACATTGTGGAATCAACTAAATGCTCAAAATCTAATCTGATGTGCTACATTACAGGCGAACGCTCCAAGTGAAGGAGCAGCTTTATGGGCAAATGGATATTACATTTTTGACAGGCAATTTGTATTTTTTTACAAAGCGAACATTGGAGCTGAGAGTCATTGTCCTCTACTAGATGATCAACTCTATCGTAGCGTGAAGTTTCCCTGTAAGTTCTAGGAGTGGGATAAGGGCCGCGATTGTCATTTTTATACGTTCAAGATACCTCAGGCGATAGTTCTCCGGAATGTAAGATGATCGCACTCTCCTTCATTCCTGGTTGGCTAGACTTGTACTTGAATGTGTGTCTTTCTGGTTTCTTGAATTCTGTATAAGCCAGCAAAGGACACTTTTTTGTACGGTCCTCTCGAATTACATCAGTGGCTTTGAGCTCTCTGTTACTCAATTCGTGGAACAGCAGAATAGAAGAAAATAAATTGTCAAAGAATAAGTGACAAGGCACACCTGGGTGACGAAATTATTTAATGATCAGATATAAGCCTGTGGAATAATTGCTGCAAGTCCTTGGTACGGATCAATCCATTGTACGTATCCCAATCTAGTCGCTCCAACCCAGAACTCATATCCCCATTTAATCGATTTAGCACGTATAAATTGTTTACAGCAGCTGTGTCCTCCATAATAAGGTACCATAGCCTCGTTTGTGCTGTACATTTCTTCTAAGTATAAATTGTTTACAGCAGCTGTGTCCTCCATAATAAGGTACCATAGCCTCGTTTGTGCTGTACATTTCTTCTAAAGGAGCCAAACCTAGAAGACTATTCAAAGTTACAAACTCCTCATCACCAGAATCTCTATCTGTGACATCAGCATTCGCGTTATCAGGTGGTACCTACAAAAGTTTTATTTCTTGGAAATAAGGGACCATCTTCGAATTGTTTCAATTCGTCAACAATTTCATCGAGAGACAATGGTTTATTGGTATTGGGTCTGAAAGTCAAAATACATCCCCAAATTACGACCGATCGTTAAAACGATCATCAGAAATAATATAATTTCTTTCTTATAAAAGATGTGACAAAATCAAATTTGAATTCACAGTTTTGTTAGACAGGTTATAAATTTATAAAAAACGTGCATTGAATAAATTTCAATCACAAGCTACTTTGTAAAAAATTACCGTTTTGACTACATAGTGAAAGTTGATTTCGCTAATACGAACTAAAATACAAAAGTTCTTCAAAATAATGATCATAAGATAATTTTCTATGCACCAAAACACAGTCCAACAATCACTGCGACGTTTGGTATACAATAAGCAAAAGTTATCCGCTCGTTATTATTTTTAAATTGAGGGTAATTTCACAGTATTTTTTTGATCTTTATAACGATCGGTCGTTATAAATGGGTTAACAACTCCCTCAATATGGGTAACAAATGAAAGGGCTTGACTAGTAGAATACTATGCGCTATAATAAATTTCAAACCCAAGATGGCCGCCATCACAAAATGGCAAATTACATTGTTTTTCACAACTTCCTCAATATGGATATCAAATGAAAGGCCTTAAAAACTTAGTAAAAAAAAATACTTACCATAAAATTATGACCCTATGTGCCGGGGGTTTTTTAAATTTTAAATTTAATGTTACTTGTTTTGAGACACGTTTAAACAACGAAAAATGTTTGGTTAAAAAGACGTTAATCATTGCTAAACTTAAGCATTTACCCCAATGTTAGTAACTCTGTGATTTCCTACTTTGAATTGGGAATCAACATCGCGTTTCAACCTTGGCACAATTAGGTTTGGTTGGATTTCCGTCCTACTAGATGCAGCTTTGTATTTAACTTGGAGTGACTGCTTCCAACGTCTGTGACCTAATTATTAAGGTTCACGCCTGTTACCCCCTTATAGGGTACTTGCAGAAACCTAGTGCATCGTTTTTGTGAGTTTTTCTTCGGGAATTTTTCAGTAGTAGCCCGGAATCAGGATTTGTGCAAGGTTGATGGCCCCACCCCGCGGTCAAATTGAAGAGTCTGTTACAGACCATTAAACTGAACAACTTTCTCCATGGGACTACCATCGTAATCGCGAAAAAATAATAAACGGTCCCATACGAGTCCAAAATTGCATTAGCTACTCGACAAAATGTTTTAGACAGCTGATTTTTTTTTTACAATTACGATGGTTGTCTCAAAGAGAAAGTTGTTCAGTTGGATGGTCTGTACTCTGTAGCACACCCTTGAATTTGACCACGGTGCAAAGTGACCTTGTATAACATGAGACTTAAAACTGACGAAATGTCATCAAGAGAAAACCTCTGCCTAACCTATCCAAGACCATTCGATATGTTATGATATGTCCAAGTCAAACGGCTGAGAATTTGGAGTTTCCGAACGAAAGTATCGCCTGTCAGACATGTTTGTTTGTGTCACAACTGGAATTGACAGCTTAATGTCGTTTCAAAGGCACGAACAGTCTTGATGAGTTTCAGAGCAGCGCCTATTCAATTCTGTCGGCACCGTTCGGAAATTGATCGATTGGATTCGTGTATGCCATTTCGACACTTGCTCTTTTCAAACGACTTCCAAAAAGAGGAGGTTATCAATTCGTCTGTATGTTTTTTTTTTTTTTTTTTTTTTTTTTTTGTGTTTGTTACCTCATAACTTTCGACTGCGTGAACCGATTTTAATGATTCTTTTTTTATTTGAAAGCTGGTGCTTCCCATGTGGTCCCATTTTAATTTGCTGAAGATCTGATGCTGGTCTTCGGAGATATACAATGGAACTCTTCAAAAATGTACGGCAAATCTGCAGTGATTGCTATTATCGCTTGTAGGTTTATTGTTTATACAACATCATGACGTAATATCACGCCTGTATGCTCTGAGGGGGTACGCAGATGTGTACAATACACCCAGATTTCGACAGTGTTTGTTACCTCAGTACTTTCGACTGGGTGAACCGATTTTGATGATTCTTTTTTAATTTGAAAGCTGGTGCTTCCCGTGTGGTTATATTTTAATTTTCTGAAGATCTGATCCGGATCTTCGGAGATATACAATGGAACTCTTCAAATATACACGGCAAATCTGCAGTAACTGCTGCAATCGCTTGAATGTTTATTGTTTATACAACATCATGACGTAACATCACGCCTGTATGCTCTGAGGGGGTACGCAGATGTGTACAATATTCCCAGATTTCGACAGTTAGGTGTATTAAGTTCCATTTATTGGGGATAAGTTTTTTTTTTCTTTTATTGGCAAGGGCACTTCAAGGGAAGGTTAGTTTGATGAGAATTTGGTTAGGTTCTGATTATGGGATCCATGACAAAGGAACGGAACTCTTCAATTCTTAGAAGCAAATTACCGATTCTCGGCCAAATCTTTTAAAGGCTATCCGGATATTTGAGTCACGTACCATAACGTCGTTATTAACCGACTTCAAAAAGGAGGAGGTTCTCAATGCAATGTTCCCCGATTACTCGAAGATGACTGGACCGAATTTGTTTTTTAATTGTTTGAAAGGGTATACTTCCCAGAAGGTCCCATAATCATCAAGTCAGGATCCTGATAATGGGATCCTGGAGAAATAGAGAGAACTCTTCAAATTTTATAGGCACACGCAGAAGCGATTTGGGTAGTTTTTGAAAGAGTAGTTTCTCGGAGTGATCCCATTTAAATTTGGTAAAGATCTGATGAAGAACTTCGGAGAAAGGCAACGGAACTCCTCATTAAATGTAGCAAATGTGTGTCTCTTACTGTGAAAGGGTATGCACATATTGTGAACCACTAAAAAGTGAAAAATAAAAACTTTTTTGCAAAAAATAAAACCGACTTCACACAAAAAAGTGAAAAATAACTTTAGCTTCTGAAGTCGGTGACAAAAAAATTAAATCAATCAAACAAAGGTCACCAACTTCAGAAGCTAAAGTTATTTTTCACTTTTTTGTGTGAAGTCGGTTTTATTTTTTGCAAAAAAGTTTTAAACGAAACCGATGAATTCGGAAAGCCAGAAGCTCGTGACTGAAATAATAACAGCCGCACGAGGTCTGTCTTCAAAGTTAAGCAGCGCTTGGCAATGTCGTTCCGTGGATGGGTGAGCAATAATTACGTGACGAGTTTCCCTCGTGCCTCGAAAAGAACGTTAAGCCGTTGGTCTCAGCTGTCATTTGTAGATCTTTGACAGTTGGTATAGGTAGTCAGTGGCCCGAAAGTCTGACAACCAGTCTCACCAAGGGGTGTCGCTACTTACTGGACGGTGCAGCGGTGGCGGATGGGCAGTTGCTCCATGTAAATGTTCTGACATTCAGCTGCATCCGGTCAAACTGGAAGTCGATCCCAATATAATTGGATAAAAGCTAGGCAGATGATTAATTCGTGTAGGCCATTTCGCTTCGTGTTCATATGAATAAACTTAAATCTATACTAATATTATAAAGCAGAAGAGTTTGTTTGTTTGGTTGAACGCGCTAATCTCAGGAACTACCGGCTCGAATTGAAAAAATATTTTTGCGTTGGATAGTTCATTTATCGAGGAAGGCATATAACGCTATGACCAAAAGGAGCGGAGCAGCAATAAGAATTGTTGCAAGCGGGAAAAAAGCTTCCGTTGAGCAGGCAATGCGTTGCGATATCAAAACTTCACGCGAACGAAGTCGCGGGCAGAAGCTAGTATGCTATAATACTTTAATAAACTTGCCATTTTATTTGCGCAAAGCTATTCAGAGTGTGTATATAAACACAATTACCACTCGTACAAAGCTTGAGGGTTCCACAACTGATGTTTACACTATAAATACATAATATTTATAATTTTCTCCAAGTTCTGCATCCTTGAATCTTTGTTTGCTCGACTCAGGGAGCTGTTATTTATAATTTTAAACAAACTTTGGTGGTGAGAGATGGCTCATTTCAGCAGTAGGTGGGCATGACCCATATTATTTTTGCCAAATACTGCCACCGCGCTTTAGAAAGATAATTTATTGTGAACAAGATATCACAACAACTAGGCTTATTAGAAGTCTCATTAAGATGTTATTTGATACTGTGGATCGCGAGAAGCTCTATCACTCGCGTTTAGGGGTTTATTGTGTGATTTAAAGTAGCTCGTGGCTAAATAATACCAGCCGCTCGGGTCGATCTTTAGGTTAAGCTGTACTTGCTTAGGTCGGTCTGTGGATTGGTGACCACCCAATACATACCGAGATTCCTCCGTGCCTCGGAAAGCACGTTAAGCGTTTGGTCCTGGCTGTCATTTGTCCATCTTTGACAGTCGTTACAGGTAATCAGTGGCCCAAAAAGTGTGACAACCAGTCTTACCAAGTGGTATCGTATTACCCAGTATTAACTGGGTTGTGTAGGTTAGATAGGATAGGCAGTTGCCCGAAAGTTGTTCAGTTTGATGTTCTGTACCGTCCTTTGACGAGGCAAACAAAGTAAAATAAAATAAAATTATAGTCAATAACATCATGTCATTATAAGAATAAGATCGAAGCAGGTGTTATTCTGTTATTGGTGCCTACTGCAAAGGTGAAAAGTTTTTTAGCTGACGTGAAGCTTACCTACTCCACAATACATAGAACTTAGTCTCCTTTACCATCTTCTAAACCCCATGTTTTTGTCGACAGTGAGCAGCCGATATTCACGTGCAAGGCACACGTGTTCCACATAGACCCGAAGACCAAGCGGTCATGGATGTCCGCCAGTTCGGCCGCGGTGTCCGTCTCCTTCTTCTATGACTCCTCGAGGAACCTCTACCGCATCATCAGCGTTGAAGGGACCAAGGTATGTGTAAGATGATTCCTTGAGGGTTGTATCGTCAATACAACCCTCCAAGTTTATAAGAGTCGAGGAACGAATTTTTCACGGTCAAAGTCGTTCCTCGACTTTTATGAACTTTGAGGATTGTATTGATGATTATAATTTTGTAACTACATACATCTTACAGCCGCGACCGATATTTTCATCAACATGCAACGTAGGACTGGCCTGCAAATTGCAAAAAAACGTAAGAAAATTTGAATTTCTCGGACCATCTTCCCACGCTTCAGTGATGAACCCGCAGTAGGCTCACGATCAATAAAGCATTGGCATAAGTGGTCTAAACGATTCAAGCTCATTGACAATCATCAAAATGTTTTTACAAGCCCCAGTTCAACGAATTTCAAAATTAATGAGTCTTAGACGTCTTGAAAGCAAATGTAGCAAAACGATGAGCTTTGGCCCATTGAGCTAGTAATTGGCCTTCAGTATTCCGAGACACGGCACGACCGAGTAAATATTCCTCGTTTCGGGAGTAGCTACCCGCATTCCCGGGACGTAGGGATTTAAGCGAAATCCCGAACAACTGTTTACAACTACGCCTTGTCGTATTTACGGGATTTAATGAAGGTACACAGTAGTTTTTGGGATGTTCTCTCTAAATAGTGTAAAATGAAATTGCCTGTTTGTGTCTGTATTTGGCTAAGGCTTTGTGTATCTACATGATCAATTTTGATCAAGTTTTTGCCATTATTTGGATACCCCAGACTCCCCAGAGTCACCTTTGGGGGCCTATTGCATGTGACTTAAAAATAACTCGTGAAATGTGGGTGTGTGTCATGACTGCCATGGGTACACCTCTATCAAACAGAGGTGTACCTCGGGATGTCAAGGATGATGTTTTGTTATTTGTTTTGTTCTCAAATAATAAAATACATTTATGAAAACTGTTTCTCCAGTATTGTATAGTATCTGGGATAGATCAATAATTGAATGTGATATTGCGATGCAAGTTGAGCGAATTGTGGTCATGCATTTCAATGAGGTTATCAACTAACTAATTACTATGCCGATAATGAGAACGATTTGATCTATTACTATGCCGTTCGTCACTTAGTAAAATATACAGGGTGGAAACGGTTAACGGGAGTTACCTTAACCATTGCAACTACACGAAAATGGTCTTAGAAAACCATCCATGACTTTTCGTGAAATTTTGATCCCCATTCACAGATTTAAAAAAATGTACAGTGAGCAAGAAAATTACCATTTTGCAAAAAAAAACATTTTTTTTATCCCAATCGATCCTGTTTCTAATACTGATCAAGAAATTCCTCTAGACCAACCCAGGAGGAGTCATTTGATGATTTCCCATCCGAAAAAAAAAAGGTTGGAGTACTTACTCAAAAAGTCAGAAATTGCAAAAAACTATTCCCATACATTTTGTTTGAAAATTTTAACTAATTTATTTTTGACTAGCGGACGTCCCGCGGTTTCACCCGCATAGTTCCCGTTCCCGTGGGAGTACGGGGATAAAATATATCCTATGTTACTCGTGGATAATGTAGCTTTCGAATGGTGAAAGAATTTTTAAAAACGGTCCAGTAGTTTTTAAGCCTATTCATTACAACCAAACAAACAAACAAACAAAGTTTTCCTCTTTATAATATTAGTATGTTACTCGTGGATAATGTAGCTTTCGAATGGTGAAAGAATTTTTAAAAACGGTCCAGTAGTTTTTAAGCCTATTCATTACAACCAAACAAACAAACAAACAAAGTTTTCCTCTTTATAATATTAGTGTAGATGTGTGTATGGGAAAAGTTTTTTGCAATTTCTGACTTTTTGAGTACTGGGTTGGTCTAGAAGAACTTTTGATCAGTATTAGAAACAGGATCGATTGGCATAAAAGAAATGTTTTGTGCAAGATGGCAATTTTCTTGCTAACTGAACATGTTTTTTTAAATAAATAAATAAATATCGCTGGACATTACACACAGCGCCATCTAGTGCCACACTAAGCGAGGCTTGTGTCGTGGACACTAGATAGTTGATACAATACTAACAGCTCTTGGGCAAATGTCAAACTTTCAAGCAATGTTACAAAAATAAAAAAATATATAATACAAAAATCTTTATTTTATAACCAAAAAGTTTTATATTAGTTGGTGATTGGAGCCTCCTTTTAAGCATGTAATGCATGTGTTAGGAGACTCCGCTCTTCCACAGCAAAATACAATTTATTTGGTTCCTTAGACATTGTTAATACTAGCAAGAAAAGAGCACATGGAAAGAATTGAGGGAGGCCTTTGCCCAGCAGTGGGACAGTACAGGCTAAATAAAAAAGAAAAATAGTAGCAGTCTAGCATAATATCATAGGATATCAGCCGCTCTGAGTGGAAATGGACTGTTGTCCACGAGGTCCCAGTGCAGGCGTTTGGAACTAAATATTAAGAAGAAAAAAGATCTCAAACATAAAAGCATCATTAAGGCTTCACAAATTCGATAAACAGTTCAGAATTTTTGATTTCTGCTTAGTGACGAAATCAAAGTATAAATCGAATCGTTTTATGTGAATGTTTCCCAAATACGAGCACGCAGAATGAGCATTCTGAAATACTTCATAAGAAAATCGATTGATCATCTAGAAAAGACGAAAGCGAACAAATATTGACGACGTCGCGTTTCGTATGACAAACATATCCCGAATTCGCGATAGCTGCTGACAAATCGGACGACTAGTATTTCGGGCCGTATTAAAATCTAACGGATCGTATGCTGCCATTTCTATATCGATTTATATATGACCAAGCAATTAGCTTTGCTCTCGATATCCGCGTTTATGCTCACTAATTGCGGAGTATTGGTTTCGATGCCATATACAGCTTGCCAGGAAGGTGTGGTTGTTCATATTTAAGAGAGTTTGAGATTGAAACTTACATACATTTAATACATCTTTCAAACTCACGCGCGCTTCATTTTTGACTTAAAAACGGAACGGGCGCATAATCAGGAAAAGTGAGTGGGCGCCGGGAGGCGTAACTCGCGGCTCGCGTTTATAAGCGCGTCACCGCTCGTACGAGTTGCGCGCTTCGTAAAAGACGCACCTATACGCGCATTTAAAAACGAGCTAATACGCGCCGAAAATACAGCAATCTACAGCCGCCCCTAGGGTGTGATACAAAACATCAAACTGAACAAGTTACTTCATGGAATATGTATTCAGTGTACATCGCTCGCGTGGTGTTCAAATTGTCCCGAGGGATCATACTTTGGGGTATGAAGAAAATTTGTGGGTATGAAGAACAAAGTGTGCTCTTCATCCCCCGTAGAAAAGGGAGGCTCCTCCGACCAGACGGGTGTAATGTCCTGTGGGCCAATGCACGACAGTTGTTGTCGGGTTCTTGTATAGTCTTAATTCGCAGATAATGTTGTTTGCGAGATGTAGGAATTCTGCTGTTTAGTTCCACATTTTTTTGTCATAGTTGCTGCTGTACTACTTTTTGTAGTGCCGCTACAATACTACCGGGATAAAAAGTATCCTATGTGTTAATCTATCTGTCTGCTAAATTCCTTAAAAACCCTCACAAACTTTCGCATTTAAACTATTAGTAGAATTAGTTGGATAGGATATTTCGTATAGATTATATTTTTTTCAGTTTCATGGTCTGTACCACACCCTTAAATATGAGCACACATTTCTGTTACACGATGTATATGACGTAGTTTCTCTTAGTTTGTGGAAGAGCTATCGTATAGCTCAAAGGCCACTTTGGCTTTACGGACAGCAGAATTAAATCGTGTTCTCGAAAACATCGGCTTGCTGCCGGTTGGAATCAACAAAGGTTTAATTGGGGCAGGTTTTGCTTCAGATACTGTCGCTACTGCGTTTGTTTGTCAAATGGAATTGGCGTTGCTGGGAACATCGCTAACGTCCTCTTTGTATGACGTCTTTGGTTTTTCAACTTCTGGTTTGTATTTGACACAGCACGTCTTCTTTTACATCTATATAAATAAATGAAATTGATGTTTCTATTTAAAAACAACATATTTTTCATCCCCCCATCTCGGAAAGAGTATTTTTGCTCTTCGATATCTGAGTGCAAAAGCCGTTTTTATCGTTTATAATTTAGAACATCGTGTGCACTAAGCATGTGGATTCAAAACATCATTAAACCTATTTACTTCTACCTCTATGGTGCCTAATTTATCGTCCAATTTTTTTTAATTTGTTAAGTGCTCAGACTCGGAACCTTCTAGGTGTACTTTTTTTAATATGTTTTGCGCGCGCTAATTTCTTTTCACGTCATACTGTTAACACCTTTTTTTCTTTTTTTTTTAGGATGTGAAATCATCAAATGACTTCTCCCGCTCTGGGCGGAGCGGGAGGGAGTGTCAGACTTTTACTGACTAAAACCCATCCATGTTCCTTCCTCGTCCTTTATGTTCCGGGGCCGCGGTATCTCTTTCGAACAGGCCCGCAACCCCGGCAGGCTTCGGCCCTTTCGGGCCCCTCTCTTATACTGACATCTCTTTGAGGCGCGCGTGGAACACGAACGCGCCGTCGACACGGCCTGTCGTCGTTAGACGGACGGACGGCTAGCTAGCCCATAGCCAACCGTCCACAGGCCCGCGTCTACGGTGGCCGGTAGCCACCACGTGGCCCCCGACGCCCGGTGCGTCTCCCGCGGCGGCCGGGAAGAGAGGATATCTCCCTCTCTCGTTCCGCCACCTCCTTCGCTAGCATGACTGCTTCGCAGAAGGAGGTGACGGCTTCCCATTCCGTCTCGCTCCGGACCATGGATTGAACCAGGGCCGGACGCGAGAGGTCGCCGCCGCCGATCGCCGCTACGAGGACACGGCGGTGCTCCGCCCACGCAGGGCAGACTTCCACCGTTTCCTCCGGTCGATCCTCGCAGTGGAGGCACCCGGGCGTTTCCTCCCGCCCGATTCGGTGCAGGTACCTCCCGAAACATCCGTGTCCGGTGAGGACCTGCGTCAGGCGGATGGTGAGGACGCCGTGGCGCCTCTCTAGCCACTCCTCAAAGAGGGGACTTACCGCCACTATCGTGGCGTGCCCTGCACGGGGTTGCGACAGTCGCTCTCTCCATGTCGCCATGAGATCGCGCCGGAGGTCTGTCCGCTGAGCGGCAATTTGCCGCGGCAGCGGAGTTTCCCCCTCGGCGTAGTGCCTCCGCGCGCCAGTCGTGCAGGCGCGCGAGGACTATCGCCTCCAGATCCCATGGCGGCAATCCGGCAAGCAGGCCCGCCGCCTCGCGGGAGATCGTGCGGTACCCACGGACCATTTTTACGGCCACCACTTTTTGGGGCGCGTTCAGGTAATGGGCGGCTCGCCGCCTCAATGAACGCGCCCACACTTGGGCCCCGTAAAGGGCCATGGACCGCACGAGCCCCGCATAGAGCCTGCGGCAGGATACTGTTAACACCTTAGGTTAAAAACAAGAAAACCAACTTGAAAACAAGAGAAAAACCTAAAATGACCACTCATTATCTAGCGACGAGGAAGTTTATTTGACGCCAACAGAATTAACTGAATTTTATTAATAATGCGCATTTTTTTTGCGTTTATTAATTTCCTCGCTGAGGTGGGATGAAAAGTTACGTGTTGCACTCGAGTGCAAAGATTTTTCACCTCGTGCTCTTTTGATTCTCTCGCTAACGCTCAAAATTCTAAGTTTTGAATCACTCGCTGCGCTCGTGACTCAATTTAAGAATCTTTCGCTTGCTCGGTCATCAAAATTGAGCACTCGGTTAAAAAACAACTTTGCACTCTTGTATAACAAATAACTATTTCCTGAATGCTTATGAAAATATAATACGCTCAGACCAAATAAAAAACCAAGACATAGCGCTGCGAACAATAAAGTGAGGCGAGCGCAAAACTACGCCTCGCTCTGTGCGCTCACACGCTAACACGCACACATTTACATCAAACTGAAATTAAACTACGTCTCAATAAATGCACACATGTTTACGAAACCGGCCTCACTTCTCTGTTCGCTGAGTTCCGTCTTAACTTTTTAGGGTTCCGTAGCCAAATGGCAAAAAACGGAACCCTTATAGATTCGTCATGTCTGTCTGTGTGCCTGTCTGTCTGTCTGTCCGTCCGTCGGTATGTCACAGAAACTTTATTCCGAAACTATAAGATCTATGCTGTTGAAACTAGGTAAGAGATGTATTCTGCGAACCGCCTTAAGATTTTCACACAAAAATAGAAAAAAAAAACAATACATTTTTTGGGTTCCCCATACTTTGAACTGAAACGCATAAATTTTCAAACCCATACGTGTGGGCTATCTATGGATAGGTCTTCAAAAATGATAATGAGATTTTTAAAATAATTTTTTTCTAAACTGAATAGTTTGCGCGAGAGACACTTCCAAAGTGGTAAAATGTCCCCCCCCCCCCTGTAACTTCTGAAATAAGCGAATGATAAAACTAAAAAAAATATATGATGTACATTACCATGTGAACTTCCACCGAAAATTGGTTTGAACGAGATCTAGAAAGTAGTTTTTATATATTATGTTACTTGCTGCTACGGAACTCTTCATGGGCGAGTCCGACTCGCACTTGGCCGTTTTTTTATTTGGTCTGATGTAATACGGTACTTGCACCAAAAAACATTTTGTTTTTATTTTTGGATGGTTTTCATTGATTTGATTCAAATGGTAATGTTAGTATAATAATTATATAGGTACACTAAAATATATCTTATTTCTACCGTTAAGTTGTCAAAGAAATAAAAACCTACTTAGCATATTAGGATGAGAATAATACGCATATTATGCCCATTATCTTCAAACTTTACATATTAGCAATTCAGTAGCTCGCGACAGTGTCTTAGACTTAAATATTATACGTGAGTTTAAAACGTCGAAACGTACAAGTTTTCTAATCGAAGTTCTCCTTACTTTAATAAATTCCAAGTTTCGTTTGAAACACTTTTGAAGCTTGCAAATGTCTTTGTTGGATCGAAGAAAAGTAATATCGCATGTATGTGTGTGAATATTTTAAATTCAATATAAGTTTCGGATACGATTTAGATGTTTTATACGGGCAGTTTTTAGTTTGATTTGAAATGCATCCTATCTTGCAGTAGGTGGCTTATACTAGGAAACATTTATAAATAACCTACCTGTCATCTACAGTCAATTTATTTTCGCTTTTTTTCGGTTAGGAAATCATTTTAAATGACTCCTCCCGCACTGGGCGAAGCGGAAGGGAGTGTCCAGACTTTTACTGACTATAACCCGTCCATGTTCCTTTTTAGCCCTTTGTGTACCAGGGCCGCGGTATCTCTTTCGAACAGCCCCGCAACCCCGGCAGGCATCTGCCCTTGGGGACCCCTCCCTTTGCTGACATCTCTCTGAGGCTAGCGTGGAACACGAACGCGCTGTCGCGACACGGCCTGTCGTCTTAAGACGGTCGGACGGCGAGCTCGCCCATAGCTCACATGCATAAATGCATTGTATCTCAATATAAGTATTATCAAGGAGCGACTGCCTATCTGACCTGCTCAACCCACTGGGTTACACTATATCCCTTGGTAACACTGATTACCGTATTTTTAGGCTACTGACTGTTCGTCAGTAAATGCAATGATCACTTCGGTTCGCTCACACCGATCGCATCAAGTTGAAACTTTGCAATTATGAACACGATGCTACGTTAACGGGGACAAACAGTCATAACAGTATTGATTGACATTGTGGGAATCGTCACGCTTGTTAGGCGGATACATGATCCCGGTATGTTGCAATGTTTGGAGCATGGAAGGGCATTGCTACATTAGCTACCTATCGACCTGATACGTTTCCTGTGACCTTTTGCACATGGTACTTAAACATAACTGGCAAAATGCACCTTACACTGCGAAGATTGTATGCGTGATGAGTAACACAATAAGAAAGGGTGGGTCGATGGAAGATTTTAGCTTGTCTCAGGGATATCTACGCACCTGCGATAGTTCTAAAGATTAAGATGTCCGGAGATATCGGTGAACAATTACTACTTATGTACCACTACTTGTTCTAGCCATCCAATAAAATTGATTCTTTAAATGGATATGTTGAGGTTTAGGAAGTGACCACACACTTTTAGGCCCGGAAGGAATCAGTTTCACCCGATCAGAAAGAGCTGCTTACACCGCGTCGAACTTAATGCGACAAACATTTGTTCAACATCGATTGAACACTGTAGTTAAGATAAGTACAATAGTAACAATAAACTAATAGTCAATTTCTTCGCAGGCGGTGATAAACAGCACGATAACGGCAAACATGACATTTACGAAGACATCGCAGAAATTCGGGCAGTGGAGCGACGTCAGAGCTAACACTGTGTATGGACTTGGGTTCGCTTCGGAACCGGAGCTTGGCAAAGTAAGTACACATTTAGACTGGCGTAAATATGGCACGTCGTAAAAATACGATTTGTAGAGCACGTTTTTTACCCGACTACGGCGAAGCCAAAAGGACGGGTTATGATTTTAGCCGTCTATGTATGTATGTTTGTTATTTAGATACGTTCCACCGTAGCGCCTAAACTATTCATACGATTTTGATGAATAAGGTGTCAATCGATTCGATGGCTCGGGTGACACAGGTTATGTTTTAACCGAATTCAACAACAGGAAGAGGTGATTTTACCGTAAATACAAACATACTTAGACTGTTAAAATCATAACCCTTCCTTTTGGCTTCGCCGTAGTCGGTTAACGAAAAGATTCTGCTGAATTACATAACCATCTCCTTTTTAGGAGTTAGTAAAAAAAACGTTATCTAGCAGATGAATCAAATGACAGTGTCCGGTGAACCAATCTTTGTGAATTATAATTATATCAATGACATTGATTTTTCATCTTCTCGCCAAAATGCCCCGAATCGATGACGTAGATTTTGTCAGTTCTTTCGTTTGTCTCATTCGACTTTTGAAAGGTGCAGTTAGTTGTGCACGAAGGACAGAAGATGTCAATGCTGAGTACATGTCTTAGTATTACCCGCATCATCTGCCTAGCCTTTTCTCAACAATGTTGGGGTCGGCTTACAGTCTATCCGGATTCAGCTGAAGTATTTTACATGGAGCGACTGCTTATCTGACCTCCTCAGCCCCGTTAGTACTGTGATATCACTTGGTAAGAATGGTTGTCAAACTTTTTTGGGCCACTCACTACCTGTAACGACTGTCAAAGATCTACAAATGACAGCCGGTACCAACGGCACGAGGCACGGAAGAAAGTCTAAGATCCGCCAATAAAACCAAAGGTCTATGATATTTTTTAACATCCCACTTCTCTTTCAGTTCATAGAAAAATTCCAAGAGGTCAAAGAAGCTATACAAGCTCAGCAGTGCGGGGCTACGGGTGGCAAGTCCGTGACCAACGGCAACAGTGGCGCCGCCACCCCCGTGGCTAGCGCTACTGCCAGCCCGCTGCTCGCCGGACGCGCCACAGGGGGGGGCGACGAGCCCCCGCCTGCCGTGTCGCCGGCGCAGGCTTTGGTAAGTTACAGTACTTACCCAACACCAACCTTATCGAAACGACCATATACCATAAAAAATAAATGCGGGCAGTCTTTGAGGACAGCCGATTGAAGTAAAAATTAAGTGAACTATATCTGCTACGGGTTGGGCCCCGCGAACGCTACGCCGTAGCGGATCGGCTACGAGTGCTACGAACCGTTAGGTGACGGTCACGCGAGTTCTATGATTTCTGTTCACCCAAATAGTGCTCAACGCCTCTAAAAGTGTTCATATTAAATAAAGAAAAAAAAAGACATTTCAAGTAGACAGTTGCAGGCACTTCTGAATTGTCGAAACAGCTAAAGTCCCAACATCCCAAGCACCAGACATACAAACTGTGAAAATACTGTAGTTACCCATTCCCTAGTGTAGATCTCGATGGAGAAAAACGGACAAGAAACTCCATAATTGCCATAGTTTTGTTTGTAGTACTCATACTTGTGCCCTATTGGCTTGCAATTAATATGCTCATAAGTAAATCGCAATAGAGACCGGAACAGAAACTGTATATAGGGCGATAACTTACTAGGCAATGCAACGCATTAATAGTAATAGTCATTTTATTTCAGATAAATTTCACATCCATATAAATTGTTAGTAAACATGACCTTAAAAACTATGTTAGTAGATCATGTAGGTTTGACATAAAATACATAAAAGGGCAATCAAATTTCCCCACAATGATATTCAGGAGACTGTTTGAGCTGCCTCGGACCCTCTGCAGTAGCGACGCAGCACGCTTATGTCTGATAGCTACGAAGCCATCAGTGTGCGCATCAGCAAACATTCCCGACGCACTACAGAAGCGTGGCAGCCCCAGCAGCATCCTGAATGCATTGTTATACTGAACTCGAAGAGAATTGATGGCTCTCTGCGTACAGCTTGTCCAGAGGTTACACGTGTACAACGTCTGACAACATGCTTTGAAAAGCGTCACTTTCAACTTGAAATTTTTAAATTTTTGAAAAATTTCAACTTGAATTAAACTTGTAATAGCGTTTTTTTATTCATTACAACACTTTATCTACACTTAGTATGGACGATGGTATTCAATGTGCTGGCCAAATTATTATAAGATTTTCTAATCTTGAACACACTGACATTAACGCGTGTTGCTGGGTGCAACATTAGCACAAGCGCTGTTTCTCGCCCTAGCAAAAGATGGTTCTGAGCTCTTTATATTATATATTTTTTATATTATTACAAGCAGAGTACCTGCAACCCGAATTGATGGTCAAATTCTAAATTAACGCGATCGAAGCCGCAGGCAAAAGCTAGTACATAACATGTTGCTTACATAAATATATTTGTTACAGCCCAAACCCGAGCCTGAGGATATGGCGGTACATCAGCGAGCCCATTCAGTATCGTCCACACTACAGGTACGATAATGTCATGTAATAGATAGTTAAGCTATACGCGCGGTTCCGGGTCGCGGACCTTCCCGGTTCCGGGCTTTTCGGGCTTAGTGTGCCTTACTCGCATTGTGTGGGTGGGTAGGTTCTTGAAAAGTTTAGGTTTCGGCAAAAGCTCAAAGTTTCTCATTTGAAGATCTGAAAGAGAATAGGATTTGAAACGGTAAAAGCTTGTTTGCGAGATTTGATACCAGTCTTGTTAATATACTAGCATTGTGATTTTTAGACAAAACAATATTGTATGTAGTATTTAAACAGGGTGTAAACGAACTCTTCACAAAGCCGTCAACCAAGCATTCTGTACATCAAACTAAGTTACTATGCTACGTAAAAATTATTGCTGGGAAACGACTTTTTTGGGGTGAAAAATTACGTTTTACGGTAAAACTCAATGTAACGCACTCAAAACATTGTGCTGATAGATGCATTGAATAGCAAAAGTGAAGTTATGACCTGAAAAAAGTTGGAACTTTGACCTCCAATATCTTCGTAACAAGACGGTTCCCAGGTATGGTGCAGAACAAAACAAAAGGTTGCAATGACGGGGAGAATAAGTGCCTTAAGGCTTCGTTAAGGGTATATTTACACCCTTTATACTCCCACAAAACATCAATATCGGATTCATTTCGGGAACCAATACATTTTTTGCTAAGAGTTGAATCAAAGTGTCTTTACTATGTTATGTATGCAGTGCTAGTGGTATACAAAGACATACGGCATACTCGTATCTCTACTGTGAAACGTTTGTCTCAATCGACTGAGTCACACTCAAACTCGGGAAGAAACAATTGTTTTAAATTGTCAGTGGCGTATCCTTGCTACAATAGCAATGATACTTACATAGATGCAGTTTGGGATCCTTGACATTCATTGAGAATATTTGCTCAAAGTAATACGGCTGTTTAAAAGTATGTTGTTGGAAATAACTCAGTATTTTTGTACGTATTCCCCGATCAATTGAACAAAGCTTCCACATTTATTCTGCAAACCGCCGGAAAGTACTGCTGGCTTCTCTATCGCTTGCTTACACTCGAAGATTAGTAGTAGAAATAAAAAAAATGGCATGGACAAGTAGGATATATGAGTAACAAGGATAGTAAATTCACACAAACTACCAGGAGACCAGAATCATGAAGCAGTGTATATTTATTACATGTTGCATGATAATCGAAATGTATTTAATTTGGTAGCGAGATTCCTGTTAACAAATACAATACCTCCTTCGTGATTCTGTCCTCCTGGTACTTTGTGAGACTTTACTATAATTGTTTCTCATCTACTTGCCCTTGCCAATTTCCTACTGCGTAATCTTCGAGTGTAAGCTCGCACAGTAACCTGAGACTAGTCGTGCCAATATACTAACTGGCAAAACCCAAAGCGGGGTAAATTTGCATTAGTGCGAGTTTTGCACAGTGTGAATGTACGACCTACGCCAAAACGCAGTACCTACTAGTGAGAACAAAAACCCCGTTAGTGTTGTGTTAGAGAATAGTAAAACTAATGGGAATTATTTTTCCCACTGTAGAACTGAGTAGGTGAGTTCACCTTCACGTGGGAATGATCCACTAAGTTTGGGTACGGCTTCCAGTCTATCCGGATGCAGCTACTATACATGGTCTCGTAAAATTATATACATATTTCTTACTATTTCCTTGTTGTCCATCCAGGGTGGTTACGCAACAGTAGGCCGCGCCCCCCGCGGCCCCCTCGCCTCCGCCGGCGCGCCCGCCGTCATCGACCCTCCCCCCCCGGACACCTCAGAACAACAGCTACGCTACGAGAACGACAGGCTCAAGCTCGCGCTTGCACAGAGGTAAGTTGCGTGAATATTGCCCAACAGTTGGGATACATTTTCTTGATTGTTTGAAGGAAGATGCTTGAAAGATGTCTGACGTTGCGCTACAGTATGCTGTTCCACAGTTGAGCAGTCGCTCAAAATGTATCGCAACTGTTGGAAAACAGTCGTTTTCCAACAGTTGCGATACATTTTCTTTGACAGTTTAAGACGCAGGTGCGCCTGTTGCAAGAACATTTATGAACAGATGTACATACTTACAGACTCTTAGAATGATCTCGCCCGGAAATGTGTTCCTAGATTCTTGTACTACCTCTAGATCTATTTCTGCTGCAAATCAACGTTGCTGTGTTGCGGATTAAAGAGTCAATGTTGGTGTAATTATAGACATGGCTTCATATGATATATTTCAGCTTTGTCCTTGGGATGTTACCGCATTTACGATGTCTGAGATTGTATTCTTCATCGTCAATGACCTAAATTTGAATTAACCTTCGTTGCTGTGTATGACCTACACCAGCGACTATTAGTTGCGCAACAGTTGTGCGACACGTAGTGACAATAGGCCCTGTTTAGAATGGAAAGTGGATACGCGACGGTGGGGCGTGCGCCGCGCGGTGCGATGGCTCCGAGCGGCCCGCCCGCGGTCATTGACCCCCCACCGCCGGAATCCATCGAGCAACAGCTGCGTTACGAGAATGACAGGCTGAAGCTGGCGCTCGCACAGAGGTGAGTGGCGCGACAGTTGCGCGATAGTTGCCCCACTTTTTGGTTGCGAGTTGCTTAGTCACTTTGTTTACCTGACGATTCTGTTGCTGCTTTGAAGATCATGTCGTTATAGCAGATTTTGTTTTGGGTTGTTTTCTGCGTTTTTTTTTTGGTTTAGCAGCTTTTTAGATCACTGCGAAAAACTACAATGTCGTAGTGTTTCAGCTTGCTTTTCGCACCTCTCATGAAACAAGGTAAGTTGTGTTTTAATTGTTCAATGCTTACACCCCGCACACATACTGGCTTACAGGATTTTTTACACCTCAAAGGAATTTTTGACAGAGCACAATTTGTGCCCAAAAAACCCGTGATCGGTAACAAATAAGAACAAGTATTTACAACAATAAAAAAGTTTTATTCAATCGCAAGAGTTTTGTACAACACTTAAAACTACAAAACAGAACAAAACAGTCAAGCCTTAACAATAGTCCTTTCTCAATTATTTTACCTCTAACTGAAGAAACCCAACATCGACCTTAGCTCTCGAGAATAAAGATCATTTTCATTATGACAGACTTATCAGTAGCTGCAACGTAACAGCAACCTTAATATATCGAGATTAAAGGTCATTTTGACAAAGTAAAATAACTGAACGAACCGAAATGTAACTCCTTTCTACGTCACTAATAAATAATTATTTTTATTCTATAGCCACTCATTACAACACACTATAATACATTTATATTCTTAATGAGTATGCTATGAATATCACGTCTTTTTGCCTTTTAAAATTAATATGCGTAAAAAACACGTTCCTGTTTAGTAAAGTTGCGTATCTTTTTGGTCAAGTCGCGTATCTTTTTGGCAAAGTCGCGTATCTTTTTGAGAAAGTCTCATATCTTTTTGTAAAGTCGCGTAACTTACCAAAGTTGCAAAATTTATAATAAGTATGTCTAATACGCATCCAACTTTATTAGGCAAAATTTTTGTAATCCAATTTTTATTCGAAAATGTCCTTTATACATCGCCTTGTTAGTTTCAACTTTCAAAATCACTCTCCTACAAGTCCAATAATATATTTTAGTACTTAAGTCAGTTTTATTTCAGATAATTTCATGAAAACTTAACGGAATAATCTAACTAACTTATAATAAGAGCTATATTAAAGCATTTAAAAATCTCAGTTTCAATATTGCAAAGCTATTTGGAATTACAATTCTCTGTCAGTCCGTCATTGCATTTAGAACCTTATTTAGGGTACTCAAAGGCCGCATTAGCTTTGAAAAGAAGATGTAACATGTTTTAATGAGCTGAACAGGTAAATCCACGCATATGGTGAACGAATGTATGAATTCAGGTTTACGAGTAAGTAGGCAATTATTTTGATAAATAAATGTGTGGAATAAGAGATGATCTTACGTGTATAAAATTATGAACGAGCCCAAAAACTCATAACTGAAAGATTTTACGATCAACTTCTGTTTCTCTGCTATCTAGAAATGCTGACACGTAATTTGTCCACGATAAACCAATATAGTCACAATGAGAACCACACATAAGTACTATTCTCCCTTAGCTAGAGTGCCTTTCAGCCGCTTAGAAGTTGAATTTATCAAAATGCTTCTTAGCGGATGCCTAAGTTCTAATAGGCCATTTGTATGCCAAAGTTTAGCCCAATCCGTCCAGTGGTTTGAGTTGTTTATTGATTGCAGCAGCAACGATTTTATAAAGTGAAGTTAAGATGAAGTAGAAGACATACATTCGCACCACCCTGCAGCATAAATCACCAATTCATCATCTAATGTTCATACCCGCCCGCAATGGGCACGAAACCCTCATCGAAATGTCCGAAGTCGTGTTGGTAATGGACAGGTTCGTGCGCCGGCTTCGCTTCGTACTCGTGCACGGCTTTGTGCTCGTATTCCTCTTGATGTTTCGGCGTACCGATCTTGTGGACTACGGCGTTGAAGCCGTTTTTGTCGTCCGCTTCGTATTCCACTACGCGTTTCGTGCCGTCTGTTTCGACGAGAGTGTAGGTGCCTGTAAAGTTATAAAGGTCAAATTAGCTTCTAGCTTCTACCTAGTTGGTTTTGATGTTTCATCATCTGCCTAGCCTTTTGGGGTCGGCTTCCAGTTAACCCAATTCAGCTTTAAACCAGTATTTTACTTAGAATGACTGCCAACCTGACATCGACAACTTGAGCGACAAAACAAATACCCTTTGGTAAGACTGGCTGTCGAGTTTGACTACCCGTAAAGACTGTCGAAATCTAAAACTAACAATAGGGACACGGCTTTACTTGCTTTCAGAGACCTCGCTGCCTCAAAAATGTACAAAGGTATCCATTTCTGACGGAAAAGTTCATCCTGTCATTTAACTCTGGTGAAAGGCTTGGCGATCGTATCCCATATGTCTTTAAAATGTTGTCTAAAGCACCTCCTTTGAAAAATTAAAAAAATGCCGGCAGTACCTAACACAATTTACGATGTAACTTCATAAGCTCATAGCGAGGGAGTGCCATATTTTCCCCGCAACCCTTAGGAAGGCTTGCATATTAAATTTCCTGATCTAATAATAAAATACGATTTGTAAATAACTTGCACTACCGTTCCTATTTCCTGTGAAGTTTCCGCTAAAGGGGAGAAAATGTCGCCAGTTTTATGCCTAATATGTGTGGGATATTCTGTTAGTTGGCAACGACGCAAATCACTGTGAAATACTTCGCTGTTTGAAAAAGGAGGAGGTTCTCAAATCGATTTGTATTTTTTTGATTGATTAACTGGCTTATGCCCGCGACTTCGCTCGCGTGGAGTACGGTAATTGGCCCACGGGATAGTACTCGTGAATAAACATTATATATGTGTTAATCAAGGTTATAAACTGTCTGTGTGCCAAATTTCATCCAAATTGAGTCAGTAGTTTACCGCGAGAGTCACAAACATTCGGACATTCATATATCCTCACAAATTTTCGATATAACTAATATTTTAGGTGTAAAACGTGCCAAGCTGTTTTACATCTTAAACTGATACTCTAAAAGGGTTTTATTGTTGCAATTCATAATCCGCATTTCAATCCTATTGATTACCTCCACTCCTGTGTTTCACATAATCCTTTATACTATATCTTCGTCTTCCTCTCCCCTCCACCCATCAACATTAATATTCACAGATGTTTTAGTTACATGGCATACTTATGTAGTCATGTTCATGTACATGTGAGTAATTGATCGCCATAGTTGTAACAATGCTCAATTAGTGGCCTAAGTAGGAGCTTCCCGACCAGCATATTAAGTCCTGATTCATGTAATTTATTGCTCATATTTATTGAGTTAGTCGGAGGTCGTTAGTGATGCCAGTTATGGGTGGCGTGTCAGCTAATCATTGTGTATTATTCAAATTAGATCAGTAATTTATAAACCTACCCGTTTTTTTTATTTCAGTTTTTTTACATGAGATGATACGATAGAACGCCATAAGATACATCCTTTCTACCTCGTCCACTTTCAGACAGCAGATAGACAGATCCCTCTTACAAATTGCCACGAAGAGTATAGTTTGAAATGGAATCTTGTTCATCTAAACATCTTAAGATATTGTGCTGTTGTACAATTATGGTCGATGATCGATATTATAATGATCCTTTATAGACCTGCAAGGTATCTAGGCTCTGTTCCTACACTCAAATTAGCACCCAATCCCGTGGGAGTACGGGGATAAACTATAGCCTATTTTACTCGCTGATAATGTAGCTATACATTGCTATAAGATTTTTTCAAATCGGTCCAGCAGTTTTTAAGTTTATTCGTTACAAACCTTTTCTGTATAGATAACCTAAAAGCGTTCTGGGTAATAGGTCTTTAAGCTGACACAAAAAAAGGTCTTTGAAGCTTTGACTCTTACCTTTAACCTTGTCACCATCTCTGGTCTCCCAATGCTCCTTCTGGTCGCCAGTGTGGGGGTCCTTCACGGAGTAGTCGAATGAGTACTTAGGATGCGCCTGGAAATTTAAAACAAAGCCCATTGACAAGTGAAATTAAGATGGTCAAAACTAACGTGGATGAAGTGTAGGTAAGGATCGTAGTACTTGAGGTACTGTAGTTACTGCCTGTCTCAATGGCAGAAAAGGCGTAAGTAATATGCTGATATACAGGGTGTAAACGGACCCCGAAGCCGTTAACCAAGCATTCTATACAATAGTAAACGGATTATGGTTATGGAGTTATAGTAAAGTTATGACCTAAATAACTAGTTTTTGAAGAAAAAATTGTGAAAAAGTTGGAACTTAGACCTCCAATATCTCCCATAACTAGATAGGTTCCCAGGTATGGCCCAGAACAAAAAAAAATCAGTCTATTTACACCCTCTATTACTGCTTAACATAAATATTTTCCAAGCTGCGCCTAGACACCTAGGCAAAACGCAGAGTGCCTTGTTGTCGAAGGGAAGGCAGGAATCGGCTTGTTAGGTTCCTTTGCGCGTTGTTCTTTTGTGCTACAACATCCGATCCTCCGCCTTATGGTAAAGATAAGCGTCCACATGTCCGGATGTCCGCATCGAACGCATCGGACGCGTCGCATCAAACGGATGGTAGTATAATTGGAACAGATTCGAGCGATCCGTACGGTGCGGATCAGTGGACGCACTGGTGAGCCCTTCTATAGAAAGAATACTACGATCCTTTTGATGCGATGCGTCCGGTGCGTCCGATGCAGCCATGTGGACGCTTACCTTAAGCGTCCACCTGTCCGCATCGTACGCATCGGACGCATCGCATCAAACGGATCATAGTATTATTGAACAGATTCGAGCGATCCGTACGGTGCGGATCATTGACTTTCTATACAAAGACTACTACCATCCGTTTGATGTGATGCGTCCGATGCGGACAGGTGGACTAGGTATTACCTTCAGGCATCCAATCTGTCAAAGCCAGCTTGTTAAGCTCGTTAGTCCTGTTAGCTGGGAGAGCAAGAGCCAGCTTCACGATGTATGTAAAGCACCTACGTTCGAACCTGGGGTAGTGGGGTACCCAATTGATACAGCCCACTGTGCTACACTATGCTTGTCGATTCGCGATGGTGTTTGCTACTTACATCATCTGTGTCTTCGTATTCGTTCCTTGGGGTCAGTTTCCAGTCTAACCGGGCTTAGCTAATGATAGATACTCACGTGGTAATCCAAGTCGTACTCCTCTCCGTGGTGCTCGTCCAAGCTCTGGTGTTGGTGCAGCTGTACCGGTGCCTTGTGATGGTAGTTCTCATAGCCGCTGTATTCATCGCCGTACTGCGCGACCACTGCTGCGATCACCAGGAGGAGGGGTAGGGCTCTCTGGAACATGAAGAGTTTTGGGATTAGTTGAGATCTTTCATCATCTGCCTAACCTTTTCCCAACTATGTTGGGGTCGGCTTCCAGTCTAACCGGATGCAGCTGAATACCAGTATTTTACATGGAGCGACTGCATATCTGACCTCCACAACCCAGTTAATACTGGATACCTATTTGAAGTAAATAACTGTAACACATTTGGATTTCATCATTGATGCAATAAATAAATATCGCTGGACATTAACACACAACGCCATCTAGTGCCACACTAAGCAAGGCTTGTGTCGTGGACACCAGATAGTTGATATACTACGTATATACCTTTTTTGTTTGTAAATACATACTTATTATACATATAAACATCCATGACTCGGAAACAAATGTCCATGCTCATCACACAAACATTTGCTCCTACCGGGATTCGAACCCAGGACCCTAAGAACGTAAGGCAGCCTTACTTCGTCAATAAAATTGCTTTCAATAGTAAATCTGTTAATCATGAGCAATCAGCCCTGTTAATTGTTTTCGGTCGGACTATCTTCTTAGTTCATCTCGATATAAAAGAAAGACGTATTCAATTTATCGCAAAATAAGATTTCCAACTGAGGTGAAATTTTGCAAGTCATAAAAGTCATTACAAGATACTACATCAGATGCTAACGTTTTAGTGCCCGTGTGCAAAACAGCATGTTCTGTTGGGTACGCGCAGTGAAACACATGTGAAAGTGTTGTAATCACATTATCACGTAGACATGGTGACAAGCTATATACTCGTAGTAGGAAAAACTTTGTAGGGTTTGTGTGGCTAAGTTGCAAGTTAAAGTGAAAGACACAGTTTTGAGGAGGCAAACTTGAAGAGCCATTGCGATTGGTATGGAGAAGATATTCGGTAAAAAAAATATTAATTGTAGGATAATTGTACAGTCAACAAAAGAGTATACATGCTAGCAATATTCTTACTACTATTATAAATTTTCTAAAGCAGTCCACTGCTGGACATGGTCTCCTCAATTGCACTCCACTCTACTTCTATTCATGGCAACTGTCATCACTCTCACTCTCTCTCTCTCACTCTCTCAATTCGTCACCCGTCAAGCCGGACACTTTCTAGCCATTTTATTTTCACACAGTCACTCCATCGTTTCTTTGATCTCAAACCTACGTTCAATGAACAACCTCTAGAAACCTTGAAAGTATTAAATACTAGCGTACGTCACGCGGTTTCACCCGTGTAGTTCCCGTTCCCGTGGGAGCACAGGGATAAAATATAGCCTATGTTACTCGCTGATAATGTAACTATCCATTGCTGAAAGAATTTTTCAAATCTCAAAAATATTAAACACAAATCTTTCCTCTACATAATATTACTACATACTATTAGTATAGATTGTTAAATCATTCTGAAGTTCCACGATCAGCTGCTTCTCAACAAAATCAATCAAAACTTAAATCCCAGTAACGTGATTCACCAAAAATCTACCATAATGTTATTAAAGCTTTAACAATAACTCAATAATCTCCGGACTTGTTGCCTGAAAGCGAAACGCATTACTTACTAACCCTGATTTAGCGTTGAAACAATCGGGTAAACAGTTTTCAGTACGCCTGTTGATATAATATTAAAAAGGGTAGAAGAGACACAGACCCACAAACGGGAACCACGTTTTCAGTACTTACATCATTCACATCACTACATATTATAAAACAAAGTCCTCTGCCTGTCTGTATGTCTGTCTGTTCGCGATAAACTCAAAAACTACTGCACCGATTTTCACCAATGGATAGAGTGGTTCTCGAGGAAGGTAATTTGCATACGAGCGAAGCCACGGGCATCAGCTAGTATTTAATAAATGTTTCATTGGCAATTAACCACTGAAATTCCTGATGAAAAAACCCAAAAACACTACCTGGGAATTCAATCTAGGACCCTCATGCTCAGCAGTTGAACTTGCCACCATTTGACCAACGAGCCATTCAATATCTGCTCAACATCATCATCATCAGCCTATTAATGTTCCCACTGCTGGGACACTGGCCTCCTCTCTATGAGAGGGAATGGGCTATAATCCACCACGCGGGCCCAGTGCGGATTGGTAGATGGCACATGTCTTTCTTCACGATGTTTTCCTTCACACTTCTGAGAGCAGTGATGAAATAAATTACACAAAGTAATGCGGCTGTCTGGGTTCGACCCCACGACTTACTGTACGTAAGTCGGGGCCGCCACCACTGGGCCTCCGCTGCTCACAATCCCGCTATATTAAACACTACATAACACTTAAACAACCCGTAATACAGACGTCAGATGATCTCATTAATACGTCGACGCCGCACAATAGATAGGCTATACCAATAAACTTTGGAGTTTACAACTACATACTATGTTACAAAGCAATGGACTGAAATTAGTTTAAACTAGGCTTTAGACTAAAATTAGTTTTAACTACTGGTGTAGACTCGCGTTTGTACGAAGAACTCGAAACTAGTCCTTCGGATTGTTCGTTTTAGCTGTCTGGTGGTTTGTTTGTCTGGTAATTTTAGTTTTTATTTAGGATCTTAACGAAGAAGAAAGGCACTTGTTATCCCCGTCATTGGGGTATTTTTTTTTAGTCCATACCATACCTGGGATCCTTCTAGTTACGGAGATATTGGGGGTCAAAGTTCCAACTTTTAACAAGTTTTTTTCAAATATGAGTTTTTAAGGTTTAATGTAAGATTCTAAAACACCTTCAAGACCCGCGTTCTACTCAATCCATGCAACGGTACAATGTTTTGAGTGCGTAACAGCTTTAACTACCGTAAAACGTGATTTTTGACTCCAAAAAAAGGCGTTCCCCACCAATAATTTTAGCGTAAAGTTACTTAGTTTGATGTACAGAATGCTTGATTGACGGCATCGTTAAGGGTTCTTTTTACACCCTGTATAATTAATACTTTTGGTCTCGGTAGTGGTAACTAGTCTGCATTATTTTAAACCAACATTGCTCTTAAACCAATCTCAATGCATAACCAATAAAAATATGACATGACAGTCAAATGTCGACGATGTATTCAACAGATTGATATCAAGCTTTCAGAATCCGGCGATCATTGACAGGAAATTGGATGTTTGATATACCTACACAGATACAAGATATTTATAACATAGACAAAATGTATTTTGGGAAAGAAGGAAATGGGCTAAAAATCCGGCCAAGTGCGAGTTGGACTCTCGCACGTAGGCTTCCGTACCATCGTAGTAGGGGAGCTGCATTTGTTGTTAAAGCGGCAACCCAAATACACATTCTGTGAAAATGTCAGCTGTACCTATTACGGATCATGAGATACAGCCCGCTGACAGAAAGACGGGTGGACACCGTAGGCTTAGTAATAAATAAGGTTGGTTACCCTTCGGACACGGAACCCTAACAAAATGAATAATCATACAGCGTGGATCAGAAATGCTTGGTCATATTCAAAAATACAAAAATCATCATTATCATGTCAGTCGAAAGTCGTCCACTCCTGAACATAGGCCTCCCCCAAGAATCGCCACATTGACCGGTCCCGTGCAATTTGCATCCAGCGGATTCCCGCAGCCCTCACCAGATCATCTGTCCACCTAATGGGAGGCCTTCCAACACAACGTTTTCGATGCTAAATGGGAAAGCTGATTATTTTACGAGATTACGACGTTGGTCCCATTAGGAAAGTCGTTCAGCTTGATGGTCTGTTACACACTTATTACCACGCATTTCTTATACATGCCGTATTGGTAAATAGGGTTAGATTGCGTGTTATGATAACCCAACGTACCATATGCCCAAAATCACCTTCAGATATATCCGAAACGAATAAATGCGAAAGGTTTTACGACGTTACGTATTGGTTAATCCATCACCCACGAACGGCTGGACAGATATTTATGAAAGGGTTGTAGGTTACACGACTTTATCTGTACTTTGCCATTCGTGTTGGAAATAAAATAATATGGATAGGCTTTACCGAGATTTTCTTGTACATAGCTGGGGATGACTAAGTCTTGAATAAATGTAAATGGCAAAGCCACACAGTTTTTTCAACGATATTTAAATATAGTATTTTACATGGAGCGACTGCCTATCTGACCTCCATAACCCAGTTATTACTGGTTAATACTATAGCCGTTGGTAAGACTGGTTGTCAGACCACTGACTACCTGACGACCTGTAAGGACCGTCAAAGATCTACAAGTGGCAACCGGGACCAATGGCTTAACGTGCTTTCCGAGGCACGGAGGAAACTTGGTATGTAAGGGTGGTCACCCATCCACGGACCAACCTAAGCAAGCACGGCTTAACCTAAAGATCGACCCAAGCGGCTGTTATTATTTAGCCACGAGCCCGTGCAACAACTCATGCCCTAATTTCAGTCAACTATTTTAAATTGACAGCACAGCGGGGTTTCCATGTAATTTCCTATCACATAATTACACTGCGCCAAAAGTTTGAGACTGGCCAAAAGTTAATATTAAAAATGCTGTTCATATTTCAAACTGATTTTTCGTCAAAAACCCTCTATTGCATTTTATAATTTTTCACTAGTCTCGATCCATACATTCAATTTGTCAATTGTATCTTGTGAAATATTGTACTTGCTTTACGGGCCACAGGCGAAGGCGCGGTGGCGCGCGGCGACCGACGCGCAGGTGGGGTAAGAGCGAGACAAAAAAAAAAAAAAAACCTGTCATGTCTTTGTTATTGTGTTTGTTTTGTTCAGCCTGCAGTCTGTATAATATTGTACCTTTATTTTTTATTTGAAATGTTTTTGTTTTTGTTTTTATGACAATTATTGCATACGAGTACTCTAAGTCCGATCTGTTTTGTTTTAGTTACATACTCATTTAATCGCTGTATTGGCTTCCGTACGTTTTTCACAGGTGACCACTGAAAACCAGCGCTGTTCTGTGGGTTCCCCATAGCACAGCATCATGCTGAGTGGTAAACCTATTTGTCGCACTCACGGCGTGCAACTTTTTATTTTTTGTCCGTTTAGTCTTACTTATGTTAATGTTGCTGTGTATTTTTCAGTTTTAGTTAAATGTTTGTGTTTGTATTAATGCGTTCTATGTTTACCTTATTAATATTGTATGCACGTCATGGATTTGCGACGAATAAACATTTTTTCTTTCTTTCTTTCTTCTTTCTTGTAAAGCCTTCCACACGTATTCTTGCGAGGAGGGTAACAACTGCTCACATTTCTATCAAACTTCTTCCCACAAAAGCTCAATTGGGTTGAGATCTGGGTTCTAAGGAGGCATCCATTTTTAAAGGCCGAAAAGTTGTGGAGTGGCGTCTGCGAACCAGAAGACGTTGCGTTGGAAATCCTCCCACTAGGTGGAGCGATGACTTGGTGAAGGTTGCGGGGATCCGCTGGACGAGACTCGCGAGTCGCACGGAACCGGTCAAAGTGGCGACACTTGCGGGTGGCCTATGTCCACTTGTCCAGCAGTGGACGTCTTTCGGCTGAAATGATTCGTTTATACTTTTCCTTTTTCATGATTCCTTCGACTCGTACCTAATCACCGGTTTAACGGCCCGAGAAACATCCCCAGAACATATTAATAATTAAACCTCTTGCTTTGTACTTCGAGTTTTTATTCATTTTCCTTCTTTGATGTAGGTGGTCTCAAACTTTTGGCCGGCAGTGTATCTCTAGGAAATTTTAATCAATAAAATCCCTTCAAGTTTTGAATAGAACTGCAAGGGTACATTAAAATGTCGACCTACTTTTGGCTTTTTTTTTTTTTTTTTTTTTTTTTTTTTTTTTTTTTTTTTAATAATAAATCATTTAATAAGGACCAAACATTTTTTACATTTTATGTACCCACCAAACTGCGTAACAGTTTGTCGGCTATTTGTACGCGAAGTGAAACAGCTAACGGCTGTCTAAGTAAAACTTAGTTTAACTATTATTGAACGTTCGTTAACTTATGTAACTTGCGGTTAACGACATTGTTAGTTTATTGGTTAGCTTGTTAAAATGACGACTAGTTCATTGTTATATGAAAATGTTAAATATCTTTATATTTCCGTTGACGGTAAGTAATATAGGTATGATATAATTAAACAATCTCTAATATTTACTAGACATAACTGAATATGTAATTTTACTTATATAGTGATCAGTTAATATAATTTTAAAATAACTAATTTGTAAAAGCTTAACATACATTGAATACAAAACCATTTGATATACCACTAAAAGATATAACACCTATTTAGTCTAATATGATGCATGTCGCGGAGATGAGAATGCTAAGGGGGATGTGTGGTGTTACGCGAATGGATAAAGTAAGAAATGAGTATATAAGAGGAAGTCTGAAAGTGGCGCCGGTGACTGAAAAGTTGTGTGGTAATCGGTTGTCGTGGGGATGTGATGCGGAGGGATGAGGAAAATGTTGTGAGGAAGTTTTAGGTAGTAGGAAGACCAAAGAAACGACGACGAAACGAAGAAACGAAAAGACGAAAAGAATAGATAAGTATTGAAGAAGAGGACATGCTGTGCCGACCCCAAATGAATCCGGATACCTAAGGGCAAGAGAATGACGAGTATAATATGATAACGAATGGATCTGGTCACTGTTCTAACCTAACCCAACCCAACCCAAATGATTTACCAACAATAGCGAAGCCGCAGGAAAAAGTTATTAAAGTTGTAATTGTTAAGTAACAATCTAAAAGCACTCAATTATAAAGTTAACAAAATTATTCTTTTTAAAACCTCTGACCCAATTTCTTATATTAAAGTTAATGGAATTTTCATCGCGTTGATTGCAATTTTTCCACGAGGTTGAAAATCGTGGCTTTATTATAAATATTGTTTTTCGGAGGTTATCTATTTCACAGAGGTTCTGTTTGGAAACTCGATATAAAGCCAATAATCCTCTCTGAGACGTCAGATGACGGTATTGAAGGAGATTATGTACGTTCGTAGACATTGAAGAGGTATAGAGGTCTTGCTTGACATTGGAATTGTGCATGATTCTATGAATATGCAGTGTAAGGGCGAATTTGTGAAACTGAACGTGATCAACACATCTAATGATCTAAACAACGTTCAAGAGCTGTCATTATTGACATGGAATATTGACACTATGACAGCCCTTGAACGCTGTTTAGATATTTTTATCGCGTTCATATCCATAGGTGAAATTATATCCAACGCTTTCTACGTCACGTCTTTCTTTCTTTTTCGTGGATTATTATGAGATTTTTTGCCATTATTTTGCCACTAGCACTTTGCCCGCGACTTCGTCTGTAGAAATTGTGATTGCTCGGCTAATAAGCATGATATATTTTGATTTAAATCACTTGTAATAGCGGGCGAACCCATCACCATCTTATCGGACGCAGGGCTTCCACTGAGAAACTCATCATAGGGAAACCCTATAAACAATCTAATCATAAAATCTAGCCGATATTTTCCCCTACAAAATCAAAGTATTACAAGAAATCACTAAACAATATTCAAAATTTGCCGATTCACCTTATACGCTTATTAAAATCTAAATCCATCCGGCATTACATATTCACGTTCGAGAAAGCTTACTGAGTAAAATCGTAATACAAATTAAATAACATAAGCAAAACCGTTTTTGTTACACAATATGTCATCGAAAGTGTTCCGTCATTTGTACGTTATAGCGTTTTTCGCGAGTCATCATTTGCCTGCCTTTCCCCAACTGTGTTGTGGTCGACTTCTAGTCTAACCGAATGCAGCTGATACCAGTATTTTACATGGACCGACTGCCTATCTGACCTGCAAAACCCAATCACTGAGTAACACGATACCCCTCGATAAGACTCATTGTCAGACTTTCGGCTCACTGACTACCTATAACGACTGTCAAAGAGCTACAAATGACAGCCGGGTCCAACGTGCTTTCTTAGACACTGAGGGTATCTGTGTGTATGTCTTAATGAACGCCGGTCACACATCCATAGGCTGACCTCGGCAAGTGTTGCTTTACTGCGGCTATTAATATTTAGCCCTCTCGGGTCTCAGGTTATTTGCGAGTCATTGCCACTAATTATTATCTTGCTAAGTATCGCGCTTTCGCTCACCGCGTGGTTAATACGGTCAGTTCACATCGGTGGCTTGTGATTCTTTCGCCAAGAATAGGTTGACCCTTTCTGCTGATGTCGAACTTTTTGGGTTTACATGTGTGAAGTGGGGTTACATACATTTCTCTTGTAGTCCGCCGCGGTTGCCTGGATTTAGCAAAGACTGAATATCGTAAGCACAAAAGGGTAAAGTCAGGAATCCTTTGGCAGGAAAGAAATCAGGAGTCCTTTGGCCAGAAATTTAACCACTGAAAATGAGGCGTCTCCCATTGGTAGACCCATAAAGACGATTTTAGAAATCATCCAAAAGTTTCCTCTAAAAAACTTAACATTTAAAAATAGTTCTTCATAATTACAGATCCAAGTTTCAACAAAACTCGTCTCTATAATTCGAGACATTTCTCCTCCTTCCTCCTTCTATCTCCTTTTAATTATTTACATTCGTCTTTACGGAACTATAACCACTCAATACGGATATCCAATAAATTTATTAGAACTCGGTCATCGTATGACAAGCAAATCTGTTCCTCCTTCGTTGATAATGTGTTGGTGGTCATGCGATGTTTTTTGTTCAGCTGTCACAATTACCGATTGCCACGCTATTTGCGGATGTGAAGCTTCCTCTATGAGTGGTAAATGGGCGTTTTGCGATACGTGCTTTCGTCGTAGCAAGAAATATGGACAGATCTTTGACATAATTTGAAGACATTTGTGATGATATGGCGGAATGAGGAAAATGGCTTGAGGAAACACTGTTTTAAGCTATCACGGTTTGCAACTAAACTTAAAATGTCACTCAAGGGATCCACCCCCATTCTCCAGTTAACTCGCGATCATGGCGCTTGCAACAGCGTCGAAATATCGGGAGTTCGAAAAAAAATAACAATCAAGTTTGGTCGTGAGGAAAGTTTTGGGAATGAATGTGAATTGGGGGTGTAAAAGTAAAGGAAGACCAAAGACACGATGGATGGACTGTGTAAATGATGATAGGGGAAGAAAGAAAGGGTCTGGTGAGATGAGGAGTAATAGAGAAGTATGAAAGAAGAAGACATGCTGCGCTGATTCCAAATAGATTGTGAAAAGAGCACGAGAATGATGACGTAATATGACATCCACAATCCCCACAGGTTTACAATCTATTGTGTCTACTGTGTCTCTACTCTTTCTCTCAAAGACAGGATCCCTTTATCCTAACAGTTGGAATATAATAATACTAGGCTAAGCAATATTGCTGTCATCATCACCGACAGCCTTGTTCTGCTATCAGCATTGGGTTGTCTCTTTTAAGCCATGCTTTCCTCTGTCCGAGTCTCGCCCAGTACTTCCCTGCGATCTTTTGCAGGTTGCATTATTTCTTTAGTAGTCGTTATTCATTAACAGATACTCATGGACGGTATAGAAACTCTGATACCCACTTAACCTAACATCACGATAAGGAAAGAAAGAAAGAAAGATTTAACCGTGCTTTGATATAAGATAGTAGGTCACACCATGGAAGTTAGTTCTTCTCTCGTAACAGCAATTCAGTACGGGGCTTTTGCCAGCACATCAATCAGACTACCCAAAACTCAAGTTTTCCCAATCAAACTTGAACCTAACGTTTGGCGATAAAGTTGAAAATCTATTAAAGAAATTTGATAGATATTCATGCAAATTTTAAATATTGTCGTTGCGAAGGCTTGACACCTACTGCAATTTACCATTAATGGTCGTCGGGTGTTAAAAAGTTGATATTTTTTATGTTGAACTGTTTCTTATAAAGGTCACGGAACATTATATTCAATTATTTGTGAAAGGGTAACTTGAGACAGTGAAAGCAACAGTCGTTTTAGCATTCTGTAAGTACATCAAACTAAGTAACTGTAATTTACTTTACTTTTTTGGGGTGAAAAATCATGTTTTGTAATGGAACTCAACTTAACGCACTCAAAACATTGTGCTAATTGATGGATTCGATAGCACCGGCGGTCGTGGAAGTGTTTCAAGTAAAAATCTTACATTAAACGCTTCAATTTCAAAAAAAGTTGGAATTTTGAACCCCAATATCTCCGTAACTAGAAGGTTCCCAGGTATGGCGTAGAACAAAAAATTATCGCAATGACGAGGAAAACAAGTGCCTTTCGGCTTCGTTAAGTGCCTCTATACACCCTTTATCTAAGATGTTTGACCCAATTCTATAATAATTTTAACATTGCTTATTGGCAGCATGTGTAATTGGCATCTTGGTAAGTTTTGATGACTCCCCATATGATAGTTATTGAAAAGTTAGATTAAGTCTCGCAAGCAATTAAGTCTTCTCTGAAGTGGCAGTGTAAACAGAAAGCATCAATCATTGGCCATCATAATCTAACGTAACATTTAGTCACTGTTTTAAGCTTTCACGGTTTAAAATTAAACTTAAGTATATTATCGTTATTTTGAGCTCCCGATATTTCGACGCCTATAAAAATTTGAGAGTTTTAGCTATGGTTCAGAAGGGATCCCGATTAATCCCTGCTAACCAAAGCCAGCACCTTCTAAATGCAGTAAAAACCATGGAAACTTACTCAGAGGATTTATGTTTAGCCAATGAAAACGTCTTGAGTTCTGCGATCTGCGTCCTCTTACTTTTCTTCGAGATTGTACATCTTGGGAGAATGTAGATGTGTTGATACTAGGGGTGAGAGAACTTTAGTTTGTATTGAGGCCAACGTCACGTTGAGGTCGAAAATCATCCCATGGATTCCAGGATTACCAGAATACGGTCTAAAAGACAATGTCCAAACTTCTGCGTTATTTGTTAAAATTTTTCAGTCCTGGATTTAAAAGAATACCATTGAGCATGTTATAGAAAAATATCGTGAGAAATACCGACTTTAGCTAAAAGCCTATCTGAGCATGAAGAGTTTGAAATTGATTCTTCTCACTATGAGAAGAGGCTTTATTTAGCCTTGCAGGTATCCCTTCATTCTTGAAAGACCAATTCTCTTTAAAGCTATTGTAAAAAGATAGTACACTAACCGACATTGTAAGTCAGGAAGCAACCAATATCACTGAAGCGACACTAAGCTATTACCTACTGGACAATATTCGTAAATTATCGTTCATTAAATTAATGCAAAAATGACGGAAAGCGTTCAGGAAGACCGGTCGTGGTCGGTAGTGGAGACTGCGATTTATAGTGACACTGCTTACACTTGTTGGTAATTCCGAGGTACCAGGAGTTTATTAGCGGATAAGAGGTTGGAAAATACAAAAATGACGGGAAATATTTAGGAAGGACGGTCGGGTAGTGAAGTAATACTTGCTGGTTATTCTTGGGTACCAGGAGTTTATGAGTGTATAAGAGGTTGAAAACTGGGGAAGCCCTGAGAAGCCGCTGGGTAGCCTAATTCTATATGAATTGACTACTGGGTTATATGCGCAAATTGTCACTTATTAAATTAGAGCGAAAATGAAGGAATTTAGGAAGAACGGTCAGTGATCGGTAACGAAGTAATGCGATTTATACTGACGGAGCTGAAACTTGCTGGTTATTCCTGGGTACCAGGAGTTTATGAGTGTATAAGAGGTTGGAAATTAGAGTAAGTAAATAACTGTAGTCTACATGCAGTAGTGCAATGCGATAGCTGGGCATCAAATATGGCGGAAAGTTTTCAATGACGATTAGAGTTTATGAGTAGATAGGCGGTTGGGAGAATGACCGTAATAATGTCATACTAGAGAAATAAGCTACATATTTTCAGATCCTTGGATCATGAAGATGCAGAAAGCGTTGAATCTTAAACCGCCTTCAGAGATATCTCGCTTTCCTAAGAGTGCGAGTGCTACATCTGTAGTGCACGTTTCTGTTAATAAATACTACTTGACCGAGTTTCTCACTGACTATTAATAAGTTTCTTGAATAGACACACTCAAGATCCAGCTAGCAAACAATCGTACAATATTTTCCTAGTCGTCTTTGTTATATTTCCTTTCTAGGTTAAGACTTAATTAACGTCTTCCTAGGCACTAGAATAAAAAATATCTGAAGTTTAAGAGAGTCTAACTAAGGTATAATTAATCATGGTCAGTCATTTTTTAATCGAGTTGTTAGATTTTTTATGATTAGAGGCTTATGATTTACGACTCGGCTTCGTACGGATGCAATATAGGTATAAACCTTCCTCTTGAATCACTCTATTTATTGCTGAAAACTGAATTAAAATCCGTTGCGTATTTTAAAACAGCGGGAGCGACTGTGTTTTATATTCCATCTAAACTAATATTATGAAGAGAAAAAGATATGATTTTTTGTTTGTCGATTTAACTCAAGAACCACTTAACCGATGTTAAAAATTCTTTCACCATTGGAAAGCTACATCTTTAACGAGTAACATAGGCTTTAAATTATATTGATATCATGCAAATTAAACGAGCTATCACAAGTTTCGCGGATGATGTCGCGGGCGAGATGCTAGTGTAAAATAAAAGGCTAAGTTTGATTTAATAACTGTAAAAGTACTAAACATAAAAAAATACTAGCAGACGTCACGCGGCTTCACTCGCGTAGTTCCCGTTCCCGTGGAAGTACGGGGATAAAATATAGCCTATGTTACTCGCTGCTAATGTAGCTACAGTGCTGAAATATTTTTTTAAATCGGTCCAGTAGTTTTTAAGTTTATTTGCTACATAAAAGAATACGAATTATTCCTGTTTATAATATTAGTATATAGATGAAGGAGTTCAGGCAACTCTGCTCTGCCTTCCCATAGCCATAGCTTTTATTATCGAATAGTTTGAGAAATTGGTATACAAGGGCGCTTGTATTTGTACAGCCCGACTTTACCCACTGCTGGGTACAGACCCCTCATTGCTTGTGCCAACCTCCAATCTTATCTAATACAAGTTAATTTCACTATTTACTCTACATCATCAATTTTCGCGTGAAAACCTGCAATTTTCTCACAAAACGAGGCACAGCCTTCACCGGAGCGTTACGGAGTGCCGTAATGTACAGTTATTAGTTCCAACTTAACTATCATTATTTGTTATAAGTACTCTGATCTACACGGAAACATGGAAACCATTGCGTCATGACTTCGTAATATTGCATTATTGGCTAACGAGTCCTTATCATCATCATCATTTCAGCTGCTGGACATAGGCCTCCCAAAGCGGATCGCCGCAACCTTGGTCCACCTAGTCCAACGAATCCTTTGGACCTACATAAAGAAAAAAATCATCTGCTCGGCTGTGCTCAGCCATTTTTTTTATCGACTCCTAAGACCTGACTTCCTCTAGTATTGGGCTAAAAAAATCCAAAAGATTGTTGAAAATCATTCTGGTAGTTCCCGAAATATGGGCGTTTAAACAAAAAAAACTTTTTCAGCTTTGATATATTAGTATTAGTATGGATTACGAATCCTAAAGGCCTAAATAACAGCATTTACATCATCATCACTGCCTAGCCTTTTCTCAACTATGTTGGGGTCGGCTTGAAGTCTCACCGGACTCAGCTGAATACCAGTATTTTACATGAGCGACTGCCTAACTGACCTCCACAACCCAGTCAAGACTAGATAATACGATACCCCTTGGTAAGACTGGTTATCCGATATCAAATACCGAAAAGGTTTTGTCAATCTTGTTGAAAGTGGTTGTAGAAATACCAATGACTATGAAAGTTATTGCAACTTGGTTCTCTGGAGTAGATACCGTGTATCGGCAAGTATGAGACGCGCCCGAATAGTTACACCGATGATCTTTAAAAGGTGGCCGGGTCTGACCGAATGCAAAATTTTCAAACAAAATGTAGTAATGGGAAAAGTTGTTCAAAGCAACTGTGATCCAAACTTCATAGTCGGGGATCGTTGATACCTGTATTAGAGACATACACAAATAATCTTTCCGGTTTTTTATAAAATAACGAAGGTCTGATCGTCGCGGGCTCTTGCTCTATCAGTTTTATTGACGCTTATGTCCAGCTGTGGACTGCGATAGCCTGAGTAGATGATCAAGTTATTTGTTTTTGCATCGATCACGGAAGCAGGGTAAACTGTTGCGTCATGAACTCATGACTTCGTAATATTAGATTTAGTTTACAGTTATGTTTAATGATATACAATTTAACTGTAGCGGTTATAGTTTAGTTAGATGTTTTTACATAATAATGTAAGTTAATGTATTTTGTAGAGTAGGTTGCAGTTAATAATATTCATCATTAAGTTTTCCATTTATTGTGAACATTTTTGTTTTCTGGGTGTACGTTCATTCCGAAAACATAAATAATCGACACAAGATTACGTGGTAACTAACCATTTCAAATGATTAGGATAAGTTATACCTAATCATTTGAAATGGCATTTCACTTTAGTAATTTAACGAAAGCTTCGAAAGTTATACGCAGTAATATTGCAAGTTGTACCTACTTTAACATTATATTCATGCTCGCACATTAACACACAAGACCTATTCAAATGTATGTTGTATCGTAAGGATCAACAGGATATGATACCCTTTATCCTAATCTCTAGGTACAAAGATACCAATCCGCAAAAAAAAAACCGCAAAATCGATTCATAAGTTCAACCGCAAAGACTCACTTTCACACGATCAAAAAATCCGCCAGTTTAAAAAACACAACACGCACTTTTGCAAACAAATCAAGAATAATATCACCGCCACCATTGAACGTTACTCACAAGTTTGTAATCCATTTTAACGTGTTAACTGTATTACTCGTTGTGTCGCTTACAACTGTAGCCGGGGACGGCGCTTCTGCCAACTTATACCACGCATTCTTGATGACCATCCCCATCTCGTCGCCACTGAACACTGTGAGAGGGGATGACTGAGGCGTCATGTTTTGAGCCTGTGATCGAAGTTACATCAATGGTATGAAAGGAATAACGAGTCAATTATAGCGCGGATGACAGGGGAGGATAGAATAAAACAAAACGTACGAATATGGACCTTGCACCTACTGTTTTATCTCTGCATCACCCTAAGGTAGACTGGTAGAAAATGCCCAAGGCATTAAGTCCGCCTTTGTACATTTTGTGCATAAATTTTAAATAAATATCAGGGGCTGGATGATTGAAGTAACGTCACCGAGTCTTGGTAAGGGGCCATCCTTTAATCACATGAGGTTTCATCCCCCCCCCCCCTTCCCTTTGAGGTTCCAGGCTGTCCTTCTCCCACCTCCCAGCATCACGTGTATTTTTCATTATTGAAAAGATCAGATGAAGTTCGACGCGGGTATTTTTTTTTCAACCGACTTCCAAAAATAAAAACTTTTTTGCAAAAAATAAAACCGACTTCACACAAAAAAGTGAAAAATAATTTTAGCTTCAGAAGTCGGTGACCTTTATTTGATTGATTTAGTTTTTTTGTCACCGACTTCTGAATCTAAAATTATTTTTCACTTTTTTGTGTGAAGTCGGTTTTATTTTTTGCAAAAAAGTTTTTATTTTTCACTTTTTAGTGGTCCACATGTGCATACCCTTTCACAGCGTACCAGCGTGATTTTTTGTTATGAACTGGTGTAAACAATAGACAGACATGAGATTTCAGCAATCCCAGTAAGAGACACACATTTGCTACATTTAATGAGGAGTTCCGTTGCCTTTCTCCGAAGTTTTTCATCTAATCTTTACCAAATTTAAATGAGATCACTCCGAGAAAGTAGTCTTTCTAAAACTACCCAAATCGCTTCTGGTGTGCCTATAAAATTTGAAAAGTTCTCTCTATTTCTCCAGGATCCCATTATCAGGATCCTGACGTGATGATTATGGGACCTTCTGGGAAGTATACCCTTTCAAACAATTAAAAAACAAATTCGGTCCAGTCATCTTCGAGTAATCGGAGAACATTGAATTGAGAACCTTCTCCTTTTTGAAGTCGGTTAATAACGACGTTATGGTACGTGACCCAAATATCCGGATAGCCTTTAAAAGATTTGGCCGAGTATCGTTAATTTGCTTCTAAGAATTGAAGAGCTCCGTTCCTTTGTCATGGATCCCATAATCAGAACCTAACCAAATTCTCATCAAACTACCCTTGAAGTACCCTTGTCAATAAAACAAAAAAAAAACAATACATGTCAAGGAGGCTTATCCCCAATAAATGGAACTTAATACACCTAACTGTCGAAATCTGGGAATATTGTACACATCTGCGCACCCCCTCAGAGCATACAGGCGTGATGTTACGTCATGATGCTGTATAAACAATAAACATTCAAGCGATTGCAACAGTTACTGCAGATTTGCCGTGTATTTTTGAAGAGTTCCATTGTATATCTCCGAAGATCCGGATCAGATCTTCAGCAAATTAAAATATAACCACACGGGAAGCACCAGCTTTCAAATTAAAAAAGAATCATCAAACTCGGTTCACCCAGTCGAAAGTACTGAGGTAACAAACACTGTCGAAATCTGGGTGTACTGTACACATCTGCGTACCCCTTCAGAGCATACAGGCGTGATATTACGTCATGATGTTGTATAAACAATAAACCTACAAGCGATAACAGCAATCACTGCAGATTTGCCGTACATTTTTGAGGAGTTCCATTGTATATCTCCGAAGACCAGCATCAGATCTTCAGCAAATTAAAATGGGACCACATGGGAAGCACCAGCTTTCAAATAAAAAAAGAATCATCAAAATCGGTTCACTCAGTCGAAAGTTATGAGGTAACAAACACAAAAAAAAAAAAAAAAAAAAAAAAACATACAGACGAATTGATAACCTCCTCTTTTTGGAAGTCGGTTAAAAAGAGGAGGTTATCAATTCGTCTGTTTTTTTTTTTTTTTTTTTTTTTTTTTGTGTTTGTTACCTCATAACTTTCGACTGAGTGAACTGAAGATCTTTTATACAGATATTTTAATTTGCTGAAGATCTGATCCGGACCTTCGGAGATATACAATGGAACTCTTCAAATATACACGGCAAATCTGCAGTAACTGCTGCAATCGCTTGAATGTTTATTGTTTATACAACATCATGACGTAACATCACGCCTGTATGCTCTGAGGGGTACGCAGATGTGTACAATATTCCCAGATTTCGACAGTTAGGTGTATTAAGTTCCATTTATTGGGGATAAGCCTATTACCTTGACATGTATTGTTTTTTTTTTTTATTTTATTGGCAAGGGTACTTCAAGGGTAGTTTGATGAGAATTTGGTTAGGTTCTAGTGATTATGGGATCCATGACAAAGGAACGGAACTCTTCAATTCTTAGAAGCAAATTAACGATACTCAGCCTAATCTTTTAAAGGCTATCCGGATATTTGAGTCGCGTACCATAACGTCGTTATTAACTGACTTCAAAAAGGAGGTTCTCAATTCAATGTTCCCCGATTACTCGAAGATGACTGGACCGAATTTGTTTTTTAATTGTTTGAAAGGGTATACTTTCCAGAAGGTCCCATAATCATCAAGTCAGGATCCTGATAATGGGATCCTGGAGAAATAGAGAGAACTCTTCAAATTTAATAGGCACACCAGAAGCGATTTGGGTAGTTTTTGAAAGAGTACTTTCTCAGAGTGATCCCATTTAAATTTGGTAAAGATCTGATGAAGAACTTCGGAGAAAGGCAACGGAACTCCTCATTAAATGTAGCAAATGTGTGTCTCTTACTAGGATTGCTGAAATCTCATGTCTGTCTATTGTTTACACCAGTTCATAACAAAAAATCACGCTGGTTCGCTGTGAAAGGGTATGCACATATTGTGAACCACTAAAAAGTGAAAAATAAAACTTTTTTGCAAAAAATAAAACCGACTTCACACAAAAAAGTGAAAAATAACTTTAGCTTCTGAAGTCGGTGACAAAAAAATTAAATCAATCAAACAAAGGTCACCGATTTCAGAAGCTAAAGTTATTTTTCACTTTTTTGTGTGAAGTCGGTGACAAAAAAATTAAATCAATCAAACAAAGGTCACCGATTTCAGAAGCTAAAGTTATTTTTCACTTTTTTGTGTGAAGATGGTTTTATTTTTTGCAAAAAAGTTTTTTAAAGAAAAAGAAAAATCTTTTGCCGTATATGTAGCTGCTATCCTAGCAAATCGTAGCGTTGCGCCGGTTCCCTGAATCTCAATTTCAGCTCGAGAATGTACGGCAACGGGAGCCTAAATCTGCGAAATCGCAAGGCCCCGGGAATGAGCTAAACTCTAAACGATAAATGATTTATACGTGCCAGCTCTTTTACGAGCCCGTTGTCATTCTAATCTAGGCATTACTCCAAATTTTCTTTACATAATCCTAAACTTTATGAAACGTCTCGACCTTCAAAGGGACCTTGATCTTTGTTTCTTTTGAGCGATTTTAAGGTTAGAAATACCGGACTCATCTGGACATAAAATATGTAACGCTTTGCTCTGAATCTGAAAATGTTTCTGACATTTCTAGCGCTATGCAACTTATTCAGATGTAAAACTTAAATGTTAGCAGCAGTAAACAATCTTATTCATGGTTTAAACAGACACATCACGAAGCCGTCAACCAAGCATTCCGTACATAAAACTTAGTTACTCTACGCATAAATTATCTATACTAATATTATAAAGCAGAAAAGTGTTTGTTTGTTTGTTTGGTTGAACGCGCTAATCAGGAACTACCGACTCGAATTAAAAAATATTTTTGTGTTGGATAGTCCATTTATCGAGGAAGGCTATAGGCTATATAACAACACGCTATGACCAATAGGAGCGGAGCAGCAATAAGAAATGTTGCAAGCGGGAAAAAAGCTTCCTTTGAGCAGGCGATGCGTTGCGATATCAAAACTTCACGCAAACGAAGTCGCGGTCAGAAGCTAGTTAACACATATTTAAAAAAAAACTTGCGAAAAAGTTGGAACTTTGACCTCCAATATATGCGTAACTAAAAGATTCCTAAGTATAGCCTGAAAAAAAAAAAGATCGCAATGACGTCGAGAACAAGTGCCTTCCGACTTCGTTAAGGGTCTATTTACACCCTTTGTAATTTCTCAATACCATCACACCTGCAATCCCCGAAGGGTTAGGCAGAGGTGTAGGTACCTAGGTAATAGTAAACCGTACACCCACATTTCGCCAGTTATGTTTAAGTCCCATGTAAAAGCTAGCGAGCCTTATGCTGATCACTGGGCATAACTTTAAAATCCGTGACTGCTACTGAGAAATTTATAATGGAAAAGCCCAATAACAATTTGCCCGACCCGGGAATCGAACCCAGGACCTCATGATCAGCAGTCGTGGACTCGTGGTTGTGGCGACTTGACAAACGAGGCAGTCGAACAAACCAAAATAAAATCAGGGCCTTTAAAAAAATGCTGATGGTACTAAATGAATAAAAAATATCGAAAGTTACTCTCTTAGTCTGGCCTCAAACAAACCTGTAATTGGTTTTCTGTGGAAAACTCTAGATTAAAAGCCCTTGATTGGAACTGTGTGCCAAAAATGTAATTCAAGTTTGTAGAGATGCCCAAAGTGCTGGATTACTTTGAGAGTAATGGAGTTAGTGTTTATATACGAAGAGCGAGTGGCTAAGTAATAACAGCTGCTCGGGTCGATCTTTAGGTTAAACCGTGCTTGCCTAGGTGGGTCTGTGGAATGGTTACCGCATATCGAGTTTCCACCGCACGTTAAGCTGTTGGTCCCGGCTGTCATTTGTAGATCATTAACAGTCTTAACAGGTAGCCAGTGGCCCAAAAAAGTCTGATTATTACCCAGTATTAACTGGGTTGTGGAGGTCAGATAGGCAGTCGCTCCATGTAAAATACTGGTATTCAGCTGCATCCGTTAAGACTAGAAGCCGACCTTAACACAGTTGAGAAAAGACTAGGCAGATAATGGAGTTAGTGTTTATTACTAGGCTCACTTTTAGCTGTGATCAGAACATAACCTTTTCTTTAAGGTAGGATAAGTAAGGTAATCGTTGGTTTCGCTTTTTCTTCTCCTCAGCTAAAAGAGTGACGTTTTCAGGAACTGTCTAAACTGTAATTTAATTTTTGATGTTCTATAATTTCTTATTTTCTATATTGATTTACTTACTACTAATTTACTTTCTTTCGTGAGATGAACATCAAAATACGTATCTTTAACAAAACTTGTTTGCACTAAATCGGAAGTTTCTGATATAGTAAAAAGATATTCTGAAAGTTGTAGCATTAAAATTGAAGTAGGTATATCAAAAACTCCGTGCTACCACAAAAACTTTTCTGCTTCTGGTAAAATATCTGATGCTCCTTTTAGCATACCAATGTTTAGGAGTATTGGTATTGGGAGTATTTGTACCTAACTAGATTCTGCACTCTATTTCCTCCGTGTAAATAGTATCTGGTTTTTCTTTTTTGTAATAGCATATTTTATAACGAGGGACTAAAAGAAGCCATTATATTAAATTGGCGTTTAATCTCGAGGTGCAAACTGTACTTTTCACTTCGAGTGCGAGAAAAATAGTCATTTAAAACCGAACAAATTTACACTCGACAAAAATTCTGAACTGAGCGGTCAGTTTTTTCTTCTACGAGTATTATGTCAGTCACAGATTATTTTAGCGAATTGTGTGAGCAACTGTATTAAAACTCGACCATCTATTTATATACTACAATAGGCTTGTTAACTGAAAAAATCTAATTAATCCGTCACTTAGATTATCAAAAAATATTTGACCCGTATTTTTTCTTTTGTCACATAAACCAAAATTGACGAAGATACGACGCTTTTAAAATTCCCAATACGTCACTGTTCGGTATCATTCTTAGTGAGTTGATACCGAACAGTGACGTCACGAGCCCCCACTCCCGAGTTTTGATGCATTTATCTTTGTCAATATTCGTTGATTTACAAAAACAAAAAATACGTGTCCATTATTTTCCAATACTCTAATTGACGGACTAAATAGATTTGCAATTTATTGATGGTGGAAACAAGCCTATTCTAGCAAATAAATTTCATTTTATTTCATTTCATTTCTGAATCAAGCCCTTGATCCAGCTGCCAAGCGAGAGCCTCCTAAGATGTTGGTTGCTCTTGGCTATTAAGCCATTGGCCGACACGACTATCAGCACAATGACTGCTGTACTCACACCCGCATGTCGACAGTAAACTTATTATTACTTTGTTCACGATCATGCAAAACCGTATTTGTCATATAACAGAGGATGTCCTAGATTAAATTAATTAAAACAAGAATTTCTAACACATTTAATTTTATAACTTGCAAATGGATGTCAACTGCAATACGAAAATGCAATTCATTTCATTATATCCCAGCTTATAAAACCACAAGCTCTTTAGATTCGAAATAAACATGGCCGACTTTTGTCCTGTAACGCTTGGTTTAATTCAAGAGCACTGGTTTTCCTGTTAAGCTGAATAAATAATGAATTCATAAGCACTGTTTATTGGTAGTATCAACTAAGCAGAATTAATTTGTTAGCTTTTTGAAATCTGGCTGGAAATTGTGTTTTTTGGTAGCGATCGTGTTATGGTCTTGTCTTATATTTAAAACTAGCTTCTGCCAGCGGCTTCGCCCGCGTGAAGTTTGATTATTGTCCCATGGAATCTTACTGCCGGGATAAAAAGTATCCTATGTTTTAATCCAGGTTATAAACTATCTGTGTGCAAAATTTCATCCAAATCCGTTCAGTAGTTGTCGCGTGAAAGCGCAACAAACAAACTTACATTCACATTTATTCTCCGAACTGCTAAGCTATCGGGAGTTACACGTGTTATTGTGAGTCAACTATAAAAGATAGACATATGCTGTCTTGGGATATTTTTTATATAATTTTATGTGGAATATTTCCGTTATACATGATTTCTATGTAGCTTTAACCATTAAGGCTGCACACGCGACGGAAGCTAAAAAAACCAAGTAACTTCTCCCGTTTTCCCAACATTTCCTTTCACTGCTCTGCTCCTATTAATGGTAGCGTGATGAAAAGTATACTATTACCTGCTCAGGAGTATGTAGAATAATTGTACCAAGTTTCGTTAAAATCCGTCGAGTAGTTTTTTTTTCTATAAATAACATACAGACAGACAGACAGACAGACAGAAAGACAGACAGACAGACAAAAATTTTACTGATTGCATTTTTGGCATCAGTATCGATCACTAATCACCCCCCGATAGTTATTTTGTAAATATATTTCATGTACAGAATTGACCTCTCTACAGATTTATTGTATAGATATAGATAGATAGATGAGCTGATGCGCGAACGTCGCGCAAAAATCGGTCCCGCCGTTTCGGATAAGCTGGAAAAGACAGACAACAATTAAATGTAAGGATTTAACTGGTTGTCGGGTCCAGGTTTCCATGCAGTGGAAATATTTTACAGTGTATGAAAATTGAGATCAAACGTATTTTCGTAGGCTCACACCGTATTATTTATTTAAACCTCATGTACAATAATGGTACATAGGTGGACTTGATGCCACAAGGCATTCTCTACCAGTCAACCTTTGAGTTAAGTATGACACCATTGTGATATAAGTACAAATAAATTAACAAAACACAATTTCCGACTACTAAAATTATTTTCTGTCCAGTTTTTAGGTTTTGTTAATGTTAGCCTTTTTGGTACCAATGCTGGGAAAAGGCCTCCCTCATCCCCTTATATCTTGCTTAAGTTTCGCCTTCTCCGGTCAATCAGTTAGGAACTGGTCAGAATCGTCACGCCTAGTGCATTAGCTACCTCTAAATACCTAAGGCACAGGACCCTGGAGATTATCACAAGATAAAAACATTTTTGCAAAAAATATAACCGACTTCACACAAAAAAGTGAAAAATAACTTTAGCTCCAGAAGTCGGTGACCTTTGTTTGATTGATTTAGTTTTTTTGTCACCGACTTCTGGAGCTAAAGTTATTTTTCACTTTTTTGTGTGAAGTCGGTTATATTTTTTGCAAAAATGTTTTTATTTTTCACTTTTTAGTGGTTCACATGTGCTTACCCTTTCACAGCGTATCGGTGTGATTTTTTGTTATGAACTGGTGTAAACAATAGACAGACGTGAGTCTTCAGCGATCCCAGTACATTTGCTATCATTTATTTAGGAGTTCAGTTGCCTATCTTCCGAAGTCACCAGATCTTTATCAAATCGAAATGGGACCACTCCGAGAAAGTACTCTGCCTAAAACTACCCAAACCGCTTCTGGTGTGCCTATAAAGTTAAGGAGTTACCTCTATTTCTCCGGGATCCCATTGAATGGAACTTTACACGTCTAACTGTCGAAATCTGGGTGTATTGTATACTTCTGCGTACTCCCTCAGAACATACAGGTGTGATGTTACGTCACGATGTTGCATAAACAATAAACAACCAAGCGATTGCAGCAATTACTGCAGCTTTGCCGTTAATTTTTGAAGAGTTCCATTTATATCTCCGAAGATCAGCGTAAGATCTTAACCAAATTGACATGGAACCACACGGAAAGCACCAGCTTTCAAATAAAAGAAGAATCATCAAAATCGGTTCACCCAGTCGAAAATTCTGAGGTAACAAACATGTTCGAAATCTGGGTATATTGTACACATCTGCGTACCCCCTCAGAGCATACAGGCGTGATGTTACGTCATGATGTAGTATAAACAATGAACCTACAAGCGGATGTAGCAATCACTGCAGATTTGCCGTCTATTTTTGAAGAGTTCCATTGTATATCTCCGAAGATCAGCATCAGATCTTCAACAAATTAAAATGGAACCCAACGGGAAGCACCAGCTTTCAAATAAAAAAAGAATCATCAAAATCGGTTCACCCAGTCGAAAGTTCTGAGGTAACAAACACAAAAAAAAAAAAAAAAAAAATACAGACGAATTGAGAACCTCCTCTTTTTAGAAGTCGGTTGAAAAGAGAGGTCCTAAACTCAGCAGTGATTAAATTAAGGATGTGGATGATGATGAAATACCTATACATACCTGCAAACCAGTAGCGATCGGTCAATTTTTGTAAGAGGTAAGCCAGAGTAGGTACATATCCTTAATGTGATTATATTATTTGTCTATATGTAGAATACTGACTTTGCGAAATTAAAATGGAATCCGGTAGGAATCGAGTTGCATCACATGGAACCTTCGCCACTGCTGCAAAGTCAGTCGAAAATTTGAGCTTTTCTTCGGTTTTCATCCAGTTTACGGTCTCAGAAGCTTAACTTTTTTCAGATTACCCTGTCGTCCGGCTCGACACGCTCTCTTTGGGTTTGCCAAAACTAAAATTTCGTTTCTCGCAGTGACCGGGCATGTATTAATGCTTCATTTACATATTTAATGAAGAACTAGGTTTTGCTCGCTTTATAGTCGGAAATTATCCGCGTTATATCTGGGATGAAAACGATCTTATGTATTAATCTAGGTGTAAAACCTCTTATCGAAGCCGAAAGGCACTTGTTCTCCTCGTCATTCCGATCATTTTTTTGTCATAGGATGTTGGGGGTCGAAGTTACAACTTTTGGACAAGTTTTTTTTTAAATTACTTACAAGGTTTTATTGTAAGATTTTTAGTTTAAATACCCCCACTAACCCTGTACTATTCAAATTCAATCCATCAGCACATTTCAGTGCGTTACATTGAGTTATACCACAAAATGTGAATTTTCACCCCAAAAAAAGTCGTTTCCCAGCAATAATTTTTGCGCAGTTACTTAGTATGATGTACAGAATGCTTGGTTGACGGCTTCGTGATGAGGTTGTTTACACCCTGTAATGTGAGCTAAACATACACATCCCTTCAGTAGTATTGGCGTGAAAGAGAAATAAACATCCATAACCACACTTATCCTAGTAATATTATAAATGCGAAAGTTTGTGAGTATGGATGTATAAAGTATTCATCATCTCATGACTCCCTTTGTAGTCCGTCCATCATTCCACATCACCCAGTCCTCCGTTCCCGCCCAATTGAAACGCCAATTAAACCATATGCCTACACAAAATACATACGGAAATAAAATTAAAAATAAGTATTGCTGTATCGATCCCTCTTAACCCACATTCTTTCAATAACGTTCTCATTACTCTCGCATTATAGATGTTGACGTATAGACTCGTATTTATGCAATAACAACATGACTTGTATTTCTGCGCGTACGAAACACAGCCGATTTCTACGAACAACACCGTAATTGTCGTGGTCGGGTTACATGAATTTGAGTATGGTTACCGGATTAAATTATTCTTTCCTAGCTTTTGTTTGCGGCTTCGTTCGCGTTATTTTTGGAAATGATCTAAAAATCCATAAATTACGTGACGAATTCATGATGTTTTTAACCCTCCCCGCGTCCTTGTCACTGCTGGTCATATTTTTGGGACCCGCCCCCCTCCCTAGTGTGACATATTTTGTAATTTTACATCTACTTACAAATGATTGAATTAAAAAAACAGTTCCGAAATTAACTTTTTTTTAATTAATTTCGGAACTGTTTTTTCGATTTAAATTCTTAAAAAAAATTAACACCAAACCCCGTGTCACACAATGTTACACTTCGTCGACCCCCTGCCTCCCGTTAACGTGTGACGTACTTTATGGATGGCCCCTAATGGGAACGTTTCAAAAATATCACTTGAGGAAAATGAAGCTTGCCATTTGCGAAAGATTTGTAAATAACCTCAGTAGTTCCGAAGATGACCCCCTGCATCCAAACTTCCAAATATTTATATCATAGACTAGCGGCTCGTCCCGACTTCGCACGGGGGTGGACATTTATTTCCCCTAATCCCCTTCCCCACTATTTTTTTTTTGTAATAAACATAGCCAATGTTGCTCAAGAGTAATGTGGCATTCTTATGGTGAAAGAATATACTATATGAAATCGGTCCTGTCGTTTTTGAGTTTATTCGTAACAAAAAAAAATCCTCTTTAAAATATTAGTGTAGACTGGAGATTACTCTGCTCTGGAGGTTAACACTGCCTTTTGCCAATTTAAGCTATCGTGCCAGCGCAACTTAAATCTTCAACACATATTATCAGCCATCATCAACTTTTCTAGCCGTATCATAAACTACATCATCACATACAATATAATCGCGTGCCTCACACCACACTACCTCGTCTGTAATGTAGTAATTATCGGCGACTATCATTGCTAGTGTGTAATTAGTACAGTTCGTACGTTGATTAGGTAGTCAGTATCGTATGTGTTGACTTTGACGTCTACGGACACGACATGCGTGTAGAATTTCCTTGCTGGGATTTCCGTCGTAGGGGAAACACACCGTCTTCCAGTGGCGAAACCTTTATATTAAAAAACCGTTTCAATAGCTACCGTCAGTGTCAGCGATTTTTCACGGATTTTTTTAAAGTTTCAAAGACATGTGATATCTACAAACCCGGACAAGACCCTTTTAGTGGGAAACAGCTCATTCCCTCTCATAGCGAGGAGGACTATGTTCCAGCAGTGAATAACATTATTGGCCTTCATTATGCCATTTTGAATCAGGTCCTCGTCACCTGTGTCTTTCTCGACTTGTATGTTACCAGTCTTCCTTTCGAGTGTTGGTCCATCAATGATGAAGGTCTCCTTGACGGTTATGTTGAAGTTCATTTTTGAGCTGTCAGTTAGTGCCTGTATTTGGCAGAAGATGTAACCTAACTTGCGATAAAGTTAATATAGTTCGAAGCCCCGCATTCCCTAGTGGTATTGATAAATCTGTTAAGTGGTGGCTCTGTAGCTTCAAAAAATGTCTGTAAATGGTTTATTGAATTACTTAATTTTAGTTTGAAAACCACAAATTTTCTTTGGCAGTCGTTACAGGTAGTCGGTGGCCCAAAAGATTGAAAACCTGACTACCAGTCTTACCAAGGGGTATCGTATTACCCATTACTAACTGGGTCGTGGAGGTCAGATAGGCAGCCGCTCCATTCGAAATACTGGTATTCAGCTGCATCTTGTTAGACTGGAAGCTGACCCCAATAAAGTATAGAAGAGGCTGGTAGATGATGATGAACCACATACTTATCAGCATGTACCACATACTTATCAGCATGTTTTCCACCTATCATCTCGACATGATGGATCTTTATTCAAGGACCACACAATGATCGTTATAAATTCCCAAGCGTCAATACCTCGTCACGGTCGACAGCGCACATGAGTAGTAGCGGTGCTACTTATCATTCTCGTGTTACGCGACGTTGATCCGTCAGTGTAGGAACACTATACGTCTCTCGATCAGAAGCTAATGATGTATTGTATAGACTGTTGGAAACGTTAGCTGCCTTGCTCGTGTTTCATGAGTAATTAGGTACAGGTTTATGGCCAATTTGGGCGATGATGATAACGCATCTGCATTGTCTATGGTCAAAGTGAGCTCTCTACTGCAACGCGCTGCATTCGGTACAGTATACCATATTATTTATTATTTTTACTTATTTATTTATTTAACTGCCTTAAACTACTCTGCTCTTCCGTGATTGTCATTTATTTTGAGCTCCCGATATTTCGAAGCTGTTGCAAGCGTCAATATCGCGAGTTGACAAAAAAAAATACAATCACGGAAGATATCCCGTTCTTATGTGATTGTATAAGTTTATTTATAAACCGTGAACACTTAGAACAGCTTATCAATACTATCCGTTTCCACCCAAAACTGAAAAAATAATCATCCATAACAATATCAACGGGACGTTTACCGTATTTAATCTTTGTTGAGTTCCCGATATCCCGTTTTAAGCATTTATGCTAGTGTTAGTCACCACGTCAGTTTAATATCTTAAATCAATATTCAAGATTTCCACTCATTGTCAACGGTGATGGTTCTTTTGCTAGAATTCGTTAAAGTTGTCAAGAGGCCAATATGACGTGATTAGGTTGCTCTTTTACATTCTCTGTTTTCAGACCACAATAATAATAAATCTGTATCTGTCTCTAAACAATTAATTTCACAAAAACTTTGAATGCTGCAATCAAAACCCAATTCATTTATTCACTTGTTCCTCTATACAATGTTCCCGAGGTTTCCATCCCATCCATTGACATTATGGGAATCAAAATAGGCCTCACAAATATTTGTTTTAAAGTTGAATGGTTGGTTGGTTGGTTGGTTGGTTGGTGGTTGGTGGTTGGGTGGTTGGTTGGTGGTATGGTTGGTGGTGGTTGGTGGTATGGTTGTTGGTAGAGTCTAAACAAGTATGTCGAGAGCCCACCTCCACAGTATTGAGCCAATGTAATGACAGATTGCAAGCATATATGATTGAAAAATTCCAAAATAGAATGCAACTCGTTTCATGCATATTATTTGCTGAGCACAAGGGCTTGATTAAATTATTACGTCAAGCTAAGTGTTATTGGGTTTTCCATCAGTTGTTCCTCAAAAGCAGCTTGAATTCTGGATTTGTTCCTGCATGATGGCAATAGGCGCGCCGTCTGCCATAGGGCTCGACCATAATTGGCGAAATGTTGTGCTACTGTGGGGATCACCTCTGCTTAACCGTCCAGGAAGCCGGTGTTATGTTATAATACGTGTACTATCTTGTACTCATGTTAGATCTCTACAATTTCCACGCTGACGGGTTTGTTTTAAATTTTCCGGGAACAAATCCTCGTTCTTCCTCAATTGCACCCCCCAACCTCAAACCATTAAACGGAGTTCTTCCATGCATCCTGAACTCTGTCAACCCCTGACACACAACCCAAGTCAGGGGTTGTAAACACTACCTACAGCTTCCCCTAACATATGATTCAGTTGTGTTTCCTGAAAACAATGGTTATTTGTTGTTCTTTTAACAGTATGATTCTCCTTAACAGTTCGTTCATGAAATTGAGCCTGCCCAAAATATGCCACTTTCATCAGCTCCTGTAGGTACTAGTATTTTATGGCATTCATTCGTAGATAATCCATGAGATACTTCAGTATTACCGAATTACCGAAGTTTGTCTACTTAGTTGATTAGCCTTCCATTAACCGCAAACAGTGATCATCATTTCTGATTACCAACATACCTACAACCTAAACATGCCGAATGAAAAGTCCCTGTACATAGTCAGATTCTATCAAAAGCTGTAAATTTACTTATTTCCCCTTCTTAGCCCTTGTTCGCGGTAGAACTACTCGTATTAATCACTTCTCGCGAAAATAGCAATAATATTAAGGAAAGTGTATACATATGTTAGACGTGACTGTACATGCATACATACATGCTTGCCTAGGTTGATCTGGATGGGTGACCACCCATACATACCGAGTCTCCTCCGTGCCTCGGAAAGCACGTTAAGCCGTTGGTCTCGACTGTCATTTGTCCATCTTTGACAGTCGTTACAGGTAGTCAGTGGCCTCAAAAGTCTGACACCAGTCTTACCAAGTGATATCGTATTTCCCAGTATTAACTGGGTTGTGGAGGTCAGATAGGCAGTCGCTCCATGTAGAATACTGGTATTCAGCTGCATCCGGTTAGACTAGAAGCTGATCCCAACATAGTTGGGAAAAGGCTAGGCAGATGATGATGGTTATAACTACACACTGTCACTTACGGGATATTTTCCGTGGTTATCCATTATTCTGAGTTCTTTCCCTCCTCCCCTCCTCTGCCCCGCTCCACTCCGCTCCTTTCTCAAGTTCTCATTAATGGGAGCTCAGAATAATGGATAATCACGGAAGATATCCCGTAAGTGACATTATAACGTTAGTGTAAGTAGGCCTATTATTGATTGAAAGCAAAGAAGGCGTAAAACGTTCATGCAGACAAACCCAGTCTTGACCAATGCCCGATACTGAAAGAAGTAAAAAAAGCAAGCATCATAAAATTACAATATTCTAATAGTTTCTTAGCATTCCGCTAATTATTTAATTCAGTCGGACGACGGAAGTGCACCAGATCATATTTCATTCTCGACTAATACCGTAAAGAGGAACAAGATTGATGATAATAACTTCATTTTATTAGCGTGCCGGAAATGTTGACGTTGCGTATACGATTATCGAGCGACTCGTGTGCGAATATACGGGAAAAAGGTTGGTGCGGGCACTTCTTTCCTTCTTTCGTATGTATCGTCCGTTTTGGCGAAATCCATCTTCTTGCCCTTCTTCCATGTTACTTGGGGTCGGAGCCGCTCGTTTTTGAAGTGAAAACATCTTTAAGCGCGTTGAGCACTTTTTGGGTGAACGAAAATCAAAGAACTCGCGTGACCGTCGCCCATCGCTTCGTAGCACTCATAGCCGATCCGCTACGGCGTAGCACCGCTTAGGCGTGCGCGGGCTCGACCCGTAGCAGATGTAGATTATTTAGTTTTTACTTCTATCGGCAGTCCTCGCATGTTTTTTTTTTCTCTTCTGTCAACGGTCTTTTGACAGTTGTCTTGTAGTAATTGTTTCAAATTACCTTCAAGCCTAAAGCGACTGAATCAACATAGAGAATTCATAGAACTCATCGCAAGATTTGATAGCGATGAAAAGCGCTGCACTTCTGTTCCAAAAAGTAATCGAAATCCAACTATAAACTGTGAAGAAGCCGATATGTCCTATGTAGAACCGCAAATTCGAAGGCACGTGACATCCGCAACGCGCAATGGTCTTGGGTGGAGTATTACTACTCCGATTCACAGAGACCTGAATTCCAGCAGTAGATAATCTGACCACAGAATCTGAATTGGAAAGAAGCTTAGTGTCTGCTTTATCGTGACCCAAGTAGATTTGAGTCAATAACAACACAAGAGGGGATCATAGACTTGGTGATTTGCTATCAATATTAGGCTTGCATGTTCCAAGTTTCCAACCTCGACAAGAAACTTCCTAGTTTTACATTGCGTATATTATTCCACACTACGTTCTACACATTTGAGCTAGCTAATTATTTTACTATCTATTCCTGCACATCGACCGATTTGTTAATGTAAACATACTCCACTGACTTGATATAATTTACTGTTGAATAATTGGATCGAAGCCTGTTCCTGTTTGTTTGTTGTATTATTTCTTTTCTTTGCGCAGTTTTTCATTCTTAGCGGTCGTTTTGCTTATGTCAGCCATTTTCCTCCAGCCAGTAAATAGCCAGTAGTGTTGCCCAAAATCGGTCTTGGTCTTGCAGTCTTGGTCTTGTTCTTGCATTTTTGCAAGACCAAGACCAAGACCAAGACCGACGAATTTTAGCAAGACCAAGACCAAGACTGAACCCTGCAAGATTTGAGCAAGACAAGACTAAGACTGCAAGACTCTTGCGTCTCGCAGTTAAGTCAAACTGAAATTTGGGCGTTATTAAGTAGGGATTTTGTTTCAATCCTGATTTTGATAGACGTTCCCCAGTATCAAAACCGTATCGTCATAACACTTAAAGGTATGGTATTGATTATTATATTTAAACTATTTATTAATTAGGTAACGTGTTACTCACAAATTTATGTTCCCATGTGATAAAAATGTACTTACCTAACATAATTTTCTGGCAAAGTTCATTTCATACCTTGTAGGTATATCTACCTATTGTAATATTTATTATGCTTGTCTAATGTGCAGATCTAAATTTAGTAGGTTGGTAAACATTATGTAGGTACTTATGTTTCAAAGTTTATGTTATACTTCTATTCAGCAAAATTTAAAACTAACAGCGAGTCGAGTAGGTCTAGTAACAGGTTTTAGGCCAGCCAATGTTATGGAACAGATGCCAGCACATCAGGCTACTACAATCTGCCAAATTTCTTTAACAGATTTTCAACTTTATCGCTAAAACATTAAGGTGCATGATTGATTGGAAAAATTTGACGTTCCGCAAATAAACCGTTGGTCGGTCGGTGTATTATGTACCTACTTATTTGATCATTTACCGGCAAAGACGCTGCGGTGTATCAAAGACTGCAACACGTGTATCACACAGCATTTGACACTGTTTGAGCGCTGCATCCGCCGGCCACAGAGTACGGACAGAGGCACACAAAATTGTTACCTATTTTGGTAGGGTTGGCACAAGAGGTTAAAATTAAATGACCTTGAAGATGTATGTAAATAGCAATAGGCTAGTAGGTATTTGCAAGTAGTCTAGTCTACATTATAAAATATATGTAAACGGGTATTTATCGCATATTTTACCTTTAACATAAGCCCGACGTTTCGTCCGTTTTCCGTTTAGTTTAGTCTAAGTAGTAGAGTCTCGCAAGACTTGCGAGACTCTTGCTGCAAGACCAAGACCAAGACCAAGACTGTGAGCGCAATACCAAGACCAAGAGCAAGACCAGGTGTATTGACGCAAGACCAAGACCAAGACTGGCTAAGGTCTCGTCTTGGTCTTGCATTTGGGCAACACTAATAGCCAGTAAATAGAGAATCTTCCAAAAGCCCACTCAATATAATCTGTTGCCGATTCTTATGTCAATTTGTGTGATTGGCTGTTTATTTTGGTAAACGTGTGATTGCAGAGTAAGCCGACTGAAATGAATTTATTGAGTCATGAAATCGTTTTCTTGCCCTTATTTCAATATATTTGGTGTCGGAGCAGCATGTCGTTCTTTTCCAAATCTCTCTGTAAGATACTATACCAAGTCGTACCTAGAAATACCGTGTTACTCAGTTGCTAATTTTTGGAAGTCAAACGGTCAATCGTTATATGTAAAATTCTGGTATTCAACTGCATTCGGTGGACTGCAGGAGACTGGAAACCAACCTCAAAATAGTTAGGAAAAGGCCTTGCAGATCTTGATTGTAACTAAAGATAATGGCTTACCGGTCTTTGCAAATATACCACGGTTAGTTGGAACAAAAGATAGACTATCAAGGTGGACGTTAATGTCTGTAGATATTCATTTGTCATCTATCCGTTTGCCAAGTACGTCCCTGATGGTAGTTTCACTGAAAGTGCGATAATTCTTGACTACTCATTCAATTAGAGATCCGAAGGTAATGACTGTTCACACGTACTTGTACTATAACATCACACCTGTTTCTCCGAAGGGTCGGGCAGATATGTATACTAATAGGCATTAGTACATTTCGTAAGTTATGTTCGTTAATGTAATAGCCTCATTGAATATCTCAAGCCTATCTTGTCCCACTGCAGGGCAAAGGCCACTCGTCTCTCCTTCCACTTTTCGCGATCTAGTGCGATTGAAGTCCAATCCATTGAGAGAGAGTCCAGCGCATTCCGCCATCGCCTTCTGGGCCTGCTGTGTTGTCGTTTCTTGCTATTTGGTATGCACTGGGTGGTAATTTTTGCACATTGCTCCTATTACGTGCTGTACCAGCCCAGCTCCTTTTTAACCTAGCAGCTGTATGAGATATTCTTATCGACCAAACTTTTTCTCAACCCGTACTAATGGAATTAAAGAAAGCGACCAACTTTACCAAATAAAAGTTCTGTGCAGCCATCAGCCATAAGCCACACATAAAGTTGGCCCGCTTCCAATGTTCAGAGCAAATGATTAATTTACCATCGTCGTCCAGCCAGCCTCTTGTAATTAATCCTACTACTCTGTTGTATCAGCAGATTTTTCTTCGCCGCAATACTGCTGATTTTGTTCATACATCGAGCTCATGCGGATTTTGGCCGGGGTAATATACAGTAAAGTTTACTGCTGTGCAAGTGTGCAGTAGGTTTTTAGTTATCCTGATGAAATGTGGGTGTACTGTTAGGTAGGTACCTACATTTCTGCTAAAACCTACGGGGATCACTGGCGTGAAGTTACGTTATGTATAACAAAGAGAAAATTCACAAGTCTTGGTCAATTTTCGCGTAACAGTGCAGCAATCGTTTTGTCGATCTGTAGAACGGTCATGAGTGATCTACTGCTGCAACAAAGCGTGTGATACTGGCTTATAATATGTTCCCACTGCTGAGACACAGGCCTTGTCTCTATAAGAGTGAGTGGGCTCTTCACCACGCGGATACAGTGCGGTTCAGTGGACGTCACATGTCTTCGAAATAAAATTATGACGGTAGGTGTATTTTTGAAGTGAAAACTTCTTTGGGTGCGTTGTCACCTAACGCTTCGTAGCACTCGTAGCCGATCCGCTACGGCGTAGCACCACTTAGGCGTGCGCGAGGTACAATCCGTAGCTAATATAAATTACTTAGTTTTCACTTCTCGGCAGTCCCCAAAGACTGTCCCGGATGGTTTTTTACATGCCGATGTTTTTCTTCGCCGTTCCGTGATAAAATAATTCACGCAAAGTAACTATGCGTACTGAACGCGACTAATTCCATACTATTCCACAGTATCAACCCACCCTCCATAATACTATGATCACTATCCAACTATTACTCTCACTGTCCCACATACTAATCGATCACAACGTTTTTACATAACGCGCGCGAACCGTACCGATGCAGACCGATGCGCCGGGAAATCGTACGATCTTCACGCTCCGTAATGATATGGGCGGAAAATGAGATCTAGTAAATCGGTTGTCTATTGTACAGGGTGGAACAGAAGTACTAGTTTATTTAATGATTGCTAAAAAATGTGGCTTTTTACCGAGATGTCTTAGAAAGCAAACTGAAATGAAAGTGAAGCCTGGGACGTTAATACAATTGGCACCTAATCAGACTGCTTGCAGAAGATGGTGGAATGGGCATTGTGGCACAGCTTGGAAGATGCATAAAGGGTGTAAAACACCTCTTAACGAAGCCGAAGGGCACTTGTTCTCCTCATCATTGCGATCATTTTTTTCTTCTACACCATACCTACCCATTCTAGTTACGGAGATATTGGGGGTCAAAGTTCCAACTTTTCGACAAGTTTTTTTTTTAATACAAATTTTTACTTTTGATTTTTACTTTAAATACCTCTACGACCCCCGTACTATTCAATCCATCCATCAGCATAATGTTTTAAGTGCGTTACATTGAGTTTTACCACAAAACATGATTTTTCAGCAAAAATGTTTGCGGAAAGTTACTTAGTTTGATGTACAGAATGCTTGGTTGACGGCTTCGTGATGAGGTGGTTTATACCCTGTATATCCAGCCGTCTCTGTAATTATGCTGAGTTTACAGATTGACTATGTGTTTTATCGAAAGTAGCTCATGGTACATACGTACATCTATTAATTCAAAGTCAAACAAGTAAAACAAAGTCGACGATTTTGAGTTAAAATATATTTTTGAAGTGAAAACTTCTTTAGGCGCGTTGAGCATTTCTTGGGCGAACAAAAATCATGGAACTCGCGTGACCGTCATCTTACGCTTCGTAGCATTCGTAGCCGATCCGCTACGACCACTAGGCATACGCGGAGCACAACACGTAGCAGTGCTACGGCCGATTCACAAGCTACTTAGTTTTCACTTCTATCTGCAATCCCCAATGTGTTTTTGTGTTATAAAAATGTTCCCAGACACTTTACCCCGGGCGGCAGGGATAGTACTCGTATTATGATATTTCAACGAGTTTAACTAAATGATAGTTATTCTCACAGTTCTGTAAAAAGGAAAAGCTGGTTTTGGCTGACTACACCTTCGAAATGGGATTGGTTTGTAATCAAATAGATTGCGAAGACAACACCACTTTTTCTAGCAGGTCTGTTGATCAATTTGTGTAAGTGCTGGCAGTTACTAATCAGGATTGCTTTCGATTTAATTGTTTTGTACACTAGTCCATTAAGTACCTACCCATTTTCTGGTGTGTTTTTTCAATGTTTCCGTAGGATCACTAACAATTTTTCTGTCCTCACTATGCACCATCATCAACATCACTTCAGCCGAAAGACGCCCACTGCTGGACATAGGCCTCCCCCAAGTGTCGCCACATTGACCGGTCCCTTGCGACTCGCATCCACCGGATTCCCGCAACCTTCACCAAGTCATCGGTCCACCTAGTGGGAGGTCTTCCAACGCATCGTCTTCCGGTTCGCGGTCGCCACTCCAGAACTTTTCGGCCCCAACGGCCATCCGTTCTGCGAGCAATGTGCCCTGCCCACTGCCACTTAAGTTTAGCAATTCTTCGGGCTACGTCGGTGACCTTGGTTCTCTTGCGGATGTCTTAATTTCTGATTCGATCACGCAAGGAAACTCGGAGTCACCCAAAGGGCAATGGAGAGGGCTATCCCTCTCCATTGCCCTTTGGGTGACTTTAAGCCTTTTGATAAGGCCCATTGTGAGCGACCACGTTTCGGTCCCGTATGTAATCACTGGCAACACACACTGGTCATAGACATTCGTCTTGAGACACTGCGGTAAGTTGGACGAGAAGATACCGCGCAGTTTCCCGAACGCTGCCCAGCCCAGTCGGATTCGACGATTGACCTCTTTCTCGAAATTAGACCTACTTAACTGGACCGTTTGTCCTAGGTATACATAATAGTCTACAATTTCGAGTGTAGTCTCCGATCTTGATAGGAATGGGTATGACATGGGCATTCAACATGACCTTCATCTTGTCCATGTTCATTTTTAGACCCACTCTTTCGGAAGTTCTACTGAGGTCATCGAGCATTGTACTGAGGTCCTCCATGGTCTCAGCCATGACCACTATATCGTCGGCAAACCGAAGGTGAGTGATGTACTCGCCATTGACGTTGATGCCTAGCCCTCTCCAGTCCAGAACCTTGAAGACATCCTCCAGTGCAGCGGTGAACAGATTCGGAGATATGACGTCTCCCTGTCTTACACCTCGCTGCAGAAGGATAGGTTCCGAGGCTTGGTCCTGAAGTCGGACTGACATGGTGGCGTTTTTGTACAAACACTTCAACACCTCGATGTACCGGTAGTCAATTTGGCACCGTTGGAGAGACTGCAGTACAGCCCAGGTCACTATGCACCAGAAGTCAATGATTGCTCATCTCCCACGGTGCCTTAACTTTTTTCTTATTCTTTATTACACACAAAAATAATAAAGAAAAATATACACAAAATTAAAAATAAAAGTTATGGACAACGGCGAGCTTAACCCAGAATTGGGTTTCTTCTTCGCCGTTCCCTCAATTCTGAGGATCACACCCACATTTGACGACGATGTCCAACGACACGATATCTCTCAAGAATTCAAGAACAATCTAAAGCTGTTTTTCTATGTTCATCGTACAGTGACAAATATCCACGCTACGCTTACACGTTAAGCAATAAATAAATAGGCTCAATTATATTATAATACAGTTATGTACATCGAGTGCAGGCTGTTCAGACCGTGATGTAATGCTAGCAGGAAGCGTGGTAAGCACAACGGTGGAATTTATTGTCTAATGCACTTTATTGGTTGTGATAGATTTGCTCTGAATAGCTAGGAGTATTTTTTATGATGATGGCTCTGCGCAATTGTTCATGAAAGAATTTATGATAAAATATCATGTTAAATACAATGTTCCCACTGCTGGGACACGGCCTCTTCTCAATGAGAGGGAATGGGCTATAATCCACCACGCGGGCCTAGTGCGGATTGGTAGATGTCACATGTCTTCAAGTTTTTGGTTCTAGGACGTGCCGGTTTCCTCACGATGTTTTCCTTCACCGTTTTGAGAACAGCGGTGATGATATAAATTACAGAAAGTAATGCGCCTGCCTGGGACCGAACCCACGACTTACTGTTCGAAGGTCTAGGCCGCCACCACTGAGTCACCGCTGCTCTCATGATGATGATTAAATATAAATGTTTGAGCTTCAGTAAAATATTTATAACTTAGTAGAATATTTTCACGCTTGGGTAGTTAATATTTCATGAGTCAATGATTTTTGGAGTGGAAATTGATTGAATGAATTCGTTTTATTTATAACAATTTTTCGGAATCAATTAGGTTTTCGTACAAGTGTTTGTTTAAAATTGTATGTTTTCTGCTGAAATTCTGGTAATGATATCTATCTAACTTTAGTTTGAGTAGATGCCTGAAATAAGTCAGTGTTACGACACATAGACATAACCTCTCGACTTATCCCCATGGGATAGGCAGAACGCCAGCTTCTACGATCCTTACATGTAAAGATGAAACGCAAAAACCGACATTTATGAAATGACACGCATAAACAACAGAATTAATGAAACATAACACATGTTATGCATTTTTACCGCGCAAACCAGTGATGTAACCGTAAAGACGCTTAGTCGAGATGGGCATGCATAATCGATGCCACGTCACCGCACTGTTGCGCAACAGAGTGTGCTTTATGATCGAAAGTGGCGCGAGATTGACGATGCGTGTGAAAATACCGATACCATGGAGTCACGTCACTACTCGATATTAGTGATTTATTTGGAATACATTGCTGGTTTCATTACATCGCGTTAACACCAACGTACAACTGTGGGCCCGCATATCACAAAACTAAAGCCCTGAGACAGTAACACGGGGTCGCGGAAGACCGAGAGAAAGATGGCGAAATGCCTTGGATAGGAGAAGTGGCGAAACACCCAGAAAAGTGGAAGGAATGGAAGGTCTTTGCCCAGCAGTGGACAGTTCAGGCTCACTAAAAAAAAAGTCTTCTAGAATTATATTTGCCAAAAGAGACATCATGTAGTGTCAGACATGTTCCATCCATCCATGCATATACGGACCGTTTATTTTCTACACTTTTTGCCATGTTTATATAAATGCTGTAAACAAACTAATCTTCAGACTTATGAGACTGTGCAGCAATGGATGATGACCAGTTTTCAGTGGTCCATGTATTTATTAGTGGGATGTGCGTGTTATTGATACAGATTGATAAAGCAAGATGCATAATGTGTGCATATCGCATGCAAATGATATTGTTACCATTATTTTTGCATTGATAATCGTTGACCGGTGTGCGTGAATGACCAGATATATGAATGCGCACGAAGCAAAAGGAGTATGTAAGGATCGTAACAGATGATGCTTGCAAAAAACATATTTTTTTTAATATCCCATTTCCCCTATGCGTATGCTTATGATGCTCAACGCGCTCGTGGAGACCAACCCTGGATTGGACTTGTTTGTTGATGAATGGAAGACTATAATGTTATAATGTTTGTGGCTCTGTGACAAGACCGAGTAAAAGGGTTATTTAATTTAGTGTTGATGGCTTATGCTGTACTAAATAATATAATAAATAAATAAATCATTAGTAAATCTCTTGTAGTACCTATCTGTCTACTCCAATGGAATAAAATCGTAAGTTTATGTTAGTATATAATGTAAGTATAGTTAACAATTACCTTGATTTTAATAGCATCATCTGCCTAACATTTTCCGTTCAACTATGTTAAAGTCTGCTTCCAATCTTATGGACACAGCTGAATACCTGTCTGAAAAATACATGAAAAAACAGTTATATTCCTTAGCGGTTACTGACCTCTTTTAAAGCGTTGTCTCGTACAACAAAGTGTTCTAAATTGTGTAAACTTCAGTTTAATTTAGAAGTGCATACTTGGCGTAAGTTCGTCGCGAGCTCTCAAGCAAATAAAGCCTCGGGAACTTTGTAATACAACTTTGGTTAAGTGCCAAAATATACAAGAAGAAAAAATAATACAGTCGAATTGAGAACTTTAGTATGGACAGCGTAGGCCGTTGCTTACTATACAAAAAATGTAAAACAAAAGGAATATTTAACAAAAGTTAAACAGCATCTGAGAATCTGGGCCCCTGATTGAAAATACAATAATAACTTGCCCGACTCGGGTATCGAAGCTAGGAGCTCATGCTCAACAATCGCTATTACGGCCACTAGACCAACGAGGCAGTCCGTCGGTGGCTGTATTAATTTAGCTAACAAAACACTTGCTTGTGCTGATCATGAAAAATCGCTGAATCATGTGGGTAGTTGGAACTTTGACCCATTTTTCCTTTTTTTACCCGACTGCGCGACGCAAAGGAGGGTAATGTGTTTATCAGTCTATGTATGTATGTTTGTTTCTATGTGGCGTTCTAGAGACCAAATGCGTAGGCCGATTTTGATAATTCTTACGTCAATCGATTCGTCTTAACCTTGCGAGTGTCACTAAAGACATGACAGTAATCAAAATTCACCACAGCGACAACCAGACGCAATATTGTCAAAATGAAAAAAAAAAAAAATCTAATGCAGAACAGAACGACTCACAGTCGGGGCCCATTCAAATTTTATCAATCAAAACTTCCCAAGGGGCCCCGACTGTGATTCGTTCTGTTCTGCATTAGAATTTATGATTTGTTACAGAATTCTAAACTACTGGGCTTGTTTCTTTCTTTTTAGTTTTTATTTAAGTTAATTTTTTCACGTATTTTTTAAAATTAGTTTTTACGCAGTCGGGTTTTTTGTTTTTCTTTAAATTATTTTCAGATGGGAAATCAACAAATGACTCCTCTGGTTCTGGGCGGAGCGGGAGGGAGTGTCAGACTTTTACTGACTGAAACCCATCCATGTTCCTTCCTCGCCCTTTATGTTCCGGGGGTCACGGTATCTCTTTCGAATAGTCCCGCAGCCCCGGCAGGCTTCGGCCCTTGCGGACCCCTTCCTTTTGCTGACATCTCTTGAGGCGCGCGCCGTCGACACGGCCTGTCGTCATAAGACGGACGCGGTGGCTGGGACGAGAGGTTCTCTCCCTGTGTACCTATATCATCCTTAATACAAATATTGGCCACACACAGGGTTATTCAACACACAAGTTTCACCCGCGTGGTTCCCGTTCCCGTGGGAACACAGGGATAATAAAAAGTAGCCCATGTCACTCGGGGATAAGTAGTGTAGCTTCCCAAAGGTGAAAGAATTTTTCTAAATCGGTCCAGTACTTTTTAAGTTTATTCGTTACAAACATTCAAAAATACAATGCTTTCCTCTTTATAATATAAGTAAAGATACTGTATCTAAACTATTTATGAGTATCTTTGTTTTCATATCCCCGTGCACACAAGAGTAATTTCTTTGAGGAATTTATGGCTGACATTTACTACGAGAATCTGTAATACAATTTGTGATACGCCTTAAGGCTGCGTTTTCACCTAAAAATGCTTTATTTATCCCATTGCATTTATAAGTTTAGATTTATTGGTTTTCCTTTCATTTAATTTATCATGTTTGTCAAGGAGATTTGATCAATATAATTGACCCTATCGATTGATGTCAAAAAGAATAGGATGTATTTTTTCGAATTTTAGTCGGTTCGATTCCCAAAGGAATGTTTCCTATAATTCCTATGACTAAAATTTATCTTCAGTAGGTATTCAGAGTACTTTCCCTCCAGGTGGTGGTGAAAAATTCCATTCTGTTTACTAATATTATAAAGAGCTAAATGTTTAATCCTCGGAACTCCTGATCCGATCCTGAAAATTCTGTCACTAATGGGAAGCTAACATTATTCCCGAATGAATGTCTTTGATTCAAAATGTTCTTGGACTGTGGGAATTTCCAAACATACGACCGAAGGCGCGAGCAAAATCTAATATCTGATAACTGGTGTAAACGCAGCTTTAGTGCAAAAAATATACGTGTTGTCCAATTCTTTTCCTTAAGATGGGTCGTTAATCTTGGTTGTAGGCGCTCAAATGTTATTCTCGTTAGTGAGTAAGAGGTATATTGCGTGCGACGCTAAATCTTTAAAATCGGATTGTAGTAACACTTTTGATACCATACAGGGTGTAAACCACCTAATCACGAAGCCGTCAACCAAGCATTCTGTACATCAAACTAAGTAACTTTATGCAAAAATTATTGCTGGGAAACGACTTTTTTGGGGTGAGAAATCTCGTTTTGTGGTATGACTCCATGTTACGCACTCAAAACATTGTGCTGATGGATGAATTGGATAGTACGGGGTTCGTGGAGGTATTTAAAGTAAAAATCGTACTTACAATAAAAACATTTGTGTTAAAAAAAATATAAACTTGTCAAAAAGTTGTAAAGACCCGCAATATCTCCTTAACTAGAAGATAAGGTATGGTGTAGAACAAAAAAATGATCAGAATTACGAGGAGAACAAGTGTCTTTCGGCTTCGTTAAGAGGTGTTTTAAGCGTGTACTTTAGATACTTATGAACGTTTAGATTTGGCATTTTTTATGCTGAAACAGAAAAGGGTGTAATTTCATCATCTGCCTAGCCTTTTCCCAAGTATGATGGGGTCGTGTTCCAGTCCAACCGGATGCAGCTAAATTCCAGTATTTATATGGAGCGACTGCTTAACTGACCTCCACAGACTAGTTAGTATTGGGTCAATAGAGCGTTATTTATGTATTGTTTTTGTTTATTCAGCCTATTCTGTCCAAATGTTGGGTATTTTGCCTTCTATAGGCCTTCTATTAGCTATCAAGTCACGGGAATAGTCCCAAGGGTTAAATTAAAAGTATACTAACTACTGTTTGCCTGTGTCATCGCACTCCTGGGCAAAGGCCCCTCCCCATGACTTTCAGTTGTTTCTATCCTGGGCCAGTGTGGACCACTGGTCGTTGGTTTTGTCCATTTCGTCCCGTCATCTTCTACGAGGTCTACCGCTACGCCTTCTGGCTGTGTCAGAGCTCCAGAAAGTGTATATTTTGGCCCACACAGCTCATTGGGCACGGCGGATGAATTAAAAGTATAAACTGAAAAAAAAAAATTAAACAGTTACAATTTTAACATAGCTGAATGTTAATTGTTCAAATAAACAAAACTGACATGAATTCCATAATCTGGTTTGTATAAAAATAAAATGTTCATGAATGTAATTGAGTTCTATGTCAGCCTGAATATTAATTAATGGATTTCGGGTATTATTGGGACGTTTTGGATTGTATTCGTTACTTTAGGCCAGTTATAAATGAATTAACGGTTGTAGCTGTTTTTCGTTTGTGTTCAGGTGTGGAATTAATAGACTTTAGTCAAATAAGATTACAATAGTTTTATTTGCACGGCACATGACAAAAGACGTTATAGAACGCGCTAAAAGTGACAGATACATAAAAGTTACATTGTGCTGATGCATTGAATAAAACGGGCGTCGGAGTATTTAAAATCTTGGATTTATATAACTTTGGAACTTTGACCCCCGATATCTCAGTAACTAAAAGGTTCCCAAGTATGGTCCAGAACAAAAAAAAATGTAATGAAGGGGAGAACAAATGCCCTTCGACTTCTTTTAGGGTATTTTACGCCCATTATAGCCAAATTCTTAAAAAAAACAGTAAAAGCACTTCAACCAACAAAGCCTTTCTCCATCCACAGCTCAGCGAACGCCAAGAAGTGGGAAGTCGAGCTTGCTACCCTGAAGAGTAACAACTTGCGACTGACGGCAGCCCTGCAGGAGAGCACTGCCAACGTGGACGAGTGGAAGCGACAGCTGCACCAGTACCGCGAGGAGGTGGCCCGCGCCAGGCACTACGCTGGTAAAGGTAGGGTAGATGTAGACGTGTGATCTACCAACTGAAATTGGCCTATAAACGCTATGTTAAAAAGTAAAATTTAATTGATTTTTTTAAATCCTCGTCACAATATTTGTTAGGTCCTAGGACATCACTCCACTTTCCTCATCTCATTTCGTTAGTTAGTTTCCCTCATTACCTTTCAATATAGGTGTACATTATTCTACTAGTCAAGCCCTTTAATTTGATACCTATATTGAGGGAGTTGTGAAAAAATATGTAATCCGCCATTTTGTGGCCGCCATCTTGGATCGATTGTCATCTAACGTAGCTAAGAATACTCCTAATTCACCTTTGAAACAAAAAGAAACGTAATGAAAATGGGTTCATCCGTTCGGGAGCTACGATGCCACGGATATACAGACACGTGAAACGTTATAACACCTCGTCGCTTTTGCGTCGGGGGTTAAAAAGCACCGCAGTTTCAAAAGAAATTGAAGTTCCTTCGATCAACCACATGTCAGATCACTGCTGGGTTTTTCTACCATTTAGTCACCTCCCACTAGGTGAACCGATGACGTGGTGCAGGTAGAGGGAATCCGTTGGATGCGAGTCGCACGGGACCGGTCAATGTGGCGACACTTGGGGGAGGCCTATATCCAGTAGTGGACGTCTTTCGGCTGAAATGATGATGAGTCGATCAAAAACTTAGTAACTAGTTTGGTACTCAAAATATTACAAATGTATTTAGTCCGTCAGTTAGAGTGTTGGAAACAAATGGACACGTATTTTTTCTTTTTGTAAATCAATGAATATTGACAAAGATAAAAAGCATCAAAACTCGGGAGTCGGGGCTCGTGACGTCAGAATGCACTAAAAATTATACCAAGGCGTGACGTGTTGAGAATTTTAAAAGCGTCGTATCTTCGCCAATTTTGGTTTACGTAACAAAAGAAAAAATACGGGTCAAATATTTTTTGATAATCTAACTGACGGACTTATTAGATTTTTTTGTCGTCTACCCTATTCCTGTGGTCGCAAGGTCGCGATATTAGATGTCTCATTATCTGTGAAACATCACCATTCGAGTTCTACTTCAATTCTTCTCGACAATAACTGTCCCGCTAAACCATCACATTTCCACCTCGTTTCAGGCGCCGAAGCCAACGAAGTGGAACAGCTCCGTCAACGCGTCGCTCAACTAGAAGCAGAGCTCGCGCAGAAGAACGAGGAACTGGCGCAGATCACCAAGTCGAAAAAGAGCGAGCAGGTGGGTGAACGATACAACCTCTATTACACGGCCTCGCCTGTCTGACGGCACTGGGTAGTGGCGTGGAGCAGTGAGCGAATGGAGTGGTACTGTCTGATTGCAATCAACAACTGACCAAATACTATGGGGTTGTCTGCTGGTGGAAGCTTCGCCGCTAGGGAGCACCGACTGTTTCAAACAAGCATTAAAGCATTTATTTCAAACTAGCTTCTGTCTGTGGCTTCGGCCCGCGTGAAGTTTGATAACCGTCCCATGGGATCTTACAACCAGGATACAAATTTTAATCCAGGTTACAAAATATCTGTGTGCAAAATTTCATCCAAATCCGTTTAGTAGTTTTTGCGTGAAAGAGTAAATAACACTCATTCATACTCACAAACTTTTGCATTTATAATACCTGTAGGATAGACCGCACACGCACGCACTTTTGAACCGTCAAAATTGCCATTAACTGGTCTGTCACTTGTTAATGTCATCTTGAATATTAAGCGACCAATCGATGACAAGATTTTCCGTCCTCTAATGATAAAGATTTCAGCATGGAACTTTTTGGTTGCTGTACAAAAGTAACTACTTAAGACTTAGCGCAATTTATGAGATTAAATTTAAAAGCATTCGATTGTAATTTATAGGGGCTAGGAGGACATCATTCCCTTTCATTCTTTAGATATTCATGTACCTAGTGCTCCATTCGTTCTCTACTCCAGGTTTTGTAGTGTCTATAAAAGTAGGGAAAACTTTTGTTTGTGCTGAAGTGTTTTAAAATACAAGATGTCGCTTTGCATTCTGGTAAAATTCAAGGAGGAATGTGTGCTTATGATTCTCGTCCCAAATCAGTATTAAAACAGATAGGTTTTTTTCTTAATTACGGAAATCGGTAAGTGTAACCCACCCGTATTTAATCGCAGCCTGTCTGTTAATAGCCGCATAACCGCGCCTTCACACACACACACACAAATAAAGGAACACAGCGACAAGTCGCGCGATGTGTGATTCTGTTTATTTTTTCGTGTTATTCGGAAAAACTGTCAAAGTTAAACAAAAAATATCAGCTTTCTTAATTACTGACCAGATATCGTAATTTAAATGGATCATTAATGTCTTTAGTGACAAACTCCTGAAATTTGATTAGAATGCAAAACTGCAGCTTGTATGTCAAAAATTAATAAAAAAAATATTATTTTGTAGTTTCTGTCTACGACTTACGTAAAAGGCGTCAAGTTTATGCATGTAATTATGAATGTTTAATTAATGCTCTGTAAATTCCCGTATGACACTTTGACACAATACCTGTTTCTCATTCCTTTTTATTTTTTTTCTACTTTTATGTATTTATAAAAACTTAATTTATTTAAATGCATGTTTGTAATTAATCTAAGTTAACGTATAGACATAGTTTACATTATGTTTTTATACAAAATATGTTTGTTAATGTTTTACTAACAAATAAAATCGAATTCTGTTTTCTTTCCTTCTTTTATTGGTTTTCAAATACTTTTTGCTGTTTCCTCAATTCTCTGTCTCTTCTTAATGTTGATTTGTCTATATTATTATTTCTCTTCTCTTTTGTACAAAAATACTTCTTAAATTCCAATACTTACTTACTTATCTTTTCAATGAAGCCGCTCTTCATAGAAATTTCTGGAACGAAAATTATCAACAAATAATCTAACAAATTATTTATTTCTTTTTTATCGCGTGGTTTGTCTGACTTGGCTTAACGTGCCGTCGAGAAATATCTCTCAGGCATGATGGATTCCTCACGATGTTTTTTCCTTCACCGAAGCAAGTGAAAATTATACTTACAAAAAAAAAATGACGTGCTGATAAAACTACTGTCATTTGTTGAATTAATGATCAACACCCGATTCCATTAATTGATTTCCGTTAAATTATGACGCGTCAGTGATTTTCGTTCCAGAAACAGAGTATAATATGTGAATATTTTCTTAGTACCTACAAAACTTTACCGTTTCTGAAGAATAGGAGAGACGACAAAGAATCGAATTAGTCCCAGTCCAGAAAATAACATAACATATTTTTTCTTTTTCCACGTAAACTGAAATTGAAGACGGTACAGTGCGTCGAAAACTCGTGTAACGTCACATTTTGGTACATTTTTTTACCAGAAAGTGTCGTTACAAGCCCTCATGATCTTAGATGCGTTTTATCGGCGTTTTTCTTTTATTAATTTGATAAATCAAAAAACACGTAACCAACCGACGATCCATCCCGGGTTCAATGCCCGAGTGTGGCTAAATAATTTTTGAACAACTGTGAATGCAGATTTGTTTCTCTTTAAAAATAAAGCAATGTCTCCTTTGAGTAAAATTTGCTATGTATTTCGAGTACTTTCCCTCCAGGTGGCATTGAAAAATTTCACCCTGTATGTTCATACAGGGTGAAATTTCATTTTCAAATCAATACAAAATGGTTAAAAAAAAATATTAAGAAATTTCGCATTTTTTACAGTATTTCTTCTTCCCAAATGTAGATAGCGTTGGAGTAGAGTTAAAACATACGCCCTATCCCTAATAGTAAGTTCTAATCCATAAATGGCAACACTTCTACCGACATTAATGGCGTAGGCCGTGATTCTAAGTACGTAGTCTGATTTTAAGTACCTAAATAAATATAACAATTCTGTTTTTTTTTACTATGTTTATGTAACACATATTATGCAAATAGTTTACCTAAATAATATAATAAAATAATAATGTGTCTGTCATTCAAAATGGATACATATCAAACTTGATATATTAGGTGTTAAAAAATTAACTGCAAGAAACATGAGTTGTTTGGAATCACAAATAAAAAAAATCTCAATTTTTTTTTATATAAGTAAGTGACGATCCGTTTCAAAGTTATGCAATATTTTCACTGCGCACAAAATTATTGAATATGCGCACTTGACTGTACTGTGACCACCGTTCCGGGCGCCGCGCGCGGGGTCGTTCACCCCTGCAACAGTGCAAACGTAGACAGCTGATTCTAACTTTCCCATCACATTTTGCAGACTTTTCACTGGTAATGTTTTTTTTTATGTAAAAACTAAAATGCTTGAAAAAAGTTTTTTTTATTAATATATATTTTTTTTTGATACCGAGTACGTACATGAAATTCTTGCAGTTAATTTTTTAACACCATAAATATATCGGATATACATATATCATAAATATCAGATATTTTGATATTTATACTAAATATCGGATATTTTCGAACCCTGAAGACGTATAGCTACGAAAAAATGCTATGAATCTTGAGGTCACATCTTGAGATTCTACAGTCACGTAGTTGTGTTGTGATCTATACCGATATTGACATAAGGTTCAAATTGACGCATGCTCCTGAAACAAAATGAGTATACCTAACATTCTGCTTGACTTCATTTGTTTTTGCTCTCCTTTCTTGTGACGTCGCCTATCTGTTGTCAGTTCCGCTAGAACATACAAGACCTTAGCCGACAATGATTTATCAAAGGAATGTAACCCTTAATCCGCAGGATGCTGAGGCTAAACTCGCTCAGAGTCAGCTGGAGTTGGCCCTGGCTGCTCAGGATGGACAGCGGCAGGTCATACAGGCGCTCAATGATCAGCTAGCGAGGCAGCTTGATGAGCTGGTGAGTTCAGAAACTGATTTTAAAAAGATTTTTCAATTACATTTGACTGATGAGCTGAAGAATATACAGGGTGTAAACAGACCCTTAACGAAGCCGAAAGGCACTTGTTCTTCCCGTCATTGCGATATGTTTTTTGTTCTACACCATACTTGGGACCCTTATAGTTGCGGAGATATTGGGTATTGGGGGTCAAAGATTTCACAAGTTTTTTTTTTTAAAACTTGTTTTATAGTTGCAACTTTACTTTAAATAGCTCTATGACTCCCGTACTATTGCATCCATCAGCATAATGTTTTGAGTTCTATCCTGATTAACTCAACTTTTCGCAGAGCACGATCCACCGCGAGATCAACTCAGCGCTACAGACATGAGACGCGGCCCCCGCGCCTGCTCAGTACGCGGGCGGGCAGTACGCGGGCGCGCAGTACGCGGGCGGGCAGTGCGCGAGCGGACAGAACGCGGCTGGTCAGTACGCGGGTGCGCAGAGTACGCGCCGGCTGCCGCTGCTGCTGCGCGGTCCGGAGCCGGCGTACGTGACGGTGAAGGCCAAGAAATGAAGAGTGCTCTCGGTATTTCGCAAGGTGCACGAGTTTTTTTAAATTTAATGTGGGGGGGGGGAGAATAGTCGGTTATGTTTTGTCTTTCTCGGTTGTTTTGGGGTGTCAATGTGTGGGGTAGATACGTACTTGATTTATGATTTAATGTATGCTCGTACATCCGAAAATGTTGCAGTGTATTTTTTTAGTTCCAGTTTCGCTTTAGCGTGGCAATAGAGATCATTGACCCATAAACATTTTTTGATGCACTTTTTTCAGAGTGGAAAAAAATCCGCCTATTATTCGGGATAGATGTTTGCCGCGATTTTTATCAATGAAAAACGAAACCAATATTGTCATTCTGCAATGCAACATGTATAATTATTCTGGTTCTCTAACAGTTTTATACGATTGTACTGCCATCTGTGTGTCTCAGACATTACCGAGTATGCGTGAAAGTGATGATGATAATTTTCCCCAAATAATTCGTTGTATGAATTTAAAATTCGTTAAAACTTAACGTTTATGAATCAAATTCTTTGCTGAAGACGTAGTTGTAGACAAATACACTGTTACGCAAGAATCACTTTTATTTTGCATTAAATAAAGTATATTTTGTGTCATTTTTGTAACATATTATTTGTTTGAACTAAGTGCTTAGTACAGAAAGTTAGAATCTACACATTGACACCATTACAATATTATTTCTTAGGGTGGTAATGTCAGCTTATTGAGTTGGGTATCGAATCTTATAAATAACACTTCATTTTGTATTATATAGGGTGGACGCGACATTGACGCACAAAGAACACCTGTTCCTACATCATTCCGGACCAAATATCAATTTTTCATCAGTTATTTAAATAACCGACCAATTGCGACTCGAACTCACGCATGAAGAGGTTCCTTACTACCGATTAATTTATTTTTAATATTTGTTGTTATAGCAGCAAGAGAAATACATCATTAATTGTGAAAATTTCAACTGTCTAGCTATCACGGTTCATGAGATACAGCTTGGTGACAGACAGACGGACAGTGGATTCTTAGTGCAGTTAGGTGTCGTTTTTACCCTTTGGCCACGGAACCTCTAAAAATAGCTGTTCTTTAATATTTTGACCGTCTAGGTAATGCACTTTTGTAGGAAACAAACACTGGTAACCGTTTGTGCGTCAATGTCGCGTCCACCCTGTATAATGAATTTTCTTGATAAATATCTGTGTGGAAGTAATATAAAAGTAACATTAATTCAATTGACATTATTCTGATGTCTACTGCTTCTACCGTGATTTGTAACTGTTTATAAGATCGTGTTGCGAAGTATTTAGTAGTGAAAATGTCACCAATCAATGTATACTATACATGGTGGAATAGAGGAAAAGTACTTTAAATACTGGAGATGCAAAATTTACTGAAAGGAAACATTCCTTTAGTTTTAAAGAGAAACAAATTTTCGAAAGTTTGCTTGCCACGCTCGGGAATCGAACCGAGTTAAATTCGAAAAAAATTAATCATGATAATTAGATTTATGAAATTTTCGAAAATGTGTGATTGCAGATTTGTTTCTTTTTAAAAATAAAAGAATGTTTCCTTTGAGTAAAATTTGCTATCTCCAGTATTTAGAGTACCTTGCACTCCAGGAGGCGTTGAAATCCATTTCCACCAATTCCACCCTGTATATCGTTACAATTAACACCAATAAGGAAAGAGCTTTTAAACGCCATTTATTTCTTGACAAATATTTCTACCCAAGTAGACTTGTTGTCGTGAAAAACATTACCCTCCATGTAGGCTCTACCACAACTGGGCAAATGTCTTCATAATTGATAAATACTTCGTATAGATCCAAGAACAAATACTAGAAAATGCAATAAAATTGCAAGTAAAATGGTGCGAACAACCGACACACTCCCTTCGATGTTTTTAAATTCATCGATAAGTTATTGGTAACTAGGGCACATCACTAATATTATTGGTTCCACCGAAATGTATTACGTCATTATTGAATAACATCACAAAATAATTAAAATTCAAAGGTATAAGATTTAGAACCATGTGTTTTACTAGAAAGAGCTGATTTTCGATCACTTCAATAAAATCATATTTCTGTTATCTTTCTAAGCCATACGTATTAACTGATCTCACTAAAAACTATGGTATTAAAACTAACCCTTTTATGTTTCGTGCACGATTTCATAACGTTACGCTCTGATCTCATTCCATTATCGCTCATAGCGATTGTAAATTTTATCGATATCGATAGTGTCTTTTATTGTCAACATTCGGCCAAGGCTTGTTGGAATCGACCAGTCTAACCAGTATTGAACATGGAGCGACTGCCTGTCTGACCTCCGCAACCCAGTAAGGACTGGGTGACCCGATACGTCTTGGTTAGACTCGTAACGATAGTGTCTTTTAAGTCTTATATCGAAACGAAAACATCGATATTAGAGCTATGTTCGTACTTTAATCCGAATTGACGTTTTATGTCCAAATTGTTCATCTCTATGGGAGTTTTGAACCCAATAAATAGTATCGTGCATTGTCAAAACACATCATAGGAAAATCGATCATCGCTTCATCAAAATCAGATAAGTTCTCGAACAAATTTCCATGACCATGTTTGTTTGAAACAAAATAGAACTTCATTCCAAAGTTTGGGCGCTGAATAAAGCGGTTTCTTTGAATCAAGCGCTTGAAGCGAAAAGCTAACGACGTATGAAATTGAATGACATTCTCGTCTCATAATGTCTTTGTATAAAGTTGTTTCACGGGTTAAAGGGTAGGTACGTCTGACGGTAATATGTGCCGAATGAGGTCGAGTTTGAAGTGCTCTTTGTGAAGATATTTCATTATTATAAGTTCAAGTTCTTCCGATACGAGAAGAATATTGTTAAAAAATATTCTATTATAATTGTGTGGATTTCTAGGTCCGAAAAGATTGTTTTGCAATTAAAAAAAGTGGTGACAGATTTCGTTCTGTGACAGTTGAGTGAATTTACTATAAGACAAAAAGTAACAGGATGTTGATTTGCGTAATAATTTATTTCACCGACTGTATGTCAACTCTTAACCTGACTTTCGAGTTTAACCTAAGCTAAAAAAACCTCACTGTTTTTATTTAAACTTTGTTTTTTTTTAGATAATCATCCAGCTTTTTAATAATCCAAAATAAATCCGCTCCTAATCAAAGACTTAATTCAAATGATACTGCCAAATACCTAAATAGACGCCAAATCGACCGCCAAACATAAAACGACAACATTCGGTGCGAACTGGTGCTTGCTTAAACTATTTTAACAAAATTTACTCCATATTCTTGTGAAGTTAAAAGTAAATAAATAAATGGAGTACTTATTAACACAGATGCCGATTGTTTGCGATCGTCTTATTTTGTCTTTACCACGTTTAATTATGAACGAAATAATACGTGTGACACTTCCATTTATTAATACACTGTGTTTAAAAAAAAAACGTAACAGATCTACCAAGGACAATGTGCGCTTCGGAAATCCTCGTCTATCTTTAGGTAAACACGAAGATTATCGAAGAGCATACCCTTTTCTGGTATAACTGTAATTATATTATCATTCTCTCATCTTTTAGATTAGTATATGACATTTTATCAACCGCGTTTATGTCTACCATAAATGTTTATTGATAGTTTTTGAGTCAATTCGAGTCAGTGATGTCGACCCACCCTTATCTAAATGTAAATACGTTCGAAAATCGTGTGACCCCACGATTCAATGCCAAAAAATAACTAATTTTATTATGATTAAAAAAATTAATGTATATTTTAAAACGTAGATTTTTAATATTATATTATTGTGTAAGAAAAAAACTGGTTGCACGGTGAAATACCGAATTAAAAATATATATAACTCTTGATTTCGATATTCGCCTGATATATTATGAGATAGTCGACGGGCCGTGCCATGTCTTAGTGTATGTGTGTATATTGAAATATTCCCTAATTAATATATCTAAAAAAAATGGCTAATAATACGCCTCGTCAGTCCCTTTCTCCTGTAAACTCCAGGCCAAATGCAAGTAGGCATTCAGAAAGGGATTTTAATACAATGAATATTAAAGCTTCGATTTAAAAGTTTTTTGAAAGCGTTAAATTTAATAATATTGCGTAGTATGTAAGTGTATTGTATGTATTTTACAGATGAATGTGAAGTTGACCGAAAACCTGTTCTGTTTCGTTCTGTGAGCCATTTTGTTTGGTGTACTGTGCATTTCATTTTGTCTCGAATACATTCTCCAATATTGTAATATGTTAAGGTTGATTGATATTTTGCGTATGTTTTTACTGAGGATCACACAAAGGAGTCTGTAACCCTCAAAATCAGATTTTCGGAGGTTCCATATATATATTTTTTTAATTTTATCTGTCTTCCAACTAGCACAGTGCAAACATACTATTTAAAAAAAATGCAAACTATTACTGCAGTGACCAACCCGCACTGGGCGCTTGTTGTGAATCATGTCCCACGTGGGTCCCAGCAGTGGGAAGATTATGCAAAAATGTTTTGGTCCTGCCCCTGGTCTTCCAAAGCTTACATTAAAATTTGGCACTATTGTTTAAACTTTTGACAGACATTTTTTTTATAGGAGTTAAAAAAAATCTTGATTCTGTGTGATCTTCCGTTTCGACATAACTCCAATATAAAATATTCCTATGGTACGTTATACTTATGACCATTTCCGTTTAACTTTCCTACTGTGTAGGTGTATTCTATTATTATAATAATATTAAATGATAATTATTAAATTGTAACGTAAAATTCCAATCTCGATGATTTTTAATTAATTAATATATTAAATATATTCATCCTTAGGTTTAAGATGTTTAGTGAACCGCGCGAAATTATTTTGTTAATATTTTTATTATTTAAAAATGCCATTAAATCAGGCAATAATAATTCAAGTAGAAAATGCCAGTCTTCACAGTTACCTAGAATCATTATTTCTACGACATTCTAAATATAAAATATTTACTTACTTTAAATAAATAAAATAATTTCGCGCGAAGAAATTATGTATGATGAAAGTAATAGATAAAAATCGTCACCAATATCCGTCTTAACTCCCAAACGTTGACGTAAAAGTTAATTTCGACTTAATTTAAATTCGTTTAAGTTCTACATTTTTTTGAAAACCCTGTAATTCATAGATCCCTTAGCAAATTAGTGTTTACAATTTGACAGATAATATCGTCTGCGATATTTTGAGTTAAAACATTATTTTTTAATGTTTATTTTTGTTAAATAAGTATGTATTTTTTTTAATAAGTAAGTGTTAGTCGAAATTTTATTTGTGTTCTTATATTGTAATATTTATTTTTAGAAAAAAGTATTAGTTTTTTTAACCATCGCAGACAACGATTATCTGTCAAAAACCTTGAAAAAAAAAAAAATTAAAACAAAATGATATCATTGAAAGGCTGAGGACACAATTTTTAAGATATACAATGTCTTCTAAACAGGGTAAATTTCATTTACTGTTGCGTGGATTTTTAAATAGTGAACGTTGTTATTCGATTTTTACTCTTTGTCTTACAACAAACACTTTCCGTAGTTCTTTACAATTTGTTCTCGAAAACTTGCGACGAATATACAAACGTCAAAATATATGGTGCGACGACACAAATGTATCAGTAGTTATATCGAACAAAATATATACTCTTTCAACTTCAACTTAAAACCTTTCTTTAAAAAACTCTTTGTAATAAATACATGAACAATTTTTAATTTCGTAGTTAAATAAATACATAGCTAATAGTGGTAAATAATGTTTATATATAGACACGACAGTATTTATTTGTTTATACATGTAAAAAAAATCTGTTTAAAAACTTAAAAAAATGTAGAAAAACCGAAGGATCTGTCTGTTGAATTAAAAGAAAAAATGTATAATATAATAAAAAAAATAGATAATGTTTAAGTGTTATTCCCGTTTCATTTGTAAACCGAAGATGTTAAGAGTGACTACATATAAATAAATAAACATTTATAGTAAATAGATAGTTATATATGTACTATATCATAGTCGTTACAATAGATGAGATTTTAATTTTAAATGTATCTTGGCTGGGAGATGACATTTTCTTTTTTTCGTTTATTTTTTTTAGTGGCTAATAATTGCGGCTTGATGTGTATTGCCCACCGACTGCCATTTGGTGTGCCAATTATATTGCCAGGACGTAAAGAATGTACTAGTGTTGAATGTTATTTTTGGCGCGCGGCCATAGTCTGTACTAACGACGCCATCTTGTCTTTTCAATACAATGAGGGATTTTCTTTTTAAACTTTTCCCTAGTCGCTGGATAGATGGCGCTGAACTTGGTAAGTTACTGCAAGGAACGGAACGTCACATTATTTCACTTGGATGTAATGGTTATATTCGGAAGCTCAAGTAAACGAATGTGTCAGTCAACGAGCGTATGTGACGTGACGCAATGTTTTTAAGTAAGCGTAAGCGTTTTGGCTCTGGCACCTAGTAACGTAGTCAGTTCAACGCCATCTACAGAGTTTTTGGAAACGATGTTTTTTTAATACTCAAAAAGAAAACCTCTCATTTCACGGATGTTTACCAACAGCGGCCTTCCCGACATGCGACAATGTCATTCAAGGGCCAAAACAACCATGCAGCATTGTACAAACATACTTTTTATTGCAAAGGAAAAATGTCGCTTAACGCCATCTACTAACAAAAAGGTGGAAGCTTTCGGATGCGTCCCGATTCCGATTCGTAACTTCTGTAGTTTAGCGCCATCTACCGGCGAGAAGGTATTAGTTTAGTGTATTGTTCTCGAGCCGTAAGTATTGGCCACTTGATATTGTTGTATTGTAATCGCATTATAGTTTTAATTGTAATTTATTCAAATATAAATTGTTATAGTCTGCGTTGCATTTGCTAGGATGTTGATGTTGACTAAAAACTTGATAGGAAGAAAATTTACGAAAAGTTTATTTAGAGCTAGATTAGAATGGACAAATAAAAATAAGTTATTTATTTAAAATAGTTTGTCTCGAATTTATTTATGATCTTCCAGTAGTGTAGCTATTTATTTAAAAAAAATAATTTTCTTTATTTAACTCCTTAAACATGAGTAATCTGTTTTGTGACTTATTATTGTCTTCCAGAATAAGAAAAGGTTGGAAGGTAATTTCGATAGCAAATGACGTCTTATGGTGTATCATTTGTTGATCTCAGAATCTATAGGACTTTGTGCCACTAAATATTTTAAAAGGGATGTTGCAATTTTCATTGGTCCTAACTTCATAAATAGTACTTGAGGAAATAGGGTAGAAAACTGTAAAAAAAATCGTTACGCAAATGACAACTTTAAAGGCATCCTGTTATGGTTTATTTCAGAATGACTAAAGTATTTGGCACGTATAAAGTTAAAAACAGTGTAAATTGAACTGTATGAAATCGAGTTATGGTTTATTTTCAAGTGCAGCGCAGACTAAGTATGTGTACTACGTTATATCTTCCATTAGCAGTAGTCGCTGTGAGCTGAGTATGCATATTAAACAATAAATAAATACAATACGGATTTCATTCGAAAGAGTTTTATTTCAATATTCCTTATAGCCTCTCTCTTATTCTCTCTGCCTTTCTGAAAATGCTTCTAGAATCAATAGCGTATATACATTACTTTTTTTATTACGAAACAAACCGTCTACAGGTCAGAAATAGCAAACTGAAACTATTTTTTAAAAATTAATAAGAATACTAAGTTACAAGCATTTGATATGAAACTGCTCATTAGACAGAGAGATCCGACACCTTTCATGACGTCATTCGACATATCGATGAACAAAATCATACTAAATTCCGTGTATCTAGAAAGCGATAGAAACAATAGTTTTATTGGTTATAACTTTTGGTTTTGTTTAGCCGATTGTGGTCTTTGCTATTTCTGTCATTATCTATTACCGAGTCAAATTAATTCTTTGACTCACTCTCTTTCGTGTATTATGCTTCTATGATACAAAGTTCCCGGTTTTACTTAATAATTAAGTAACACCTAATGAATGCTACAATAAAAACGCGTCGACGAAGAACTACTAGACTAACAATTGAGAATCCGACAGCGCAGTACCTATATGTTTCAGCGGATTTGGGACGACCCAGAATTTCGAACAAATATATCAATAACTGTCAGATGGCGCATGGTAAAATTATTTTACAAAGTCTAGAACACTGATTGGCTGCTACTGGAAAATTCTTGATGTAAATATTCAGTAACATTTTTTTTATAAGGGACCAAATAGCCCCCAAAACACAAATAGCCCCGTTTAACTTGTGTCTATTTCATAGAAATATAAAAAAAAAACGAGAAGTGGCAAGGGGGCGAGTCGGTAAACGTAGTGATTATATACTCTGTGCGAGTCGGTGTCCGCGCGACTGGCACAAGACCCCCTTTACCTCTTGTGCCAATCATAAGTAAATGGCTATACTATTTTGTTATAAATACATTGCTCCTTAACCACTACCTAAGTTTACTCGCTCAGTGGCTAGACAAGCAATGTAAAAATCACCAAGCAATAGTTCATAGATGTGCTTGTGTACCGATGTTTTTGTGTGGGTAAGTTGTACGGTGCTTGGTAAATACTTACACGATGTGTTTGATGGCATAAGGTTTATAATTGATTGTGTACTACGTTCTGATTTAAAAAATGCGGGTGTGTGGGTACGCGACTGCGTATCTATTGCTTTTACTGAACTACATAACGTGTAGTAGTTTCCTTATGGTAGGGATAAAGTGGACACACAGGGTTCCGATACATTTTGTCTAACGGGCATATCTCCTTCTTTATTAGGTATATCTATGGTCTAGTTAGTGGTTTTGAAAACAGACTTCTATACTAATAGTAGAGGATCCCCTTAAGAACGACCTTCACCCATTTGACAACCAGGTGAAAATTAAATTTTAACAAATAAAATGTGTTTGTGAACGTGTACCAATACCACAAAAAAATGGTCATGGCTTTAAAGCCTGGCTACCGTTATCTATGACCAGATTTTCACGGGCAACCCTATACTACTCTACTCACAATAAAATTACCTACATTTTAATTTATATGTCACCGTAAAATTGTCAAACACGTTATATTATAATCTCTAGCGATATTGTAAACTCTCGAAATATTGTCAAACGAACATACTGCTTACAATAAAACACATTATTTTTCGTGAAATGCATGTGATGGTAGCTTGTCAACTCACGCGGTGTGGAGGGAAGGAGGGGTCCCCCTTGCCCAGTGGTACCACTCTCATGAAAAGATAATGTACCTACCATTCCTGAGAAATACCGATTAATATAACCTAACCTTAGAACACTTTATTTTCCCCTAAAAAGCGTAGTCGACGGAGCCCCGCTTCACGGGGCCCCTATTTCCGAGTGCAGGGTTTGAAGGAACCTAACTAACCTCGGAGGGGTGCCCCAAGTTCCGATTATGGGGGCAGAGATACTTCCGTATGTTCAGTTGACAATATTTCGAGAGTTTACAATATCACTAGAGAGAAACACGTTATATTGTAATGTGTTTGACAATTTTACGGTGGCATTTATATTCATCGTGGTAAGCAGATGAGCGCAATTAACAATAAATATATTTGTAATAATATTTTTGTACGCGGCTACCAGGTAATAGGGACCAGAAAAAGGTATCAACAGCATATAGCGAATGTTGTATACTTTCGATTAGAGTAAGACTCGTTTGGCAACGAAGTCGGTGAAATTTGAAGAAAAAGTTTATTTTTTATACTTAATTTTAATTATGAATAGCCATGACCATTTTTTTTGCGGCAACCCTATTGGCACACGTTCACAAACATATTTTATTTTGTAAAATGTAATTTTCACCTGGTTGTCAAATGAGTGAAGGTCGTTCTTAATGGGATCTTATAGTAGGGGAGTCCTAGAAGGGATTTCGGGATTTACAGAAGCGCGGCAGACAAATAAACGGGGGGATACCTTGCACCCTGAAAAGTAACTCCACCAAGTATGAGCCTCATAAATATAAGGCCGCCCGTGAAGGATAAAGGACCAGATTAGTAAAAAAAATTGATCATCAGAAATTCTCGAGCGCGTCAGATTAAGGTAGGGTGAGTTAATTACATGCTAAAAAGTGTATACCTATTCCACTAATCTGACTAAAAATAACTTAAGCTTCAGAAGTTTGTTTGATTGATTTAGTTTTTTGTCACCGACTTCTGAAGCTAAAGTTATTTTTCACTTTTTTGTTTTCTCTGAAGTCGGTATTGTTTTTTGTAAAAAAGTTTTTATTTTTCCCGTTTTGGTGGTTCACATGTGCTTACCTTTTCACAGCGTACCGGCGTGATTTTCAACCGACTTCCAAAAAGAGGAGGTTCTCAATTCGTCTGCATTTTTTTTTTTTTTTTTTTTTTTGTGTTTGTTACCTCAGAACTTTCGACTGGGTGAACCGATTTTGATGGTTCTTTTTTATTTGAAAGCTGGTGCTTTCCGTTTGGTCCCATTTTAATTTGCTGAAGATCTGATGCTGATCTTCGGAGATATACAATGAAACTCTTCAAAAATAGATGGCAAATCTGCAGTGATTGCTGCATTCGCTTGCAGGTTCATTGTTTATACTACATTGTCATTATGACGTAACATCACGCCTGTATGCTCTTAGGGGGTACGCAGATGTGCACAATATACCTAGATTTCGACAATGTTTGTTACCTCAGAACTTTCGACTGGGTGAACCGATTTTGATGATTCTTCTTTTATTTGAAAGCTGGTGCTTTCCGTGTGGTTCTATTCCAATTTGGTTTAGATCTGACGCTGATCTTTGGAGATATAAACGGAACTCTTCAAAAATAAAAGTAGCAGTAATTGCTGCAATCGCTTGGTTGTTTATTGTTTATACAACATCATGACGTAACATCACGCCTGTATGCTCTGAGGGAGTATGCAGAAGTGCACAATACACCCAGATTTCGACAGTTAGACGTGTAAAGTTCCATTTAATGGGATCCCGGAGAAATAGAGGTAACTCCTTAAATTTATAGGCACACCAGAAGCGGTTTGGGTAGTTTTAGGAAGAGTACTTTCTCGGAGTGATCTGATAGAGATCATTGATAAAGATCTGGTGACTTCGGAAGATAGGCAACGGAACTCCTTAATAAATGATAGCAAATGTACTGGGATCGCTGAAATCTCACGTCTGTCTATTGTTTACAGTTCATAACAAAAAATCACACCGATACGCTGTGAAAGGGTAAGCACATGTGAACCACTAAAAAGTGAAAAATAAAAACTTTTTTGCAAAAAATATAACCGACTTCACACAAAAAAGTGAAAAATAACTTTAGCTTCAGAAGTCGGTGACAAAAAAAGCTAAATCAATCAAACAAAGGTCACCGACTTCTGAAGCTAAAGTTATTTTTCACTTTTTTGTGTGAAGTCGGTTATATTTTTTGCAAAAAAGTTTTTATCTGTTATGAACTGGTGTAAACAATAGACAGATATGAGATTTCAGCAATCCCAGTACATTTGCTATCATTTATTGAGGAGTTCCGTTGCCTATCTCCGAAGTCCATTCGTGTGGTTCGATACCTGCAGTATACCTACTGCAGGTATCGAACCACACGAATGGTTATTTGTTTAGAGATCTGTAGAACTCGTTGAAAACCCTAAAATACGATGATCAATGAAAATCGTTTGTAGCTGCTTCTATATTTTTCGCTCTTTCAATTGTTTAACACCTACCATGTCTTACCATGTTTTCAGAATGCCTTTCACAATCATTCAAACTTATAATGAACAACAAAATCAACAAGAACTTTGCATCTGTCCATCTACGTGGGAAAAAACATGGAGTGTTACACTGGCCGAAAAAAGCTAAAAAATAATTTTACTTAATTTTTATAATTTTTAACCAAGCTAAAACTTACGTTTCCTCTGTAACTGGTCCATTATCACTAATTGGAAAAAACAAATCTACGGGACCCTCGCTTGTGTTTGTCGACTTTTCCAATAAAAATTGCAGAATGTATTCAAATAAGAAGGCAATGTCCAATTGAAGGTGTGCCTTAATGGCACTATTAGTAAAACAGTCGATCGAATTGCTACTTAAGTTTGCGCAAAAGTACAAATAATTTCTGCTATGCCACTTTCAGTGGCAGAGCAGTGATATATATATCTTTTATACAGTTCCGTTAAAAAGTCTGCAATTATAGTCTTTGTGCAGTTCTGAAGCGTACAGCAGCGGCAATAGCGGCTTTTTAGCAGTTTAAGCTTAAATATACATGTTTTAAGTCTCTTTTAAATCTATAGACGGCAAATAGGTTGTAACATGAACTCTTATAAAGCCTAGAGTGGAATTTGGTTCACTGTCTGCTACCCCTAGTGATATTTACAGCTATGAGTAGTTACGGAAGCAATAGTAGAACTTAAAACCACTTTCTGAACTCCTAAAGCGCTACTGTACAGCTAACAGTTGCAAAATAGGCTGCTATTTCCACTAGTGTGCTAGTTGGGAAGTCACGGTAGTAAGGCTTATCCCCAATAAATGGAACTTAACACACCTAACTGTCGAAATCTGGGTGTATTATACACTTCTGAGTACCCCCTCAAAGCATACAGGCGTGATGTTACGTCATGTTATTGTATAAACAATAAACAACCAAGCGTTTGCAGCAATCACTGCAGCTTTGCCTTGTATTTTTGAAGAGTTCCATTTATATCTCCGAAGATCAGCATCAGATCTTTTATAATTTTAATTATTAATAGCCATGACCATTTTTTTTGCGGCAACCCTATTGGCACACGTTCACAAACATATTTTATTTTGTAAAATGTAATTTTCACCTGGTTGTTAAAATACGGGAAGCACCAGCTTTCAAATAAAAAAAAAACCGGCCAAGAGCGTGTCGGGCCACGCTCACTGTAGGGTTCCGTAGCTTCCCAGACCATTAAAAATACCAACATTTTTCGTCAGCAAAAATAACTTTGTTTTTCATAGTATTTGTATGAAAAACAAAGTTATCATTTGCGTTTTTTTGAAAAAGTGCTATATAACTCAAAAACTATTCAACTCATCAAGTTGAAAATAATTTTCCTAGAAAGTTCATATAAAGGTCTACTTCTGTGATTTTTTTCATATTTTTTAAACTTATGGTTCAAAAGTTAGAGGGGGGGGGGACACATTGTTTTTGACTTTCGGAGCGATTATTTCCTAAAATATTAATATTATCAAAAAATGATTTTAGAAAACCCCTATTCATTTTTAAATACCTATCCAACAATATATCACACGTCAGGGTCAAAATTAAAAAAAAAATCGCTCCCCACTTTACGTCTGAGGGAGGTACCCTAATAAAAATGTTTTTTTAAATTTTTATTTTTGCACTTTGTCGGCATGATTGATATACATATTGGTACCAAATTTCAGCTTTCTGGTGCTAACGGTCACTGAGATTATCCGCGGACAGACAGACAGACAGACAGACATGGCGAAACTATAAGGGTTCCGTTTTTTGCCATTTGGCTACGGAACCCTAAAAAGAACCATCAAAATCGGTTCACCCAGTCGAAAGTTCTGAGGTAACAAACACTGTCGAAATCTGGGTGTATTGTATCACATCTGCGTACCCTCTAAGAGCATACAGGCGTGATGTTACGTCATGATATACAAGCGATTGCAGCAATCACTGCAGATTTGCTGTCTATTTTTGAAGAGTTCCATTGCATATCTCCGAAGATCAGCATCATGGGACCACACGGGAAGCACCAGCTTTCAAATAAAAAAAGAACCATCAAAATCGGTTCACCCAGTCGAATGTTCTAAGATAACAAAAACAAAAAAAAAAACACAGACGGATTGAGGACCTCCTGTTTTTGGAAGTCGGTTGAAAATAATCGTAAACTACAAGAAACTCGTGTAATTTGATAGATGTTTAAACCTTTGCCAGTGCTGCCACCTTGTGGTTTTGTAATTTCAGACCAGATCTGCGCTGCCCTTCTTGACTCCACAGTTTATAGCGCTCTTCACACAGCCAGAGACAGAAACAGATGGAGAAAGATCATCCGAGAGAAAGTGATACAGAAGGGAGGACCTTCAGCATTGAGGAATACAACGCAAGGAAGAGGAGGTACTAACGTAAGTAGCACTAGTTTATACGATTATTATACTCCAACCGAAAGTTATTTACTATGGAAAGAGTTAGGTTTCCACATTTTTTTTTGTTGAAAAAACCGGCGGCACCTCTGGTTTTGGAAAAAATTGTTGACGTGCAAACTACTTACAAAAAGTTAGAATGGCAAATTTTCGTGTACCTACTTACTGTTTTTAGTATTGTGGATTACTTACTCTTGTAGTGGGGCCAACAGTCAGCCTCTAACTAAAGGAAGTTTCAGGTTTTATAAAATAACGAAGGTCTGAACGTCGCGGGCTCTTGCTCTATTTGTGTCTGCAATCTACGTCAGTTTTAGTGCAGCAAGACATTTGACTATACTCACATACCTAAGTAGGTACTTGTATTTTAAAAGTCTTCAACAAAATCTAACTACTTCTTAAAATCCTCATAGTTGTAAATAATAAAGTTGCTAAATATTAGAAAGTACCTATGTTAATAATCCAATCAGAATCACAGTCACTCTCAACTCATTCAGTTTCAGAAATCCCGTACGGAAAAAGCGCTCGCATACAAAACCATAAAAAACCACATCAAAGTTTCATTCAAGTGTGAAAATTTTCCGACGTACTAAACCGACTGGCTTGCATTTTTTATTATCGTTTTATTCCATCTGCTTCACCGAACAAATCCTAATCCTATATGCAAACAGAGAAAACGTGACAAAAAAAATGGAAAAACAGCTGAACACGCGAAAATTTTGGTATGGAACCACAGATAACGAATGAATTTTGGGTATTCGGCATCGATTTCCCAGGGCGCATGTCAGGATTCCCGCCATTTCGCCAGTACCGTGCCTGAGCTCACGCGATCCGCACGCGAGCTGTGACCGCGTCACCTAAAATAATAAAATGAATAAAATCTAGTGATTCTAACATAATCTTGACAGTGGTTGCTCTACATTTTTCGTGTTAAACTCGAAATTGGTTGCTGTTCAAAGCAGTCCGGTTCAAAAAGGATCGCAGCCACCTTGTTTTCGGTGAGTTTTCCACTTATTACAAATCGATATATTCGGGAATATAAATTGTCTACAATGAACGCAATATTTTCCAGACTTTCGTTTAATATTTTGCAGACTGACAATCCATTCAGCTTTAAACGACAATTTATTCTGTCATTGTGTTTTATTTGTTTTAATTGCGCGGCTATTTCGTAGTACTTTGCTTAAATATTGTCTGTGTTTTTGGTTCATTCATAGCTGCTTTATTATCAAAAGAAATATCATATTTTTCTCAAAATTTTCGTCCTTAAGTACCTACTTCCTACTATATTTTTCAATAGATTCAGTAGCTATGTTACTGACCCGGGCAATTACTCCGATCTTGCTATGAACGGAAACAAAAAGACTCCCACAATCTTTCACTTTTCTTCTCAACAGTTGTGAGATACTCGTACTCTGTATTTTTCTCTCATATTTGGGTCAGAGTGGAAAATTTACGCGAGCACGTTCATACATAATGTATTAAGACTAACTCCAGTGAGATGTTTTAACTCGTTTCGTTTTCTTCTTTGTAAATGTGAAGCGCCTTATTACGGGACCTACGACTTGAATTTTGGATTAGGTACATAAGTAGGTACTGAATGAGTTAATCTTTGAGTTTTGTCAAGAACTAACTCATCATGTTAAGAATAAAGTTTTAGGCTTGCACTGCACATTTGGCTCGCATAGTACTAATATAGGTAAGTATTAAGTATGTTAATCAGTGGCGAAGGGTGAAAAAAGAGTCAGGGTAAGCCGAGAAAAAAAATTAGAATGTTTTTTTTTTTTGACTTGTTTTTTTGGTGTTTGTTTTGACCTCATTTTCATTATCAGCGACCCCAAAAACCACGAAAACGACACCCATGAAGAAAAAAACCGAAATTTTTCGTCGGCGCCATCTTTGATTTTCATTTTGACCTCTTTTTTATCATCAGCGACCTCAAAAACCACGAAAACGACACCCATGAATAAAAAACTGAAATTTTTCATCGGCGCCATCTTGGATTTTCATTTTGACCTCATTTTCATTATCACCGACCCCAAAAACCACGAAAACGACACCCATGAAGAAAAAACCGAAATTTTTCGTCGGCGCCATCTTTGATTTTCATTTTGACCTCTTTTTTATCATCAGCGACCCCAAAAACCACGAAAACGACACCCATGAAGAAAAAACTGTAATTTTTCATCGGCGCCATCTTAGATTTTCATTTTGATCTCATTTTCATTATCAGCTACCCCAAAAACCTCGAAAACGACACCCATGAAGAAAAAACCGAAATTTATCGTTGGCGCCATCTTGGATTTTCATTTTGACCTCATTTTCATTATCAGCGACCCCAAAAATCACGAAAACGACACCCATGAAGAAAAAACCGAAATTTTTCGTCGGCGCCATCTTTGATTTTCATTTTGACCTCTTTTTTATCATCAGCGACCCCAAAAACCACGAAAATGACACCCATGAAGAAAAAACTGAAATTTTTCATCGGCGCCATCTTGGATTTTCATTTTGACCTCATTTTCATTATCAGCGACCCCAAAAACTACGAAAACGACACCCATGAAGAGAAAACCGAAATTTTTCGTCGGCGCCATCTTTGATTTTCATTTTGACCTCTTATTTATTATCAGCGACCCCAAAAACTACAAAAACGACACCCATGAAGAAAAAACTGAAATTTTTCATCGGCGTCATCTTAGATTTTCATTATCAGCGACCTCAAATACCACGAAAACAACACCCATGAAGAAACAACCAAAAAATGTCATTTTGGATTTTCATTTTGACCTAATTTTCATTATCAGCGACCCCAAAAATAATGAAATTGGCAACCATGACAAAAAAAAAAACAAAAAAATAATGCAGAGGTACCATAGTTGAAAAATAAAAGTGAACAACAAAATAAACATCCAAATAAATAACCAAATACGAAATCCACCATTACTAATACTATCTCGTTCTTCCCCTATCATACTTTCTTTTTCTGCCCCTGTCGTAACTCGATAAAATTCGGTTTACTGCACAAAATAATGTTATTCATCAAGCATGAATGATGTCCGATTCTTTACGAAATTCAACGAGCGATAACGATTTCTTTCCATCTCGCTCACGCGCACGCATTTTCTATTACTTTCTCTATGAATAACTCGGTTTGCTTCGGCTTACCAGAGCCATACTATGGCGGGCTGGCTAGTGACGTCATGACGTTTATTTTGCTTAGAAATTGAGCTGCCAAAAAGCCGATAGCGCCTGCGGGTTATTTTATAGCAAAATGTTATTAAAGGGTAATTTTTTTTTATTAAATGCGAGTAGGCGTTTGATGATGCTTGTAAGAAGTAGTGATTGTGCAATTTTTCAATTACGGTAGGTAGTGTGTAGAGTGTGTAGAGTGGTTGTGTTCTGAACTTCTGAAGGTAAGCCGGTGGGAATGGAGTTGTTAGGAGCCTGCGCCACTGATGTTAATGATACATTCGGATTGTCAAATTGAACCCAAGTAACGCACCTCTGATTTCTCGAATTCATGTGCGTATTGTATAATTATCACTGGCTTCGGTGAAGGGAAACATTGCGAGGAAACCAGAATACCTGAAAGATATTTCTCGACGACATGTAAAGCCAAGTTAGAGGTCCATGGGTGGCCTAAAAACTGACACCAGATTAGGAATTAATCTCTCAAAAAAGAATTTAAAGAAGACGTTTCGTAAGAAGCCGCTGCTTAGCCTAAATTGAAAGTAAGCAGATACGGGGCGCAGTTAGCTGATTGGTACGAGCTGAATGAATGCAATGCCGAATATGTTTAGTAATTGGTTCAGATCGGCTTATTCCTGAATTGAAATGATATTTCAGGATTAGGCCGAATAAAACACGTTACACTTCAACTCCTTATGAACCAAGATGGAGAGGTTTCTGTACTTGAATAGTCTGAATAAGAACAGCTGAATTGTTCTATCCTGTTCAACGAATACCTACTGCCGCGTTCTCTTTAGACACCTAAAGGAAAAAACCCTAATGAATTGGGTACGTTACGTCAAATAAACTCGTAAAAGTCGTCTGTTAATACGGCTCTGTTTATGATCGCGCCAAAATCGTATTCTAGAGAAAAGACTCGAATGTAAATTATCCTATTAGTTATACATCAACAGTTCAGACGTTATGTAGAAAGAAAGCTTATATAAAACAATACAAAATCGGTCACATTTTCAAGTGAAGAGAGCTGAAACTTACCTAGCCTTTTCCCTACATGTTGGGGTCAGCTTCCTATCTAACTGGATGCAGCTGAATACCAGTATTTTACATGGAGCGATTGCCTATCCCTCCCCAACCCAGTTAGTACTGGGTAATACGATAGGTACCCCTTGGTAAGACGCAGCACGAAGCACAGCTGAATCTAAAGATGACCCGAGGGGCTGTGCCTGTTATTATTTAGCCACGAGCTTTTGTACTATGTTACCGGCCAAACCCGATTTCAGGACAAACTAGTTTTGCCTAGGCTAAGCTGAAATTTGAGCTCGTTCTTGCATCCTAGTCGAGGGAGACCTGGTCGACGGAGCCCCGCTTCGCGGAGCTCCTACTTCTGGATGGTTTACTTCTGGATGGTTTATTTTTTTTCGCTCGCTCATTCTACCCCGCCATACCCTTCTAACCTAATCTATCCGTGTCGGGGTGCCCCAAGTCGGTATAGTTTAGCCTAGGCAAAACTAGTTTGTCCTGAAATCGGGTTTGACCGGTAACATATACAACGTGTAACAGAAAGGGTATAGTCATATGAAAGAGTGTTCTACAGACATATATTTGGTCGAGTAGGTATTAGAATTTAGTATGGGGTCGCTGAATATTTTTTCGCGATTACGATGGTGGTCCCATAGAGAAAGTTGTTCAGTTTCATGGTCTGTAGCACACCCTTTTTGTTACACGTTGTATAATACCATTCTCAACTTATAATTTTCCTACAGCTAGAAACAGACTCCTTCTCTATGAAAGGGAGTGGGCTCCACCACGTGTGCCCAGTGCGGGTTGATATAGATGTCACATATCTTCGAATATTTTGGTTATATTACAAGCCGGTTTCCTCACGATGTTCTACACATAGGTACTTTAATACAATGCATAAATCACGCCATTTTCCAGGGTAGGCAAAACTATCAGAACCTACTAAGATCATTAGTATTTCAGGTCAGGAAAATCATCTACCTAATTAAAGATTTCATCAAACACCAAAGAGTTTATAGTCAAACTTTTTTCAGGAAAGCAAAAACCGCTCATTACTCGGTATTTTCCCCAAATGAGTTCGCAACCGCAAACAGTGTTGTTTGTGGTGACTCGTAAATCCGACACTGATTAAAAGAACCGCCTGTCTGATAACGTGGCTAATTAATCATCTGCTTAGCCTTTACCAGACTATGTCGGGGTCGGCTTCCAGTCTAACTGAATGCAGCTGCATACCAATAATTTACATGGAGTACTGTCTATCTTATTTTCGCAATCAAGAAACTGAGTAATACGGTTTATGGTAGCAATCTTCTACAGCAATAGTCGGGTACAAGCAGCCAATAACTTAAAGGAAAGCGTTGCTACGAGTATATTATTGGTTAAATACTCGTAGTAGAGTAATTATTATTCCTTTATTCAGTTTTTACATATTCATTTGCATTTTTAAAAATTCTAATATAAAATTATAAAAAAAAACATTAAAAAATATAAAAAATAGTAGTCCACCAGCGCCGGGAACTGGGTCCGAGGTGCCGGTGGTCAGGGCTCTTGAGAGAGGAACCTCCTAACAATATGCGCCGTGTCCAGAAGTACTGCGCACTGAATCAAGCCCTTGATTAATTATTATTAATATCACCAGGTTCTGGGTTCGATTTCCGGGTAGGGCAGTGTTAAATATTGGGTCAAAAAATTCTCAGTAGCAGCCACGGAGTGTACAGTTATGCCCGGTTGATGACAATAAGCTCGCCCCTATCCCATGGGACTTAAACCAAACCTTTCGGAGATCACAGGCGATTATGTAATGTAAATTATTGAAATTTGTGATAACTGCTAATTTGCATGATATCAATACAATTTATAGCCTATGTTACTCGGTAAAGATGTAGCTTTCTAATTGTGAAAGATTTTTTTTAAATCGGTTGAGTAGTTCCTGACTTAAATCGTTACCAAAAAATCAAATCTTTCCCCTTAATGATAGTTTAGATTAGATTAGATTCGATGATAATATAATAGTTTTATTTAATAAATAATTCTTGTGACATACAGCAAAAATAATAAGGCTTATCCATGCTTATAGTCATGCTAATCTTACAAAATATCACAAAATGTCTGCAGAATGGCAACTGTCTTGTCTAGCTAGTGTCCTTGCCAAGCTTGCAATGGCTCCGACACTAAGATAAATAACGCATGGGTGCGTCTACAGTTTATTGCTTTCTCAGGGGATTTACTCGCTTACGCTTGCAGGGCGATTTATTTTCCAGTTTGTATAACCTATAAGAATTTATGAAATACTTTAGTTAAAGCTGTTTTATTCGGGGCGATACCTTCGTGTAGGCAAAGTGGAAGTTGGACTGTATTGCAAAGTCATCATCATCATCTGCCTAGCCTTTCCCCAGCTATGTTGGTCGGCTTCCAGTCTAACCGGATCAAGATGTATACCAGTAATTTACATGGAGCGACTGCCTATCTGACCTCCACAAATCAGTTAGTACTGAGAAATACGATACCTCTTGACATGACGTTTGGGCAGTATTGTAAAATAAAGCCGCATTTTACCAGTCACATTGAAATCTTTGGCAATAAGAGATTTGCTTATAAACAAGAGAAGAGGAGAGGTTTTTTTTAAACCTATACTACCTCACGGCAGGGCAACCTTAATTGCCACTAGTACCATTAACAGTTCCATGATGGAACTACTTTTGGTTTTTTATAATCACTAGTTCCATTTTGAAAGAATCTGAAAAGAATGGAACTAATGTTGTTTTTTTTATCGCTACTCCACTAGCAAGATTAACAGTTCCTATAGCTTTCCACTTCTTCCGGTTAGCTCTCCGGTCAATCTGACACACAAACCTTTGACGTCCATTTTCAATAACTTATTAACAAGTAACGGAAGGTTTGACAGCTTATGGACCGTTGGAAACAAGACGTCACAGAAAAGCTTTCTATGTTTTTTCTATGAATCACAGTCCTCCGAGTGACAGGTAGGTAACGCGGGTAGGATATTCCAAGCCAACTTTGTTTATAGAAACACCGATAGCTACGAGACATAGGTATATTATAACTAACAGCTATCCGTAAGTAAGTTATAGAAAACGGCCGTAAGTAGTCACACAAGTAGGATTAAAACTCGTACCAGCTCAAATTGTTTTTTTTTGAAAGAGTTCATGGCTAAATAATAAACAAACGCTCAGGTCGATCTGTAGGTTAAGCCGTGCTTGCCTAGGATGGTATGTGGATGGGTGACGACCCTCACATACCGGGTTTCCTCCGTGCCTCGGAAAGCACGTTGTCCAACTTTGACAGTCGGTACAGTGGCACAAAAAGGTCTCTTATTACCCAGTATTAACTGTGTTGTGGAGGTCAGATAGGCAGTCGCTCCATGTAAAATACTAGTATTCAGCTGCATCCGGTTAGACTGGAAGCTGACCCCAACATAGTTGGGAAAAGGCAAAGCAGATGATGACAAATTGGAATACCGTCAACTGCAAATTTCTTTGTAAAACAATCCTGCAATACTTTGGATACTCACATAAATTGGAAATCCCACGTACAAAAATTAAGATCAAAAATTTCAAGATTTTCATATGCTCTACGAGAAATAAAGAAAACCACCAATCTTCAAACAGCGCTCACCACCTACGCTGGCATGGCGCATGGCTAAGCTACGGTGTTACCCTTTGGGGAAATAGCACAAATGCACCCTCACTCTTTATCCTACAAAAAAAATTACTTAGTTAGAATCCTGGCAAATATTGATCAAACCGACAACTGCAAACCTCACTTCCAAAATTATAATATATTAACACTCCCCAGTATATACATATTAGAAACCTGCAAATTTGTTCGGAAATATCAAGAGTTTTACACAAAGCGCGAAGATATACAATCACGTTTCACACTCCGGCACAAATCAAGATTAAACATTCCGCAATCTCGACTAAAAATACACTCAACAAGCCCCTATGTAATGTCTATAAAAATATATAATAAACTACCTGAAATAATAAAAAAAGAAGAAAAATTAAGCATATTTATAAAAAAACTAAAACAATTTTTAACAGAAAAATGCTATTATAGCATAAATGAATATTTAAACGATAAAATATAATTAATAATGTATAAAATTTTCTATGTACTTATTTGTAGAATTCTTATTATGGTATTATTGGATTTATTTTAGATATATTTTTTCTTTGTGTATTTTTAAAGCTTCCTCTCTCCTACTATATCTTTGTCTTTTGCTGTGCCCGACAGGGTCCATAATGATCTCATTTTTAATTTACCACCTAAGTACACATTGTGGAATGCAAATAAAGTTTGAGTATTGAGTATTGAGTATCCTTTACATTGCCCGATCTGCACAACGAACCATAGATGTAGCAGTGGTACTTGCGAATATAAAATCAGGCATTCCAAATTACTTTAATTAAAAACACTCCTACCACAGCTCCATTCTACAAAATCTCGCAAAGACACACAGCTTTACTTGAAGAGCTGTCTCATAAAAATAAAAGTTAGTTATGTAACGAAGATTTAAGGCGGAGTGCAGGAAATGTAGCCGGTCACTCTAATTAATGAGTTTCAGAGGAGGCGAGGCTTATTTGTTTTTTTTTTCGGGGAGGGCACGTCGTTTATCCTCCCAAGTTGTAATAAGTGTCTTTATAAGACGAAGATGAAGACTTATGAGATTTTTGTGCCAGTATTAAAAGATACGTACACTCAAAATGCTGTGAGTCTGTGGACACGGGTCCCAAAGATGAAAGATCGCTTGTCGAGGGTAGTCCGTGGCTTTTCTTCTAAATAAGAAACTTCCCCTTGCGATAGCTATACAAATCAATTATTTTTCCTAAAGTTTCACATTCAAACGACTTAGATATGGCCTCATTAAAATAAATGGGTAGACTATATACTATTTTTTTATTTATATGCCTTAAATTATCATTACATGCCCATAACCTAATGCAGTAGCCCGGTCCCACACACAAAACTAAAATATCACAAAATCATTGTTTAGTTTGTAACACAGTGTAAACAATTTCGACCTGAATATTATTGATGGCGCGAATTGCTCTAGTCATAGGGGTTTTAGCACGAAAGATGGTCCTGGCTGAATGTACGACCAGCACCTTAGGGAGCCCTCGCCTCCACACAAATCGGTCGGGTATGCACAGGTGCAACCACTGCAACACTCTCGGGTTGTACTCCATACCTCGAAGCAAGACTGCTTCGAGGTATGGTGTGACCACCATGTACACTAGTGCAAATTCCCGTCGCACACCGAGTTGATTTTACCCCACTATACCCAGTATAAATAGAATGGGGTACATAAAAGGGTAAAATGGGTATACCCTATAAAGTTTCTTGTATAGGGGGCGCGTGAATTTGTTCTGGACTCGCTCCAACATCACTGAGAGTTAAGCCTCATGTGGAGCTCATATCAGCAACCAGTCTTACCAAGGCGTATCGATTACCCTGTGTTGAGGCCAGAAAGTCAGTTGCTCCATGTAAAATTATGGTATTCAGCTGAATACAGTTAGACTGAAAGTTTACCCCAAAAAATAATTCACGCCATATCCCCATGAGGGATAGGCAGATATAGAATTTCACTTTCATTATACAAGAGTTAAAAGTATTCAAAGAGTTCGCAAGCATTAAGGTTCTAATCCGTTGATTTCCCGGGGGTAGCAAGCAGATGGCTTTCGTTTTTCGTCAACTTGAAATTCGTGAAATTGTTTCACGTATTTCGTGTTAATGAAAAGCTTTGTAAGGTTTAGGGTTTGAAGGGTTTTGTATTAAAGGGATAAAGACTTCTTAGGAACCATTTGAAACTAGAGTCGTCTTTTTGAGTTACATAATACAGTGTGAATTTTTGGAGTGGACGTGGATGGTGAAATCCGAAACTATGAGAAATAGCGAATAATACTCAAAGGAGCCTCGAGCCCGATTTTGATGAAAACTAAAACTGCATTATCGGATTTTTGGAAAACCAATATCCCTAGCCAGAAATCGAACCCGTTGATTTCGGAAAACAAATATACTGTAATATTACCTACACCATTCGATAGCTTCGGATCTAATTCTGGGAAGTAATTACATTTGGTATATGGACATAGTTATGTCACGACAAAAGACACTACTATTTTCTAGAATCGGTTTCTAATGAAAACAAATGGTGACATTATGGGAAGATTTCCCTTCTACCCATGGGGAGGACATATTTAGCGCTAGACGTTTACGATCCGAGAAAATGTAGGTAATAAACGTAGCTACTGAATTAAATAAATATAGTGCATGTAGTGCTCGATAAGTGATGAGGCATCAATGGGCATCATACATGAGTGATAACATTTATCTAGTTTATGGTTCAGTAATATGCACCAAAATACAAACAAACCAAAAAGTTTGAAAATTAGAGGCAACTTCGTGACGATTTTCTACCGAGAAAATTTTATCCTATTATGTTTTTAATAATTTATATTAAATATTTTAATTTAATAAAAAAAAATCTTTTCAAAAAAAATTGTTTAGACTCGTCATTGCGATTATGTTTACACGACTGCCAAGGAAGTGTAATGTTTTTTCGCGCGTATCTTGTATGTTTTATGTTAATTTCTTTGTCGCCTCGTATCTTCCAAATGGCTGGACCGATTTGGACGATTAAGGTATCATTAGATTTGGACCTTGTAAACCCCGATTTTAGTTTTTTCAGTAGGCGGGGTTTTAATTGTAGGATACCACACAAATTCTTGTTCTTTTACCAATTTTACTTGAAATTTTTTATCTAGTATCGGCGACTTCCTCTGCTAATGTTCCCATGACCCTGACTCGAGGAAGTGGAGATAAATAAAAAGCTAATGGTTTGCGATGGCAAACGTCCAACACTTCAGTAGGTGTGTTTGAAATTAGTATAACCGTCGATTTTAGATTTTTCCGTTAATGTTTTTGGTTTTAAATACTGCCCATGTCTATGGAAAGATCCGAAAGAGTTCAGTTCGTAATAAAATTGTGTTGATGGCATGCTTCGCGGGGGAAACAGACATACCAAGTTTCCTCCATTACTCGGAAAGCACGGTCCCGGCTGTCACTTGTAGATCCTTGACAGCCGTTACAGGTAGTCAGTGGCCCGAATGTCCGGACAACCAGTCTTACCAAGGGATATCTAATTATTACCCAGTACTAAACTGGGTTGTGGAGGTCTGATAGGCAGTCGCTCCATGTAAAATACTGGTATTCAGCTGCATCCGGTTAGACTGGAAGCCGACCCCAACATAGTTGGGAAAAGGCTAGGCAGATGATGAGCATGCCCTTCGCGGGAGCCATTGTCATGTAGGTCTTGTCGTCGCAAGCATTACAACTGAGCAAAAGGTCTTGGGTTGGGTTCCCTGGTCGGGCTGAATTATTGGGTTTATCCATTAGGAAGTTCTTAGTAGTAGATTTTTTTTTGTCGTCTACCCGATCATCAGGCACACCTCTGCTTAACCCTTCGTGAATTATTTCCTGAGTTTTTACGAAGGAACGAAGAACGTTAGTTTCGTTAAATATACACACAACATTAAATTAATATTAGTTGTAAAATTTCTTAACGAAAATGCATTATCTGTGAATTCGATACCCCAAAGAGGTGCTACATCAAAGTCAGCGTGTGCTCATACATTGTGCAAAGTTGGGATAATAGTTCAGACTTCAAAGCTATTGTTTGCGTGAGTGAGCACTCATCAATCTATCCGGGTTCAATTGAGATAATCGGACAATAGAAAAGTCAATGAGAATGTGAAGGAGTTATTGGATATTACATCCTATCCTATTGACATAAGATATTAAAAAAGTATGGTTATTATTACCGACGTGTCGTGAGGAGAGAATTTAGATGGCTGAAAGAGTAGTTGAAGACAAACAAACGAAGAATGGACAGTGTGAAAGATGATATAGCTAGAGAGGAGGTGACAACTTAGATGATGAGTAGAGTACGGAAGATGGCATGCTGCGCAAACACCAAATAAATTGGGATAGTGGAAAAAAAATAATGATGCTGATTACTAATGGAAAGTTTTCCACCTAACATACAACCTCTAAAAATATACCGGTGCGTTACATTACCCTTATGATTTTTCTTTCACACATCGCTTTCAATGTTTTTGAGGAGTTCGATTGGTTTGGTTATGAAAATACGATGATTGGAATTGAATTCGCTGAGGTCAATGGTAATCGCAGTTGCCTAACCGATGAGTCTACAAAGGGTGAAAGTTGCTATGTTGATGTGCTAACTTTGAATGGATTATCTAAAGAGTCTTCCTAAGGTATCACATTTGGGATATCGCGAAAGACTCAAGCCCGTTTTCTATAACTTACTTACGTATACCTTTTAGTTAATATGCCTACGTTTCATAGCTATCGGTGTTACTCTAAACAGAGTTAGCTTCAAATATACCAGCCGCGTCACCTGCCTGTCACTTGATTCATTGAAAAAAACCGGCCAAGAGCGTGTCGGGCCACGCTCACTGTAGGGTTCCGTAGCTTCCCAGACCATTAAAAATACCAACATTTTTCGTCAGCAAAAATAACTTTGTTTTTCATAGTATTTGTATGAAAAACAAAGTTATCATTTGCGTTTTTTTTGAAAAAGTGCTATATAACTCAAAAACTATTCAACTCATCAAGTTGAAAATAATTTTCCTAGAAAGTTCATATAAAGGTCTACTTCTGTGATTTTTTTCATATTTTTTAAACTTATGGTTCAAAAGTTAGAGGGGGGGGGGACACATTGTTTTTGACTTTCGGAGCGATTATTTCCTAAAATATTAATATTATCAAAAAATGATTTTAGAAAACCCCTATTCATTTTTAAATACCTATCCAACAATATATCACACGTCAGGGTCAAAATTAAAAAAAAAATCGCTCCCCACTTTACGTCTGGGGGAGGTACCCTAATAAAAATGTTTTTTTAAATTTTTATTTTTGCACTTTGTCGGCATGATTGATATACATATTGGTACCAAATTTCAGCTTTCTGGTGCTAACGGTCACTGAGATTATCCGCGGACAGACAGACAGACAGACAGACAGACAGACAGACAGACATGGCGAAACTATAAGGGTTCCGTTTTTTGCCATTTGGCTACGGAACCCTAAAAACAAAGAAAGCTTTTCTCTGACGTTTTGTTTCTAACAGTCCGTAAGCTAAATGTCAAACAGACAGAGACCGAAACCGAAAAGATAGTCATTGAAACTGGCCGTTACTTGATTCTTTACCACAGATAGGAGTAAACACCAGACAACGACAGTTCTTTGCCCTCACAATTTTGTTTCTATACACAGTGAAATGATGTTGGTTCAATTTTAGCTTGACGAATTGCATTCACGTGAGTTGTTTACAGAAAATCTTTGAAGAGCGTGTCAGCAAATCATCGACACACGATCAACATTCCGAAATAGATCGACTGCAAAAAGTGATCGATATTGAGTGCCAAAGATACATTGGCATGAGAATTTATGTACATCAACATCTATGTGCAAAAAACTTCAACATGTAACAAAAAAGTTTTTCTCTTGCCACAAAAACATTCGAATCACTTTGTTATAACCGAATCAGATAGAAAGAAAAGTTGTGTCGAAAGACAGGCAGAATCTCTTGTATAATTTTATTTGCGGAATAGTTTTGCGAGACAAGTCGTCAACAATGGAAAAGTTTATAAATATGAAGAGATCAGACAAGAATATTTCCGTGGGATCACAAACAACTAGTTTGTAGGTTTGGTATAACATAATATCACTCCTGTGGTCATTGGAACGAGTCAGGTAAGGCTAAGGTAAACTTATCGTACGTACACTCACCTTTCGCAACCTATCATAAAGTCCCATATAATAGTGGAAGATATATTTATTATAATACTAGCTTCTGCCCGCGACTTCGTACGCGGATCCTGTTGCTTTTGCCAGCGATACCGGGTTCGTCAAAAACGAAGATCTGAAACGTCGAATTCTAAGAGCCCGGGGACGGGAAAATAACGGATCTTTCCCACCTGAGCAACACATACCGTTTGGTTCTTTTTGCCATTTAACAGCTTCACAAAAAGTATAATGTTGAACCATACCTCCGGAATATGTGGCGTATTCAATCATAGGAGTATACGTAAATGAACTCCGTTTCTTATCAACCCAAGGAAGGTCGTCATGCCCTACGGCTATAACACCCGATTCTTCAGATGTTATCGACATTCTGTTCAGAGAATGTCGAAATCCTCGCGCTCTTCTTCTGTCTCTTCATGCCGTACTCCAGCAATTCTTTCTCTCTCACATTCTAACTGATTATGAATATTTTGTTGTGTGCGTGTTTGGGGCAATGTATGATAATCTCGAGCAGCGAGTCGCGCATCACGTTCATCGCTCGTCTTGAAAGACCTGTTAGTAGATGTGCGAATACGCTGAGAACTGAAGCGCAATTCTCTATCCGTGAACGCAATCAGGCATCTATTCTTCACTGGTCTCTAGAGACCTGGATGTAGATGCGTAAATACGCTGAGAACGCAGGCGTGCTTCGCGATCGGAAGTGGTTTCCACGGAGCAAGTTGCAGCCTGATGTTCTCGAACAGCACCAAGTCTCTCCTGACGCTCTTCGGTAGATTCTTGGGATCTTATGATCCTCAATCTTTTAGCTCCTTTGAAACATTGGGAAAGGTTTGACCTCTTTCTAGGCATGGTTATAGTTTTGTTGTGAAGATACCTGATCTATTAAAATCTAAGTGCCCTGCGTTACCGGGTAGGCTACCGAGTCACGAAGATAAATGGAAAAGGAAATTAAACACTCAAATAACATAAGCCCGAAGACATATTTATTCGATAAAATGAGTTTTGGTCAGTAGAGTCAAATTTTCAATGATATACCATCGTCATTGAAAATAAGTCCTAAACTGTTACCGCCTTAACCGCGTGGAGGTACTCCCAGTTTTTGTTATTTAATAATTTTATTATACAGTGAAATAAGTGATAGCTTTGCAATAATTTTCACATCAGATGTTTCTGATCTTCGATTTTTTATAAGTCAACAGGAAATGCCCATCAGACCGAACAACTTTTGCTAAGACGTCATTCCTATATGTGTTATGGTGTAGCTGGGCTCTTGGAGTTCCACAACAGGTGTCCCAGATCTTCGATTTTTATAAATCAACAGAGAGTGCTTATCAAATTGAACAACTTTTGCTAAGACGTGATTATTATATGTGTTATGGTGTCGCTGGGCTATTGGAGTTCCACGACAGGTGTCCCATCATCATCATCATCATCATCAGCCTATAATGTTCCCACTGCTGGGACACGGCCTCCTCTCAATGAGAGGGAATGGGCTATAATCTACCACGCGGGCCCAGTGCGGATTGGTAGATGTCACATGTCTTCGAATTTTTGGTTCTAGGACATGCCGGTTTCCTCACGATGTTTTCCTTCACCGTTTTGAGAGCAGCGGTGATGAAATAAATTACACAAAGTAATGCGCCTGTCTGGGTTCGAACCCACGACTTACTGTTCGTAAGTCGGGGCCGCCACCACTGGGCCACCGCTGCTCTTCAGGTGTCCCAGATCTTCGATTTTTATAAGTCAACAGAGAGTGCTCATCAGATTGAACAACTTTTGCTAAGACGTCATTCATACTTGTGTTATGGTGTAGCTGGGCTATTGGAGTTCCACGACAGGTGTCCCAGATCTTCGATTTTTATAAGTCAACAGAGAGTGCTCATCAGATTGAACAACTTTTGCGAAGACGTCATTCCTATATGTGTTATGGTATAACTGGGCTCTTGGAGTTCCACGTTAGGTGTTCCAGATCTTCAAATTTATTCTCTCAGCAGAAAATGCTCATCACGTGGAACAATTTTTGCTATGGTGTCATTTTTGTATCTCTTATATTTTAGCTGGTCTGTTGCGGTTCTACATCAGGTGTTCAGGTTTCCAAGATAAATTATAGCCTATATGTTGCCCAGACATAATACCTATACAACAAAAAAAAAATCATTCAAATCCGTCCAGTACTTCCGAAGATTAGCGTGTACAAACAAACAGACAAACAGACAGACTTTTTTTTTTTGATTCGTGCTCTATTACTGTTTCTAAACCCCCTTCAATTATTATTTTTTAAATATATTCAATGTACAGACACAGCTTTTTTACTCTTTTATTATATGTATAGATATAGATTGCTATCAATCGGGCGTAGATACAGAGTGTGTATGGTCTACAGGAAAAAAATATCTATGATTGGTTAGTCTGGGGGATGGGTGACCACCCATTACCTATACCTTTCCTCCGTGCCTCGGAAAGCGCGTTAAGCAGTTGGCAGTCGTTTTAAGTTCAGTGGTGGTTCAGTGGTCTTGACAACCAATCTTTCAAAGGGTATAACTAACTGGGTTGTCAGATAGGCAGTCGCTCAATGTGAAATACTAGTATTCAGATGTTTAGACTGGAAGCTGACCCCAACATAGATGGGAAAGTCTAGGCAGATGATGATAGTTTACACACATGTCGCGTAACCCCTTGGCCACGAGTTACGCGCTCAAACGTCACGCGTGTTGCGAAACAACTGACGCTTGCTACGCTTCACTGCGACGTGACTTGCGCACAGTCTGTCACGCGAAGGAAGCAAATGACACGTGCGTATTGCTTACGTCCTGGCCACAGCTAACGGCCTGCGCGAATCGCGGCGCGTCTTACGGCGCGATTTGCGGTGGTATGCCACAGCTCGACTAGTAGCGTCCGCGTCGGCGGCAGCGGTGGACGTATTTAGAACATTAGTAAAATGGCTCTGTCAACGGTATTGCCTTGAAACAAGTGCGTTCTTAGCTCAAGATATCATTCAGGCAAGGATAGGAGTGCAGTTAACCAAAAAAAGAAGGAAACTTGGCGAATTTCACACTCTGTATCATAAATATAGGAACTAACCGATAAGTTTTTTGAATATTGTTTGTTTCTATGCTTGCCCTCGTAGGGCAAGCATAGAAACTTTTAATTATATACTCAGCCACATAAATGAAGACTTGAAATAAAAACATTTGTTTCGGTCGCGGGATGCCCAGTCCGTCCACCGATGATGCAGCGCGTAGCGCTCTGAGTTGTGGCTGCCTCGATACTCGCTCATTTGTTACAGTCGCGCGTCGCGCACCCCGTCGCCACCGCGTGTCGTGCGGCTCTACCCGCGCCGCAGGTCGTGCCGCATATCGCGCAGCCGGTAGCTGTGGCATACTTCATATGTTGTCTCATTTGTTTTCGCCGCTCACCGCTTGTCGCGCCGCAATTCACTTTCCAATTCGCGCCGCTGCTGCGGCGTTGTGGCAGCTGTGGCCAGGACGTTACGGGTCGAGCCACATCTGCGGAACGTAAAGGTCTTACTTAGCTCACATAAACGACTCCGCTCCCACCCGGCAAAAAGAACATAATTTAAATACGCATTAAGCATTTCTCTTAAGATATTATTTACATTGGAAATGACGGCGGTAAGCCCGCTGACAGCGAGCTGTCTGCTAATTTATGTTGCCAATGTAAACTATATCTAAAGATAAATGTTTTAATGCCTTTTTTGAACTATTTTATTTTTGCTGGATGGGAGCGGAGTCGTGTAATGGGAAACCTTAAAGTGCCGAACGTTCTGTTGAATACGCTCGCAGTGTTTTTCAAGATCCATAGGACACATCACGCGACACGTTATACGCGAACAAATACGATCGATAATTCAGTTGCTGATGTGTCGGCGCATTTCGTTCCGCAGATGTGGCGCGACCGTAACAGCTTGACTCAAACCGCATCGTTTATAGCCGTGAACGGGGTGTTCGGCGCGTATGATCTCGTTTTTAGAAGCGCGTGTGCGTCGCGGAAAGGCGTATGAGTGCGAGCCGCGAGAGATGCCTCCCCGTGCGTTCACCATACGCGAACGTTCGATTTTTTTAAGCTCATGTAGAGTGCTAACTTACCGGCTCAAAATTCAGCAAAATACCTTATTTATTGGCAAAATTTCTATCAAATCCTTATTGGCAGCTATGCTGTTACCAATATTTGCCCATACATCAGTTCATACTATGCGTCAAATTTTGAAGAGTCACGCTGCGGCAAAAACTATCTCGAATAAATATAACAAGTTTCTGATTGATTGTGTGACTCAGCATAGTTAGCATTTTGTTTATTATCTATTATAGCTGTAGGTTCCACTATCGGAGCTATTTGCTTTCGGTATTTTCTATTTGCAAATTAAATTCCTTTTGGCCGTTCCTTCATAGATTGGTATCGTCTTGGCAGTAATAGGTTGGAAATTGAAAACTTCCTTTCTTCTCCTAAAATTGTCTGTACGAAAATCAGTAACCATAATATTCAAAAATTGCTTGCTTACGTGTAAAATAAAATAGTTTTTTTGAAGTCGTTGTACTATCACACATTATGGACTAATGGCTGAAATAAAAAGATATTATTTTACTTTTTGTTTTATTTTTGTTTAAATATGATTCGCGGCGAAGGTGGTGTGACGATCTGATCTTGTTTGCGAGGCGAACATGCAGATATCGCACAAGATAGAGAGTTTTGGAAGGAAAAAGGGGAGGCCTTTGCCCAGCTGTGGGACACACGACAGGCTAAGAAATGATTCGCGACAAATATGGCTTAACTGAGTAATAATCATAAAAATTCCGTATTACGGCCACGACTCTGATATTCAGGTGCATCTGGAAGTTGACCTTACATAGTTTAGAAGACCTAGCCGGATGATGAGTTTATTGTACATATTATTCCGGTACTAATATGATTTCAAGTGAGTTATTGTTTAGAAAATAATAATTGAAATAAAATGGCGGGGTGAGGCCCTTGTCCATCGCGACCACATCTCGATGCATCCCCACGTCGGCTTCTAGGAAATATTCCCTGAGACTGCATATCTCGCGATTGTGGAGAGTCTTAGCTTTTAAAAAGCCTCGACCCCCACACTTCCGCGGGATATACAGTCTCATTACCGAATTACGCGGGTGATGCATTCGGTATGTATTTCGGTATTATTATTATTTATGCTTTTAATTTCCCAAAAAAATATTTTTTTAAAATCTTAATTGTAATATTCATTTGGTTCTTAAAACTAATAAAATCATTTATTTGTAATAATTGAACACATGCATTTTAACAGTAATACTTACAACCAAAATTATAATTTGTGACCGCAGGAGTCTCTGCTAAGATTTAATCTAATTAAATTTCTATTAAATTAAATCTCATAATTCTATTTTATTATAGTATTGTATTGATGAGCTCATATTCAATACTCAATAATTCCTAGAAAACTGCTTTGTGTAATCGTGAACGATAAAATCATTAGATTAGTCAGCATTTTATGCAAATGGTTGCTATAGCAACAAAAATCTTTCACAATTACTTACACTCGTTTAACAGTCTCCAGTTCAGCGGACCGTAAAAATAGTCATTTCGTGCTTTACTTTCCGAAAAACATTTTCTTTGTACAAAAAGCCCTTTTTTCTCTAATTCACCCCTAATTTATTCAGTTTCAACTTTCTGTCCGCTCTGTGTGAAAGCGGAGGACCGTCCGTAATTAGATACCTACCTACCTATTGTGCGATTACCGTGTAATTGTCGCAATTTAGTATTTACCTACATAAGGGGCCTCGCTCACGAATATATTTTGTGGCGATTCTCTCGCGCGGTTCACAAGAAGAACTTTCGGCTAAATAAGAACAGCCGCACAGGTCGATCTTTAGGTCAAACCGCAAATGGGTTACCACCCAGTGCATACCGGTTTTCCTCTGTGCCACGGAAATCACGGTAAGGTCACGGCTGTCATTTGGAGATCATTGACAGACAGACAGTTAGTGACGTTACAGGGCCCCGATTCTGCTATTACAATAGTGTCACGATGGACTTTCATTGATCTCATAATTGTTGATCAATGACAGTGGGATCGCTATTGCCATTTTGCTTAAAGTTCATATTCTGCTAATTCATCATAGTGGTTCGATCAATGGTCTCGTAATTGTGTTTGAATGACATTGTTGTATTGCCATTATTAAAAAACCTGTTAACAGAAATGATTTTTGAAAATATACTATTAAATTTAAACTGTTTTCGTGCCAGATTTCATTTATATAGGGTGACTGGTAATTAGTGTACGATACTTAAACACGTGATTATGCTCATGCAAACCTGAAATCGCGAAAAAAAAATTAGCTGTTCAGTACATTTATGTTCGCCTAATGTACTGAACAGCTGATTTTTTTTCGCGATTTCAGCTTTGGTCCCATAGTAAAAGTGGTTTGTTATCATGAGCACAATCACGGGTTAAAGTATCGTACACTAATTACCAGTCACCCTATATATATTTTTACATATTATTTATTTGTGATAAAAGCAATCTAAAGTAGTTAACAAGTTCGTAAATAGCAAAAAACATAAAAAGTAATGTGGAACGTGGATAAATGTGCAACTATCCAACTCATTGTATCTGTTTAGCTGTCAAAGTCAAATGTGACATTTCTACTTTATGTTTATTTGTTTTTATTTCTTGTGGCCGGTGTTTTGATTTATTTTCTTACAAGTGTTTTAAATTATGTTTATTAAAGAAGCCTATATAGATTGCAAAATAAAATAGATGATATGATAGATATATGATGATAGATAGATATGAGAATTAAGTAGAGCAAATTTCCGCTCTAATTCTCAAAGGAACTGTCAAAATGTTGGCAGATTTGAGATTACCGCGTAAGTCAGTCATTGATTTGTCATTATGTACGAGACTACTATTTTAAGCTATTTCTTTCAATGCAATGTCCGTGATTGTCTTTTTTAAACTTTCACGATCAGAACACATCATAAAACATATAAAAACGGGTATTTATCGCGAATTTACCTTTAATTTAAGCCCGACGTTTCGACCGGATTGCACCAGCCGTGATCGCGGGGAGACTGAAGTGTGGAGGTACCGCCACAGCAAAGTGAAGGTGTTTATTCAACTAACATTTATGAAGATCAAGTGAGGGTCACTTGATCTTCATAAATGTTAATTAGGGCCGGTTCACACTAGGACAGCACACTATACTAACCGTGTCAGTATACTGAGGCGATTTCACTTGACAAGTACACTTAGTGATCACTGGATTCCAAGCTGAAGAGAGTTTGAAGCCGTCTTCGCCGTCGTCGTCTTCCCGTTTTTAGGGTTCCGTAGCCAAATGGCAAAAAACGGAACCCTTATAGTTTCGCCATGTCTGTCTGTCTGTCTGTCTGTCCGCGGATAATCTCAGTGACCGTTAGCACCAGAAAGCTGAAATTTGGTACCAATATGTATATCAATCATGCCGACAAAGTGCAAAAATAAAAATTTAAAAAAACATTTTTATTAGGGTACCTCCCTCAGACGTAAAGTGGGGAGCGATTTTTTTTTTAATTTTGACCCTGACGTGTGATATATTGTTGGATAGGTATTTAAAAATGAATAGGGGTTTTCTAAAATCATTTTTTGATAATATTAATATTTTAGGAAATAATCGCTCCGAAAGTCAAAAACAATGTGTCCCCCCCCCCTCTAACTTTTGAACCATAAGTTTAAAAAATATGAAAAAAATCACAGAAGTAGACCTTTATATGAACTTTCTAGGAAAATTATTTTCAACTTGATGAGTTGAATAGTTTTTGAGTTATATAGCACTTTTTCAAAAAAACGCAAATGATAACTTTGTTTTTCATACAAATACTATGAAAAACAAAGTTATTTTTGCTGACGAAAAATGTTGGTATTTTTAATGGTCTGGGAAGCTACGGAACCCTACAGTGAGCGTGGCCCGACACGCTCTTGGCCGGTTTTTTTATATGTTTTATGATATGTCCGTGATTGTTCATTGGATAGTCATAATGACGCCATGATGTTAGTAGATCACTAAACTTGTCAAAATGAACAATTATGAGATCAATGAAAGACTATCCTGACACTATTGCAATAAGAGAATCGGGGCCCAGGTAGTCAGTGGCCCGAAAATCTAGCAACCAGTCTTACCAAACGTATAATATTACCCAGTACTAACCGGGTTGTGGAGGTCGGATAGGCAGTTGCTCCATACTGGGATTCAGTTTCATCCGGTTAGACTGGAAACCGACCTCAAAATACTCGTAGTTAGAAAAAGGCGCCGCAGATGTTCTACTGATGATGCAACTTTTAAGCATGAGATGCTGATTTGGAATGTATTGGTAAGGCTGCAAAAAGTATTTAGAAATGAAGACATCTGCAAGAGAACCAAGGTTACCGACGTAGCCCGAACAATAGCCAAACTAATGTGGCAGTGGGCAGGGCACATTGCTCGCAGAACGATGGAGCCGAAAAGTTACCACTCACTAGGTGGACCGATGTCCTGGTAAAAGTTGCGGGGATCCGCTGGATACGAGTCGCGCGGGCTCGGGTCTTTCGGCTGAAAGATGATGAAGATAATGATGACTGCAAAAAGCCGCGATGTAAGACAACCTTAAAGTAAAGTTAGAAACATAGCTCACACGAATTTCGTTTGTGGTTCGTGGCTAAAAATATTTCAGGAGAACAAAAGGAGTTACTCGTACGTATGAAGGTTAAAATTTCAACTAAACAAAGGGTGTAATATTTAATAGGGTTCTTTGAGGGTCGCGGCGCTGGTTAGACTTAAGAATAATTGCGAATGCGTTGTTTCTGTTATTTTTCTACGTGTGCTACGAAGTGTTAAGAATTTTTGGCAGCAGCATCTGTCTTAGTTTGTGCCAATCTTGATAAAACTGAAAATTTCACCTTTTTTGTGACTCGACTTTTAGGAACTTGGTACAAAAAAAGACGCGTCGACTTGCTAACCTCGTCCTTTTATTCGCCGACTCATAAAATAATATTCGGCAGAGGAATGTTTTCTACAAATATTTTCATTCGATTACTTCTTATATCGTCTTGAACTTTGTAAGAATATCTCATTCTATAGAAAAAAACCGAACACCTGCGAGTTGGACTTGTGCACCGACGGTTCCGCATTAACTTGTAAGCATTTTGTTATTAAACTACATATTAACGGTTTTTAGATTTTTCCTATTACATATGATTTATGACATTTTTGCTTCCCCTGAGAGTGTCGAAATATACGTTTTTGCGGCATAAACGGCCGACGTATCTTTTAAGTTAATTTTTCAATTTCACAGTTTAAAAGGACTGTAGACCTAAGTACATGGTTTTAATATCAACTCGATATACCACTACGCGTTCTCGAGAGGGTCTTGACATACAGACGTCCAACAAAGTAATTCTATAAGGGTTCCGTTATTTCTTATCTTTCTTTGTTTCTATTCTTTCAGTAAGGTTACTGGACTACAGGGCTGACATTTAGCCCGGGAGCTTTCGATGTCCCTTGGGCGGACTATAATATTTAATAAACTTCATCAACTTTCCCCAACTAGCTTTCCAGTCTAACTGGTTGCAGCTGATTACCAGTATTTTACATGGATTGACTGCCTATCTGACCTCCGCAATCCAATTAGTACTGGGTAATACGATACCTACCCCTTGGTAAGACTGGTTGTCAGACTTTTTGGGCCTCTGACTACCTGTAACGACTGTAAAAGATCTACAAATGACAGTCGGGAACGGTTTTAACGTGCTTTCCGAGGCACAAAAGAAACTCAGTGTGTAGTGGATCACCCATCCACGGAATGGCAAGCGTTGCTTAACTTTGATTGAATGAATGAATGAAATGAATGAATGAATGAATGAACGATACATTTATTTGCAAGAACATAGGTAGTTTACATATGTTCCTAATGTCTAAGGGTTTCACTATTTTCGGCATTTCGGCCATACAAATATTAATGTTTTAAGTCTTGGTATACTAATAGCATGCAGTACACATTTAGAAATTGGCAGTTACATAAAAATACTCATCATAATTAAAATTAAAATTGCAACCAATCAATAAAATTAAATATAATTAGATTAATTTCAAATAATAATTTATACATAATAGCTTTCAATAATAATTATGTCATTAAAATAGTAGTTGATGATCCAAAAAGAAAACAATAAATAAAACACATCACACACACACATTGAACATCGGTCAGTTACGCTATTATTGTTCCATGAGCTTCTTTTATTAATATGAAATACATAAATCATCATAAAGGGTGTAAAAAGACTCTTAATGAAATCGAAAGGCACTTGTTCTCCCTGTCTTTGAGTTAATTTTTTGTCTAGACCATACCTGGGAACCTTCTAGTTACGGAGATATTGGGGGTCCAAGTTCAAACTTTTTCACAAGTGTTTTTTTAAACACACGTTTTTAATGTAAGATATTTACTTTTAAAAACCTTCACGACCCCCGTTCTACTTAACCCATACATTAGTACAGTGTTTTAAGTGCGTTACATTGAGTTCTACCACAAAACATGATGTTTCACCCCAAAAAAAGGCGTTTCCCAGCAAACATTTTTGCGTCAAGTTACTTAGTTTGATGTACAAAATGCTTGGTTGACGGCTTCGGGATGAGGTTGTTTACACCCTGTATACATCACAACTTCAAAGGGACTTTTATTGTTCAATTATATTTATTTGACGTCATTGTACCCCGGGTTTTAACTGCACGGGGAGTATTATATCGCCCCCGAACAGCAATGCGTCCCGCGGGCAATTTGCCCAGATTTACATGTAAATGGAATGTTATTAAAATTATGAACTCTTTTTATCCCGTTGGGGTACAGGGTTTATTTAATTTTGAGGATCGCTTACTGAAATAACTTGCTTTCTCTTGGCCTTTATTATTGTAAACGATTTTTGGTTGTGTGTTTAGTATTAGCGTCCGATCTCCGGGCGATTTCTGGCCGAAGCCGCAGGTTTAATCATTATCTGCCAAGTCTTTTCTCAACTATGTTGGGGTCGGCTTCCAGTTTAACCAGATGCGGCTGAAAACCAGTATTTTACATGAAGCGATTGCCCTTCTGACCTCCACAACCCAGTTAGTACTGGGTAATACGATACCCTCGGTAAGACTGGTTGTCAGACTTTTTGGGCCACTACGTCTACCTGTAATGACTGTCAAAGATCTACAAATGACAGCCGGGACCAACAGCACGGAGGAAACTCGGTATGTAAGGGTGGTCACCCATCCACAAATAAACCTAGCTGGTACTGCGTAACCTAAAGATCGACACGAGCGGCTGTATTTTTTTAGCCACGCGCTAAGCTTCGAGATTCAGTTTAATATTGTCTAAAAATTTATGTTTTCTTTTTACCTTTTAAACAAAAAATAAAACTTCGGAATGTGTAACCCCTGCCCTGCCTGGGGGTCTAAAATGGCCGCTTTAGCAGAAAACAATTTGAATCACCATAAAAAAAACTAAAAATGGACTTTATGTTCACAACCGTAAAGTCCATTTTAAGAATTTAAAATTTTTAACGAGAATCAAATTATGTTCTGCTAAAGTGGCCATTTTAGACCTCCTGATTTAGGGCACGTAAAATTTCTTCTTGGGGAACCTTTGTCTGTGGCCAAAAAGTCGGCCCATGTTGGCCGAAGTCGAAGCTTGACCGAAGCTGTTTGTGTTGCACAAAGGTGGCCGAAAGCGAAGCTTGGTCGGATACATACTAGTGCTTAGTTATATAAGAAAGATTGACTATTTGTAACGGCATGATTCGGCACAGAGGAACGGCCAAATCGAATGTATGTAGACACTAGCTTTTGACCGCGGCTTCACCCACGACACCGTACAGTCCGGGCTGTAAAGTAAGCGCCAATGATAAGGTATGTTGCGCAAAATTACATCGAAATCGGTTCAGCCCTTAAGGTCTTTCTCGTTTATAATATTACATTCAGTAGAAAGCCGCTCGGCTTAGCTCGACTTGTACCGACTCTTCCTCAACATGATTCTGTTGGTAAATCCCGAACGAGTTTGCCGAACGGTATGAAGCTAGAGTTTATGTATAGTAATTGTTTCGGCTTTGCATTGGTTTGCTTTCAAGTTCAACAAATATTGCCTATTATAATGTGTTGAACCGCACTAGTAGGTATGTAGCACCTCTTACAAATCTTACAATAGTATAATAGCCTTCGAGCACCTTATTAAAATGTCCTCAAGAATGATTTGAGATTCGTATTGACATAAAATATTTTATTTATTCATCCCGACCTTTATTTGCCAATCATTTGGAGGACTATGTTTCATTCTCTCAGAGCTACGTCTTATTTTTCTATCGTCTATTGTTTTTCATTTGTAAAAAGAGAAGGTATAAAAGAACAAGAATCTTCTGGCTGGTCGCCAGAATCGTAATTTGTCCTTTCAAAACAATTTCATGAAAAAACACATGCGATAGTATGCGACATTAACAGTCATATCTTTTGATCGCGCACTAACTTTGATTTTTTGACAGCTGAAAGAGACAGTAGACACAAGTATTTGATACCTCTACGTCATCATCATGTACCTAGCCTTTTCCCAACTATGTTGAGGTCGGCTTCCAGTCTAACCAGATGCAGCTGAATACCAGTATTTTACATGGAGTGACTGCCTATCTGACCTCCACAACCCAGTTAGTACTAGGTTATACAATATCCCTTGGTAAGACTGGTTGACAGACTTTCTGGGGCACTGACTAGCTGCAACGACTGTCAAAGATCTTAGGTGCGGCTCTTACGAATGGCTTAACGTGCTTCCTGAGGCACAGATTCTCCTATTTCATACATCTACGTGTTCCTGAGAAAAATGGTCTCCACAAACAGACAGAGAGACGGACAACAAAGTGTCCCAAAGAGTTCCGTTTTTACCGAAACGTTATTCAAGTGCTAAAAGATCTTTATAACACGGTAACATAACATCCCGACTGTATCTATTCCCAGTTATTTTGTGTACCATATACCTAATAAGGTAACATCAATCGATCCATAATAGAGAAAACCCCCGAAGCGCCACTCAATAACAAACATTTCTCCAATAGCTTCTAAAAACAGGACCAAATAAATGTAATAAACTTTGCGTACTTATAGACAAAATTGAATCTCGACCTAAGCGTTCAAGCGAGGCGCGTGTCGTGGCAGAGACTGCGGAGAAAAAAAAAGCGGCCAAGTGCGAGTCGAACTCGCCCATGAAGGGTTCCGTAGCAGCAAGTAACATAAAATAAAAGTTACGTAATAAAAGTTATTTTACGATTTATGACGTATTACAAAAAAACTACTTACTAGATCTCGTTCAAACCAATTTTCGGTGGAAGTTTACATGGTAATGTACATCATATTTTGTTTTTAGTTTTATCATTCTATTATTTTTGAAGTTACAATGGGGGGGGGGGGGGTTACACATTTTACAATTTTGGAAGTGTCTCTCGCGCAAACTATTCAGTTTAAAAATAGTACATTGTGATACAAGGGGCTAAAATGACCCATTATAGACGAGGTAAGTTTTACTACCGAGCTTTAGCGAGGTAGTAAATAGAAACCGAGTTATAATGGGATTTTAGCGCCGTGTGTTACACCGTACTTTTCACTACGATTGCGAGAAAATAAAATAACCATATATAATATGATAGTTTATTTTATTAAAATGAAATGTACAATATTTTGTACTGTTGTTCTAATGAGATGTTTTTTCCCGGCAACATAATCTCAGTTCTCTGTGAAGACGAATATAATATTGTGTCGTCTGTGAGGTAAACGTAGGAGATAAAAAGAAATTCAAATAAATAATACAGAAAAAATCTTAAAATTTCGCGCCAATGCCTTTTTTTATTTCTTCTGTAGCTGGAATGCAACGCACACATCCTGCCAAAGAGTTCGGCGTTCGGCGCGTTTGGTTCCATTTTTAAAATATATTTTTTTGATGTAACAGTAATAAGTCAATTCTTCATGAATTATGAGTAAAGACTTTGCGCTTTCGAACACCGACTACGAAATTTAAAAAAAAAAAGCTTATTTTCCCTAGGGCTATAATGAGCAATTTTACGGCAAGAGGAGTGAAAAATATATTTTTCACTCCTCTTGCTCGAAAATACCGTCATAATAGCGTACCAGAGGGGCCGTAAAATTGCTCATTATAGCCCTAGGGAAAATAAGCTTTTTTTTTTAAATTTCGTCGTCGGTGTTCGAAAACGCAAAGTCTTTACTCATAATTCATAAAGAATTGACTTATTACTGTTCAATAAAAAAAAAAAACATTTTATTTTAAAAATGGAACCAAACGCGCCGAACGCCGAACTCTTTGGCAGGATGTGTGCGTTGCATTCCAGCTACAGAAGAAATAAAACAAGGCATTGGCGCGAAATTTTAAGATATTTTCTGTATTATTTATTTGAATTAGTAGGATTCCTTTTTATCTCCTACGTTTACCCCACAGACGACACAATATTATATTCGTCTTCACAGAGAACTGAGATTATATTGCCGGGAAAAAACATCTCATTAGAACAACAGTACAAATTGTACATTTCATTTTTAATAAAATAAACTATCATATATTATATAATAATATGGTTATTTTATTTTCTCGCAATCGTAGTGAAAAGTACGGTGTAACACACGGCGCTAAAATCCCATTATAACTCGGTTCCTATTTACTACCTCGCTAAAGCTCGGTAGTAAAAACTACCTCGTCTATAATGGGTCATTTTAGCCCCTTGTATCACAATGTACTATTAGAAACCTCAATATAATTTTTGAAAACCTATTCATTGATAGCCACACGTATGGGTTTGATGAAAAAAAAAATAAGTTTCAGTTCTAAGTATGGGGGACCCCCATTTGTTTTTGTTTTTTTTGCTATTTTTGTACGAAAATCTTAATGCGGTTCACAGAACACATCTAAGTACTTACCAAGTTTCAACAGCATAGTTCTTATAGTTTCGGAAAAAAAAGTGGCTGTGACATACGGACGGACAGACAGACAGACATGACGAATCTATAAGGGTTCCGTTTTTTGCCATTTGGCAACGGAACCCTAATAAATGAAAGACAGTGCTTGAACTTGCCACGCCACGAGCCATCGCGACGCGACGTCACTCTCGCAAAACAAAAACAAGTGCGCAGAACAAGCGCTCACGTGTGTAAGTTTGACCATATACATGCAAGGTCTCGAAGCCGTAACTAAGTAGGTAACTTTAGGCAAAACTATCGCTGGAAAATGACTTTTTTTTAAGTAAATCATGTTTTAGGGTAAAATCAATGTAATGCACTCAAAACACTTTGACCCCCAATATTATATAATATAAACCCCAATATGTAATTAGAAGGTTCCCAGGTATGGTCCAGATCTAAAAAAATATTACAATGACGGGACAAATAAGTGTCGTTCGGCTTCGATCTACGGATTTGACGCAAGTTTGCAGCCTGACGTCGGCGTCGTAGCCTTTACGCCTAAAGTCGTGAACGGTTCTTCTATTTCGAACAATGCTCAACATTAGGGTTTATAGTATATTTGTTTTATTTCGTCCCCGTTTGAGGTAGGTATTGTGCGCCTAAGTTAAAATGAGCGGTATATCGGGATTCACGTTGGGATAGCACTAAATAAAGCAATATAGTTCGAAAGCATGTCGATAACACGCCACCTTATGCATGCAGGATTTTTATTTAAATATCGAAACTGCGCAGGTAAACATGAGTTTCGGGAAAAAAAGCCAAGAAAAAATAAATCGCTAATAAAAACAACCGACTTCCAACAAAACACAAAAAAGGGAAAATAACATCACTTTTGGAAGTTGGTGGGTATCATTGACTGTTTTTGCCACCGACTTCCGAAAGCAACTATTTGACGTGGTTTCCGAGGCACGGAGGAAACTCTGTATGTGGGTGGGTGGTCACCCATCCACAGACCATCGGAGACAAGCGCAGATCCGAGTGGGTGTTGTTAGTTACACAATCACGGTCGCTGAACCCAAAAAAGATATGTTTTGTTACCTAAATTGTGTTCAGCTGTCGATACACACACGTCTGCGAAGTTTCGTTTTCTAATTGAATTTGATCTTATGCATGATGAATGGCAATGATACCATTAACATAATGAGCCGATTGTTCATCCTCTGAAGGCAGTTTGTATCTAATTAGTAAGTATGATACGTCGTCTAGCTATAGGTAACATTAGTGTGCATGCTAAAACCATGTCATGGACCTGACGGGCGTTGAAGACTTGCCTGTCATAAGTGGAATCTAGCCTTGTCTCTACAGGGTGTAAACACACTCATCACGAGGCCGACAACCAAGTATTCTGTACATCAAACTAAGTAACTCTACGCAAAAAATATTGCTCGGAAAATAGTTTTTTTGGGGTAAAAATCACATTTTACGGAAAAACTCAAAATTGTGCTTATGCATTTAATAGTTAACTGCGAAAATGCGAAAGTTTGTGAGGATCTATTGTTGCTATTCTTTGACGCAGAAACTACTAATTGGAATTGAATGAAATTGCAAACACCCGCTAATACCCTTTTGCATTTGTAATAGTAGTAACAAGATTGGTGGCCTGCATACCTAACTCTTTTGTTGACTGTACACTTTAATGAAAGGGAATGAGGAATAATAAATTTAAAAAAATAACTTGATATTATGACCATATATATGTGTGGGTTTTTTTAGATTTTTAATTTAATGTAACTTGTTGTCAATGTTCTAGTATCATCATCATCATCAACATCAGCCTATAATGTTCCCACTCTGCTAGGACACAGGCCTCCTCTCTATGAGAGGGATTGGGCCATAATCCACCACGCGGGCCCAGTGCGGATTGGTCGGATGTTCTACATCTGACTACGAATATTACTCGTAACAATCTGCACATCACATTTGTCCTGCGACCTTGTACGAACTAGAACAAATATTCGTGCGTTCTAGCGTTTTTGCCATACCTGTTATTGGAAAAAAATATAACAGCTCACAACTTAGGACCCATTTATGTTAATATTTATCCGTGGTGATAGGCAACTGGGCCTATCCCAGTTGTAAACGTCCCTTTGTGCCAATTGGCCTTTTTTCGTTCTGTCTCCTGCTGATATGGAGGGAAGTGGAAATTACGGGTTTTTCCCACTCCTTCGCTATACTTTCTGATTAATTTCGTTGCGGTGATCCAAGACAGTTAAATTCATTCTCTGGAACTTTGTCGAGCTTCATTGACTCGGCGCTTTTCTGGTGGTCACCACTGTTGATTCTGACTTTCAGAAGTTACAGTGGTTTGGGAATAGTGTGGCGGGCTTGTCCAAAAAAAAGAAGTAATGCTCATCCTAGAAGATTGATCTGTGCTGTGATTATTCATCCACTACCACCACATACGGTGCACTTCAGAAAATGATAAAAATACAAATGATTTTGAAGAGCTGTTGAAATAGAGCACTAATTTATGTAATTACTCGTAACGTATGTGTTATTCATATGAAACAATTGAGCTAACATATTCCACGATCATTATAATTAGGGGCTACGTAAATACGCCAGCTGAACCGCTCAACGTAGTCGTTATATCGATGAGCTAACCTAACAAGGCATGTACCTACTATGTAGCTACAGAGACATAAATTGGCTTGTTACTGCGTTGTTCGATGTACATACATAATGACATAACCCATGTACATGTCAGCATTAATGGGGTGCTCTCTCGCATACAAATATCTTAGGGGAGGACTTTTCTGAAGGCAGTGGCAAAGCCGCTGCAATGGCTATGACAGAAGTCAGTGGGATGGCACGGTCGAGTGGCAAAAGCGTCAGTCAGCAAATCAGTACTGCCGTCACTGACTGTCATTAACAGAGCTTCGAGATGTGTAAAAGGTGAAAAAAAAAAGTCGAAGCCGGAAGGCACTTGTGCTACATCTTTGCGATCTTTTCTTTGTTCTACAATTCTAGACCATACTTTTTTTTTTCGGATGGAAAATCATCAAATGGCCCCTCTCTGGGCGGAGCGGGAGGGAGTGTCAGATTTGCTGACTAAAAACCATCCATGTTCCTTCCTCGCTCTTTACGTTCCGGGACCGCAGTAACTCTTTCGAACAGTCCCGCAGCCCCGGCAGGCTTCGGCCCTTGCGGGCCCCTATCTTTATGCTGACATCTCTTTGACGCGCGCGTGGAACACGAACGCGCCGTCGACGCGGCCTGTCGTCATAAGACGGACGGACGGCTAGCTAGCCCATAGCTAACCATCTATAGGCCCGCGTCCACGGTGGCCGGTAGCCACCACGTGGCCCCCGACGCCCGGTGCGTCTCCCGCGGCGGCTGGGGCGAGAAGCTCTCTCCCTCTCGCGTTCCGCCACCTCCTACACTAGCATGACTGCTTCGCAGAAGGAGGTGATGGCTTCCCATTCCGTCTCGCTCCAGTCCATGGATTGAACCAGGGCTGGACGCGAGAGGGCGCCGCGGCCGATCGCCGCTACGGGGACACGGCGTTAGGCAAAGAGGGGACTTATCGCCACTATCGTGGCGTGCCTTGCACGGGGTTGCGACTACTTGCGACAGTCGCTCTCTCCATGTCGCCTTGAGAGCTCGGAGGTCTGCCCGCTGAGCGGCGGTTTGCCGCGGCAGCGGAGTTTCCCCCCGGTGAGTGCCTCCGCGCACCATTCGTGCAGGCGCGCGAGGACTATCGCCTCCAGATCCCATAGCGGTAATCCGGCAAGCAGGCCCGCTGACCATCTTGACCTTCATTTTGTGGGAGTGTAGTCTTTGGCAAAATGAACGCAATATTATGTTGGATAGTGTACAGGTTACATCCGGAGTTATTTACTATACGGACCTTGTAGAAACTAGAGCAAATTTCCGTGCGTTCAAGCGTTTTTGCCATACCTATTATTGGAATCAAATATAACAGCTCTCAACTTAGGACCCATTAACGTTAATATTTATCCGTGGTGCTAGGCAACTGGGCCTATCCCAGTTGTAAACGTCCCTTTGTGCCTATTGGCCTTGTTTCGTTCTGTCTCCTGCTGATATGGAGGGAAGTGGAAATTACAGTTTTTTTCCTACTCCTCCGCTATACTTTCTGATTAATTTCGTTGCGGGATCCAAGACAGTTAAATTCATTCTCTGGGACTTCGTCGAGCTTCATTGTCTCGGCGCTTTTCTGGTGGTCGCCACTGTTGATTCTGGCTTTCAGGAGTTACAGTGGTTTGGGCGTGTGTGGCGGGCTTGACCATCTTGACCTGGGAACCTTCGAGTTGTGGAAATATTGTGGGTCAAAGTTCCAACTTTTTCACAAGTTTTTTTTTAAATACTTGTTTTTAATGAAAGATTTTTACTTTAAAGACCTCCGTGACACCCGTGCTATTCAATCAAATATTGAGTTTTACCGTAAAACGTGATTTTTCATAAAAAAAGTCGTTTCCCAGCTTTAAAACATGCTTTTGTCAGGGTCCGTTTACACCCTGTATGTTTGACAAATGACTATCGCAAAATAGAAAAAGTGAAATGCCGCTGACACTGATGTTGCGACGCCATGTTTTGAATTAAAAGTGCTGCCTGCAGCCTGCCGTCTGGTTCGGAAGTGTATCTGAAGTACAATGGAGGGAATGGACAGAGAATGCTTCAGACATTACCATCATCTGCCTAGCCTTTCCCAAATATGTTGGGATCAACTTCCAGCGTATCGGGATGCAGCTCAATGGAGCGACAGAGGACAAGTCACAGGCCCACGGGCGGCATAACAACTCTGCCACCAAGTTAGGCACTCACTACACGATAAAATGAAGAAAACATGGAGCGACTGCCTATTTGACCTCCAAACTCTAGTCATTACATAGTCTAGGCAATCAGTTATATATACCTCACATGTTTTAAGACATAATAATATAATGATCGATAGAATAGTGCTCTCATAATTTTAATTAAAAGCGAATTCCTAATTAACGCCAGTCAGACTGATTGATTTGTGAACATGCAGATTGCATTGCAGATTCGTGCCATTGCATTTACAATTATAGAAAGTGATTTTGATAATGGAAATAGAAAAATAATTTAAGCTGCCTCCCTGATCAACCTGATGGTAGCATTCGCTACTGCCACGCTTGAGATCCTGATGTTCCTGAGTTTTTGTTTTTTTTCCACAAACAATTTCTCAGTAGCCTAAGTTTCGTGCTCAGTTGACCTCAAGGGCGAGCATTTGCCCTCCCCTTAGGGGTTGATTGAAGTCATATTATGTCTGATGTGGGCATCAACAGAACTGACAAAAAGTGTTGGTGTACTGGATTACAGGCGTCATAATCTGCCCAGTCTTTTCTCAACTATGTTAAGTACGACTTCCAGTCTAACCGAATGCTACTGAATACCAGTATTTTTCATGGAGCGACTGCCTATCTGACCTCCACAACCTAGTTAGAACTGGGTAATACAATATCACTTGTAAAACCTGGTTGTCAGACTTTTTGAGTCACTGACTACCTGTAACGACTGTCAAAGATCTACAAATGACAGCTGGCTGCTTAACGGGCTTTCGGAGGCACGGAGGAAACTGGGTAATCTGGGTATGTAATTCGGAAACCACAGGCGTTATGTTATGTTATAGATAAATAAAAACTGGTCGAAAACTCTTGAGGTATCCCGATAACAAAACTTTTTTGCAAAAAATAAAACCGACTCCAAAAACACAAAAAAACGGCCAAGTGCGAGTCGGACTCGCCCATGAAGGGTTCCGTAGCAGATTTAATGAAAGGTAAATTGCTGTTTACGATATATGACGTATTAAAAAAAAACTACTTACTAGATCTCGTCCAAACCAATTTTCGGTGGAAGTTTACATGGTAATGTACATCATATATTTTTTTTAGTTTTATCATTCTCGTATTTTGGAAGGGGGGGGGGGGGACACATTTTTCCACTTTGGAAGTGTCTCTCGCGCAAACTATTCAGTTTAGAAAAAAATGATGTTAGAAACCTCAATATCATTTTTGGAGACCTATCCATAGATACCCCACACGTATGGGTTTGATGAAAATAATATTTTTGAGTTTCTGTTCTAAGTATGGGGAACCCCCAAAATATATTGTTTTTTTTTTCTATTTTTGTGTAAAAATCTAAATGCGGTTCACAGAATACATCTACTTACTAAGTTTCAAATTTTCAATAGCATAGGTCTTAAAGTTTCGGAAAAAAGTGGCTGTGACATACGGACGGACAGACAGACATGACGAATCTATAAGGGTTCCGTTTTTGCCATATGGCTACGGAACCCTGAAAAGTGAAAAATAACTTTAGCTTCAGAAGTCGGTAACCTTTGTTTGATTGATTTACTTAGTTTTTTGTCACCGACTTCTGAAGCTAAAGTTATTTTTTACTTTTTACTGGTTCACTTGTGCTTACCCCTTCACAGCGTATCGGCGTGATGTTATGTTATGAACTGGTGTAAACAATGAACAAACATGAGATTTCAGCAATCCCAGTCAATTTGCTGTCATTTATTGAGGAGTTCCGTTGCCTATCTCCGAAGTCCGTCATCAGATCTTCACCAAATTGAAATGAGACCACTTTAAGAAAGTACTCTTCCAAAAACTACCCGGAGAGTTCTCTCAATTTTTCCAGGATCCCATCATCAGATCCCGACTTGATGAATATGGAACCACCTGGGAAATATACCCTTTCAAACAAAAAAAGAATTATTGAAATCGCTCGAGGCATCTTCGAGTAATCGGGGAAAATATATAAAAAAAAGGTTCCGACGAATTGAGAACCTCCTCCTTTTTGAAGTCGGTTAAAAATAGAATTACTGAAGAATCTAATTAACCTCCTTTTCCTGCTACATGCATATAATGCTAATAGCAGGAAAAGGAGCTCACTCACAGATCTCAAATAAAGCTATAAAGAGTAATCTGCACCGTTATAAAATCCTGGAGAGGCCTCTAGCCAATCGTTCAATCGCACTGAAGTCCCTCAGATATTGACGGAAACGGTTTGAACGAACTAAGTGGAAGGGAAAGCGATTCAGACTGAATTTTCCTTACTACATTTCGGGATTTTTGACGGAAATTCGAGAGAATTCTTGTTACTGGATTTGGGCGAAGTTAAATTTCGGAGAGCTTACATGTTTGCAACTAAATTGAATATTCTTTCTCGTTGCTATTTGGGATGAGATTTAGCTGCACGGTTTGACTTTTTGGTTTCAGGTTTGAAGTATTCTGGCGGATTTATCTCGAAAAAACTAAACTAAAACAAAACATTTTTTATTTTATATGTGGGTCAAAATCAAAATCAATCAAAATCAAAGCATTTATTTCAAGTAGGCCAGTTACAGGCACTTTTGAATTGTCGAAACAAAAATGAACATTTAAAGTAGCTACAGTCCCAGTCACAATCCTAATCAGAATATTAGCGCTGTTTTATCCTGTCGGGCTAATAAATGCTTTTTCTTTCTTTTATTGCAGGCTTGATGTTATGTTTATGTATGTTATCTAAGCTACTGTATCAAAAGTTCACAGAAAAATCTGCATTTGTTTCCACGATGCACTTTCATCACGAGCACCTAGTTCTTAGTTTTATTTTGAAAAGCTTTTAAAGCAGCTTTCAGTCCAACCTAACCTTACTTATAAGTTTCTTATTAACTAGGAGCTCGCTCGCTTTTAAAGCTGACTTTAATGGCTGGAGCAAATGATTGGAAAAGGTCAGGGAAGCATTCGCCTTACACTGGGTAAATAAAATGTTATAAGAAATGGCTGCCACGCCTACTACGATGTCTTAGGTTACTATCAGAGTTTTAAGAGGAAAGATTTAGGTAGGTTACCTACTTAAGTAATTTTAGGTATTTTCTATAACTCCTGCAGGTATGTTTCAGCGATCCTTTATAATAATCATAAAAAAACTGATACAATACCAGTAACAAACAATAAATGAATTTAAATTCCTTAGAGGCGTTACAAGCTCATAATACAATGTAATTATGGAAGATGTCGCTTTTAAATACCTGACACAGTTTTTGTGATTAAAAAGACTAATATTGAACCTGTAAACCTTCATCTGTTAGCGAAGTAGACACAATAGTTAAACAATAGCGTCAGACCGTTTCGGTCGGCCTTCACAGACGGGGATCTACACACTGGTTCTGCTGTACACATTTGATTGGTTTGTTGCCTGTGGTGGAAAAAATCATGTATAACTTACCAAGCGATCCAGTTGTACCACGGGAAGTATTTTACCCGTGTTTTACTCGGGATTGGTACATAAGGTCAACAATTATAATCACCATAATCTTGTCGGTTCAGAATCTCAACACTTGAAAATATCAAACTTTTTATAAATCAACAATTCATAATCTCAATTTAACATACAAACTTAAAATAAGCATTAATCATAAAATTATTTTTTCAAACTGTAATTCTAATATTATGCCTGCATGGCCGACACGCAGACAGGGTAATGGGAATGAAATTGTTGATCTTATTTATCATAATCCTGAGTTTAACACGGGTAATAAAACTTTCCCTGGTACTACGATGTACTTAGTACCGATGTACGTGCAAATGTAGGGTTCGATTATGGACTGCGGGACTGTTCGAAAGAGATACCGCGACCCTAGTACACAAATGGCTAAGAAGGAACATGGATGGGTTTTAAAAATCTCAGTAAAAATCTGACACTCCATTCCGCTCCGCCCAGAGCGGGAGGTATCATTTGATGATCTCGTAGTTCTACGGTTTTTTTTACTCGTGGTTCTACTGGTACGTAGTACCACGGACAACAAACGATTTGATTCAGGAACGGTGCGGAAAATATGCAGCTTGGCTCTCATTTTGTGAATACGTAGCTGAATTCCTATTTCGCCGCTTCGAAAAAGTATGTTGCATAAGGGTACTGTTCTTCTGGAGATGCGGGACTGTTCGAAAGAGATACCGTGGCCCTGGAACATAAAGGGCGAGGAAGGAACATGGATGGGTTTTAGTCAGTAAAAGTCTGACACTCACTCCCGCTCCGCCCAGAGTGGGAGAAGATATTTGATGATTTCCCATCCGGGAAAAATTCCCAAAAAGGGGTGATGTTCTTCTCCAAGAAATTTGAAACGCTTACACGCGTCTACTATGTAACTAACACTATTACACTGACCCCCATAACTATCTATCTCACAATTCCAATCTCCCAGCAAAAAATCCAATTAGCCGAGTAAAAATTACGGCCCTTGTCCTAATTACTTGTAACGAAGCTAAACTCGCTACGGGGTGCAATATAATCGAATCGATTCGACTAATTGAACTCGATAGCAATACCGATATGTTGTCCGAGTCGAGTCATTCCGGTAATTGCTATGTCAATAAAAAGGGAGGTAATTGGAGGGTAGTTCAGCGGGGTGACAGCGGGGTGTCAATCTAACAATATTGTTTTACCTTCAATACTTTGGTAGATACTCGTGGCTAAATAATAACAGCCTCTCGGGCCGATCTGTTCCATTGAGGAGGAGCGGAGCAGAGCGGAGACGAGCTGTGCCGCGATTTCAAGCCATGTGATTGGTGATCCGCTCTGCTCCACTCCGCCTCAGTGGAACCGCACCCTAAACCGAGCATGCCTAGGTTGGTATGTGGATGGTTAACCACCCTCAAATACCGAGCTTCCTCCGTGCCTCGGAAAGCATGTTAAGCTGTAGGTTCCGGCTGTCATTTTTAGATCTTTGACAGTCGTTACAGATAATAAGTGGAGCAAAAAGTCTGACAACCAGTCTTGCCAAGTGGCATTGTACTACCGTATTAACTTGGTTGTGGAGGTCAGATAGGCAGTCGGTCCATGTAAAATACTGGTATTCAGCTGCATCCGGTTAGACAGGAAGCCGATCCCAACATAGTTGGGAAAAGGCTGGGCAGATGATGATGACTTAGGTAGATATTATAGTTTGATGTCACCGATGCTTTTTACGGAACATCGAATTATATCTAACTAGCTTCTGCGTGTGGCTCCGCCCGCGTGAATTTCGATAATTGACCCAGGGTATATTACTTTTTATACTAACCACCTTTCTCGAGAACCACTTTATCCATTGGTGAAAGAAGCATGAAAATCGGTTCAGTAGTTTTTGAGTTTATCGCGAAGAGACAGACAGAGAGACGCGGCGGAGGACTTTGTTTTATAGTACTTATGTAGTGATGATTTTTATTTTTGCCTGCGGCTTTTCTTGCGTTTGGTTCGGGAATTATTGTACAAGAGCAGTGTAATGTAGCTTACCATGAGTGAAAGAGTTTTTGGAAACGAATCAGTAGTTCTGAAGATTACTTCATACATCGACATACATACTTTTCCTTTTGATGAATGACAGTTCATTCGGGGCACTGTTCATTTTTATTTCATTCTATGTTGACACGACACAGTAAACATTCATTTGCTTCTTTCTATTCATTTTTTACCCGACTGTGGCGTAGCCAAAAGGAAGGGTTATGATTTTAGCAGTCTATTTTTATTTTACATTTTTTGTATGTTCCACCGTTGCGTAGGGCCTAAACTATTCATCCGATTTTGATGAATAAGGTGTCAATCGATTCGTTATGATGTCCCGCGTAACTGCATAGGCTGCATTTTAACCGATTTCAACAATAGGAGGAGCCGATTTTACCTTGTATACCCCGATTTTAATAAGAGCGTGATTTTTCAGTAGTTAAGGCGCTTAGAGGAGCTAAATTAGCAACTCTATTTGTGGTGGTTCAAACTTCGTTTGAAATGCTGTTAGAATGAAGTTCTAATCAGCTTGCACTACAAAGTGGTTGTTACGTCAGCCACTGCAGGCCAAATAGCGCGAAATGAGTAGTTTCGATCGATTTACAAAAAAACTATTGATTGGATTAAAAAACTAAAAAAGTATCATGCTAAAATAGTGCTTGTAGAATTATTTGCCAAACAAAAAATAAAACCGACTTCAAAAAAAAAACAAAAAAGTGAAAAATAACTTTAGCTTCTGAAGTCGGTGACCTTTGTTTGATTGATTTAGTTTTTTTGTCACCGACTTCAGAAGCTAAAGTTATTTTTCACTTTTTTGTTTTTTTTTGAAGTCGGTTTTATTTTTTGCAAAAAAAGTTTTTATTTTTCACTTTTTAGTGGTTCACATGTGCTTGATATACATGGAAAGTGCATACCGTTACAATTACAACAAGCCCAAACACGACTAGGGTGCATTGTTTCATTATGGAGTTCCGTGACTCTTGGCTTCATCATCAGATCTGATGGTAGAATGGTTCTTATCAAACGCAAATGCTTCACTTGTTGTAGAAAATACCAAAAACGCAACACGTTTTCATATAAAATTTGAAGAGTTCTCTCGATTTCGCCAAGATTCCATCATCAGATCCCAACTTGGTGGATATGGGACCATTTGGAAAGAATACCCTTTCCAAGAAAAAAATAATTTTCCAAATCGGTTGGCAAGCGACGGAGTTATGCCCGAACAAACATAAAAAAAAAAAAAAAAAAAATAGAAACATCCGAATTGAGAACCTCCTCCTTTTTTAGAAGTCGGTTAAAAATCAGAATGATCGCATGCATATTAGTATGTTTTTTTATTGTTTGAAAGATATTTTTAGAGGTAAGTTCGTGATTTCTTTTTATCGATCCAAATTAATTGTATTAAGTATGTTTTCAAAACGTATAGTAACGTAAACGTAAAGTATCATGCTAGCATATATCCTGAAGAATATCATATATTTTTCTGGTCTTGTTTATAGCAGTGAATCATATACTTTTAGTATCTGATTCAATGTGGTGAAGTAGTCGACTGCCTCGGACACCGTGGCCTTTCTTGCATTAAGAGTGCAGGTCGGATAGCGCGGCACGCCAGCATTAATGATCTCATCCGTCGTGCTCTTGCCACCGCCGGGGTGCCAGCTGTATTAGAACCTACTGGCTTGGCACGCGTCGATGGTAAGAGACCAGATGGTATGACCATAATGCCATGGAAGTTGGGTAGGCCTTTGGTGTGGGATGCAACTTGCGTCGACACCCTTGCGCCATCCCATCTTCCTAGCACGGTTTGCTGCGCTGGGGCGGCTGCTGCAGGTGCTGAAAACCTCAAACGGCGCAAATACAATAATTTAATTGGTAATTATGTGTTTGAGCCGTTTGGGGTTGAAACACTAGGGCCATGGGGTCCGAGTGCCCACCTGGTATTTCGGGAAATCGCCAAACGGTTGGTCGACTCTTCACGTGACCAGAGGGCGGGCCTATTTTTTGGCCAAAGAATCAGCATTGCCATCCAACGTGGCAATGCTGCCAGCCTTCTGGGCACTTTTCCTGTTGGCAGCGATGTGGACGAATTTTTCGATGCCCTGTAACCCCTTTTTGATACTTGTACATATTTTTATTTCTATTATAGTGTTAGTGTGTATATATTGTAAATAAATAAACTATTAAACTTTTAGTATTTATAAAACTCGCGTTTAGCTCGTGTAATCGCCTTAAACCACATAAAATCTTGTTTATCATTTCGTAACAGTGAAACGCCGGGTGCTGAAATCCTCCAGGGCTGCGGGACTGTTCGAAAGAGATACCGTGGCCCCGGAACATAAAGGGCGAGAAAGGAACATGGATGGGTTTTAGTCAGAATCTGACACTCCCTCCCGCTCCGCCCAGAGTAGGAGAAGTCATTTGATGATTTCCCATCCGAAAAAAGGGCGCTGAAATCCAATATCCTTGGATCAGTTCACTAATGAATTCATTTTGTATTTTTCACTTTATTGATTTGATCCATTTTCACTTTAGCAAAAAAACACGGAGTCCTGTTCAGATATTGATTTGTTCGTTGTTATTATTTGTAGAATAGTTCACAGAGTTGACTGACCTGGGTGCGCTGGTGCGTATTTTTATCATTACTGTATTTTATTGAGGGCTGATTCCCCAAGGCTTTATTTATTCTTGTTTTATTTTCTTTGTTACCGACGCTTTTATTACTTCTTCAAATGTCTCTAGATTCTTTATCAGATTTTCGTGTCCGCTTTGTGCTCAGTATTTCACCCAAAGTTGGATATGCTGGTGTGTTGAGAGCTCATTAAAGCTTTCAATAGCTACCCTAGAGATCTGAAGTCAACAGTTGAAGAAACATCATCAATAGGGTAGATGACATTTGACCCGCATTTTTTTTTTGTTACGTAAATCAAAATTGACGAAGATACGACGCTTTTAAAATTCTCAACACGTCACGCCTTGGCGTAAGTTTTAGTGAGTTCTGACGTCACGAGCCCCCACTCTCGAGTTTTGATGAGTTTTTATCTTTGTCAATATTCATTGATTTACTGAAACAAAAAGTACGTGTCCATTATACCGACGGACTAAATAGATTTGCAATTTTTTGTTGTGTTTTGTTTTGTCGTCATGCCTATTGACTGGTATCTAGACTATATCTCAGGGTTGAATTCATTTGAGCATTCCCTACCAACAGAATCTAGCGCCAAATAATAGAACTATCTCCATTTTGCATTAAACATCAGCCCATTATTCTGAACCTAAAAACATACACTATCAATGTCGCAAAGGCGCAGATCCAGCGCTTGATAAGATACTTAAGTACTACTTCTTATGTGGAGAGAACTTGGAAATGAGCCAGCAAGACCTGACGCCGGCGAGGCTCATAAGTTGGTCATTAGGGGCAGTGTTACAGACTGCAAACAGAGTTGTAAAACTATTCAGAGCTTTGCAACGTCTTTGCGAGAGTTTTAAGGAGATATAAAATAAATAAATAAAAATTCTGTTGCTGTCATTTGTCCAGCTTTGACAGTCGTTATAGGACAGGCAGTCGCTCCATGTAAAATACTGGTATTCAGCTGCATCCGGTAAGACTAGAAGACAACCCCAACATAGTTGGGAAAAGGCTAGGCAGATGATCACCTACCAACTATCAGCTCAGTTTAGAATCTGAGGTAATGCGACTCGCGCGTGTCGCTATACGTTCGAGTTTGTACCAACACTTCGCAAGACGCGTCGCGGTGAGTCGTGGTATGTTCTTTTCCTCTCTCATTTGTTTTCCTTTCTATCTTCGGAACATGTAGTTTGTGGCCAAGAGGTTAGAGGCATCCTCGTAGATACAAGCAGAGTTATAACACTGTTAAATGCTTTCTAATGCACTAAGAAGTTGTTACAGTTCCTGGTCTTGTTAATATGCAGGGTGTAAACCAGCTCATCACGAAGCCGCCAACAAAGCATTCTGTAAATCAAACTTTTTTTTCTGGGGTGAAAAATCACGTTTTGTGATATAACTCAATGTATCGCACTCAAAACATTGTGCTGATGGATGGATTGAATAATACTGGGTTCGTAGAGGTATTTGAAGTAAAACTCTTACAATAAAAAATTGTATAAAAAAAAAAAAACTTGTCGAAAAGTTGTAACTTTGACCCCCAATGTCTCCGTAACTAGAAAGTTCGGGGGTATGACATGTAACAAAAAAAAAGATCAAAATTACGAGGAGAACAAGTTCCTTTCGGCTTCGTTAAGAGATGTTTTACACCCTTTAGAAGTGATCGCGAGCGAGACATTTTGGGAGTGATCGCAGAAATCATCAGTATTTTTTTCATTTCCACTGTCTTGGTTGCAACATTGAGCTTGAACTCGTATCCGGTAAATGGTAATAAACTTCATCCAGTAATAGACGGTTTTTGACTTTCAATTATTCAAGAAATTGAGTTTATCTCTTTATTGTATCTAAAAGGTTTAGTAAATAAAATACAGATGGCATACAGATAGTTTACACGTCCTTAATTAATGATCCATCAACATTCTAGTCTACAAAGTAATAAATGTACTATAAAGGGACTGACTACCACAGCACCATACTTAGCACACTCCAAAGCTGCAAGATGTATACCTCGACCGTTCGCTACTCAATCAAGCACAAAGTAATACTTCCTGACAAAGACAATGTATAAGATTACAGCGTCTTTTTATCTGAGAGGAGAGTGGGGTGGGTTTGTCACGTACCCTGACGTCAGCACGATTGAGGAAGGGTAAGGCATCTGTCACACGAGGATGAGCGAAGCTATCGAATATTTTCTCGCTCAAGAAACGCTCAATATAATATCTCTAGCTTTTGCCCGTGGTTTTAATCGTGTTAATTCAGAATTTGACAGTTAATCTCTTAACACTTTACTCCCTAGAGACTAAAGTGGTCACTAAAGTGGAACTGGGTATCCGTAGTAAGACTGGGTCTGCATTCGTGCCGAGTTAATGGCAATAGGGCCGCCCCCTATAACTAGCGAAATATGGGCGTAATATTTAGGTCCACCGCGCTCTAACCCATCAGGAATTATAGGCTGTTACGTTTTAGATTTATTTTGTTTCTTATGTTTTATTTTTCATATTTAACGTTTGTCCTGTGTGAGTCCAATATTTTCTTTCTAACTGTTCATACGCCCGCGAGAACTATCAACCATGCAACTCGTTCAATTGCTAGCTCCGCTCGCTTTCCGCTGACGCTGGGGCAGATGCCTGACAATACCACGTGACTGATAGGAAGCTCCACTTTGTAACGTTACGAGTATGACAAGTGACGATGAGAAACTGCTGAATACTAATGTGGGGACTGTTTGTGCTGGGATCTTTGATAGGTTGATTTGTGGGCTCGACGAATTAACTGAGGATTATGTATGCCGCCGTAAGCTTTGCAAATAATCTTAAATAATCTTAAATCTCAGTATTTGGAGTACTGTTTTCCTCCAGATGGCATTGAAAAATTCCACACTACCTATATATTTAAAAGAATGTCTAAAAGAAGAAAAATACTAGTAACTAAAAACCAAAATCTATTAGCTATACCGGACCTACACACAAAACTCCTCAGTTCAAACCCTCCTACCTACCTACCTACCTACCTACCCTACGTACACGGAGATAAGTTCATCGGAAGCGATCCGTGCTACATTGCACCGATCCGTGCCTGCCGACAGCGCCTCTCCAGAAGTGGGTCAGCGCGGCGCCCGCCGCCGCCGGGCGCTGGCGACCTTTCACACTGTGTGCAGGCTTCTTTATATATGATACGTAGATACTTTACTGAAATATTGACGACTCCAGAAATGCGCTTTTTTTATTGAGATGCGCTTTTTTAGGGTTCCGTAGCCAAATGGCAAAAAACGGAACCCTTATAGTTTCGCCATGTCTGTCTGTCTGTCTGTCTGTCTGTCTGTCTGTCCGCGGATAATCTCAGTGACCGTTAGCACCAGAAAGCTGAAATTTGGTACCAATATGTATATCAATCATGCCGACAAAGTGCAAAAATAAAAATTTAAAAAAACATTTTTATTAGGGTACCTCCCCCAGACGTAAAGTGGGGAGCGATTTTTTTTGTTAATTTTGACCCTGACGTGTGATATATTGTTGGATAGGTATTTAAAAATGAATAGGGGTTTTCTAAAATCATTTTTTGATAATATTAATATTTTAGGAAATAATCGCTCCGAAAGTCAAAAACAATGTGTCCCCCCCCCCTCTAACTTTTGAACCATAAGTTTAAAAAATATGCAAAAAAATCACAGAAGTAGACCTTTATATGAACTTTCTAGGAAAATTATTTTCAACTTGATGAGTTGAATAGTTTTTGAGTTATATAGCACTTTTTCAAAAAAACGCAAATGATAACTTTGTTTTTCATACAAATACTATGAAAAACAAAGTTATTTTTGCTGACGAAAAATGTTGGTATTTTTAATGGTCTGGGAAGCTACGGAACCCTACAGTGAGCGTGGCCCGACACGCTCTTGGCCGGTTTTTTATTGTTGCGTGCGGTATTGGTTCATAATAACAAGTAAAATTGAATGAAAAATTAAAAAAGACTCCCGACACATAATAATGTCGTTAATAATGTACCTACTAATAGTTAAATTTAAAATAATGTGCTAGGTCCAAGGTACCAGTCATCACTCCACTTTCCTCATCTCATTTTGTTAGTTAGTATTCCTCATTCCCTTTCAAAATACTTAGTGTACATTATTCTACTAGTCAAGCCCTTTCATTTGATACCCCTGTTGAGGGAGTTGTTGAATAAATATGTAATCCGCCATTTTGTGGCGGCGTCCATCTTGGACTGGTTTTTATAAAACATAGCTTAAAACACTCCAACCAATTCACCTTTTAAACAAAAAAAACCGGCCAAGTGCGAGTCAGACTCGCGCACCGAGGGTTCCGTACAAACCTGTAGGTATATAAGTAAAAGTTATGGTAATTTAAGATTTTCGGAATTTTTCCTATATGTGTACTTTATAACGTTGCTTCATGCCAAATTTCAAGATTCCAGGTCGTCTGGAAGTATCCTTTAGGTTTTGATTCCCTTGCGAGTAGTTGCGAGTTTCAAAATATGCGGCTTTAATTGCTGTATCTTTTGATTGCGTTGACGTAGAAGTTTGATTTTGTTACAGCTTAAAGATATTATAGACTTGAGTATTTGTTAAGAATTTCAATATAATACCACTACGCGTTCATGAGTAAAGGGGTAATAAGTTTAAAATTATTAAAAATATTTTTATTATATGATGTAACTAAAAATTTATGCTTTTCGCAATTTTTCCTTTATTTGTGTTATAAGACGTTGCTTCGTACCAAATTTCAAGATTCTGAGTTCACGGGAAGTACCCTGTAGGTTTTGATTCCCTTGCGAGTGTCGAAAATTTGCGGCATAAACGGGAGTATCTTTTGATCGCGTTGACTTAGAAGTTTGATTTTTTCACAGCTCCAAGAGACCATAGACTTGAGTATTTGATATGAATTTCAGCTTGATACCTCCACGCGTTCCTGAGAAAAAAGGTCTTGACAGACAGACAGACAGACAGACAGACAGACAGACGGACAACAAAGTGATCCTATAAGGGTTCCGTTTTTACCTTTTGAGGTACGGAACCCTAAAAAACACATAGACACGTTAAACTTGTAACACCCCGTCGTTTTTGCGTCAGGGGTTAAAAATAATGTTGCCTGAAACCCTATTACTACTAAAAACAACTGCACAAGTACCACAGTTCGTATATTATTCTTCCATCGGTTTTCACAACAGCTCATAATAGAGGTAGGTACCTGAGCCGCGTATTTCGGCCATGTCGGTGTATTTCTGTCTCAGTTTACAAACTCGCTGTGTTTTGACGCCACGTGCCTCGCCATGTTTTGTTGACTTTCAGGAGCTATGGTGTGTGGTGTAAGTGAAGAAATTCGGATAAATATAAATATTGTATTAAGTTTAACTACACTAATATTATGAAGGGTAAAGATTTGATTTTTTGGTTGTGTGTTACGATTTAACTCAAGAACAGTAGTTCTTGTAGTTGTTCAGTTCAACTGATTTAAAAAAAATCTTTCTTAAATAGAAAGCTACATCTTTACCGAGTAACAAAGGTTATAAATTATATTGATATCATGGAAATTAGGCGAGCTATCACAATTTTCGCGGAAAAAGTCGCAGGCAAAGTGCTAATATTTATGGTTCGCCGTGCGTTGTACATTTAAGCCATTGCTCAAACAATTGAAAACCAACAAGAACCATTTGTAATTTGACACCAAGTCGTCCGTATACCTACCTAATCATCATTTCAGCCGAAAGTCATCCACTGCTTGACAAAGGCCTCCCTCAAGTGTCGACACATTGATCAGTCCCATACGTACCTATGTCATAAAATATTTTTTCAAATACCATCATTTAGTTGCATGAAATGGCCCTAGTACGTCTTTTTAACCGAATTCCAAAAGGAGGTCATCAATACTTCAGTTTTTTTTGTAAATATAAAATTCATTTTTTTTCCTTTCCTCACGATGTTTTCCTTCATCGTATTGATAGCAGCGGTGATGAAATAAATGACACATTACGCGTTACACACGCTAAAACCTAATCTTCTAAAGTATATTTTCAACTTTTTATCTTGAGCTTTGGTAGTATAATGTTGAGTGACAGCATTGAGCCACAATGCAACATTGTTATTTTTCGCTCGTGATAGTCGAAAGTGCTTTCCCAAAACCGTTTGATGTATTGAAAGTGCTATGTCATGTTGATGCGTTTCAGAAAGCTTTGCATAAACTACTGTTACCTACCTACAAGTATTGGAAATTGTAAACTTTACGTAAACATGTAAACAAAACATAACATGGCACCTGTAATCACTGCAGGATTAGACAGAAGCGTAGCGCAATAGTTAACCCACATTTTGCCAGTTTAAGGCCGGGTTCCGGGTTTTTTTTGTCGTGAAGATTAATAATTTCTCGTTGGATTTTAGCTGACAAAAGTCGTGGACGACAGTAATCGCGTCGTCTTATATGTGAACACTTCCATTTAAATACACAAGTCACGACACTTAAAACTACACGATTATCTGTCGTCGCGACAAAGTGGGACCGCGGCCTAAGATGTGTTATAAAAGGGGCGAGCTTATTGCCATCATAAGCACAAGCATAATCAGCCTATAATGTTCCCACTACTGGGACACAGGCCTATTCTCTATGAGAGGGAATGGACTAAATCTAACACGCGGGCCCAGTACGCTTTGGATCAACCGGCATAATAAATCTGGAATCCACGGCTACTACTGAGAAATTCTTGATAGAAAACCTTATAACACTTTGCACGACCTGAGAATCGGAACCCAGGACCTCATCCTCAACAAAAGAGCTTGCGACTATTAGACCAACGAGGTAGTCACACATTTTATCTGTTTAGTTCTGTAATAGGCAAAGGCGTCCCCCTTTTCTTTCCAAGTCTTTCGGTGTTTTGCCTTCTCTGGCATTAGCCACGAACGAGGCATTATCTATTTGTGAAACCCTGTAATTTGCCATATTGTTGTTATTAACCAAACCATTGTATCTGCCTAGCCGTAAGTTTTCCGAAAATAATAAAATAAATCGTCTCGCCAGCGTTTCTTAGGCCTACCTCGGTGACGACGACCGTCTTCAAACACACCGCCCCTATTTTCATACAATATTCAGTACAATTATTAAAGATCTAACATTTTTTTTCTTTGTTTCAGCGTCCTCCCTACAACGAATCAACAGTTCCAAGAAGTCCATAAACTAGTGTAACGTGGATATAAAAAAAATGTGCGACCCAACAGTACGATCCTCGGTCCCCGTAGCGCGCTCGGTAACCTTCGGCTGTTTCCGTGACAGCTGTCAATGAGATTCCATGATGGCGGAGAAGGTCAGCTGATCGGAAAGTCGCCCGCGCCAGCCTCGCAGCAAGAGGCGAATTAAGCGCATCATGGTAAGATATAGATTAAAATACATACATGAGCTTCCCCCTTTTTCTCATAGGTGTCGGTGAAAACAACAGACCACCTGTTACAATCCTTACAAACTTCTTTTGCTTCATTCGCTTTTATAATGGATGTAAAAGTACCCTTTACAAATCCAAAAAGTTTCCCGTATATTAATATGCTCTGTGCCAAAAAGGCACTAGTCTTCCCGTCATTGCGATATTTTTTTTATTCTATACATGGGAACCTTTCAGTTACCGAGATGTTGGGGGTTTAGTTCCAAATTTTTGAGAATTGAAAGTTTTTGGTGTAATAACTTTAAGTACCTCCACGACCCCCGTACTAGTCAATATATCCATCAGCACAATGTTTTGAGTTCGTTACATTGAGTCCCACTGTAAAACGTGGTTTTATAAAAAGTCTTTTCCCAGCAATAAATTTTATTTATGTAAACTCCATGAACAAGAGTGGTACATTGGCCTACTGACCTTTGGGTCTATCTATCATCTATCATGGGGGTTTAGGTTTCCGCACTTAGTCCTTGAAATGGACCATTGTGCGTGAGCCATGGTGGCCGATTACTCCAACCAGCCCACCTCCCTCCAGAAGCAGATCAAACTTCCCGGTCTCCTCAGGACATCTGCAAGTGATCCTGGTGTTCCCAGGGTCTCTTCGCGAATCTTCGTTACGCCTGTGCACTCCAAAAGCACATGCGCCACCGTCTCCTCCGCCTCCATGCATGCTCTGCACAGGGGACTGTCAGTGATACCTAGGGTGTGGAAGTGTTTGTTCAGCGAGCAGTGTCCAGTGATGGTCCCCGCCACCAGACGCAGGCTATCTCTGTCCAGGCGCAGAAGGCGCCTGGTCAGCTTTGGATCCAAGGATGGCATAGCTTCCTTGGACTGTCTACAACCTGGTGCCGAGGCCCACCATTTCTCTGCTTGTAATCGGGTGTGATCCTTTAACCAGTTCCTCAGCTGCTTGAAGGGAATGGGCACAATGGGCTCGGGTCCGTAGGGTTTTGTGCTGGATCCTCTTCTGGCAAGTTCGTCAGCCGCATCATTGCCGAGTGATCCACTGTGTCCTCTGATCCATTGCAGCGTGACCGTGTTGTGATTCAACACCGTGATTTGTTCTAGGGCCTTATGGCATTCTAGTATTAGTCTCGACGTGATCTGGTTACTCTTTAGGGATTGAAGGACTGAGGCACTGTCGGAGAGTATACGAATATTGGTATCCGTAACCTCCCTGGCCGCTATAGCGTGTGCTGCTTGGATAATGCCTACACACTCTGCTTGATAGACAGAGTTGTACCTACCAAGAGATTTTGATATTTTAATGTTGAGGTCGTCGGAGAACACCCCGACGCCTGTCCCATCGTTGGTTTTTGATCCGTCAGTGTAGATTCTTAGCTCTTTTGTGCCTGAGTAGTCGCACAACTCCTCTATGAGCTCTATCTTGTAGTGTTTTTTGAAGCAGTGAGTTTTCAGAGTTCTGTCGATAGGTGATGCCATCATCGGTTGTTCTTTGATTGCATCTTCTTTGATGCGTGTATGTTTTATTCTAGAGTCGTTTCTTAGGGTGCCGGCTAACTCGAGTCTGAAAATCGCTACGGCCGCCTCCTCTCTTACGACGAGGTGTAGGGGTGGTAGCCCCAGCATTACCTGTAGGGCAGCAGTTGCAATCACCGGCAGCATGAGAACATCACGTTCTCATGCTGCCGGTGATTGCCACGCAGGCAAATCTTTGTAGTTTCTCAAGGTCCTTTTGGGTCGTACTTAGGTTGGTCCTGGGCCACCATACTAAAGACCCGTATGTGATAATTGGTCGGATAACTGTGGTGTATAGCCAGTAGGTGATTTTGAGGCTTAGGCCCCAGTTTCTCCCGAGGAGTCTCTTGCATTGCCAGAGGGATATACTGGCTTTTGTGATAATGTAATCCGTGTGTTTTGCCCAGTTAAGCTGTTTGTCCAAATAGATACCCAGGTATTTGGTTTCTGTTTCGGGAGGTACCTGCACCGAATCGGGCGGGAGGAAACGCCCGGGTGTTTCCACTGTGAGGATCGACCGGAGGACATGGTGGAGCACACGGTGGAAGTCTGCCCTGCGTGGGCGGAGCACCGCCGTGTCCTCGTAGCGGCGATCGGCGGCGGCGACCTCTCGCGTCCGGCCCTGGTTCAATCCATGGTCCGGAGCGAGACGGAATGGGAAGCCGTCACCTCCTTCTGCGAAGCAGTCATGCTGGCGAAGGAAGTGGCGGAACAAGAGAGGGAGAGAGCCTCTCTTCCCGGCCGCCGCGGGAGACGCACCGGGCGTCGGGGGCCACGTGGTGGCTACCGGCCACCGTAGATGCGGGCCTGTGGACGGTAAGCTATGGGCTAGCTAGCCGTCCGTCCGTCTAGTGACGACAGGCCGTGTCGACGGCGCGTTCGTGTTCCACGCGCGCCTCAAAGAGATGTCAGCAGAAGAGAGGGGCCCGCAAGGGAAGCCGAAGCCTGCCGGGGTTGCGGGACTGTTCGAAAGAGATACCGCGGCCCCGGAACGTAAAGGGCGAGGAAGGAACATGGATGGGTTTTAGTCAGTAAGAGTCTGACACTCCCTCCCGCTCCGCCCAGAGTGGGAGAAGTCATTTGATGATTTCCAATCCTAAAAAAAAAAAAAAAAAAAGGTATTTGGTTTCAGTCGATAGGCTTAGGGTTGTCCCAAAGAAGCTTGGTAGTTGCAACGTTGCCAGCTTCCTTTTCTTTGTGAAGAGGACGAGTTCGGTTTTGGTGGGGTTCACTGCTGGTACAGAATGCTTAGTTGACGGCTTCGTGAGAGGTCCCTTTACACTTTGTATATCTGGACAGACACTCACTCCAGTGACAAGTACTTCATACCTCACCTTCCTGAAGAACAACACCAATAAGGTCAACGAATATCTTCCCAGGACATTCCCTCCCGACCTTAACACACAGATCTGCCTCGTCACAGCAACGATAACCATAACCCTTTGTCGGTCGCCTTTGCCTTAGAGTGCTTTCGCACTACGTCCGATCCGAGTCCGATCCGTACCCGTGAAAATACACTACAATATAAAATTGGATGACGGACGTCGGATCTAGTGCGTAAACTACCATAGAAATAGTTCTACGATTACTCCGGACCGGGTTCGTATCGGATTCGGATCGGACGTGGTGCAAAATCGCTCTAATTCATTAATATTCATTGTTATCAGCTATTGTAGAAGTATTTAATATATTTTATTTATTTATTATCAGCCATTTGTGTCCTACTGCAGGGTAAAGGCCTCCCTTCCCTCCTTCTACTTATCCCTATCCAGTACTGTTATACGCCAATGTTTAAGGAAAGAGGTTTTCTTTCTCGTCAAAACTCCGCACTCGGGGTCTGTCAGCGAGCAATGCACTGCAGTATCCTTGGAGTTTTACTCACTGATCTTTTATGGAACTCGATACTGCGTTCAAAAACTCAAGCTCAAATGGAACTGGGCTGGCCACAGCTGTCGCATGACAAGCTATGGGCTAAAGTAACTGACAATGGGTCCCAAACAGCAGCAAACCCTGAGACCTAGAATGCGATCTAAGAAACCGTGACCCATTTTTTTCCGGAAAAAAGTCCAAGTAGCTGATCAAAGATGGTGGCTGGATATTGTCAAAGTTGTAAGTGGTTAATGGACGGATTAACTAATAGATGTGTTTCTTGGCAAAACATTAAGAAGATTTCGTAGAAACCGAAACATGTAAGCTTTTAGATGGCCTAAACTTCGGACCATCTTAATCAGAAATCGGATATAAAACCAATTTGTGTCTGTAACGGCTTGGCAACGAGCTACAGAGATAAAAATTAAAGAAGTTTTCGCGGATACGACAAGTCACTGCGACGCGAGTAGCCGAAGCGACGGTGCTCACTTAAAGGAAAAACGTGACACACGCGAGTGTCTATACCAGTCGTGTCGCAAGTCGCTTAAAGTCTTGAACGGGATGTTAGTCAAATTCGATATCCATCTCATAAAACCCCCCAAAAGATTCCTTTTCACGTCGAAATTAACTTATAAACTAAAATTTATGTTAAATATCAAAAATCTGAAGTGTATTTCCACTTGAGCAGCCATGCAAGAAGCATCATTTCCCAGAGGATGCCTTCCATTGGAGGCGCCAAATAATCTCGAAGCTACTTTGTTTCCATTCATAATAGAATACGAGCCAACGTCTATCTCGTGGCAGTATTTGGAGAATTATCCAAGTAGATTTTGCTGTTTTTCTGTTAAAATATTGTTATTTCTTGACGTGTTGGTCGGGATCGGTTTCTCCGACTATATGTCTGGTAGCCATGATGACTGTTGCATGCATTTCTCAATTGTATGGTTTCAACTCTATAGATTATAATTTACCGAAAAATAATGCGTTAAATTGTGAGCAGTATGTTCGGTAGACAATTTTTCGAGAGTTTATAATCTCGCTAGATATAATATTACAATCTAACGAGTTTTACAATTTTACGACGACTTATACCCTTTGGAATTTGTATGCATTAACGCTTCGTCTAGACTGCGGATACTGTATAAAACAGCGCCATGTACTTCAACCCACAACGTCTTCTAAAACCGGAACAATATCAAAATTTGTATCAAAAGATGGCCGTCCTTTTTAGGGTTCCGTAGCCAAATGGCAAAAACGGAACCCTTATAGATTCGTCATGTCTGTCTGTCCGTCTGTCCGTCCGTATGTCACAGCCCCTTTTTTCCGAAACTATAAGAACTATGCTGTTGAAACTTGGTAAGTAGATGTATTCTGTGAACTGCATTAATATTTTCACACAAAAATAGAAAAAAAAAACAATAAATTTTGGGGGTCCCCATACTTAGAACTGAAACTCAACATTTATTTTTCATCAAACCCATACGTGTGGGGTATTTATGGATAGGTCTTCAAAAATGATATTGAGGTTTCTAACATCATTTTTACTAAACTGAATAGTTTGAGCGAGAGACCCTTCCAAATTGGAAAAATTTGTTTCCCCCCCCTGCAACTTCTAAAATACGAGAATCATAAAACTAAAAAAAATATATGATGTACATTACCATGTAAACTCCCACCGAAAATTGGTTTGAACGAGATTTAATAAGTAGTTTTTTTTTGAATACGTCATAAATCGAAAACAGCAATTTACCTTTCATTCAATCTGCTACGGAACCCTTCATGGGCGAGTCCGACTCGCACTTGGCCCCTTTTATTACATTCTTGTGACTTGAACTTCGAAGTCAATGCGAAAAGATCTCGAACATTCCACCCGGGAATAATGAGATTATATGCGTGACGTCTTTTTAATTTTTATTGTTTGAGCTTTTTCCAACTGACTTAAGGCTTGTACACAAAATTGCGATGCGATGCTTGCGACGTCACAACGCGGAAAACTGGTTGGTTAACAGACAGTTGTTGTATAACTTTACGATGCGACGTCGCAATTTTGTGTACAAGCTCTGAAGCCGATTCACAAGCTCTGAAGTCGATATGTGTCCTTTATTCCCTATTAGTAAACATTTTCTGGAGTACGTCACTATCACTTCGTCTAAGAACTTGATGATTTGAAAAATCTTCTGACCCTCATTTTCTTTCCACAGCAGGTTTTTGGCGAATGGGCACAAGTGGAGGTGGTGGAGCTGGTGAACGATGGCTCGGGGCTCGCCTTCGGGATCGTGGGGGGGCGCTCCTCGGGGGTCGTGGTCAAGAGCGTGCTGCCTGGGGGCGTGGCCGACAGGGTGAGTGTCTTCAACTATCAGTAGGTTCCATTTCCACAGCAGTGATAGATGTGTGAGCGTTAGACTGCCAATCATAGGTCCCGAGTTCAAACCCAAGACCTCTGATAATTAGCAATTGTTTCGGCCATAAAACATCGTGAAAACACCTTGCTTCTTTGGCAAAAGCAATGTAACAGCACGTGTAAAGGGAAAAATCTGAAAACCATAAATAATATACGTTAATAAAAAAATACCTACATGTTTATACGGAACCCTCGGTGCCCGAGTCCAGCAAGCACGTCTTGGCCGGTTGTTTTTTGCTATGATGTCTTTTACACAAAAGTATTATTTCCATATGGTATACAGCCAATTTAACGCCAGTGAAGACTGTAAAATTGTTTCCTACGTGATATTCCAAATGGCAAAATGATTCCATACCAGTGCTTCCTACATTTTCTCCTTCGCTAAGGCTTGCAGAAAATTTCACGCTTCGTAGAGTATTCCAGATTACTATGGTAAACGCGTGAACGTCCCAGCGTGGCGTGCAACGAAATGAAGCACGTTGCATTTTTATCAGTTTTTCCTAATCCGGGTTTTTTGAGCTGAAAAAGTCGAGCACATTTTGTTCAAAATTTTACCATGTGAAATACTGGTTTTCAGCTGTGGCCGGTGAGACTGGAAGCCAAACCAGACAAAATTTAGAGAAGGGGTGACGATGATTCTGTTTAAAACTTACCAAAAGTAGCAGGAACGAAACACCGGTTCCATCTAGTTTCAAAATAAAACATGATGTGACGTGGAAAGTTGTTTTTAACCCCCGATGCAAAAACGACGGGGTGTTATAATAAGTTTGACGTGTCTGTGTGTGTGCGTGTGTGTCTGTCTATGGTGTCGTAGCGCCTGAACGGATGAACCGATTTGGATTTTGTTTTTTTTTTGTTTGAAATGTGAAGTAGTCGGGAGTGTTCTTAGCTATGTTTGATAAAAATCAGTACAAGATGGCCACTGCCACAAAATGGCGGATAACATATTTATTCAAAAACTCCCTCAATATGGGTATCAAATGAAAGGGCTTGACTAGTAGAATACTATACACTATGACAAATTAAAAATACAATATGGCTGCCACCACAAAATGGCGAATTAAAGAATTGTTTTCTGTTTAACTTTTAGTACATTGTGTCGGGGGTTTTTTAAATTTTAAATTTAATTTTAACTTGTTTAAAACCAATGTAGAGAAATGAAGATCAATACCCAAGAGTGAGTTAAATTTCGCGACGTAGTGACTTGAAGCAATTTGCATCGCAAAATACCATAAGATAAGATCCACAGGGATCATTTCAACTTAACTTACAATGATCTGCGCGTGAGTGACTTCGGCAGAAAGGCGTTGTTAGTAAAGTAAACATTTCTGAAAGTAAACTGAAAGAACAAAATGGCGTCGTTAGGTTTAGCCTGAGACTCGACGCAACCTCGGTTTCCAAAATCTAGCCCACTCAATGTTACCAACTGACAAATATGCTATTAGACCCTACATGATTGGTTGTTGTTATGTTGGTCAGCCTATCTTAACAGCTAGCGAGATAAGCTGATAGTAAATTTTGTAATCACGCTTTCGAGTACTTAATTTTACCATAATTTTGCACTTTATCGTTATTTTCATCGATAAATGGCGGAAAATACTTAACCTCGTGAAAGTTTTTAGTGTGCATGGCTGAGGTAAAGCAAAGAGCAGAGAAGTGAGAATGACTAGAGTGAGAAAGGGAGTGGCTGACTACTGAGATGGTGACTTATAAAGGGGAAATAGACCCCTAACGAAGGCGAAAGACACCACGTTCTCCCTGTAATTGCGATCGTTTTTGTTCTGGATCATACCTGCATAGTTATTTACAAACGTTCGATTGGATATCGATTCGGAAAGTCGTACGTCTATCTCGCTCGCTTTCGTAATGCCAAAAAAAGACAGACATACGACTTGTCGTGAATAACTATGCTGGGTACCTTCTAGTTCCGTAGATAATGGGGGTCAAAGATTTTCTTAAAACACCTCCATGGCCTCCATACTATTTAAAGCATCCATCAGCACAATGTTTAAGTGCGTTATTAAGTCCTTCTGAAAAAGGTGATTTTTCACCTCAAAAAAAAAGTCGTTTTGCAGCAATAATTTTTGCGTAAAGTTACTTAGTTTGATGATGTGGTTTGATGTACAGAATGCCTGGTTGACGGCTTCGTGACACCCGGTATACCCATTTACACCCGGTATAGCGTTGTGAACAAATGATTCACGCTCCAGTATTTTAGATTAAAATGGTAATCTTTCCAACGACACAGCGTCCTTTGCATTTCATTGTAATGCATGCCATACACTGTCCTGAAAAAATTCAATTTTGAAGCCAAAGACTACATGAAAATGCTGTTTGAGTTTCGTTTTAGTTTATTTCATTCCGTTTCTGTTGGAATTTTCATTCGTTAAGTCAATAGGGATGACTTTGTTTTTAAAATTAACGTACTTTTTCATCGGAATGTGTTTGTTATGCGTTCTACTATTTTTCCTCTTTCTAGTGTTGTTTTGGATGATTGCCAGAAACTATGGCGTCTAAGAAAACAAAACCCGTATGTCTTGCTTATTGTTCGCTATGTTTTCGGAGGCTGGATGGAAATAGCAAGTTCTTAAAAGTACTCACTTAGCTGAGTTCAGAAAGTGGGAAATGAATATTAGACTTTGAACGTATATTTATTAAAGCATTATTTACTTGGTGATACTTTTTGTCGGGCAGAGCACAATGCTCGCAGAACGGATGGCCGATGGGGCTGAAAAGTTCTGGAATGGCGAACGCGAACCGAGAGACTTGGCGTTGGAAGGCCTCCCACTAGGTGAACAAATGACCTGGTGAAGGTTGCCGAAATCCGTTGGATGCGAGTCGCACGGGACTGGTCAATGTGGCGACACTTGGGGGAGGTCTATGTCCAGCAGTGGACGTCTTTCGGCTGAAATGATGATGATGAACACTGGTTGTCAAACTGTTTCTGTTTTTTTTTTTATACTGCAAATTTATCCGCTTATCTAAACAGTTAACGGTTACCACACAAGAGTTTCACACTCGCTATACAAAAATGTAGTTACTAAACTTCCAAGTAATTTAGTTTGCATAGTGAACGTACTGTCAATTTTCACTGTTTCAGTTCAATGCTGCGAGGCGTCATTCACTCAAAATTTACGAGTTCCCAAATTTGGATCGGATATTCGTTCATATTGAGACTGAATTTCGGACGTCAAAATGTGAATTGAATAAGCTTTATCATAGCTGCACAGTTTTTACCGTAAAAGAGAAGGTTTCGGTCCGTGCAATAACACTTTTTGTCTTGCTTCGGATTTTCACAGCTCTATCTATTTTTGCTTCATGTTTCAGTATTGGATAAATGAAATGTTTATTTGCTAGAATTGTAGTACGTTATAGATGGTCGAGTTTTATTACAGATGCTCACACAATAGGAATATGCAAGAAATACAAAACTCTTTTTATTTATTAAAAAACACTTTAATTTGAAACGAAAATTATTTGAAACACTCAAAACTAGGTTTTTTGAGGATATAGGGGTACAACTTCTTACAGATAGCCTGGTCTGAGATGCACGATCAAGCGACACATTTCTTGCAAAAGCGACTAAGTTGTTTACGGCTTGCATCGACTCATCGAGGCTCACCTTGTACCTAGACACGAGTCGCATCGCTTTAAGTAGTGAACGAGGCGTTACAACCCAAGTTCCAACTTACATTTTGGGGTACATATGCATAGAACTGTGAATAATTTTTTAATGTGTTCGTAATTCGAGGCGTTATTATATGTGGGTATAGTAATTCAAAGTTGTCTACAGACGTAAAGTTTAGAGGTTTTGGGATTAATTTCAGCAGTGGTCTTAAATGGGCCGAAATGGTTTGGGTAATTGAGTTTCAAGTACGTACATAAAACATAATTGTGACATAAACTGGAAGCACAGTGATACGAAAGATAGTTTTCAAATTAGTTTTCATAAATTAATGTTATAGAGCTCATGAAACTATCTCCATTCAAGCGACACGCGACTGCGGAAAAACCAAATTACGCATGTGTCGTGACGCAAATTGCGTGGCTAAATAATTCACAGCCACTCGTATATATTTTCAGGTTAAGTTGCACATGCCTAGGTTGGTCTGTAGAGTGACACATTACATACCGAGTTTCCTCCTTACCTCGTCAAGCAATTTAAGCCGTTGTTCCCGGCTGTCAATTGTAGATCTTCGGCAGTCGTTGCAGGTAGTCAGTGGCCCGAATGTCTTGACAACCAGTGATACCAAGGGGTATCGTATTACCCAGTGCTAACTGGGTTGTGGAGGTCAGATGGCAGTCGCTCCATGTTAAATAATAATAATAACTTTATTTTCTCAAAAAATGTCTGGTCATCAGGTTAGACTGGAAGCCGACTTCGATATAGTTGGGAGAAGGCTTGATGAGATCTATTCGGAACTCTTCAACGCAAACTTTTCCTGCAAACGTTTTGGAGAAAGACAATTGACACCTAATTCTCTTTCATTCCTATCAATAATTAGGATAAGCCGAGTTCCCTAATTGCTGGTCCAGACGGAAAAACGTTCATTTTCCTGCTCAGATAACATCGTCATCTAAAAAAACACATTTTTATCACCGTCAGTAAAAGCAGCGTTAAGAGCCTTTAATGCTCTGTTTAATGGTTTTTATAAACATCGTAACATCTCTTTCACTCATATAAGCTTTGACGAAGTGATATATATCTGTCTTTCTCTAAAAGTACTTTTTAAAATCGTTTTAATGTAAGTGTAAATCCGATTGATGGGCTCTCAAAGGAGCGGAAGAGGGAATACATTTCGTCTCCTTAATGTGTGGAACTGTCGTTAAAGTATTGAGAACTGGGTCAGGATTCGAAGAGGGAATTGCAACGGAGAATTTATTACTGATCTGTCTATGATAGGGGCTTGGAGGGAAGCTTATCGGGGTGTTTAATGTGGTGTGCAGATTTGCGGAAGTTAGATTGTAGAAGTTACCTAATTATGTACGTTTCTATTCTTTTAATTAGTTACCAATTAGTTATTCTTTATCTTCATTTCAGTCGAAAGACGTCCACTGCCATTCATAGACCTCACCCAAATGTCGCCACTTTGACCGGTCCCGTGCGACTCGCATCCAGCGAATTCCCGCAACCTTCATCGGTCCACCTAGTGGAAGGCCTTCCAGCGCAATTTCTTCCGGTTCACAGACGCCAATCCAGGATTTTCGGCCCCATCGGCCATCTGTTCTGCGAGCAATGTGCCGTGGTCATTGCCACTTATGTTTGGAAATCTTTCGGGCTACGTCAGTAACCTTGGTTCTCTTGCAGATGTCTTCATTTCTGATTCGATCACGCAAGGAAACTCCGAGCCTACCCCTCTTCACTAACATGAACATGTTAACTTTGTCTTTGGAATTGCGACATATATCTGCGAAGCCTTCCATGTCCTACCCATGGTATTTGATGACCACCTTCCATCAGCAGGGTTGTACCTAAATATTTGCTAAATTATAAAGAAAAGAGGATGTAGGACCTCACAACAATTAATCGAATTAATTGTTTCCTGAAGTATTTAATGCTATATAGCTTTTGCACGCGACATCGCTCGCGTTAATTTAGAATTTGACAATCAATCATTCGGCTCTGCTTGTAATAATGTAATTTAATCATGATTGTAAAGACGCGATAAATGACAGCTAGTCATAAATTACATGGTGTTGGTAAACTAATTCCAACAAGACCGTACGTATTTGTGCAAAAGAAACAAATGAGAGCTGTATAAACCCCTCTAGCAAGCTTTGCTTTGTGGTCGCGTTAGCTTTGTAACTAGCTGCTAATGAAAACTGGGAGGGTTTCACTTGATTAGATATCTCACCTAAGGTTTATCATCTATCTGCAAGGCATAATCAATCTATGTATCACTATTTCCGAGAAAGCATCATGTTTACTTGTTACTAAGCGTCGAGCAGATATAAGTAGGTAGGTAACGAATCACGTGAGCGAGACCCGTCGCGTGAGCGCAGAAGACTCGTGCGGCGCGGGCGGCGGCGGGCGCTGCGCCGCGCCACCGTGCATAGTACGTCATCGCGCTAGCAGTTCCAGAGGAACAATGCGTCGTGTGACGAAGTCGTTTGGTCGTATGATGTGTGGCGCGCGAGCAGGGGACGCGAAGGTGGGGTGGGAGCAAGACACAGACGCAAAACACGCTTGGTCTTCATAGCATTGCACAAATATGAAATTAATCCATACCTGGGTAGTTGTTTGACATTAAGTAAGTATACGGTATAATATCTTATCTGTGTACCTATTTATTTATTGTTACCAGTATTGCTTTCTAACACAATTAAATACTTATTACTTTACATACATTTTCTTCATAAGCACGAACTCGTACATTTCATCAATTTACCCTATTTTTATAAATATATATTTTTTTTTATTGTACAGATAGCCATTTATTTATATATTTTAATGTTTGAAACTGTTTTCTGTTTGTCCCTTCCCCCGTCAAGGTTCATTGGAAGACCAGCGTCAGACAGCATAACCTGTCTGGCATGAATGCTGAAATGGACCTTTTTGGCGCAGCCGTGAGGCACACAGTACATACTATGTATTTTTGTCCTTTTGGTAATTTTGTTATTATTATTGTGTGTGTGCTTAATACTGACGTCAAATAAATATTTTTTCTTTCTTTCTTTCTTTCTATATCTGAAACGAGTTGTGGTGTAGGGCCAATCGGGTATTAGATAGGTAGTGAGGTATTGTTTCGTCGGTGAATATTCTAGGCCTTTGCTCGTGGCGACATGATAATAGCCTTTCGGGTCAATCTTTAGGTGAACCTGGCCTAGGTTGGTCAATGGATGAGTGAGCAGCGATTTCATACCGAGTTTCCTCCATGCCTCGGAAAGCATTTCTTGGTCCCGACTTTCACTTGTATAAATCTTAGACAGTCGTTACTGGTATTGCAGTACCCAGTACTAACTGGGTTTAGTAAGTCAGATAGGCAGTAGCTCCATGTAAAATACTGGTATTCAGCTGCATCCGGTTAGACTGGAAGTCGACCCCAATATAGTTGGGAAAAGGCTCGCCATCTCAGTAATCGCCACCTTTCTAGCCATATCATCCCTCAGCCATTACATTGATGCTTGAAACATTTTTCCCATCATTTTTCTCATTCCTGCGCAACTTTTCAGTCACCGGCGCCACTTTCAGTCTTCTATGTAGACATTTCTTATTTTATCCATTTGCGTTCCATCACACATCCCCCTTTGCATTCTCTTCTCTGCCACATGCAATTGCTTTTCATTCATCCCTTCTATTTTAAAACGGTATTTAACGTTACATTTTTTTTAGTTTGTAATGATCTCGGCTGCAAAACATTGTTTCGACTTTAAAACAGCTTTATTTAATCGTAAACTAACTATGTACATAATTAATTAAAAACTATGAAATACATTAAAATTAATAAACTAACAATAAACTATAAACCGGCACCGCCGAGAAACTCCTCCTCAACGCTGTCAGCTGGCAATGTGCCCTAGAGACTGGCCGCGTTACTACTAAAACATTATTTAGTTGTAATGTTATAGAGAGAATCATGGACTCCCACAGCATATTAGCTAACACCCCAGTGACCCACACAAGAACACGGTAGGCGCAGCGAGTGAACTTGTAAAGTGGAACGATTATGTTAAGTGTGCGCCGAGAGTTTGTAACTAACCTTGTATGGGGTAATTGTGTGGGTGTTTGTGCTGGACTGTAAAGTATGATGGAGGATTTGCAATGCGAAAGTAAGTCTGTTTGTTACCTTTTCGTGCCTAAACCGATGGACTGATCATCCTGAAATTTTGCATATACATTGTCAGGTGGACAGAAACGGATACGGAGTACCTTTCATCCCGAAAAAAGCAAAACAACAATGTTCTCATGATAATAGATGGCGCCACGTTTCTTTCGAATCATGATTGAATTATATTATTATTACAAGCAGGGTACAATCCGAATTGATTGTCAAATTCTAAACCAACGCGAGCGACGTCGCGGGCATAGACTAGTTAGGTACTTATATACGTTACAACATGAGAGAGCTTAACATACAATTAAGTCTACAAAGTACTACAACCTGCTGATAATTAACATAGAAAGGCTATGTACCTGCAAGGCAGTTAATTACCAGTAAGTGGCGTTGTAATAGAGTTACAATTTATTGTTACGGCGCGTGTATGTGGGGGCAAACTGAGGCTGTTTGTGTACAGGTACATAAGGTCTCAAGTACTGTTGTACTAGTCTTGTAGTACTGCCCTCAAATCGGTTTAGGCGTTTAGAAGTTACAGTGGAATATAGAAACTCACAAACATACATCATCATCATCATCTCTGCCCAGCCTTTTCCCAACTATGTAAGGGTCGGCTTCCAGTCTAACCGGATGCAGCTGAATACCAGTATTTTACATGGAGCGACTGCCTATCTGACCTTCACAATCCAGTTAGTACTGGGTTATACGATACCACATGGTAAGACTTGTTGTCAGACTTTTTGGGCCACTGAAAACCTGGAACGACTGTCAAAGATCTACAAATGACAGCCGGGACCAACGGCTTAACGTGCTTTCCGAGGCACGGAGGAAACTCGGTATGTAAGAATGGGCACCCATCCTCAGACCAACCTAGGCAAGCACGGCTTAACCTAAAGATCGACCCGAGCGGCTGTTATTGTTATTATACAAACATACATGAACCCTGAAAATATAACATTCCTTTTTTGTGAAAATTTCAGCTGTCTACCTACTACGGATCATGAGATACAGAACTCTAGCAGACAGACGGACGGGCTAACGAACAGATAGTGGAGTCTTAGTAATAGGGTCCTTAAAAATCAATAACCATCATGTTTTTCGAGTTTCTTCAGCTCTACTGGGTAAACTTGCACTTAGCCTGCTAAAATTTTATTTGAGCGATAGAAAACAACATGTTCAAATAAATGGTGTTAATTCACAGGGTTTGAATGTAAAAATGGGGGTTCCGCAAGGCTCAATATTGGGTCCTTTCCTTTTTCTAGTATATATAAATGATCTACCCTATTTGTTGAAACACCAACCTCAAAAAAAATTTTGCAAAAAAATAGAACCGACTTCAAAAAAGTGAAAAATAACTTTAGCTTCAGAAGTCGGTGACCATTGTTTGATTGATTTATTAAGTTTTTTTGTCACCGACTTCTGAAGCTAAAGTTATATTTCACTTTTTTGAAGTCGGTTCTATTTTTTTGCAAAAAAGTTTTTATTTTTCACTTTTTAGTGGTTCACTGGTGCTTACCCCTTCACAGCGTACCGGTGCGGTGGCGTGATGTTACGTTATGAACTGGTGTAAACAATAGACAGACAATAGATTTCAGCAATCCCAGTCCATTTGCTATCATTTATTGAGGAGTTCCGTTCCATATCTCCGAAGTTCGTGATCAGATCATGACAATATTTCTATGGGACCAACTTGGAAGTATACCCTTTCAAACTAAAAAAGAATTTTTCAAATCGGTTCAGGCGTCTTCGAGTAATCGGTGAACATACATAAAAAAAAAATATACATACAGTCGAATAGAGAACCTCCTCCTTTTTGGAAGTCGGTTAAAAATATGGTGTTGTTTGCTGATGACACTTCTCTAATTTATAAGATAAAAAGAACGGGCCCAAAATCTATATGACGTGAATGCTTCAGGTCCAAAATTGGTTCACAGCAAACAATTTGGTATTAAATGAAAAAAAAACTAAATGCATAAGATTTTCATTACCGAATGTTAAAAGTAGTGATTGTGAGATAATATTGAATAAAGAGAAACTCGAATTCGTAGATAAAACGGTTTTCCTGGGGCTTACGCTTGATTCAAGGCTACAATGGGGTTCTCATTTAACATCTCTTGCGGGGCGCTTAAGTTCAGCAGCATATGCCATTAGAAAAATCCGTCAATTCACTGATGTAGATACCGCTAGACTGGTCTATTTTAGTTACTTCCATAGTATAATGTCTTACGGTATTATGCTATGGGGACGGGCTGCTGATATTGAGTCTATATTTATTCTGCAGAAAAGAGCCATCAGAGCCATATACAATCTTCGTAGGCGCGATTCTCTAAGCGGACTTTTTAAGGATATTGGCATCATGACGGTTCATTGCCAATACATCTACGAAAACATAATGTACGTTAGAAAAAATCTGCATCTTTTCGGTAAAAGAGGCGACAGACACAATTACAGTACTAGAAATAGGGACCAACTAGTTCAGCCAGGCTTTAGACTCGCTAAAATAGACTCATCTTTCATGGGGTACTGTTTGAGATGCTATAATAAAATTCCACAAAGTATTCTTGAACTGAATGAGACTAAAAAAACATGCATTAAACGCATACTATGTAAGCAAGCATATTACAAGTTGAGCGATTATATCGCTGATAAAAATGCTTGGCTCAATGCTGGTCCTGCTGCACAAGGACAGGGGCTCAAAAATTGATAGCATTAAATGGTATTGTTGGAGCTGCTGAAGATTGTACAACTATCTTTGCATTGTATAGATTCAATCTATTTAGTATTATATAAACGCATAGCCCATATTGTGTGAGTACTTTGTACTAGAAAGCTATCATTCACTGGAAACCTACTTTAGTTTTTGACTTGAATGTGTCCTGGCGGTTGAGAGTATGTCATGCTCACTCAAATGTCTCGCTGATTATGGCGCGTGTGTCGGACCATTTAGTTCCCTTCAAAATGGTTGAGCTGAATGGTACTGATCCATGCGTCATGTCATGTGCGTGAACGGGCGCTGTCAGTTGTGGCTGGTTATCTCTTAGTCATGGTTTATTTGAATTAATTATTTTGTTTTTGAGTTGTATTTTGTTTTTGTTTTGCTATGGACACTTTTAACCTGCACATCTTGCTACATTGTTCTCACATAATATACCATCTCAACATGAATGATGTAACCAAGATTTTGCAAAAATATTTTGATTTAAAAGAGTGTCCAAGGAGTTTCTTGCTCGTTCTTCTCCATAGAGATCTACGCTAGGGAATGGGCAACTACAGTACTTTCACAGTTTTTATGTCTTGTGACTGGGACTGTAGCTACATTTAATTTTCATATTTGTTTCGACAATTCAAAAGTGCCTGTTATTGGCCTACTTGAAATAAATGCTTTGATTTTGATTTTGATTTCTTTAGCTAACCTTCTTACTCTCATAGTTTTCTGTATACAATCTTCTATATAAATAAAAATCAATTGCTGTTCGTTAGTCTCGCTAAAACTCGAGAACGGCTTTACCGATTTGGCTCATTTTGGTTCTAAATTATTTGTGGAACTCTAGGGAAGGTTTAAACGGTGAGAAGTAGTATGTAGGTAGTAGTAGGTAGGTAGTAGTAAGTAGGTAGATAGTAGTAGGTAGGTAGTAGTAGGTAGGTAGTAGTAGGTAGGTAGTAGTAGTAGTTAGGTAGTAGGTGACAGAACAACGTCTGTCGGGTCGGCTAGTTATCAATATTTGTAGTGTCAGCTCATTGGATGTCAGCTCATTCGGGACTGTTGTGAATTGAACAGTAAAACTCAGCTGTGACCCGGATAAGTTTGTATCGGAGACCGTTCCGGGTACCGTCCGGAATACATTGTCTGCAAACAATCGAGTTGGTTTATCAATCAGTAAAGGTCTGCCTAGTATTTTCTTGTTCTTTTTTAGCGTTAGATTTATGTGAGATCTCACCTCGGAGAGTCAAAGTTCCAACTTTTTCACAAGTTTTTGTTTTTAATAATAGCTTCAAGGGTGAGGGGATACGTCTTTAAACGTCCCAACACTAGTAGGTACCTACTGATCCGTAGGTGTCATTTGTGGAATAAAATTTTAAACAATAAACTATTCCACTAATGGCACCTGCAAAATATAGGTATTGATAGGTGGCGTATGTGGAATACCTCAGGTGCCATTACCTCAGGTGCCGTAGCGGGTGCCCAATGTGGCATACGTCATAAAATGGTTGGTTAACAGCTTCGTTCAGCTTCTTCGGAGGGGGTCCGTTTACACGTTGTGTTTTGTCACTTGGCCGATGCCGCGTCGGGTCGTCCTGACCTCAATATGTAGGTAGCAGTCTAACAGAATAGTTTCGTAAACGGAATCGTCTAAACTAACCAAACGTATCACCAAACTGTGAGGAAGAAGATGAGTCATATTCGATCTCCGCGGATTATGAATGTTAAATGTGGTAAATGTTTGTGTGATGAGCATGGAAATTTTGTTTCCAAACCATGGATGTTTATGTTTATTAATTATGTAATAACTAAAAAAAATACAAGTTACTTCTGGAGTGACAGAATTACCCCATTCACCGCTAAGCAAAATTCCTTAACCCCTCTTCGGTTACCCTTCGTCATGTTTTGTTTTATTTCCTTAGGATGGCCGACTTCGCAGCGGTGACATGCTTCTCCGCATCGGTGCAGTGTCAGTGGTGGGCATGTGCGCAAGGCAGGCGGCGGCAGTGCTCCGGCAGTGCGGCGCATGCGTGCGACTACTGGTGGCAAGACCGGCGGCTTCCAGTGGGATGCCCATGCCAGACAACCGGCAGTCCATGCAGGTGAGCTATTGTGGCCGGAGTTTCTAAATCTGGACAAACCGATAGACAGACCGGTATAGATACCGTCCATTTTGGTTCATGTAGTTATCATCATCATCTGCTTAGCCTTTCCCTAACTATGTTGGGGTCGGCATCCACCGAACGCAGCTGAATGCCAGTATTTTACATGCAGACTGCCTATCTGACCTCCACAGCCCAGTTTATACTGTATAATACGATATCCCTTGCGGTAACACTGGTAAGTTTCTGGGTTTATAAATGAAGGGTATGTTTTTTAGCATATTCGCTGGTTGTAGTACATTTGTTGGTATTTTGTGTCTCTTCAAGTATCTACACGGCAGCGGAGTAATTACTTACCCTTTCAATACTGTGCATTTGGACACTGTAACAACATTAACTGCGATTCGTACTCTCGTATCTATAAATAAGGCAAAGTGATCACTGTGTAAAAGCTAAAGTAATAACTCAAAAAACTACTTTGACGTTTAGGACCCTAGCACACGGCGTATTTCAAACGCGCAGATGACGCGCAGTTAATTTAAATTTGATGATTTTCTAAACGCGTGTTCCTGAAACGCGCGTTGTCTGCGCGTTTAAATACGCCGTGTGCTAGGTGCCTTAGTAATTTCTTGAAGTTAGAATTTTTAGCTCTGTATTTCTTTGAGGGTTCGCGTGCGTTCAAATTAATGGACTCATGGTCCACTGAATAAAATCGTCGGTTACTTAAACTCAAGCAATTACTTTTACTTAACCAGGGATTTTTCAAACTTATGAATTTCCTCCTAATTCTCCGGAATGCGATCTTCTTAGCGTGACAATGAATTGGCAAACTAAATTGATGTCCAAAATATGGCAATTAGTTTGGCATCTTCAGTTCCGTCCATTAGCTATTAACGGGCTGTCAATAGGATAGGCAGGACACCATATGTCACCAATAAATCTCCACCTTAACAGGTTTTCCTAGCGTAAATGCAATCTTCTTCTTCGCGTGTCAATAGACTAAAATAATACCCGACCAGTAACTTACCACCTGCACAGCTCTGTCGTCAGCTTCGTGTAAATCCCCGAAGGGCCAAGTGGCTGTGCAAGGTGGGCAAGAAAGGGTGTTAGGCATATCCTGCAAAGTGGCTCACATTGTTATTGGGACGGGTCGAAGATACCCCATTTGGCCAGATTTCTTCTACAGCGGCCAACCGGGGCCCGCAAACGGTTAAGAGATTTCCAGCGTGGCCACAGCAGTTCCTGTCCAGGAGAAAGATGTTCTGCTGGGTTTATGAAGTGAGGAGGAGTGGCATGTCTGTTCCTCCATAGATCGCATTTTCTCTGACGCACTATCTTTTGAGAATATCGTGTCTCACGAAGCTTTTACGGCTTTTTTAATGCTATTGAAAAGTATAATATGCCATTATGATGCTGGTTATCTAACTTGAGCTAATATTTAAAGTTTAAGTAAGGTTCATTACTGATATCAACATTATTTTATGTAGTCAATAAGTAGCTGCCTAGAGCTAGTTGCTCACAAAACTGCTACATTCCTTCGCACACCTCGTAAGTTAGCCGCGCCCTCCGCGAGTTTGTACTAATTGGCGAGCCTTGCACAAAAGCTAAGAAACTGCCGGCTCCAATTAAAGTAACTAGGTCGAAGTTAAGTGACGTTTAAAATAGACCAGGTGTGAGCTTGAGTGGCGAGGTTTAATTCAAAGAGTTGTGTTTAGGAGGATTAGAAGCTGTTTTTTATAAAGCGTTTTGCAATTAAAGCCTTTTTGACTTCTTCATTCTTCTTGCTTTTTGGAAACTATAATAGGTATAGGTAAATACAGACTAATATTACAAAGAGTTTGTTGGTCTGTTTGGTTGAATGCGCTAATCTCAGGAACTATACTGGCTGGAATTGACAAATTCTTGTTGTGTTGGATAATCCATTTATCGAGGAAGGTAAAAGGATATTATAACATTACGCTACAACCAATAGTAGGAGCTGACCATAAATGAGAAATGTTGTAAAAACGGGAAAAAATAATTTCTTTTGTGAGCTTTTTCTCTCTAATGTGACGCAGACGAGTTGCGTGGGTTAGCTAGTAATTTTTAACTTGGATTAACATATAGGATACTTTTTATCCCCGTAGTACGATCCCGTGAGACAAGAACCGAAATCCCACGTGGGTGAAGCTGCGGGTGTCAGCTAGTCGAGAATATAGCGAAGTCACAAGCGAGATAAAAACGAAAAGATGTATATTTTTCTTTTATCTTTCAACTCCGAATTGGATCGTTTGTGGGCGTCCGCCATTCCTCATACAAAATGCAATAACATGTCGAAACGATTAAATCTTGACAGATGTGTTTTTAAATATTGTTTAAATAAACAGGGTTTTGTGTGGAGAGGGAAAGCATCTGGGTGTGACGTTACTATGGCCTTATTTCTGTAGGAATACTTACGTTTAACTAGGATTGAAATAAAATTGCCTTTTTGTTACCTTGTTTGGTCTCATCATCATCATCATCATCATATCAGCCCGTAATAACCCACTGCAGGGTATAGGCCTCCCCTTTTTTCTGCCACACTTCCCGGTTCTGTGCGTCCCTTATGGCATTTCCCGCAACTATGACAATATCGTCGAACCGACGATCTCTAGAACGGCTCTGGTTTCTTTGGTTAAGTTTTGGCCACCACTCGGTCAAAGCCTTGCTCCATCGGCCATCTCCGCGTCTAGCCGGATGTCCGGCCCAGGTCCAATTGAGGCGCACCGCCCGGTTCCCGACCTCGTAGACTTTCGTCCGACGACGGATTCCGGTGTTACGCACTCGATATAAGAGGTTTATACCGAGCATGGCTCGCTCCATGGCCCTTTGTGACACACGCTGGTCTAGTGGTCGTAAACACTACTGCTGTGCATGAAGTTCTGGGTTCAATTACCAGGACGCGAAAAGTGGTACCTATTGGTTTATTTTCATTACTAATTACTTAGTACCAGCCACGGAGTCTGGAGTTGTGCGCTGTTGATGGCCGATAACTGGCGAAATGTAGGCGTACTATAGGCGTTATGTTATAGTTTTGTTTTCACTTCTCATGTTCTAAAAGTACGCCATTATAGCCCTACGAAGCGGGACTAAAGTGACCACTTTACTCCCTAGGGAGTAAAAGTAATTCGTTTTTTAATTTTCTTCATGTGACATGGACAAACTCAAACAGTCAGTAAATATACTATAATCTGTGAAGTGTGGACCATGTCTTCATTGCGAAAATGTTGGGAGTTTTAGTTCTATGTTTTTTTCGCAAAGAAGGTGGCGCCATGTGTTTTAAATTGTTAATCTGTAACTGATTTAGAAAAAAAAACTCACTGCGAAATTTCAGAATTTTTGTCGAGTGTAATTGTTTGGTTTTTAATAAAATTGGGTTTTGTCAGCGACAGTGAAGAGTTTGACGTCGAGCAAAGAGCAAAAGACATAATAGATAAGCTTTTGCCGCCAAAATCGCGGAAGATTTATCTAAAAATTTGAAAGTTTTACCTATGCATTCCAGTGTACAGGTAAAACATTAAAAACACTCGGTTTCATTGACTCCCTTGCACGTTCGGGAGTCAAACCACCTCTGGTATAATATGGCTTCGTTTAGTCCCTCGATATAAAATATACTATGATTATGTTTATCTATATGATAAATCCGTTTTGATATCACTCCCTTTTTACAAAATTGCCAGGCGGCTTTTCAAAGGTAAAATTAAACGTTTAGAATAAAAGGCGGCGTTCTCTGATTCGATTGAATATATCTATTTGAACTGAACGCGGCACTTTTGTTATTTCATACCTCGCGGAGGGCGTTGATCAAACGTACCGGTTTCATAGCCAATTCGACTGAGTGGATCATATTTTATTACCGCAGTTTTCCCGTTCTGGAGATGATTTTGTTTCCGAACAGATTTTGGGGAAAGATATATTTTTTTGTCTTTTTATTGGTTTTCTATGTTTACGTGTCGAAGATGTTATATTGGTCTTATTTTTATGACGTGAACTGTGAATGGTATCCCAAGGGAAATAGATGTAATTTTTTGTATATGAACAACAAACAGTGTGATCTGCAAATTACAAAAAAACGTAAGAAAAATTGAATCGCGTGTCGTAACAATGACTCCGGACAAAACAAATAAAAAAAAACAATGTTGGGCAGTCTTTGGGGAGTGCTGATAGAAGTGAAAACTAGTGGACAATCCTCTATGACTGTAGCCGTAGCAGATCGGCTACGAGTGCTACGAAAAGCGTACGTGACGGTCACGCGAGTTCCATTATTTTTGTTCACTCAAAACGTGCTCAACGCGCCGAAAGAAGTTTTCACTTCAAAAGGTTGTTCAAAACGTGTCACCGAGACGCGAATAACCAATCGACGATATTTACATGGAGGAAGCAAGCGTAACGCGTACGTGGCTGCGTCACGCTTCCCGCAAATTCGCAACTCACAATAATTGCTTGAGGTGATGGACATGGTAGTCACGACCAATAATATGTTAACACTTAAGAATGTTTAAAAGTGTGTTTCCCCTACTGTACTGATTAAAATTTCATGTTATTACGCACATAGTATTCTGGAACTCATATTTTTATGAAAAAGTTCCTATCTCTTAGTTACAATCGTTATTTCTCGCGAAAATAGCTGTAGTTTTAAGGAAAGTGTGTACATATTGGTGCTCGTGACTGTACGGGGCTTAGTGCTTGCAAGCACCATTCATAGCCTAGTGATGTGACCACCGGACTGCCAAGTCATAGGGCTCCTGTTCGAACCCAGGACACGCACTCTCATTTTTAGGATTCGCGTGCGTATTATATAACTAGCTTCTGCCCGCGACTTCGTACGCGGATCCTGTTGCTTTTGCCAGCGACACCGGGTTCGTCAAAATCGAAGATCTGAAACGTCGAATTCTAAGAGCCCGGGGACGGGAAAATAACGGATCTTTTCCACCTGAGCAACACATACCGTTTGGTTCTTTTTGCCATTTAACAGCTTCACAAAAAGTATAATCTTGAACCATACCTCCGGAATATGTGGCGTATTCAATCATAGGAGTATACATAGATGAAATTCGTTTCTTATCAACCCAAGGAAGGTCGTCATGCCCTACGGCTATATCTTGAGACACAGATGTTATCGACATTCTGTTCAGAGAATGTCGAAATCTTCGCGCTCTTCTTCTGTCTCTTCATGCCGTACTCCAGCAATTCTTTCTTTCTCACATTCTAACTGATTATGAATATTTTGTTGTGTGCGTGTTTGGGGCAATGTATGATAATCTCGAGCAGCAGTTAGTCGCGCATCACGTTCATCGCTCGTTTCAAAAGACCTGTTAGTAGATGTGCGAATACGCTGAGAACTCAAGCGAAATTCTCTATCCGTGAACGCAGTCAGGCATCTATTCTTCACTGGTCTCTAGAGACCTGGATGTAGATGCGTAAATACGCTAAGAACGCAGGTGTGCTTCGCGATCGGAAGAGGTTTCCACGGAGCAAGTTGCAGCCTGATGTTCTCGAACAGCATCAAGTCTCTCCTGACGCTCTTCGGTAGATTCTTGGGATCTTATGATCCTCAATCTTTTAGCTCCAATAATTTTCACATCAGATGTTTCTGATCTTCGATTTTTTATAAGTCAACAGGAAATGCCCATCAGACCGAACAACTTTTGCTAAGACGTCATCATTCCTATGTGTTATGGTGTAGCTGGGCTCTTGTAGTTCCACAACAGGTGTTCCAGATCTTCGATTTTTATAAATTAACAGAGAGTGCTCATCAAATTGAACAACTTTTGCTAAGACGTCATTCCTATATGCGTTATGGTGTAGCTGGGCTATTGGAGTTCCACGACAGGTGTCCCAGATCTTCGATTTTTATAAGTCAACAGAGAGGGCTTATCAGATTGAACAACTTTTGCTAAGACGTCATTCCTATATGTGTTATGGTGTAGCTGGGCTATTGGAGTTCCACGACAGGTGTCCCAGATCTTCGATTTTTATAAGTCAACAGAGAGTGCTCATCAGATTGAACAACTTTTGCTAAGACGTCATTCCTATATGTGTTATGGTGTAGCTGGGCTCTTGGAGTTCCACATCAGGTGTTCCAGATCTTCAAATTTATTCTCTCATCAGAAAATGCTTATCACGTGAAACAATTTTTGCTATGGTGTCATATTTGTTTCTCTTATAGTTTAGCTGGTCTATTGCGGTTCTACATCAGGTGTTCAGGTTTCCAAGATAAATTATAGCCTATATGTTGCCCAGACATAATACCTATACAACAACAAAAAAATCATTCAAATCCGTCCAGTACTTCCGAAGATTAGCGTGTACAAACAAACAGACAAACAGATAAACAGACAAACAGACAGACTTTTTTTTTTGGATTCGTGCTCTATTGCTGTTTCTAAACCCGCTTCAATTATTATTTTTTAAATATATTCAATGTACAGACACAGCTTTTTTACTCTTTTATTATATGTATATAGATATAGATATAGATTATATGTATATAGATTATCACTTGCTTCGGTGGATGAAAACATCGTGAGGAAACTAAGCCAGCATGTCTGAGAGACATTTTTTTTGGCATGTAAAGCCAAGTCAGAGGCCCATGGGCGGCGTAAAAACTCAGGTCCGGCAGAAATTACTCGAAAAAGAAATAGTGCATTGTTACCCTAAGGGTGAAAGCATGTTATTTAGTCTCGAGATGGGGTTTGGCACCCGAACGTAGCGAGGGCACCAATAGTAGGGGCTAAGTAAGTCTTTAACACGAGGTAAACACTGTGCTTTTCATTACGAATACAAAGAAAATAAAAATAAAAACCTGAATCAACTTGAAAAAATCCCTCCGGCAAGCCGCAGGAGGAGGTAGATTTCGAAGAAGGTGCTGGAGCGTCCGACTATTGAAAATTTGTATAAAGAGTTGTACTTATGTGTACAATCTACAAAAACTTTTTTGCAAAAAATAAAAACGACTTCACACAAAAAAAGTGAAAAATAACTTTAGCTTCTGAAGTCGGTGACCTTTGTTTGATTGATTTAATTTTTTTGTCACCGACTTCAGAAGCTAAAGTTATTTTTCACTTTTTTTGTGTGAAGTCGGTTTTATTTTTTGCAAAAAGTTTTTATTTTTCACTTTTTAGTGGTTCACAATATGTGCATACCCTTTCACAGCGTACCAGCGTGATTTTTTGTTATGAACTGATGTAAACAATAGACAGACATGAGATTTCAGCAATCCCAGTAAGAGACACACATTTGCTACATTTAATGAGGAGTTCCGTTGCCTTTCTCCGAAGTTCTTCATCAGATCTTTACCAAATTTAAATGGGATCACTCCGAGAAAGTACTCTTTCAAAAACTACCCAAATCGCTTCTGGTGTGCCTATAAAATTTGAAGAGTTCTCTCTATTTCTCCAGGATCCCATTATCAGGATCCTGACTTGATGATTATGGGACCTTCTGGGAAGTATACCCTTTCAAACAATTAAAAAACAAATTCGGTTCAGTCATCTTCGAGTAATCGGGGAACATTGAATTGAGAACCTCCTCCTTTTTGAAGTCGGTTAATAACGACGTTATGGTACGTGACTCAAATATCCGGATAGCCTTTAAAAGATTTGGCCGAGTATCGTTAATTTGCTTCTAAGAATTGAAGAGTTCCGTTCCTTTGTCATGGATCCCATAATCAGAACCTAACCAAATTCTCATCAAACTACCCTTGAAGTACCCTTGCCAATAAAATAAAAAAAAACAATACATGTCAAGGTTAGGCTAAGATGAGGCTTATCCCCAATAAATGGAACTTAATACACCTAACTGTCGAAATCTGGGAATATTGTACACATCTGCGTACCCCCTCAGAGCATACAGGCGTAATGTTACGTCATGATGTTGTATAAACAATAAACATTCAAGCGATTGCAGCAGTTACTGCAGATTTGCCGTGTATATTTGAAGAGTTCCATTGTATATCTCCGAAGATCCGGATCAGATCTTCAGCAAATTAAAATATAACCACACGGGAAGCACCAGCTTTCAAATTAAAAAAGAATCATCAAAATCGGTTCACCCAGTCGAAAGTACTGAGGTAACAAACACTGTCGAAATCTGGGTGTATTGTACACATCTGCGTACCCCCTCAGAGCATACAGGCGTGATATTACGTCATGATGTTGTATAAACAATAAACCTACAAGCGATAACAGCAATCACTGCAGATTTGCCGTACATTTTTGAAGAGTTCCATTGTATATCTCCGAAGACCAGCATCAGATCTTCAGCAAATTAAAATGGGACCACATGGGAAGCACCAGCTTTCAAATAAAAAAAGAATCATCAAAATCGGTTCACTCAGTCGAAAGTTATGAGGTAACAAACACAAAAAAAAAAAAAAAAAAACATACAGACGAATTGATAATCTTTTTTTGGAAGTCGGTTGAAAAAAAATATGATTTCAAAATCGTTGTCCTGTAATGGAAATTTTAATCTTTTTTAAATTCTCTCATAAGAGTTTAGCATGGAAACGCCCTCAAATGTTTAGTTATAATTTTTTATTTCGAAAACTATAAGTTTTATCGCTAAACTTTGAAGGTAACAATTGTAAAGTAAACAATTAACTTTCAAAAAAAAATATTTGCGACTCTCAAAATGTTTACTGTTTCGGAGATATGATTTTTTTTCCCAAAAAATTTGGAATTTTCAAACCCCTTCCCAATTTAGGGGTTGCATCAAAAAAGTTTTAATTTAAAGATGTCTGTATTCGTACTCAAAATGATAAAAATGAGAAACGGTTCAAAAATTTTCCATAGGAAAAAAGTTATGGCCAAAAAACTGATTTTAGAAAAACCGCCCCCCCGCCGCCCCCCATGGGCGAATTCCGCCCATTCACGAACTTAGCCTAAGTTTTGACCGTTTCGATTTTTTGGCCAAGTTTGAAAGCAATCGGTTCATAATTGCGACCTGTAGAGTGTGGCTAAATTTTGCTTGTCACCCATATACATACGTATTCATATATATCCCCGTAGGTGAGAGACCAATAGGTAGATTTTTTTTTTTTTCAAAAAAATGAAATCTACCTAATAACCAACAAACGAAAATCGGATTGCCGCCTTCCCGCCTATTTTTATTTTTTTTGGCCTGCCAGCTATTTAGCCATTATTTTTCATCATTGAAAAAATGGTAAATATTTTGCCCAAATCTCAGTAATTTTTAAGAAATAAGTAGTTGAAACTAAATTATAATAAAGTTACCAATAAAAAATACGAGTATATTATATTCTTTATGTTATTTCAATTTTACATACTGAGTGGCTGTATAGAAAGTTAGAACGTGAATCAATAGAAAAGTGCAAAATAGAACTAGTTTTTTTATAATTGTTTAGCTGTCAGTTGAAAGCGATTCTCTTTAGGGCTGAAAAGTATTACTTTCAACCCGCTCCTCAGGCCACTTCAGACCTACTTTCCGAGTATGAGTAATGAAAAAATGTTTGCAATAGCGTTGATGCCAATCTTGTAATAATATTTTTACAGTAGGTACCAGCACATTATTAAGGAACAATGAATTTCTGAAAGAGACTCGCACGGGTAGGTATGTAAAGAAAAGATGAAGCTCTACAAAAGCAGAACTTTCCTTTCTGAAATTCGAGTGTTAGCCATATTACGTTCGTATTCAATAGAAAACTTCGTCGTTTGTTTTTTAAGCACGCTTACATAATCACATGATATACTAGGTTATGCCCACAGCTTCGCCCGCGTAGGGTTCAGTTATTGTCATGGGATTGTCCAGGTTATAAACTATGTGCATGCCACATTTCTTCTAAATGTTTATTGTTTTTTGCGTGCAAGATTAAACACCATCCATTCATACATCCTCTCTTTTGTAAGAAGATAGTAAGATTCAATATCTCTTCAAAACAAAACATCAACAAAAATGGCAGTCAAAAATAATTACAAGGAAAACTGTTGATCAGCTCGAGACCTTGTAAATAAAGGGTGTAATAGACCCTTAGCGAAGCCGAAAAGAACTAGTTCTGCCCGTCATTACGATCACTTTTTTGTTCTACACCCTGTACCTGGGAACCTTCTAGTTACGGAGATATTCTGGGTCTTAGCTGTAACTTTATCACTTTTTTTTTAATAAATGTTTTTAAAGTTCGATTTTTTAATTGAAACAGCTCCACAACTTCCGTACTATTTAATCTATACTTATCCTATAATATTATAAATGTGAATGTAAGTTTGTTTGTTACGCTATCACGCGAAAACTACTCAACCGATCATCATGAAACTTTGTACACATATTCTTGGAGGTATTAGAAGTAACATAGGATACTTTTTACTAAAAAAAAAATATATTCTTAGCAACAGGATCCGCGTACGAAGTCGCGGGCAGAAGCTAGTAATATTGTAAAGCAGAAGAGTTTGTTTGGTTGAACGCGCTAATCTCAGGAACTACCGGCTCGAATTGAAAAATTATTTTTGTGTTTGATATTTCATTTATCGAGGAAGGATTTAGGCTATATAACATTACGCTACGATTATTAAGAGCGGAACAGGAATGAAAAAGGTTGCAAAAACTTTTTTTTTTCCTTTCGTTTTTCCCTCTTATGTGACGCAGACGAAGTTGCGTGGGTTAGCTAGTCTAATAATACGCACAATATGTTGAGTGCGTCTGTGTTAGTGATTTTTCACTCCATAAGTCCAAAGTCTTTAAATGAAGAAATAAAAAAGTCGTTCCCACTTTCCCAGCAATATTATTTGCGTAAAGTCACTTAGTTTGATGAACAAAATGCTTGGTTGACGACTTCGTGAAGGGTCCGTTTACACCCTGTTTATTAATGAACGATTTCAATACCTCATTACATTAACAAATCCACTCAAAAGCCTCATTATAAAACATCTCTCACTAACAAAGACAGACGCCTTAAGCACGGCTCTTAACCCAGATATTACTGAAACTATTTTTGAGCTTCGACAACCGTGATTTTTGAATATGTTTCTATATATGACTCAAAATAACTAGGAAAAATGATGAAAAAAATTCAACTTTTCTGGAAAAGCCAGAAAAAGGTGGCCTTTTAAAAGGCCCGTCGTAATATGGGAGTCGTGTACATGTACGGTCGGTCTACTAATGAAATAAAGTATTCTAGAATCAGTATTTAATCAACTCATGTACTACATGAGTTGATACTCACATATTATATGAGTTGAGTTTTTACTAAAAACACAAAATTACGGTCATTTTTTTTTAACAATAGAAATACACACATACACCTGCAAATACGCTTGTTACTGAGTTTGATTGTGATATCCCATAAAACAGTTCTTGGGCTGTAAATGAATTTTCCACTTTTGGCAAAAAAAGCTGTTTACTTGACAAACTTTGCATCTTAGTTGAGGCGCACTATATTGAAACAAGTGATCAACCCCATCATATCGAGATGATTCTTGATGAGACCTAGGTGTAGGACAAGGTCTCGAGCAAACGCTTTGCCAATGATCTGAGAAAAGTACCACTTGTATAGCTGCCACGAATTATGTACAGCCATATTATCTAGGCTATGACAGAAAAGAGAAAAGTCCCGTTATTGCTACGAATAGAAAAATATCGAAATTCGATATAAACCTATGTTCTGGTCCGACCGATCTACCCCTCCCATATTTTTTATAACAAAGGGTTGATAAATATGCATATATTTGTAATGTTCTTGTGAAAACCTCTTGACTTCATGCAAGGGCTCCACAGTCTCAGCATTTGATCCAGCAGTAACGACACCGTTGTCATTCCATTTGCAAACTAGTATGTGCTCAGGTAAACTAGATTTGTACTCAAATGAACCTCTATCAGTCTTTTTGAAGTCTTTGTTGGTGGTAAGAGGACACTTAGACGTTCTATTTGCCCGAATCGTGCCAGTCGCTCTCAGGCCCCTGTTATCGGTACGGTTGGCTGAACCAACCCAGAAATAGTTGACGTGCCTGGAGTAGAAGAAACAGATGTAGGAGGCACAGAAACTTCGCTATCTTCACCGATCGTGTCAATTCAGCGTCTTCTCTTACGCAAGCTAGACAAAGGCACGTCATCTTCCTCGTCAGAGTTCTGTGAAAACGTTACCTCAGCAGGAGCTTTTAGCTGAGAGCCTACAAGAAAATAACATAGGTACATATTCTTATAATATAAACAGAAAACATACCTACTTGTGGGTTCATTGAGATGTAAATGAAATAAATTCATAATTACTTTGCCTGGAAGATTTTGTAATGTTACGAACTCTGTTTGTCATCTCCAGAGTCTTCGTCAGTAACATCCACATTGGCATTCTCAGGTGGAAAAATGGTTATTTGGTTCGGCACCAAAGTGTCTTTATCATCTCGCTCTAACTCATCAACAATTTCAACGGGATTGAGCGCTTTTGCAAATCGCGGGCTAAAGAGAAATAATCATACAATAAACCCCTATATTACGACGGGACTTTTAAAAGGCCATCGATTTCAAACGTTAAAAAAACACATTTGTTTTGCTTTTTGAACCAAACAAATGAGGTTATATATTGATGAAATAACCAACATATCAATATCTAAGCGAACTTCTATCAGATTCCGCATGTAAATAACACAAAAGCTTACCTTTGTGCAGCCATTGTAAAAAATCAATCTAAGATCTTCAAAAACACCTAATATACTTAAAACTATGTGTCAAATTGTAAACGTAACTGCATTGTATAAAATTTTGATAGCTACTTAGTAAGTTGTCAATATGAATATGCGTGTCAATTGATTGAAAAATTACGAAAAATGAAGGTAGATTTAGTTCTTCATTTGGGCCTTTTAAAAGTCCCGTCGCAGTATCTGGGTTAAGGTAGACGTTCATAATTGAGGAGACGTAGTAGCTATTAGCTAGACGTCCGTCCCAGACCGACGCCGGTCCCGGTCGGATATGACGTAATCATGTCAGGTTGGTTTCATAGGACGTCGCTGAGATGTTCTGCTTTTGAATTATGGCGAGATAAAACGGGGTCGTAGTATATTCTTTACGTCGTCGTTGCGATGTTTTTTTTTATGGATTTGACAGTTATGTAAGTGGGTAAGTGAGATAGATGATACACTCTTTATTTTTTACATCAAGAGCAAATTCAACTTACTTTCACGCGAACAAAGTTAGTGGGCAGCAGCTAATTTATAGCAAAAACGACCAGATGAAAACTGAAACCTCTAGAAGCGCGGTGTGTTCATGTTTAGGTCTAATTTTTACCACTTCAATAAAATCTGGTAGTTTGTAACTTAGCAGTGATAGCCTAGCCTAGTGCTATGACTGTCGGCCTGCCAAGTCAAAGGTCTCAAGTTTGAACCTAAGACACGCACCTCTGATTTTTCAGATTCATGCATGTGCGTATTGTATAATTATCACTTGCTTCGGTGAAGGAAAACATTGCGAGGAAACCAGCATGTCTGAGAGATATTTCTCGACGGCATGTAAAGCCAAGTCAGAGTTCCTTATGTGGCATAAAAACTCTGACACCAGGTTAGACACTAACCACACAATAAGGAACGACCCACTTCAATACACAAATACAATATTAAATTACAAATTTAAAAAAGCACGTTGAGTCATAATGTAATGTAAGTTCAAAAGAAAATAATTCGTCAATTGTTAGGTACCAGTCATCACTCCATTTTCCACGACCCACTTCAATACACAAGTACAATTAATTAAATTACAAATTTAAAAAAGCACGTTGAGTCATAATGTAATGTAAGTTCAAAAGAAAATAATTCGTCAATTGTTAGGTACCAGTCATCACTCCATTTTCCACGACCCACTTCAATACACAAGTACAATTAATTAAATTACAAATTTAAAAAAGCACGTTGAGTCATAATGTAATGTAAGTTCAAAAGAAAATAATTCGTCAATTGTTAGGTACCAGTCATCACTCCATTTTCCACGACCCACTTCAATACACAAGTACAATTAAATTACAAATTTAAAAAAGCACGTTGAGTCATAATGTAATGTAAGTTCAAAAGAAAATAATTCGTCAATTGTTAGGTACCAGTCATCACTCCATTTTCCTCGTCTCAATTCGTTAGTTAGCATTCCTTATTCCCTTTCAATATAGTATACATTGTTGTACTAGTCAAGCCGTTTAATTTGAAACCCATATTGAGGGAATTGTGAAAGAATAAAGAGTGTTAAACACCTCTTAACGAAGCCCAAGCACTTGTTTTCCCCGTCATTGCGATCATTTTTTTTTGTTCTACATTATACTCCCTCTTCTCCCTCTTCACCTTTTAAACAAAAAAATAATCATAATCGGTTCATCTGTTCGTGAGCTACGATGCCACAGACACACACACAAACAAGTCAAAATTATAACACCCCGTTGTTTTTGCGTCAGGGGTTAAAAATGAAACCTTCTAACCACTTGTTCTCATCCTCAGCCTCTCGGAGCGACCCCAGCCCCCGTGGTCCCGTCCCGGCTACTAACAGACCCCATCGAGCTAGAGCGCCGCCTGTCAGAGGCAGGGCATGACGGCTTCGGGGCGCTCTGCGAGGACACGTCTCCGCCGTCCCCGCCCCCCACAATCATCGAGGAACGGCTCCATCATAGGGTGAGTGGTCCTATTTAATGATACTAGTAGTGATTAACGGCCATTTTCTTTAACTTACTAACTGGTATCGGTAGGTTGCTATCTCTGTCTGTTTGACATTTAGCTTACGAACAGTTAGAAACAAAACGTCACAGAAAAGCTATCTTTGTTGTTTTTTAGGGTTCCGTACCTCAAAAGGTAAAAACGGAACCCTTATAGGATCACTTTGTTGTCCGTCTGTCTGTCTGTCTGTCTGTCTGTCTGTCTGTCTGTCAAGACCTTTTTTCTCAGGAACGCGTGGAGGTATCAAGCTGAAATTCATATCAAATACTCAAGTCTATGGTCTCTTGGAGCTGTGAAAAAATCAAACTTCTAAGTCAACGCGATCAAAAGATACTCCCGTTTATGCCGCAAATTTTCGACACTCGCAAGGGAATCAAAACCTACAGGGTACTTCCCGTGAACTCAGAATCTTGAAATTTGGTACGAAGCAACGTCTTATAACACCGATAAAGGAAAAATTGCGAAAAGCATAAATTTTTAGTTACATCATATGATAAAAATATTTTTAATAATTTTAAACTTATTACCCCTTTACTCATGAACGCGTAGTGGTATTATATTGAAATTCTTAACAAATACTCAAGTCTATAATATCTTTAAGCTGTAACAAAATCAAACTTCTATGTCAACGCAATCAAAAGATACAGCAATTAAAGCCGCATATTTTGAAACTCGCAACTACTCGCAAGGGAATCAAAACCTAAAGGATACTTCCAGACGACCTGGAATCTTGAAATTTGGCATGAAGCAACGTTATAAAGTACACATATAGGAAAAATTCCGAAAATCTTAAATTACCATAACTTTTACTTATATACCTACAGGTTTGTACGGAACCCTCGGTGCGCGAGTCTGACTCGCACTTGGCCGGTTTTTTTGTTTATAGAAATACCTGGACTGAGGCAGTCTCTTAACAAATGTCTCACAACTCTGTTAAACTTTTATAATTGCTTTACCTTAATTGCATTCAAGACACAATTAAATTGCTCGCTGGCTTGACAAAGACTGGCTCTAAGTCCATCAAAATAAAAAAAAGGAAAAAAATTTCGCCAAAGCGTAGAAAATAAAAACTTCCAACTTCCTGTGTTCTTTGTATAATTTACACTTTAAGTTGTCATCTTTTGGTGAAGTTTACATAATAAGATGGCTTATTTGATGTACTTTCTTTAAAAGTTGGCGCAGTTAAAAGAATTTCCAACTTTAAATTGCACAATGGTAGGTACATTTTCCTTTAAACTTTTCTAAACACGGGGGAAAACTAGGAGTAGTTTTGTCGCTTGAACAAAATTCTACGTTCTTTTGTTTTATTATCCTTTGGAGCTTGGATTCTGAAGTGAGCCCGATCGTCTTTTGTTTTTTTTTTTTGAAACTACCTATTCACCTAGTGCTTGGGCAAACAATTTTCCTTCATGATTTTCGATATTATATTTCTTTCACCACCTACTTTGTGCTCGAAATTTTGGTCAACCATTACAAACAGCGTTTATGTCTGCTACCTAATTTCGTAGGGTTCCAATGACCGAGTTTTAAGGGGCCGGCGGAGGATGCGTATTTCATACAAACGTAATACCAAAATTATTTGTAAATCAAACATATTCTTAAGGTAGTCTGTATTTATTTCGATTGAATTACAGAATATCTATGTTCCCAAATATGTTTTTTGAGAGAATAGTGATGCAAAAACGAGATATGAGGAATTTAAATTTTCTATAGAAAACTTATTTTTCTTATAACTCTTGTTAAAATCAGTGTCCAATCAAAATATATATTTGGGAACCTAGATATTCTGTAATTCAATCGAAATAAATACACACTACCTTAGGAAAATGTTTAATTTACAAATTATTTTGGTATTACGTTTGTATGAAATACGCATGCTCCGCAGGCGTCTTAAGCTATCAAAGTTGTATTTGTAGCGATCACAACGACATATATTTCGGAAATTTGACACTTAAGAACATTTGTGTCAGATAAAACTTGTTTGTATTCATGCCAGCTATCAATTGATATACGTTTTATGCGTGTCTGATCAAATCAAAGTTGTGCTGAAGATGTCATCATTGAATGGACTTAAACTTTGACAGCTCTTATCTCGGACACGTGACACTTTAGTTTAGAACATTTTGCCTCATCCAAACTTGTTTGTATTGATACCAGGTTTTGATTAATGTAGGCCTTGTGCGTGGCCGCTACTTTAAAAAAAAATAACAAAATGGCGGAAGTAAGTCAGAAGAAAAATCTTCCCTTTTAATGAAATCTCTAATGCACCAGGAGTTGTTACCGTGATATTGTTGGCTGGTATGATAATGTCAACATTCTGTCCATAGCCGGTGGCATCAATAGTGGCGGTAGTGCCACGAGGAGCCCTGGCGCCTTCGCCCCGACCACCAACCTACGTGCAGCTGCCGACGCAGCCGCAGCCTCCACCAGTCAGGTAAGGAGACTAGCAGACAGATGTTGGGCTACAAGACGAATGAACGAAATGCAATTTTATGGCTAAGATCAGAATGTTAAGTGAGATGTGTGGTATAATAACAATAAAAATAATTTATTTAAAAAGTAGTTATTCCAAAAGTGTACATTTAGGTGCAGTAGTGTTATTTCTTAAACAATTGTATAATTAGTGCTTACAAGTAAAACTATAACTACAATATATAACTTGCAAGTAACGAAAATGTCGAATTCAAATGTTAGGTAGCGACCTTAGCTGCCCGCATAATGTTAATGGAAAGAAGTCCATCTAAAGTACTGGTATTCAGCTGCATCCGGTTAGTCTGAAAGCCGGCCGCAACGTAGTTGGGAAAAGGCTAAGTAGATCTGATGATGATGTTTAGCCAGTGGAAATAGATAAAGAAAACTTTCCTCATTCGCTACTTGGCTATTTTAATTTGTCTATCATTGGTAATAGTTTGTCATACCCTGATAATGTGAGACCAAAGAAACTATGGATGGACTGTGTTAAGAATGATATGGCAAGAAACGAAGTGTCTGATGAGATGATGAGAAGTATGAAGGTAGAAATCAAGCTGCGCCACCCCCAAATAAATTGTAAATAATTATGTAAGCTGCTTCTCGACTTTATGTAAGTCTTCCAACACATTCATGTTGGCAGTTACAACTTAACCCCTAACTTGGCAAGATTCCGATCTACCTAGACACAAACACAATTCAGTTCTAAAAGGAACTTGAACCAGTATGTACTCCCTTGCATTCAATTGGGTTATTTATTGGACGAAGGAGAAAAACAAGACGCTGGAAAAGATAACACTGCCAAAAAAGCTTCGTATTTTGGTATTCGAACCTCAGACAACGCTTCCAGTTCAATCTAAAGGATGTAAAAAGACTCTAAACGAATCCGAAAGACATTAAAATTTGTTCTCTACTGTCATTGCGATTTTTTTTGTTCTATCCCTGTAACTAAAGGGTATCACCATACCTTCTAGTTACGGAGATATTAGAGGTCAAAGTTCTTGTAATTGTTTACACCCTGTATTCTCTCTATCTCCCAGGCTACCGCTGGACATGGCGGTACGCGGCACGGGCGAGCCAGAGACCCTCAGCTATGACGTGGAGCTCAGCAAGGACTCCGCACTGGGACTAGGCATCACCGTCGCGGGATACGTGTGTGAACAAGGTATGTATCTACTTCCTGATGTTTAGATTAACACAGGTAAACATGTCGATTACTAAATAGACCAACAGAAATGCGCCCGATAAAAATGAGCAGTAATAAGGTAAATGATTAAAAAAAAATCTAGTTAGTCCGTCAGATGGATTACCAAAAATTATTGGAATAAATTACATTTGAATACCTTTTTAACCTGAAAGTTACGTAACAAGCCCCCACACATGATATTTGACGCGTTTTATCTCCGTCAATTTTTATTAATTTTACAAAAAAAAAGGCATGTAATTAACGATCCACCAGATTTAACAAAATGGAACGGCAAAAAATCACTTTTGATTGCTAAAATTAGTAAATGATCACCAAAAATTGATCCCCATTTTATCATGAAATTAGAACCAAAAATTAATTTTTTTAGTTAATGACCACCAGGAATTGAACTGATATGCTCTTGCATCCGAGTCGAGGGAGAACTGGTCGACGGAGCCCCGCTTCGCGGGGCTCCTACTTCTGAATGGTTTAAAAAAAATAACCACGAAGGGTATGGCGGGCTCTATTCGCTCGCTTCGCTCGCTCATTCGACCCCGCCATACCCTTCTAACCTAATCTATCCGTGTCGGGGTGCCCCAAGTCGGCCTAGGCAAAACTAGTTTGTCATCAAACACCTCATTATAATTTGGTGCTCAATTTACTAAATTTGGTGATCAATTGATATTTTAGGTGATAGATGTTAGTGGTCACAAAGTAATTTTTGGTGGTCATTATATTTTCCCCCAAAAAAAAAAACACGTAAGTATCCAATATTTTTCGATAATCCTACTGACGGACTATACAGAATCATTTTTTAGTCAGGAATAGTACATTAATAAATGGAAAAAATATCCAGTCGAAACACATACATAGAAGATTTGGCAGCTTAGCTTACGCGTAATCATCCTGAGAAGTTTTCACTTCTAGTACAAAGACCTCCTTTCTATGAGTGGAAGTCGGTCATAACTCATCACGAGGGACCAGAGCTGGTTGGTGATTGACTGATTAGTTTCAACTGAACTGATTTGTTTCCGAGTCATGGATGTTCGTTTTTTATAAATGTGTATTTACTAAAAAAAACCGGCCAAGTGCAAGTCAGACTCGCGCACCGAGGGTTCCGTACAAACCTGTAGGTATATAAGTAAAAGTTATGGTAATTTAAGATTTTCGGAATTTTTCCTATATGTGTACTTTATAACGTTGCTTCATGCCAAATTTCAAGATTCCAGGTCGTCTGGAAGTATCCTTTAGGTTTTGATTCCCTTGCGAGTAGTTGCGAGTTTCAAAATATGCGGCTTTAATTGCTGTATCTTTTGATTGCGTTGACGTAGAAGTTTGATTTTGTTACAGCTTAAAGATATTATAGACTTGAGTATTTGTTAAGAATTTCAATATAATACCACTACGCGTTCATGAGTAAAGGGGTAATAAGTTTAAAATTATTAAAAATATTTTTATTATATGATGTAACTAAAAATTTATGCTTTTCGCAATTTTTCCTTTATCTGTGTTATAAGACGTTGCTTCGTACCAAATTTCAAGATTCTGAGTTCACGGGAAGTACCCTGTAGGTTTTGATTCCCTTGCGAGTGTCGAAAATTTGCGGCATAAACGGGAGTATCTTTTGATCGCGTTGACTTAGAAGTTTGATTTTTTCACAGCTCCAAGAGACCATAGACTTGAGTATTTGATATGAATTTCAGCTTGATACCTCCACGCGTTCCTGAGAAAAAAGGTCTTGACAGACAGACAGACAGACAGACAGACAGACGGACAACAAAGTGATCCTATAAGGGTTCCGTTTTTACCTTTTGAGGTACAGAACCCTAAAAAGTATCTATGTAGTGTATCAACTATCTTGTGTCCACGTAAGAAGCCTCATTGCTTAGTGTAGCACTAGATGGCGGTGTGTAATGTCCAGCGATATAATATTATGTTTATTTAACTATTTGCTTCTTATAATCGTAACGGACATGGTAGGCATTCAATCTTGAGAACGATAAAGCAAGGCATGAAACTTTAGATTTGAAGGTGGAACTTTCCATATACATATATTTTTATATTGTAGATAAGTTTTCTTTCTTCTTATTGAAAGAATCTCGTTTAGAAAGTGAGATATTATAAACAAGCGAACTAAACGTTACAGCAGACGTTGCAAAGTCAAAAGTGTCACCGACCTGCCCGGGCGTTGCTTGGCTCTTCAAAGACTTATTAAAACTAGGTTGTTTTCATGTTTATAACTGCACCGAATAGTTGGTTTCGTACCACCAGTTTCTTTGAAACAGTTTGTCATGTTTCAATTTCCTCGATCTTTTTGAAGTTGAAGCTGTCATTATTTGCAATATGTTGAGAGTTTGGTCAATTGACAAAATCCAACCTCGACCTTATTCTACTTCACACTTTATTTTTTTTTGTTATAAATACGAGTAGTTTAAAAAGTTGACAACTTCATGTGACAGCATCAAAGTGAAATAGAATGGCGAAAAGAAAATGTGCTCCGAATTTATTGTAAATATTGTTTGTTTAAAAGTGCGAGAGTTTGGTTTCATAAGTAGTGTCAAAATATTCAAAAGGTACCTTTTTTTGAAGAACTTGAATAAAAGAAAGATTTGTCAACTTTGGACTGAGTTTATTTGCAACAACAAACCCAAACCCACTCAAATTAACATCACAATAACATTTGGTCAGTGGGTCGTCTTATGTAGTTCCGATAAACGAGGGCACAAAACGCGTCGCGTCTCCGTAAATGAGCACTTAACCCTTGGTAAGACTGGTTGTCAGACTTTCGGGCCACTGACTACTTATTTATTGATCTTTGACACGGTGACAGTCACTACAGTGACTGTCAAAGATCAATAAATGACAGCCGGGACCAACGGCTTAACCTGCTCTCCGAGGCACGGAGGAAACTCGGTATGTAACGAGTGGTCCATCCACGGACCAACCTAAGCTAGTGTGGCTGAACCTGGAGATCGCCCCGAGCGGCTGTTATAGGCTTGTTAACTGAAAAAATCTAATTAGTCCGTCACTTAGATTATCAAAAAATATTTGACCCGTATTTTTTCTTTTGTCACATAAACCAAAATTGACGAAGATACGACGCTTTTAAAATTCCCAATACGTCACTGTTCGGTATCATTCTTAGTGAGTTGATACCGAACAGTGACGTCACGAGCCCCCACTCCGAGTTTTGATGCGTTTTATCTTTGTCAATATTCGTTGATTTACAAAAACAAAAAATACGTGTCCATTATTTTCCAATACTCTAATTGATGGACTAAATAGATTTGCAATTTATTGATGGTGGAAACAGGCCTATTATTTAGCCAAAAGGTCCTCCATGCATGGTTCGCTTGTATGGGCTAAGTGGAGACGAGAAGTGTAAATGACGAAATTCTATTGGTGGTTTAATAACACCTTTCCTCTCCTCACATCTTATCTCCGCTTCGGTGGAATCCGGCCCTTATTCTACTGCGTGACAAAATCACTTCAAGGCGTCACGAACACATTGAATCACATTTTTCTTTGACATTTTTCCAATTATTACAAACTCTCTTTAATATCTTCACATGTTTGCTTTAAGTTACGGACAGCATGACTGTATAAGAATGGTTTTGTCATATTTAAAGATGTGGGTACGGTATAGATTTGTGGCGACTATTCATTGAATTTTTGTGTGTGAAAGCTGAATATTTTTTCGCGATGGTCGCGTCGATATAGTAATTCAGTTTGATGGTCGATCCCACATCATAAGTATTTATTTATTTATTAATATAGTCTCCCGTACAACTATCAGTTATGGGCCGACACAATCTAGTTAGCAATCGACACGCTATGAAGAATATCACAAGTAGGTTTTTAATGGGATGGCTCGGTCTTGAAATTATTGGATATACGAACTTATTGTTTAAATATGATTGTGTCTATGGTGTAAATTTGAATTTAAGAAAAGTATGTTCTGAAGTACTTTTATCAACTGCGACTTCTTGTCACTGTTGTGTCTGCTTTCTTACATAAAATCACAGAGTATATAATCACTACGTTTACATAAAATGATACCTTTTTTTTTTCGTTTATTTTATCCTATAATAATTACCTTTTTTTTAAAAAAAATAAGTATATGAAAAACGTAGTAAAATATGTAGTACTTATAATGATTTTATTTGAATTTTGATACATGCTGTAGCTATAATAGGGTAGATGACAAAAGAAAAACTAATTAGTCCGCCATTTTAGATTATCAAAAAAATGTTGACCTGTAGTTTTTCTTTTGTTACGTAAACCAAAATCGAAAAATATACGACGCTTTTAAAATTCTCAATACGTCACGCCTAGGTATAATTTTAGGAGCGTACTGACGTCATGCGCCCCCACTCCCGAGTTTTGATGCGTCAATATTCATTGATTTACAAAAACATAAAATTATTATTATTTTCCAATACTCTAACTGACGGATTAAATAGTTTGCAATTTTTTGATACTGTCGTTATGCCTGTAGGGAATACACCCACATTTAGTTTATGTATTTGTAATGCATAACACACAACACAAGACATTTATATACAAACACATTTATTTACATGTATTTATAATATTCACATATTACACATCACCGGCATCCTATATTGACAACATCAATATAATGTCGGATGATGCCGGGACGCTGTACACTGGAATCGCACCGCGGCCGAGCTACGTCATCGTGACGTATTGCGAGCGAGTGCGGTGGGAGGCAGCGGGCGATCGTTGACTGTCCTCTCCATGACCTTCAGTCGGTACTAACCACACAACGGCGCGTGCGCATAATTCTGTGGCTCCTCGAATAACGCATAGTTTCCGTGTTACGCTGATTATCTTGTGTTTACCGTTATTTATAAACTGTTGTGCTGTGCTTACTGTGACTGTGACTTTAACTATCGTCTCTGTTCTCCTTCTTCTGTTTTGTGTTGTGCGTGTGAAACTATATATCTTCAATAGAACTGTGAGTACTTAGGCAGTGACTTTTATTTATACTCCTGCCTACCCAACACACTCGACAACACCTCTATACTGGTGACCCCGATCGAACACTTTAAAATGAGTGATAGTGAGTCTGAGCACACCGCGTCGTCGCAGCCGGCGGACAACGTCACACGGAGACCGCGCTGGGCAAAGCGCGTTTCCATTGTGGCGTCGCACGAGATTTGCCGTGCGTCGTTGAAGTTGCCACCGTTTTGGCCAGAAGAACCAGAATTATGGTTCGCCCAAATAGAGGCCCAATTTGGAAACGCTGAGGTGACGGATGACGTCACGAAATTTAATTTTGTGGTGGGACATTTAGACCCCCAATTTTCCAAAGAGGTGAAGGACGTCATCATGTCCCCTCCTACAACCAACCGGTACGAGAAGCTGAAGACCGAATTGGTGAAGCGCCTCTCAGCCTCCCAGGAGAAGAAAGTGAAGCAGCTGCTGATGCATGAGGAGCTGGGAGACCGGAAGCCGTCGCAGTTCCTTCGTCACCTGCAGGGTCTAGCCGGACCAAGCGTGCCCGAAGACTTCGTGCGCACCATTTGGAGCAGCCGGCTCCCCAGCAGCATCCAGCCCCTGCTGGCAACCCAGCCGCACAGCACCTTGGAGGCGCTGGCTGAACTAGCGGAC